>JARQOD010000001.1:619517227-619623874 GCA_033576555.1 Oophaga sylvatica | reverse complement strand
AAATTCCTCATGTAAATTTTGCAAATAAACATAACATTTATTTCAGATATGTATATACTGTATAAATTATAAACTGAATGTTTCATTTAAGGCCAATAAAGATATCAGAAAATTTTAAATTAAAATATGGCACAAAGCAATTTTTCTATGGCTGAAATGGTCATGAAAAAATTATTTATCGTTATAAAGGAAAGAGGCTTACGGCATTTCAAAGATCGGTTTAACTGCTAATATGTTTTTTATAGAATTTTGCAATATTCCAATTGTTTCAGCACAAGATAATTATATTTAGAAGTATGTAGAGGAATAAACATTTCCAGACGATTCTTGAAACTGTAGGAAGATGGTTACTGCAATTCTAACAGACGTTCATTGCCCCATGAAAAAACACTTGATTTGGTCATTTAAGATGATAACAGTTCATTTTAAATAAAATAAACGTCTTTCAGGTTACACTTTGCAGCTGGTACTATTTCTGGGTCAGATGATGCTGCAGAAGTCTAGAGCGATATATATATATATATTTGTTCTGATTGATATAGTCAGTATATATATATCTATATATATATATATATATATATATAGATAGATATAAATATATATCTATATCAATTGATCGATTGATCGATAGACATAGATATATATTTATATGTATATATATACTAACTATATTAGTCAGGACATAAAAAATGGTTCCTGTTTCTAAACAGCTTTGGTTTTTTCATGATCTATTGGAAACTTTAAATTACAAGCTTCGTGGGATTTTGAGATCTGTTCTCCACAGACAAGGCGTCTGTGAATGTCTTGATGATGCTTCCATATGTAACCCCTAAATAGATGATTTTTAGAACTGTAGTATCATAATTCATAGCTCACATGGTTTCCGCGTTACAAGTGTTTATCTGGCACCAAAAGGATTACTTGAACAAGTCAGTAATAATGCAACTAACTCACCTTAATATGGTTTTATTTGCTTTAATCTACAGTATTCTAAATTGCATAGTCTATTTTATTTCCATTTTGAAACAAAAGGATACAGCAAAACAATCATAAAAAGTGAATGCAAATGTGCCCATTACTCACAACTCAATGTCCTTCCATAGAAAAAAATATCCATAGTCTGTGTGATGCAATCCAAGTTATGATGAAAAGATTGGAAAAATAAACGATCCTCACATTTTTCATTAAAACTTGGAGTGCTGCCTCAAAATCGCCAGCAGGAAACATTTTTAGCAGTTATAGAAACATTTAAAAAAGCAATTATATATTTGTTGGCATATGCAACAGATTGTAACTTATTATAAGTAAAAGGAGGACTTTATATTAACCAGACAGCAGATGGCAATAGTGTGTAATGTTATATGCTTGCTGTAATGTGGGGAGGGAATCTCTCTTGTTGTTGGTTGTTTTACCTTTGCTTCCTGTTTCGTTTTCTCCACGGACTGTGTGACACTGAATTGTATCTCATGTTTATCCAGTATGAAGTAAATACTGTTTACTCAAGATATCTTGCTGTCTGTTATGATTTGGTAGCTGAGGAGAGCAGGCAAAAAAGGCAATACACCAGAGAGGTTGGAATCTACTGGATTGCAGTACCCTGACTAACCACCACAACTAAAGGCAGCCGTGGAGCGTACCTACGTTGGTCCTAGACGCCTCATCACAGCCTGAGAAGCTAACTACACCTAAAGATAGAAAGAGGAAAACTATCTGTTGAGCAGATCCCCAAAGAACATAGGAAGCCCCCAAACATGTAATGGCGGTTAGACAAGAGGAAATACAGACACAGACAGAAAATAGTATGAGCAAACGTTGGGGCCCAATCTTCCTAGAAAGAAAAGGATAGGAAGGACACTTACTGCAATCCAAAAAACCCTAAAAAAAATACCAACTCACTAATTGCAAAAACACATGAGATCACACGACCTCTACCACCTAAATTAGTTCTCTGGTGTAACAAAACTAAGCAGCAGCCACTGAATAAACTGGAAAAGGCAAATGAACAAATAACAGTGGCTCAGATTAACTGAGAGGAGCACAAGCCCCGGAGGGGACCTGGCTGACCTCCACAGAAGTGCAGGACAAAATGCAAAAAGCAAGCACAAAAATAAAAGCAGAAAATATCTTATCTGTTAGCAGAAGATGCAGGCAAGACACAGCAAGCTTCCAAGTGAACCAGGAACCAAAGTTGAGACAAGAACAATTGATCACCGGCAACCCTGATGGGAGGGAACCTCTCTTATATAAGACCAGTCTGTAACACCTGAGTGCCAATCTTCACAATCTTCATTGAATAGTTCAGTACTGTTTGTAACCACCAGAGGGAGCTTCTGCTCAGAATTCATTTCTAACACATTCACAACAGCTGTCTGAAGCTTGCGTAAGTATAGTGCCGACGATAAGAAGATGCACTTTGTGACAGGCTATGGGCCCAGACACCCAACCCCAGACACTACGCAGCCCAGACACCCCAGACACTACAGCCAGCAGAAGGATCGCGGTTTATAACCCCAGATAACGGAGTACAGAGATAAGCTCTGTAAACAGAAGGAAATAAATCCAGATACAGAGTGTTAGGGTTCGAGTTCCCACTCCTGCACAAGGGGAGTCTCGAACCAGTGCCGCTGCGGTCTCCCATTCATCTCCGGCGCAGTGGAGCCTGCTCAGCAGAGACGTCGTTCCAAGCGTCTTGCCCACTCCACTACTGGGCAGTGACTTGCTGCTGCCTTTCCTGGATCTGCTATTATAGCCAGTTCTGGAGCAGACGTCTTTGGGATAAAGTCCTGCATTTTCCCTTCTGAGCGTGCCCAGAGTGAGATCTCTCATTGGAGATCAGGGGTCACATGCTCAGGTACTGCAGCAGCTCCTATTGGCCCGCCAGGAAGGCCCTGTTACTACTAGTCTTCTGAACAGGTTCTCATTGGTCCTTGTTCCTGGAAGGTCCTGTAGCTGTTGCTATAAAAGGGTAGCATGGCTGGGCCGCCATGCGCTAATATCAACCATTGTATGCTATGCGCCAGTGTGGTCATGCGTGTGTGTGGTTAGGGACCCGGCTGAAATAAGCCACTAGAATACCGACTTAATCGGTGAGGAGTTTAGTGTGCTAGCTGGTCAGGGTCGGTGTCCTAGATGCCCTAGATTACCGGCATAACCGGTGAGGAGTTTGATTGCCGTATTCAGGGTCTGGCGTTCAGACGCCATAGATTGCGGGTGACTCCCGCGAGGACATTAGCGCATGACCACGTATTATGCTCGCTTAGCAATTAACCGTGTGCCTGAGAGCCTGACAGGACACGGTGTTTGTTCTCAGCGGCTCTGTGACGTAACAGGGTTCGCTCTCGACGCTAGACAGCGCCCTAGCGTTTTACTTTGCGGCTCACTGAAGCTAAGTGAGTTCGCACATATCGCCATATAGCACTGTGGCATCCCGTTAGCGGCTCTGTGAATTAACAGAGTCTGCACTTACTGCCACAACGCGCTACGGCGTTTTTTTTAGCGACTCTGCGGGATAACAGAGTTCGCTACTTTCGTCATCTTACTAGCAGCAGGCTTTGCTTGCACGGTGGACCCCGGGCTGCGAACGCACCTCTCCACTTTATATATTTGGTGCGTTCCGCAGACCCTAACATAATATTAGCGCCAGGGTCTGGCTAGTAAAATGGCGGACGAACAGCTTCTATTGCAGTACATCCAGCAGCTGAAGGGTAGGTTGGAGGCTCTTGAGAGCACAACCTCAGCTGTGGATGTTACCGCAGTCGCTGTTCAGGCTGCTAGCGTGGCTGCAGCCAGTTTGTCCTCTGCCACCTCTGCCCCTACATTATCCCACCTCCCGCTTCCTGACAAGTTTGCCGGTGATAGCAAGCATTGTCGGGGATTCGTGAGTCAGTGCTCTATACATCTCGAGCTTCTGGCTGCACGTTTTCCCACGGATCGGGCACAAGTGGGTTTTGTACTTTCTCTACTCTCGGGCAGAGCGTTGGAGTGGGCAACGCCGCTGTGGGAGCGCGATGATCGTGTGGTGCAGAGTGCTCCTCGTTTCTTGGAGGCTCTTAAAAAGGTCTTTTTAGGACCCCAGGTCACCCACGATACGGCGCTACAACTGCTGGCATTGACACAGGGTTCGTCTTTGGTCAGTCAGTTTTCCGTCCAGTTTCGGACTCTGGCTGCTGAGCTAGATTGGTCTGATAAAGTTCTTATTCCTATCTACTGGCGGGGACTGGCTGACCATGTTAAAGACGCTTTGGCTACCAGGGAGATTCCCGCCACACTGGAGAAGCTTATCTCCATATCTACCCGCATTGACCTCCGTTTTCACGAGCGGAGGTTGGAGCGGGCCCAGTGTAGGCAGAGGTTTCGGTTGGCTCCTACCTTTGCCAAACCTCTCGAATTCCCCGATCTGGCGTCCGAACCTCAAAAGGCCACAGAAGTTCCTCATGCAGGACCTAAGTCTCGGTCCGTCCGAGTATCCGTGGTTTGTAACCATTGTCAGCAGACAGGACACTATGCCAACAGATGTCCACAGCGATCGGGGAAGCGATCGCGTCTAGTGGCCCTGGGAGGAGGTTCACTAGAGACAGCGGCATTTTCCTCCAAGATAACATTTAAAGGAACAATCACTGTTGGTACTTCCATTCTCACCGCCGACCTTTGCGTGGACTCAGGAGCAGAGGGGAATTTCATGTCCTCTAGCTTTGCTCGCCGTCATGCAATACCTCTGGTGGCGCTTGAAAAATCAGTGACTGTTCGGGTAGTGAATGGGTCGTCATTGCCCTCACAAATTACACACCAGACTGTCCCACTTGCATTGTCTGTATCTCCTTCCCATCAGGAATTTATTTCCCTACTCGTCCTTCCCGAGGGAATAGACGAGATCCTACTAGGTATACCTTGGCTCCGTTTCCACTCCCCACATATAGAGTGGACTTCGGGTAGGATACTGGGTTGGAGTAATGCATGTGCAGGCAGATGTGTCAGAAGTTGCGTTCAGGTTACCACTACTGAGTTACCCGCAGATCTTACTCACTTCCCAAGCACTACTGGTCATATGCAGACGTGTTCTCCAAGAAGGCTGCGGAGACTCTTCCGCCTCATCGCCCCTATGACTGTCCTATCGACCTCTTGCCTGGCGCAGAACCTCCTCGGGGAAGGGTCTATCCCCTCTCTCTTCCTGAGACAGAGGCCATGTCGCAATATATTCAGGAGAACCTGGCAAGAGGGTTTATTAGGAAGTCGGTGTCACCGGCAGGGGCGGGATTTTTCTTCGTGCAGAAGAAAAACGGAGAATTGCGTCCGTGTATTGATTACAGGGGTCTTAACGCCATCACCGTTAAAAACAAGTACCCGTTGCCCCTGATCTCTGAGCTATTTGATAGGCTTCGGGGAGCAAGGGTATTCACTAAACTAGATCTGCGCGGTGCTTATAACCTGATTCGCATCCGTGAGGGGGACGAATGGAAGACGGCTTTTAATACCAGGGATGGGCATTACGAATATCTGGTGATGCCCTTTGGGCTCTGTAATGCTCCAGCCGTTTTCCAAGACTTTGTCAATGACATCTTCCGGGATATGCTCTCCACCTCGGTCGTAGTCTATCTGGATGATATACTCATCTTCTCTCCAGATATTGACTCCCACCGGAGGGATGTTGGCAGGGTCTTCGACCTCCTACGGGCAAATTCCCTTTACGCAAAGTTGGAGAAATGTGTGTTTGAGCAGGAGTCCTTACCTTTCCTGGGCTATATCATCTCCGCCCAGGGATTGGCTATGGATCCTGCCAAACTACAGGCGGTGATGGACTGGCAAGAACCCCACTCTCTAAAGGCGGTGCAGCGCTTTATGGGGTTCATTAATTACTACCGTCAGTTCATTCCCCACTTCTCAACTTTGGTTGCTCCCGTGGTTGCCCTTACCAAAAAGGGAGCTAATCCCAAATTGTGGTCTGAAGAGGTCTCCAAGGCCTTCACGTCTATTAAGTCTCATTTCGCTAGAGCTCCCATCCTACATCGCCCCGATGTTGATAAGCCATTTATATTGGAGGTGGATGCCTCGTCCGTTGGTGCTGGAGCCGTCCTCTTCCAAAAGGATGCTCAAGGTCAGAAGCATCCATGCTTCTTTTTCTCCAAGACCTTCACACCAGCAGAGAGGAATTATTCCATCGGGGACAGGGAGTTGCTAGCAATGAAGTTGGCCTTCTCGGAGTGGAGACATCTGTTGGAGGGAGCTCGCTTTCCCTTCCAAGTCTTTACGGATCACAAAAACCTGGTATATCTTCAGACAGCCCAGTGGCTTAATTCTCGCCAAGCCAGATGGTCCTTGTTCTTCTCCCGGTTTCATTTCACACTGCATTTCCTCTCGGGAGAGAAGAACATTCGTGCCGACGCTCTCTCTCGCTCTGTGGTGTCCTCGGAGGAGGAGGTGGAGGAGCCTCGGCTTATCGTCCCCACAGAGAGCCTGAGAACAGTGGCCCCGGTTTCGCTAGAGTCTGTGCCCCCGGGCAAGACTTTTGTGCCTACTAATTTGCGACCGGAGGTACTCTCTTGGGCACATTCGTCCAGGGTGGGTGGACACTTTGGGGCAAAGAGGACATCTGAATTGCTGGCGAGGACATATTGGTGGCCGCATATGGTCCGTGATGTTGGGGACTATGTTCGGGCGTGTGTCTCCTGCGCCAAAAATAAGTCTCCACGACAACGGCCAGCTGGGTTACTTTACCCTTTGCCGGTGGCAGACAGGCCCTGGGAGATGGTTGGGATGGACTTTGTGGTGGGCTTGCCCAAGTCTCGGGGTTGCACCATCATTTGGGTAATCACCGACCATTTCTCTAAAATGGTGCATCTGGTGCCACTACCACGGTTACCTTCTGCACGGGCTCTGGCAGCGTTGTTTGTTAGGCACATTTTCCGTTTACACGGCATGCCGGACAAGATTGTCAGTGATCGAGGTCCCCAGTTTGCGTCTCGGTTCTGGAGAGAGCTTTGTCGTCTACTCAGTATTGAGTTAAATCTCTCTTCAGCGTACCATCCTGAGACGAATGGGTTGGTAGAGAGGGCCAACCAGACCTTGGTCACCTTTCTACGACATTTTGTCTCAGCCAGGCAGGATGACTGGGCATCCTTGCTACCATGGGCTGAGTTTGCATTAAACAATGCTGTGGCTGATTCCACCGGACAGACCCCATTCCTCCTGAACTACGGTCAGCATCCGCGGGTACCAGTGCCTATGCCCGTGTCTTCCGCCGATTCCAGGGTGGCAGACTGGGCTGTGGAGGCACGGGACATTTGGGACCGCACGCAGGATGCCATTCAGGCCTCCAAAGAGAGGATGAGGTCTTCTGCCGATGCCCATCGGCGCCCCGCTCCTACATTTGCTCCTGGGGATTTGGTGTGGCTCTCCGCCCGTAACATCAGGCTGCGAGTTGAGTCCACTAAGTTTGCACCCCGCTACCTGGGTCCTTTCAAGGTCCTCGAGCAGGTTAACCCTGTGGTATACCGTTTAGCTCTTCCACCACGCCTGGGTATCTCCGACACCTTTCACGTGTCCCTCCTGAAACCCGTGCTCATGTCCCGGTTTTCTGAGTCATCTGCCGGGACATCGGGTTCATCTGCGGATGACCATGAGGTGAACGCCATCGTGGGGTGTAAGGTGGTACAGGGCAAAAAGTTTTATTTGGTGGACTGGAGGGGCTATGGGCCTGAGGATAGGTCTTGGGAGCCTGCCGAGCATGTTCACGCTCCGCAGCTCATCGCTGCCTTTGAACGCAGCGAGGCCCAGAGAAGGGGGGGCCCTAGGAGGGGGGGTAATGTTAGGGTTCGAGTTCCCACTCCTGCACAAGGGGAGTCTCGAACCAGTGCCGCTGCGGTCTCCCATTCATCTCCGGCCGCAGTGGAGCCTGCTCAGCAGAGACGTCGTTCCAAGCGTCTTGCCCACTCCACTACTGGGCAGTGACTTGCTGCTGCCTTTCCTGGATCTGCTATTATAGCCAGTTCTGGAGCAGACGTCTTTGGGATAAAGTCCTGCATTTTCCCTTCTGAGCGTGCCCAGAGTGAGATCTCTCATTGGAGATCAGGGGTCACATGCTCAGGTACTGCAGCAGCTCCTATTGGCCCGCCAGGAAGGCCCTGTTACTACTAGTCTTCTGAACAGGTTCTCATTGGTCCTTGTTCCTGGAAGGTCCTGTAGCTGTTGCTATAAAAGGGTAGCATGGCTGGGCCGCCATGCGCTAATATCAACCATTGTATGCTATGCGCCAGTGTGGTCATGCGTGTGTGTGGTTAGGGACCCGGCTGAAATAAGCCACTAGAATACCGACTTAATCGGTGAGGAGTTTAGTGTGCTAGCTGGTCAGGGTCGGTGTCCTAGATGCCCTAGATTACCGGCATAACCGGTGAGGAGTTTGATTGCCGTATTCAGGGTCTGGCGTTCAGACGCCATAGATTGCGGGTGACTCCCGCGAGGACATTAGCGCATGACCACGTATTATGCTCGCTTAGCAATTAACCGTGTGCCTGAGAGCCTGACAGGACACGGTGTTTGTTCTCAGCGGCTCTGTGACGTAACAGGGTTCGCTCTCGACGCTAGACAGCGCCCTAGCGTTTTACTTTGCGGCTCACTGAAGCTAAGTGAGTTCGCACATATCGCCATATAGCACTGTGGCATCCCGTTAGCGGCTCTGTGAATTAACAGAGCTGCACTTACTGCCACAACGCGCTACGGCGTTTATTTTAGCGACTCTGCGGGATAACAGAGTTCGCTACTTTCGTCATCTTACTAGCAGCAGGCTTTGCTTGCACGGTGGACCCCGGGCTGCGAACGCACCTCTCCACTTTATATATTTGGTGCGTTCCGCAGACCCTAACACAGAGTGACAAAGGAATTGATGACCCCAGGAGCTGGATATAATTACAGAGAATTCAACACAAGCAGGACATACAGGAACTATCAGAAGAAAGAAAAAAAAAGAAAAAAACAGGAGAATATCTTTATATACTCTCTAAACAGGTAAGTCTTTATATAGATGATGAATAATACAGAACTGAAATTCACAGTAGCTAAACTGAATAGTGAAAATTATCAGTTATGGAAATTTAAAGTAGAGATGTTGCTATCTAAGGATGATTTATGGGAAGCAATTGTTACAGAAAGACCAGATCAAGATAATCAGACATGGGATAAAAAGAATAGACAAGCGGGTGCCACCATTAGTTTATTGGTGGATGATGCTCAATTATTACAAATAAGAAATGAAGAAACAGCGAAAGGAATGTGGAAAGAATTAAGAAAACTGTATGAAAGACCTAGCTTGAATCACAAATTATTTTTATTAAGAAAGCTTTACAGTATGAGATTGAGTGCAAATGACTACATGCAGAATCACATATTCTCAATGATGGAAGTGATGTCACAGCTAAGATCTATTGATGAAGACATTAAAGAAAGTCATAAAGCAGCTATATTTTTGTGCAGTTTACCAGATTCGTATACAGCCTTGATAAATGCCCTTGAGACGAGACCAGAAACTGACATTACATTAGATTTTGTGAAAACAAGACTAATAGATGTCAGAGCAGAAAAGAACAAAGCAATGCTTCTTCTACTGAAAAAGACAGTGAAAACACTCTTAAAGCTACAGAATTTAAAAAAAACCTATAATAAAGAGACAAGAGAATGCTTCAGATGTAAGAAAAAAGGTAATTTAAAGAAAGACTGTACCATTTGGAAAGCAGAACAACAAAAATTACAACATAAAAAGCATACACAGAAAGTGAAAAACACAATTTCTGATTCATGTGAGAATAATTGGAATGGCACATTCAAAATAACAGACAAGAAATCATCACTTGGTTGGTTTATTGATTCAGGAGCAACGAGTCATATGACAAGTGACAAGAATTTCTTTACTGATCTTGATTTAGGTAAGAAAGAAGCCATTTATCTTGCAGATGGAAGCAAAATAACCGCAGAAGGTATCGGACAAGGTATGCTAAATTTTTCAAACAAGTTCGGACAAGATTCAAAGATACTTGTACAGGATGTGTTGTATGTTCCAAAATTGGAAGGTGGATTATTATCTGTGAAACGTTTAACAGCAAAAGGACTTACAGTAAAATTCAAAGACAATGAGTGTGCAATTATTGCAGGAAACAAGATGATAACCAAAGTCAAGGCAGATGAACAATTATATCATTTTGACAAACCAAAGGAACAGATTAAGGTATGTATACATGATCACAAAAACTGTATTCATATGTGGCATAGACGTCTAGGATATAGACACCCGGACAGTATAAGGGAACTACAGAAAAAAGAATTGACAAAAGATTTAAAGATATCAGATTGCTCAATTACCATAAGATGTGAATGTTGTATAAAATCCAAAGCCACAAGGATATCTATTCCAAAAGAAAGTGAGATGAAAAGCGAAAGATCACTTGATTTGGTGCATACTGACGTTTGTGGACCCATGAAAGTGACTACATCAGGAGGCAATAGATACATGTTGACTTATATAGACGACTACTCAAGATACACAGTCACATACTTAATTGAGAACAAAAGTGAAGTTTTTGATAAACTTGTAGACTATGTAACAAGATCAAGTAACAAATTTCAAAGGAAGCCAATTGTCATCAGAAGTGATAATGGAGGTGAATTTACAGGTCACAGAATAGAAGACTACTTAAGACAAAATGGAATAGAACATCAGAAAACTGTTCCATACACACCTGAACAAAATGGAGTAGCAGAAAGGAAAAACAGAACTCTAACAGAAATGATGAGATGTATGCTGACAGATTCTAAACTACCAGAAAAATATTGGGGTGAGGCAGCAATGACAGCTACATATCTACAGAACCGACTTTTTTCCAGAAAACTGAAGAAAACTCCATATGAACTGTGGCAAGGTATGAAACCAAGTGTCAGTCATTTAAAAGTTTTTGGATGTAAAGTTTTTATATTCATTCCAACAGAAAAATGTTCCAAACTTCAAAACAGATAAATGGAAAGAATATTCATTGGATATAGTGAAAACTGCAAAGGATATAGAATCTTAGATCCCAAAACAGAGTTACAGTGAGTAACAGTGTGACATTCATTGAAGATTTAAATTAAGACATTATGATTTCAGTTGAAACAAAAAATGAGAAAAACAATAGTGACATAACTGAAGAAATATCTGATGAGAAAGAAGTAGAAATTAATGAAGAACAAAATACTGAAAGTGAAGAATCACAACTACAAACAGACACAGAACCAAGACATTCAATAAGAGAGAACAAAGGAAAACCACCAAAACATCTCTCATACAAGACAAGTATAAGAAAAATCTATGAGCCTACCTCTTGGGAAGACATATCTAAACTTCCTGAGGAAGAAGAAGCTAATAATTGGATAGAAGGTTCTGGCATCACTATTTATTCGCCACATTTTCCGTCTGCACGGGATGCCTAATAGGATTGTCTGTGATCGAGGTCCTCAGTTCACCTCTCGGTTCTGGAGAGAATTGTGTAATCTGTGTAGTATTGAACTAAACCTATCTACTGCCTATCACCCGGAGACCAATGGCCTGATGGAACGCACTAATCAGACGCTAGTGACATACTTGCGTCATTTCGTTTCGGCCAATCATAATAAATGGGCAACTTTGCTTCCATGGGCAGAGTTTGCTCTAAATAATGCAGTGGCGGATTCCACAGGTCAGATTCCTTTCCTGTTGAACAATGGCCAGCACCCATGGGTGCCAGTTCCTATACCAGTCAACTCTGAGGAGCCTGGGGTCAGAGATTGGGCTATGGAGGCGCAGGAAGTCTGGGATCAGACGCAGGAAGCGTTATTGGCCTCCAAAAATCGGATGAGACAGTCGGCTGACATTCATCATCGTCCAGCTCCTGTTTTCTCTCCGGGCGATAGGGTCTGGCTCTTGGCTCGCAATATTAGAGGTCGCGGGGAATCGGCCAAATTCACCCCTCGGTTTATTGGTCCTTTTAAAATTCTGGCTCAAGTAAATCCCTTGGTGTATCTTCTGCAATTGCCTTGGCACTTGAGGTTACATGACACATTCCATGTGTCGCTCCTGAAACCCTTTCGCCTGACGAAATTCTAGGAAGCTCAGCACGCCTTTGACACCGGGGGTGAGGATTTCGAAGTAGAGGCAATTGTGGGGTCTAAGGTGGTGCGCGGCAAAAATTTTTATTTGGTGCACTGGAGGGATTGCGGTTCTGAGGATTGCACTTGGGAGCCTGTGGACCATATGCATGCTCCCCTGCTCATTGAGGAATATGAGCGTCAAGTGGGGGGGACATTAGAGGGGGATAATGTTAGGCATCAAGCGACGGCGGGATCTCAATCTGGATCCGAGTAGTCTGTGGTCTCCCATCCAGACCCAGCTGAGGCAGATGCTGCTCAGCTTCGCCGTCGATCCCAATGCCTAGCCAATACCCGAGAGGCACAAATAGTTATTCTCGTCTTTGTTCATATGAATACGCAGAAAAATTGGAGAAAAAAGCCATAAATTAATATATAAATATTTATTAATAATAATCAACATGAATTTCATAAATAATCAAAAAAAGGTGACCAATAACATACATGAATACATTGCTATGTATTCATGTATGTTTTGGTCACCTTTTTTTGATTATTAATTTATGGCTTTTTTCTCCAATTTTTCTGCGTATTCATATGTATTTAGTGGAGTGCCATAGGGCATTTGCCCACATTTTGTAGTCCTTTTTCTAGACTACAATTTTTGCCATGTATATTTGAGTCTGTGGTCAGAGATTATGTTTTCCATCGTCTTTGTTCATAGCAGCCTTAAACCTGAGTTATGGAACAAGAAAATGCTGTTTTAAGCCTAAGGGTGAAGTCACACTGGCGACAAAATCGGACGACTGCAATGCGATGAAATATCGCATTGCAGTCGGACCTATGTTAATCTATGGAGCAGCTCCCAGTATCAGATTTTTTGTGGTCCGTTTTAAACGTCCGTGTGCAATCGCAGCATGCTGCGATTGTCACCGATTGTCAGTCGACAATCGCCAATGCAAGTCTATGGGAGCGATGAAAAATCTGATTACAAACGGACCGCATGTGTGACTTGCGATGAAATCGCATCGGTGTCCTTTAGAAAAGCCGGCAATTCATCCCCGGCTATACTGTAAAATCACACTGACAGCTTTAATAAAGACTAGAAAGAATAGATATATACACATAGAACACATATATATATATATATACATGTCATTGTGACATGTATATATACATATATTTATAGTTCCTAGACTTCTACATACTGTTATAGCCGCTAATTCAATTGCCGGGTTTTGTGAAATCACAGAAGCCGACATGAAATGATACATTGTTTCCACACAGTTAACCATGTCATTTCCTGTATTTTGATATTTGTTTAGAACTTACAATTACATGAGTGTATTTGTGCAAAATTTCAGACATGTAGGGGTTAATTAAAGGTGTAATTTCGTTGAAAAAAAATGCGTGGGCTCCCGCTGTATTTTCTCCACCAGACAGACAAAGCAAGATAATAACAGCCTAGGGAGGGTACATTTTTTGTGCCCCCACTGGCTACTAACATCTGCCCCCAGACACCCCAGAAAGGGCAAATCTATAATTAGATTCGCCCTTTCTGGCACTTTGCCCGTCTATTCCCATTGCCCTGTAGCGGTGGCGAATGGGTTAATAATCTCACCTTACTGTCACCTTAGTATTGAAAGGTGACCTTAAGGCAGGTTAATAATTGAGAGCTGTCAATTAGACAACTATCAATTATTAATCCTATTGAAGTAAATAAAAAAACACACACACACTTTAAGAATAAATAATTTTAATGAAATAAAAACACATTTTTTTGACCATATTTTATTTTACACTTAATCCGTGCGAAGCCATTTATCTCCTAAAATAAAGAAAAAAAAATAAAACAACATTATTCTTACCTATTCCGCCGATCTGTCACGTCCCACGCTGTAATCCTTCACAAAGGGTTAACTAGCTTTGAGCCAAGCAGTGCAAGTAATCCTGCATGCTCAGCTCAAAGCTCCTGAATGAATAAGTTCCTCTCCTGGCGACAGGAGAGGATGTGTTTCATGAATGAAGCTTAATTGATTGTGTCCACTTTCCCTTTAGGTCAGGTCACTAAAGTTAAATTGCCAATAAATCAATTAAGCTCCATTCATGAATCTATTCCTCTACTTTCGCTGGGAGAGGAACTTATTCATTCAGGGGAATACAGGTCTGAGACAGCATTATTAGCTCTCTGCGACCTGTAACCTGTTAACCCTTTCTGATGGATTACACCGTGGGACCTGACTGTACATCGGATTGGCAAGTATAATTTTGCTTTTTTATTTTATTTTTATTACAGGAAATGGTTTTAGCAGGAAAATAAAATATGGTCAAAAACTGTGTGATTATTTAATTAAACTTATTTTTTATTAAACTGTGTGTGTTTGATTTTTCTTTCATACAATAGGATTAATAATTGATAGTTGTCTAATTGACAGCTCTCAATTATTAACCTGCCTTAAGGTCACCTTTCAATACTAAGGTGACAGTAAGGTGAGATTATTAACCCATTCGCCACCGCTACAGGGCAATGGGAATAGACGGGCAAAGTGCCAGAAAGGGCGAATCTAATTATAGATTTGCCCTTTCTGGGGTGTCTGGGGCAGATGTTAGTAGCCAGTGGGGGCACAAAAAATGTACCCTCCCTAGGCTATTATTATCTGCCCCCACTCGCTTGCTTTGTCTGTCTGGTGGAGAAAATACAGCGGGAGCCCACGCATTTTTTTTCAACGAAATTACACCTTTAATTAACCCCTACATGTCTGAAATTTTGCACAAATACACTCATGTAATTGTAAGTTCTAAACAAATATCAAAATACAGGAAATGACATGGTTAACTGTGTGGAAACAATGTATCATTTCATGTCGGCTTCTGTGATTTCACAAAACCCGGCAATTGAATTAGCGGCTATAACAGTATGTAGAAGTCTAGGAACTATAAATATATGTATATATACATGTCACAATGACATGTATATATATATATATGTGTTCTATGTGTATATATCTATTCTTTTTTTTGTGATTGAAATACTATTCTTTTGGATCCATTATATGTCAGTTTTGCAAGCCTGCGAGAAAATCTCGCAAGTCGGATGAAAATCGGATGTTACAAGGTACACACACATGCGATTAAATCGCATCTTTGAAGGAAAATCGGATGCCAGAAGGATGTGTGATGTTTGCATTTTGATCCGACAATCGACCGTCTAAAACGGACCAATTTTTTGTGGTTGTGTGTGACTCCAGCCTAAGTCCAGAAATGCCTTCACTGAGCATGTCCGTGACGTGGCAAGCCATGATTGGGGCTTGAGGTCAGCTGATCCTCTGAGCTGGCATCGCCTGATTGGTCACAGATGACGTCTTCGGTGATGCGATTGACGAGATGGCTGGGGGCGGAGCTTAGCCCTTAAATAGCTTGTCTGTTCGTGGCACTGTCAGATCATACTAAAATAGGCAGTGCTCATGTGTGGACGTACCAGTATCTGGGCTCCATGTGCTTTCTCGCTTTGCTCTCCGAGACCTTGCCAGAGTACGCTCGGCTTATTAGCTCAGGTTCTTCAGGCAGGTTCAGCTTATGCCAGGCAGGTAGCCAATGTGGCGCAGTCGTGCTACGAATATAGGGTAGCTATACACCCTGAGCAGACTGCGGTGCACGTAACCTGGGCATCACCTGCCAGTTGTACAGTGAAGCTTGCTCTGTCCGGTCTCACACCAGCTGGCAGCACGTGGGCATCGCCACCAGCTGAATATTGAAGCTGCGCAGGCCGGTCGTACCCCGGTAGGGAGCACGCGGGCATTGCCATCAGCTGAATATTGAAGTTGCTCAGTTCGGTCACTCACCGGCTGGCAGCACGTACGCCTGGCGTGAGTTCCATGCACTACCTAATACCTGGAAAGAGGCTTCTGTGCTGTTAACAGGGCTACTTCTACGCCAGTCGTCAGCACTTCTCCCGTGAAGTTAACGGAGATAGTGCAAATGCTATTTCTTGCTCAATGTGAAGTTCACAGGCAAGATCCTTATATTTAGTTGTCAGTTATTACCCTCCTAATCCAAGGGTGTTCGGCAGCAGTGTACATAAACTGCGTCGCGGACCCCGGGTTTGGTTGCAATCCATTACATAATAACGTTGTTGCAACCGAGCTCATAACAGTACAGCTGTATACAGTGTTGGGGTAATTTTAATTCGCCATATACATTTCCAGAGTAACACACAGACGCTCACTCAGTATGGATTAGACCAGAATATAAAAAGCAGAAAAAGGGTACTGTATCAGAAGCGTACAGCTGTATACAGTGTTGGGGTAATTTTAAATCTCCGTATATATTTCCGGAGTAACACACAGACGCTCACTCAGTATGGATTTGACATAATTCAAAAAGCACAAAAACGGTACAGTATCAGAAGCGTACAGCTGTATACAGTGTAGGGGAAAATTGAAATCTCCGTATAAATTTCCAGAGTCACACAGAGACGCTCAGTCAGTATGAATTTGACCGTAATTCAAAAAGCAGAAAAACGGTACTGTATCAGAAGCGTACAGCTGTATACAGTGAAGGGTAAAATTGAAATCTGCGCATATATTTCCAGAGTCACACAGAGACGCTCACTCTGTATGGATTTGACCTTAATTCAAAAAGCAGAAAAGAGGTACTGTATCATAAGCGTACAGCTGTATACGGTGTAGGGGAAAATTGAAATCTCCGTATATATTTCCGGAGTTACACAGAGACGCTCACTCAGTATGGATTTGACTGTAATTCAAAAAGCAGAGATCAACATGCTAAGCATGCAAATGAGGAGACTTAAAGCCGCAATGCTCATCTGGGAAATATGCTAATTATGCTAATTGTCTCTTCAGAGAGGAAGAGAGCTAGAACTCTAGTGCCACCTTTTGGAAGGTAGCAATCCTACAAGTCAATGTCGACCCTTTAACGAGCCTTATCACATGACCTAGGATAATAGCCAAACCAGAATCTCAATATGCAAATTGAGATTCTGGTTTGGCTATTATCCTAGGTCATGTGATAAGGCTCGTTAAAGGGTCGACATTGACTTGTAGGATTGCTACCTTCCAAAAGGTGGCACTAGAGTTCTAGCTCTCTTCCTCTCTGAAGAGACAATTTGCATAATTAGCATATTTCCCAGAGGAGCATTGCGGCTTAAGTCTCCTCATTTGCATGCTTAGCATGTTGATCTCCGCAAGGAGTGACGATATTTCTTGGACAATGGTCTGACGCCTCTCACACAGCCAAACCAGATCTCCGCTTTGCACTGACGAGGGGCTGAACCCCGAACACAGTGTCTGCAAATTGAGATTCTGGTTTGGCTATTATCCTAGGTCATGTGATAAGGCTCGTTAAAGGGTCGACATTGACTTGTAGGATTGCTACCTTCCAAAAGGGGCACTAGAGTTCTAGCTCTCTTCCTCTCTGAAGAGACAATTTGCATAATCAAAAAGCAGAAAAACAGTACTGTCTCAGAAGCGTACAGCTGTATACAGCATAGGGGAAAATTGAAATCTCCATATATATTTCCAGAGTCACACACAGATAGTCAGCATTTATTTGTCCGTGATACCAGCCAGTACACGGTAGTGTGTGAGGAGCGTACAGCTCTATATGGTGTGGGAAAAAATGAACGGTCGGTAAGTGTGTAGAAAAAAAGAATAAAAGTATTAGTGCTGTGTAAAAGCAGTCTGCATAGCTGTGTACACACAGCCATACAGCTATCAGGCAGCCTAATAACCAGAGCTGCTGCACACAAGAAAATCCTCCCCTGTCACGACACACTAACTGTACAGCACAATTACTATCAGCACAAGCACAGAAGAACTTCTCTTTCCAGCCCTAAAGGGTATGCCACACTAAGTGAGATCGCTTGCGAGATCGCTAACGAGATCGCTACTGCGTCACCATTTATGACGCAGTAGCGATCTCGTTAGCGACTTAGCTGTGTGTGACATGTAGCAGCGATGTGGCCCCTGCTGAGATGTCGCTGATCGTTCATGAACGTTCTGAGTCGTTTTTTGGTCGTTGGTGTCCCGCTGGTGAGCCTGAATCGCTGAGTGTGACACCCTTTATGAACAACTTCACCAGCGTCACAGGTGGGACTAGGTTTTCCCAACGACCGCAGAGGTCGTTATACAGATCGCTGATGAGTTGTGTTTGGAATCACAGATCGCTGATGAGTTGTGTTTGGAATCTAACTAGCGATCACATAGCGATCACATAGCGATCGCACTAGCGATCTCGCCAGGTTAAGTCGTTATCGTGATCGCTAGTGCGATCGCCAAGTGTGGCAGTGCCTTAACTCTACCTACTGATAAGCAGCAAGAAACCTCTCCCTACTGTTAAGATCGGCAGAAGTAAAATGGAGGTTGGCGGTCAGGGCTTTTAAAGACACTATGACGCCCCCAAAGCAAGCCAATTACTGCAATGCCCTTCTCTAAGATGGTGGTGGACGCTGCCCATGTCATCTCGTTGCCCAAATTGTACGTCCTTGCTCATTGGTTGAAAAAAGGCGTCTGCAAGCATTATGGGAAAACCGACTTTGGCGCTGAGGTCGACGACCGTATGGCGAAACCCGACTTTGGCGAAAGTCGGCGACTTTTGAATCTGACTCACCTGTTTCGCTCAACTCTACTTAGCATCATTTTGACTTGTTTCCACTTTAATTTTGTCTTGTTTTGATTTTCATTTCGACTTGTTATCAGCTTCATTTTCGGGGGCCTCTCCAAATACATGCCTCCATTTGTTCAAAAATTTTATTTCCGTTGATGATTTTTGCGTGATTATGTTGACAGCACATTCAACTTTGTACACAACAAAGTATGCAATGAGAATATTTCATTCATTTAGATGCAGGATGTGTTATTTGAGTGTTCCCTTTATTTTTTTGAGCAGTGTATATATATATATATATATATTTATATATATAATATACATATTTTAACATCCCAGACTATCTGTGGATGGGGATTACTCACTTTGCTGGTCGTTGAGGCATACACTGGGACACTCAGGGTTAAAAAAGTTTATTCAGTTTATTAAAGTACAGCATAAACTGCTCCTCAGGAACCTAGTAGCATGCAGCCACCAGTACAGTGTCCTTTAAACATTCAGCTTTATAGAATAAACACAGTTTCTCACTGACCCCGGTCAGCATAAAATGGACTCCTGTCTGTGACCTGTTGGTGTCAGCCACACAGGTTCTCAAATGCCTTTTCTCCTCAGAGGTATCCCACAAACATTTCTCTAGCATGAACACAATCTCCCCCTGACTCCGGTCAGTATCACTCACGGTTGTCAGACCGTCCACTCTGGAGGTATCTCACGGACCTCCTTCCTCTGGCTCCAACTAGCCAGCACTGCCCCCTGTGCCAAACACACAGGCTCCATTAGGTAGCCTCTAACCACACCCAAAGGTAAGGTAACATCACATGGACTGGTCACATGGTCATGACCTCACTGCAGGTCCTCAAACTCACAACCACAAGTGGGCAGTGTATGTGTGGTTAGTCAGTCCCACCCAGCTCTCTGACTAACCCAGTAAGCCTCCCTAGTAATGTAAACAAAACTCTTGTGGACTACAAGTCTCAGAACAACACTACTTGGCTTACATCGCAGAGGACTTCTACGACACATACCGGCCATTCACAACAATGCTGGGCACTGTTTTACCATCACAACTATGCCTCCAGGTACATCCCAAGGAGCACATACAGCGCCCCCTAGCTGTGAGAGGGGTCACAAGTGTGTATCAAAACAATGTTAACCTATGGAAAAAAAATTTGCAGTGCACATGCTGCGGAAAAAAAAGTGTGGATTCGCAGCATTTTATTTTCTGCAGCATGTCAATTCTTTGTGCGGATCTGCAGCGTTTCTGCACCCATTGACTTGCATTGAGTTGGGCACTTCCGCAGCAAAACCACAGGTCTAAAAAAGATTTGTGCTTAGCTGCGGATGAAATTCTGTGGATTGGGAGGAGGGAAGTGTGTGGGCGGAGTGTGGGTGGTGACTGTGTGCGTGAATAGTGTGTGGGCGGTGACTGTGTGCGTGTATGGTGTGTGCGGGGGTCTGCGTGTATGTGTGTGTGCCGGTGTCTGAGTATGTGCGGGAGTCTGCGGGCCTGTGTGTGTGCAGGCATCATCTGATGGGACTACTAGTCCCATCTGGCTATGTCTGCTACAGTGAGACCATTAGCCAATGATGGGACAGTAGTAGTCCCATCATCAGGCTAATGTGTTGAATGCAAAAAAAAAAAAAAAACACATACACACATATATAGTCCATACTCACCATAATCTGCTAATCACTGAAGCCCTCGCTCACCTGAAAAAAAAATGTAAAAAACAAACAACCAAAATACTCCCTGTTCCGACATAATCCCATTAATAACGATTGTCCCATGACGATCTCCCGTGGAGAGCTGTCACATCAGCAGATGAGACTGCTCTCCAGGAGCTCCGGTGTACAGTGACAGAGATAATCCTCCGCACTGTATCACTCCACCGCCGACAGGTCACCAGAGTTCACCTGTCATTTGCGGCACTACAGCCGTGATAATTTTCTCACGGCTGTAGTGCCGTAAAGTGAACTCCAATGATAGACCTATAGAGCGGTCACATCGGCTGATATGACCGCTCTATAGGGGAGATCATCGTGGGACACTTGTTGTAAAGAGGGACTGTGTCAGACAGGGATATCAGGGATTTGTTGTGTTTTATAAAATTCTGCAGGTGTCGATGGGTACAAATGGATTTAGGCGCATACAATAAAAATTATGAAAAACCATGTCGTGTTTTATTTATTAAAATACTTATCTTATGATGTGTATTTTATAACCCTTTCAACAAACCTCTTTGCGAGCAAAATGCGTGTTTACATAATAGGTGGTGCTCACATTAAGTTCCAAATAATGCATCCAGAATTTAAGAAAAGTAACACTTACCAAGTATGGATTCAAGAGTCCTTTATTTCCAGTAATCGACCAGATCTGACTGAGCGGCAGGTTAGATCTGCAAACTCCCATTTCCCAAGTCTCAGTGTAGCTAAGCATTTTGTACAGCCACAAAGGGTATTTCTTTCAGTCAGAATTTGTTAACATTTTGATTCCCCCTATGCATTTCCTCATGTAAATTTTAAATTTGGAATTGAAACAAATTTTAGAAAAATGTAATTATTTTTTCATGTATTTGTATGAATGTGAAACAACGTTTTGTTAATCATATAGCTGCACCTAACCAGTGATTCATTGTGAGATGTATATTGTAAAATTGGTCTCTTATGGGGGGGCCTCTGAGGTCTGGTACCTCAAAGGCTCACCAATGGACGTGGCCAAATACAGAAAATCTGCATGAACATGGTGCTCCTTCTCTCTGAGTTTGCACTGTGCCTCAGAAGTAGTCCGAATATATAGTGGCACATCGGAAAAACCCAACACTGAGAGGCCTTTTATTAAATGTACATTAGGTATTTATTCAATAGGGCCCCCAAATGACTTCAAATTTATGTGCCCTAAAAAATGGTTTTATAAATTTTTGAAAAATAGAAAATGCTGATAACTTAGCCTTTCTAACTCCTAACAAAAAATTATGTTTGCAGAATGATGGAGTTAAAGTACATGTGGTAAATGTAATTCATTAACTAGTTTTGTGACATAACTCTCTGGTCCAAGGAATGAATTTAAATGTAGAAATTGCTAAATTTTCACAAATTTCTATATTTTACGAAAAAACGCAAGTCATCACGACAATTTTTGCCACAATCCAATAAATGTCATGAGAAACAGTCCTCAGAATACATGATCATTGAAGCACTGGTAAATTGTAAAACTTTGGTCAAAGGAAAACTGGTGACTCATATTTAAAGCTGGAATTTCACATAGCACAATAATCATAGTTGAAAACAATGCGCACTTATTACATTAAAGGCTGATAAATTTCTGTACCCAGATTGTATCTGCTGACAAATTGTGCATCATCTGCATTATTTACCATCATGTATTTCATTTTTGCTGAACACCAAAAACATAGCTAATCCTATTTTTGTGAGCTGCCCTAATAAAATGTAAATACCACTTCTATGTTACAAAACCCAGCAGGTAAGAGGATCTTCAAATTCAAAATATTGATTCCACAGCTGGAATATGCATACCTCATCTCTCATTTATTTTCTAGGATAGTTAAAAAATAGTGTAAAAATGGAAGAGGTGAAGGTACAATAAATATTCTGATTTCAAATTTGAGTGAATAAAACATAAGAAATAAATTTGAACTGAAGTATAGTTGAAAATGTGAAATTATATTTTTTCACTTTTAGATAAAATCAAAATTCTCGCTAGCAGAATTGTTAATCGCAAAGTCTTCTGCAGCTTACTTGAACTGTCTAATGCATCAATGTTCTTATTCATTGTCACAACGTACTACTCTGTGCCACGCTTGTTCAGAAATAACGGATATCAGTAAACTGCACAATTGTGACTACAGTTATTATTTTCTTTTTTCTTTTTGCATCTCCAAATTTATAGGTAATTCTGTATCCTAGAAATTGGAATCTCATCTGGTCACTCACTCATGCCTGTTAAATTAGATAGTCACCAAGACTGAATGTATATGTAGATCAAGAAAAGAAAAATATCTCACCTAAACTTGTTCAAAATCATATTTGAACAAAAGTCTTTTAGTTTTGTTCATATTATTTGTGGTATCTCACAAAGCTCCACGAATAGAACCCAAGTAAGCGTAAATTGAGGAGTGGATTACAGAACCTTTGGGCCCTGAATAACCAGCAATTCTTGTACAGGGAAATTGACTTTGATTCAGTGTCTCCATAGATGCAACCTCAGAGTTTTTGCTGTTAAGAACAGCTAACAGTTTTTCAAATCTGAGACATAAGGCCAAGAGAAGATACTTTAAATTTACTCAGAAAGAGTAATTTAATTTAATTCTAAGAATACAGTAGTTTTACATAAGTGACAGGGCAGACAGCAGACAAGAAATAAGGTCAGGGTACAAGCTGAATTTATAACTTCCATCAAAGGTTTTATCCTCTTAATATATTGCAATCATCATATTATATAGCACTGTGCACTTACAATTGCTTATTTTGCATTTCTACTTATGCTGGTTTCACATTTGCGTCTGTGTGTGCAGCGTTTCATCCGCTTAGATCTGCATGCGTCATGCTTACATATCTTTAACATCCATAAGGAAAACACAACAAGCTATCCAAATGTAACATAATCATTCAAAATACTGTATATATTTGGGATAGCCTAATAGAAATGGACAGTGTAGGACACACTGCATATATAAATAAATATGAAGACCACGAAACAAAGCAGTGCAAAAAATGTCCACATAATTGCAAAGAGTACATTTTATTGATTAAAAATATTACCAAAAAAGTCAGAGGTAGAAATAGAGGAGACTAAAACAGTGACATGTGAAAAATACCGCATGGCAAAAAACACATGCGGTATTTTTCACATGTCTCCTCTATTTCTACCTCTGACTTTTTTGGTAATATTTTTCATCAATAAAATTTACTCTTTGCAATTATGTGGACATTTTTTGCACTGCTTTGTTTCGTAGTTTTCATATGAATGTTTATATGTTTCATGAATGTTATAGGTATGGCCACATACATAGCATATATCATATG
Source organism: Oophaga sylvatica (assembly GCA_033576555.1). Classification (NCBI taxonomy): domain Eukaryota; kingdom Metazoa; phylum Chordata; class Amphibia; order Anura; family Dendrobatidae; genus Oophaga; species Oophaga sylvatica. Next base: position 619,600,126 of record JARQOD010000001.1, on the reverse strand, counting down.
AAGAAAGAGAAATACCATTATATGATGCATATGACAAATTCAAATCAATATTACTCCCTCAATCCCATGTAACACTGACATAGTAGTCTATCATAGGAATAAATCAATCACTATTATAGTACAAGGGAGAGAGATAACATATGGAACATGGTATATTGCCTGCAAATGCCCACAACAACAATGTCCCATAGAAATGATACATAGAAGGTATATAGGAGAAGTCATATGAGAGTAGTGGACATACCAGGTAAGTATAATCAGGACACAGCTCCAACCCCCGCCTCCCCAACGCGTGTTTCGGCCAAATGCCTTCCTCAGGGGGCGTGCTATGTGGAGCAAAATAGATCTATTTATAGCTGACACAGATGAACTAAGCGCCGTCAGCTGAAAAATATCCTGCACACCAGCCAGCATCTTAACTGCTGACGTCGGTACACATTGGCCACATGTGACTCAGCATCAGACAGGGGGCGGAGGCAGTTACATTATAACTATATTACATACTAAAAGAACATTTTCGATAAGAACATTGTACAAATATATACACACTAGAGTTGAGCGATACTTTCCGATATGCTAAAGTATCGGAATCGGAATGGTATCGCCGATATCACTAAAATATCGGCGATACCCGATACCGATACCGGAAGTCCCATGTAAGTCTATGGGAACAAAATATCGCAACTAAAAAAACCCCATTCTTTCCTTGTAAACACTAAATATACACACATAGAATACATATATATATATACATGTCATTGTGACATATATATATACATATATGTATAGTTTATACACTTCTACATAGTAAAATATCCTTTGATTCAATTGCCGGGTAAAGCCGGCTTCAGTGAAAAGACAGAAGCACCCGACATGAAATGACACTTGGTGTACATAGGGTTAAACATTTCTTTTCATGTCCTTTGCTATCTAATTTGCACAAACAATTAAATCAGACTATGTGTGCAAAATTTCACACCTGTAGGGGTTAATTAAAGGTGTAAATTCGTTGTAAAAAAAACTGACTTTTTTGCTACGAATTTACACCTTTAATTAACCCCTAGAGGTGTGAAATTTTGCACACATAGTCTGATTTAATTGTTTGTGCAAATTAGATAGCAAAGGACATGAAAAGACATGGTTAACCCTATGTACACCAAGTGTCATTTCATGTCGGGTTCTGCATTTTCACAAAAGCCGGCAATTGAATTAGCGGCTATTATACTATGTAGAAGTGTATGAACTACAAATATAAATATATATATATATGTGTCACAAATTCAATGACATGTATATATATATATGAGGTGTAAAATTGCTGAAAAAAAATGCGTGGGCTCCCGCCCTATTTTCGCAACCAGACAGACAAAGCCAGTGAGTGGGGGCAGATAATAATAGCCCAGAGAGGGACCATTATTTTTGCCCCCCCCCGGCTACTAACATCTGCCCCCAGACACCCCAGGAAAGACAAATCTATAATTAGATTCGCCCTTTCTGGCACTTTGCCCGTCTATTCCCATTGCCCTGTAGCGGTGGCGAATGGGTTAATATGGGGTTAAAGCCACCTTGCTATTGAAAGGTGACCTTAAGCCAGGTTAATAATTGAGAGCTGTCAATTAGACAACTATCAATTATTAATCCTATTGCATGAAATAAAAATAAAACACACACACTTTAATTAAAAATCATTTTAATGAAATAAAGACACATGTTTTTGACCATCTTTTATTTTACTGCAAAAACCATTTCCTGTAATAAAAATAAAATAAAAAAGCAAAATTATTCTTACCTATCCCATGCACAGTCAGGTCCCACGGTGTAATCCTTCAGAAAGGGTTAATGTTTACTGCAGGGACCGCAGCTAATGCTGCAGCCTCACAGTAAACCCCAAATGAATGAGTTCCTCTCCTGCCTGACAGGAGAGTAAAGGCTGGGTGTCACATAACGATACACCAGCGATCCCGACAACGATATGCACTTGTCAGGATCGCTGGTGTATCGCTACATGATCGCTGCTGAGCTGCCAAACAGGCAGCTCAGGCAGCGATCTGGGACAGCGACACTGCGGGTAACATCGCTTAAGGGCCCGTCTCACATAGCGATATCGCTACCGAGATCGCTGCTGAGTCACTAGTTTTGTGACGCAGCAGCGAGCTCACCAGCGATATCGCTGTGTGTGACATTCAGCGACGATCAGCCCCCCTGCCGGGTATCGCTGATCGTCGCAGAAATGTCAGGACCTTTTTTTGATCGCTGGTTTCCCTCTGACAGGCACGCATCGCTGCGTGTGACAGGCGGGAAACCAGCGATCAAAGGTCCTGACATTTCAGCGACGATCAGCGATACCCGGCAGGGGGGCTGATCGTCGCTGAATGTCACACACAGCGATATCGCTGGTGAGCTCGCTGCTGCGTCACAAAACTAGTGACTCAGCAGCGATCTCGGTAGCGATATCGCTATGTGAGACGGGCCCTTAAGTGGAAAGCTTAATTGATTGCTTTCCACTTTCACTTCAGGTCAGCCAGGGACACAATCAGTGACGTCAGAGGGAACTGATTAACAAAAATAGGGGTTCCCTTCGAAAAAAAAATGGCGTGGGGTCCCCCCTATTTTTGTTAACCAGCCAGATGAAGCAGACCGCTGAGGCCTGGATTTTCAGGCTGTTAAGGAGCCAAGATCCATGGACCTTGCCAGCCTGATAATACCAGGCCACAGCAGTCTGCATATCTTGGCTGATTAACAAAAATAGGGGATCCCCTCGAAAAAAATTGGCGTGGGGTCCCCCCTATTTTTGTTAACCAGCCAGATGAAGCAGACCGCTGAGGCCTAGATTTTCAGGCTGTTAAGGAGCCAAGATCCATGGACCTTGCCAGCCTGATAATACCAGGCCACAGCAGTCTGCATATCTTGGCTGATTAACAAAAATAGGGGATCCCCTCGAAAAAAATTGGCGTGGGGTCCCCCCTATTTTTGTTAACCAGCCAGATGAAGCAGACCGCTGAGGCCTGGATTTTCAGGCTGTTAAGGAGCCAAGATCCATGGCCCTCAACAGCCTGATAATACCAGGCCACAGCAGTCTGCATATCTTGGCTGATTAACAAAAATAGGGGATCCCCTCGAAAAAAATTAGCGTGGGGTCCCCCCTATTTTTGTTAACCAGCCAGATGAAGCAGACCGCTGAGGCCTGGTTTTTCAGGCTGGTAAGGATCCAATATCCATGGACCTTGCAAGCCTGATAATACCAGGCCACAGCAGTCTGCTTAGCTTGGCTGGTTAACAAAAATAGGGGATCCCCTCGAAAAAAAAACGGCGTGGGGATCCCCCCTATTTTTGTTAACCAGCCAAGTAAAATGCAGACTGCTGCGGCCTGGTATTAAAAGACTGTCAAGGCCCATGGATTTTGGCCCTCAACAGCCTGATAATACCAGGCTACAGCAGCCCCACATTTGGCGCATCAAAAGATGTGCCAATTGTGGCACTTTACCCGGCTCTTCCCACTTGCCCTGTAGCGGTGGCAAGCGGGGTAATAAGGGGTTATTGTCACCGTTGATTGCACGGTGACAATAAGCCCGGTTAATAATGGAGAGGTGTCAATAAGACACCGATCCATTATTAATCCCAAAGTTATTAAATGTGTAAAAAAAAGACAAAGCAAGAAAAAAGTCTTTTAATGAAATAAAAGAGACAACACAGTTTTCATTTCTTTTATTATACTCTCATTCCTGCGACGCCATCGATCTCCTGTAAAAAAAGAAAAAAAACAAACCAACAGTATACCACCTGTCCGACGCAGTCCATAACGATAGTCCCACGACGATCCAGCTCTGCTACATCGCAATGACAGGCAGAGCCTGTCATTGCAACGCAGCACAGCTGATTACCTGCTTCCCCGGCGGTGACGTCATCGGACTGACTGCTTTACGGCCGGGATTACCCAGCAGTCACTGCAGTTATCGCGAGAAACTGCATGTGACCGCCGGGGAGAAGAGGATGGCGGCCATGAAGCAGTGCAGGACGTGACCGCCGGAGATCTTCTGCCGGGTAAGTGCCGCTGACTCCTGACAGACCCGACAGACGGACACTGACAGTGACAGTGACATCCCGATTCCGGTATCCGATAAGACGAAAATATCGGAACTCGGAATCGGAATTCCGATACAGCTAATATCGGCCGATACCCGATATTTGCAGTATCGGAATGCTCAACACTAATACACACCCATATAGAAAGGACATATAAAGTGGCAGACATAATGAATAAGTATATAGAAAGAGTCAACAAATGTGCCATACATAATCAAAGCATATAACATCCAAATGTGTAAATACACAAGCAGTATATATATCTAGTACAGACATCAGTATAGATGGATACACATATAGTGCAATATATATATATATCCAATAAGTATATTTATATATACATAAATGATCAAATGGACATAAGGTGAATATAAGCTGGTCAGAGAGAAAATCCAGACTTGAATGGCACTTCATCAAGATGCATCCACATAAATGGAGATAAACACAAATGCGTCACTAGAGAATAAAAAATTAAGAATTAAAATCAAGAATGCTAAAATGCTATGCGGAGAACACAGTACACAATGAAGAAAGAAGCCAGTCAAAGAAACGGGGCAAAGGAGATACATTTGTTTAAACCAGAGGGATGGACAGTATTGAGCAACCAAATCCATCTCGTCTCCAGTTTGGCCAACCTACTGGACAGGGCACCACCTCTGATATTGATCCTCAAGGATTCAATGCCACATACCCGTAATAGGGAGCTATCACAATTATGAAACTCCATAAAGTGGCGAGGTAATGTCTTGAGGGTAGATGCATCCGCGTGGCCTGCGGCCGCCTGAATTCCCAGCACATGTTCCCTCACACGCACCTTAAACTTTAACATGTTGTACGTAGAGACATGCAAACGCGTACGCATGCATCTTTTCGCGGTGTGCGGCGGTATCGGGCGAACGCAACATGTTGCATTTTTGAAGCTTCAAAAATCTGTCAAATATGCACAGTCATGCTCATGCGGATGAGTGCGTCAAAAAATGCATTACTGTCTAAGGGAACACATTGGTATGCAAGGACATGCACGTGGATGGTTTCGATGCGCATGCGGACTTCAGACTGCGCATGTCCAGGAACTGATTACAGCACCTGGAAATATTGAATGCATGCCCATAAACAATGCAAACGCATGCAAAAATGCATGCACATACATAAAAACATGGCGTTTTTGGGGCGTCATGTGTAAGATGATCAGGATAAAAACGCTGCGTAAACGTGTTTGCATGCGTGTTTGCGTATGCAGCTGATACGCTGCGCACATATATGCAAATATGAACCTAGCCTTAGTAAATGCTTCTCTCTTCTCTATGTAAAAACAGTAAAAATACACTTCAACAAAGAAAACGGTATCATAATGTAATGTAAATGGTATTAATTAATATTAGCATAAAGTTCATCTCGATACCCGAAATTAAGGACACAATATTTTGGACAGGTCACTGATAGCACTAGATAAAGACAAAGAGAAAAATGCGACCAAAGAGTCCAGGGTAGAGTATAAAACAATCAATTTTATTTATCAAGATAATAGAACATGTAGACAGGGTGCAACACTAAAGTGCAGTGTACAAAGCATTTAGATATGGGACGCGGGGTGCTGCTCAATAATAATTCAATATTACATATATGACAATGTAATGAAAATAATAAAACGTTATTCCCTCAGATAGGAATCAAAGACACATGGCCTGGCAAACCTCAGTATTATGAGATGATATATCACTATGGATGTCAGCTATCATAAAGACAAATGTAAAAAATCATACATAGAATAACGCAAACATACCACAAATATCAGAGGAAGCCACCCGGGAGGCCAGTGGATGATATGGGCTATCTGGGCCAATCAGAGAATAGAGGCAGGTGCATGTTACCAAGGAAACAAATGAATACACAGCGCGTATATGATGGTGGAAATCCGGAAGTAATAAAGGGGGCCGGCAATTGCTTACGTTACCATTGCAACCATAACCTGTGTTCGCTCACCGCATCAACTCAGGCATGCCGTGATATACCGCACAGCTTGTCACCGAGGATGCAGGAGACTGTGCCCAGTGAAAAAGGTTGTGTTTGGAAGCAAGCTGTATGTTTGCAGTCACATAAGTGACGCTTGCATTCTAGGCAATCCACTCCAGCAAAGACCGCGTCGCCGTCAGGGGAGTGGCATCGGAGGTCACATGACCAACGTAAGCAATTGCCGGCCCCCTTTATTACTTCCGGATTTCCACCATATACGCGCTGAGTATTCATTTGTTTCCTTGGTAACATGCACCTGCCTCTATTCTCTGATTGGCCCAGATAGCCTTTTTATACTCACCTCACGTTACATTCCACGCCCCCTGACGAAGGCTGCTGCCGAAACGCGCGTCAGGGTGACGCATGTTGTACTGCTCTCTCCCTCTCCATCTGTCCATATCATCCACTGGCCTCCCGGGTGGCTTCCTCTGATATTTGTGGTATGTTTGCGTTATTCTATGTATGATTTTTTACATTTGTCTTTATGATAGCTGACATCCATAGTGATATATCATCTCATTATACTGAGGTTTGCCAGGCCATGTGTCTTTGATTCCTATCTAAGGGAATAATGTTTTATTATTTTCATTACATTGTCATATATGTAATATTGAATTATTATTGAGCAGCACCCCGCGTCCCATATCTAAACGCTTTGTACACTGCACTTTAGTGTTGCACCCTGTCTACATGTTCTATTATCTTGATAAATAAAATTGATTGTTTTATACTCTACCCTGGACTCTTTGGTTGCATTTTTCTCTTTGTCTTTATCTATGTAAAAACAGGAAGTTTATTTTCCTGCATAAATCATTTTCTCTTTACTCTTGACACAGCTGCTCATGATTCATACATGGAATATTGACCTCATTTTCTGTATGGAGCTTAGAAGGATTCAGCTCATCAGTTTTTAATCACATGATGTTATAGACCTAATATAAAAAACAAAAATTAAGTGGGTAGAAAGGCAAAATAAGCAATTGTAAGTACACAGTGCTATGATTACTTCAAAATATTAAAAGGATAAAAACTTTGATGGGAGTGCTTATTTAAAGACAACACTTTACATTGTCAGGAAATATAGAAACATAGGCCTAAATTCACCAAAGATATTATGCTGCAATACTAGCATAAATCACTTTGCTAGGTCTCATTTTTTTTTGTAATGCGAAATTGGCAAAGCTAAGGCAGGACAGGACAGAATAGGGGCATGGTGACAACACAGCTTGCCTATTTCATGATGAACTATGGTGTAACTTAGAAATCTCTCTCCAGTGCTTGAATTGAGCAAGATTTGTGGGTAGCAATGTATAAGGAGGCACATGTCACTTTTCAGATCAGCTTGATTCATTAAGGAGCAGTGCGCCTCTTATTGAATCAAGCGCATCTCACTCCAACACACTCCTTCATCAAAACTGGTAGGAACATTACTGGTATTGATGACTCGAGGTGATATTGCTCAAGCAAGACTTTTACTAGGGAGTCTTCTGGGCCATTTGGGTGTTCGTAGAGTTAGATGGACTAAGACAGCACCTGAGATCAAAAAATAAAGTCGAGGCTGTCATAAGACATCAAGGAATGTTATCATACATATGCGTGAATAGCATCATATAAGTATACACTGAATATTACCCCACCTTCAGAATACACAATAACTGTGGTACTGGACTTGACAAAGTTGAAAATGTGTATAAAAGACATTAAGTTGGACTACACATTATACAAGAGATCATATAGTAAGCATGTTTGGATCCTTTCAATCCAATGTGTATGGTCATTTGTATACCGTACTTAATCCATCTATCTCAGATGATCATCTCAATGTCCTAAAGAGGCCTAATGACAGGTTTATTTGAAGAGGATGAAAGAAATTATCAAAAAACTGATCTGTTACCTAATGTGATGGTACTACAGATAAGTAGAAATATATATTTCATAAGTACCGGTAAGTTTCTAATAATAACCATTGTTAATATTCCATTCTCTTTAAATCATGTGAAAGCATCATAGCATTTTGTGAATTAAATTTCACCAGAAGAAAAGAAAAAAATACTTTCAAGGTAGTAAATAATTAACCATGGTGCAAAAATATACAACATATTGCTAATAATTTTGCTTTTTAGTGATAGACTTCTGGCTGATAACATCAAATTATGTCATGGACCTGTACATGTGCCAAGATGAGCTATGATGTATCTTTATACTTCAAAAGCTTTGACCTGCATTTCTGCACCAAATATGGCCTGGAGTTTTTAATTATGTGCTTATGCTAGAACCCTAAGAGAAGATTCCATCGTCCCAAATACTAGGAAAAATGCCAAGTCAAGCATTGCAATTGAGAAGTCTTCCAAGGTCAGAGCAAATAGAAATCCTTGGACAAATCTATGAACTAAAAACATCTACGTGTTTGTAACATATGCAAATCTGTAAAAATACGCAATGCACAGAAATGTCTTATATTACCAGCATGAATAACCAACAATAGTTAATTATAAACTTCGGTGGCAGTAAAATAAAAATTGAATAATTTTGGCACAAAATACAAATTTTATTTAGTTTGACTTTCCTGTTATGAAATTATTTGCTATTGTCAAGTAATAACAGACACTGAAATTCTGTATTAACTTATTATACGATTTTACTGTTTCTTTTTTCCCAGACATTATTGAATTCAGATTATGCTACTGTTCTAGCAATTCTCTATCATTACAATGCTCTTATCAGCTTTGAATAGTATATCACATTACTTGTGTATAAAAGTCTTTCCATTCTTGCAGATTTCCTTTTTAATGTTGTAATTTTAATAAACCTTTCGCATACATTAAGTAATGTTTTTCTAAACTTATTACTGTAAATCTGGGAGACAAACATGGAGGATTACACCACATTCAGAAAGGACAAGAAAGACAAAAACAGTGGAGGAGAGCGTATTTTTATTAAACCTAACTTAAGACCTGTGCTCAATTACGACATTGATGGAAGCTATGACAATGTAGAGTCAGTATGGGGGATTTTAACTACCCAGATTTCAATGGGATATAGAGTCTTGTGGTTGTGCTAAAAGCTGCAAGTTCTTATCCACAATTCAATTCTTACCCACAATTCAAGACAATTACGTCTTTCAGCTGGTAGATGAACCAACCAGAGAGAAAATTTGCTTGATTTGATGTTGTCAAATAAACCAAATATAATATCAAATCTGCAGGAATGAGAGTACTTTGACTGCACCAACCATAATTCAATTTAATTATTAACAAAACATTACAAAGATGAAATACAGAAACCTGGAATTTTAGAAAAGCTAATTTCACTAGATTAACCCCTTACAGACTTATGACATTCAGTTATGTCAAATGCCGGTTCCCTGACTTTGATGTGCATCTTTGACATTAGAGGATGGCTCTGTTATTCATCCATCATCGGCCTCTAACAGCCTCACGCGAAGCGTAACTCCACCAGTGGCTGTTAACCTGTTAAGTACTACTCTCAATCTTTGACAGGGGTATTTACAACAAGCAACCTGAGCCACACTGTTCTAACTGCCCATGGGCACAATCAATGGGTTGCCATGACAGCCAAGGATCTACTGAGGAACCCTGTGTTTGTCATTATGGTATTCCTAAGAAATTCAGGCTGTGGCTGGTGTTCAAATCAAACCTTGATTTTTGCTCTATACAGCAATACTGTGGTATTGCTGTATAAAATAGAAGCCATCAGACAATTGCAGGTTGAAGTCCCACAAGAGGACTATACAATACAGTGAAAAGTTAAGATTATATTTAAAAAACTAAGTAAAAAAAATACAAAGGTCCAAATCAGCGCAAAGTATCATAAGACAAAAATTAAGAGCATTTATAACTTTGAACACTGAGAAGCAAGAAATTTGCATTTCAGGAATATAAAGATCTCAATATGAAATGTAAATAAGAAATCAAGCTAGCAAAGATAGATGGAGAGAAAAAAAAAACGCCAACTAAATTAGAAGAAATCACAAAAAATGCATAAGTATATTAATCACTAAAGAAAAAATCTGATGGCATCAGCCCTGTAAAAAATAATTTTTACATTAGTAATATAATAATAGAAGACAAACAGTGGGTTCAGAAAGTATTCAGACCCCTTTAAATTTTTCACTCTTTGTTTCATTGCAGCCATTTGGTAAATTCAAAAAAGTTCATTTTTGTTCTCATTCATGTACACTCTGCACCCCATCTTGACTGAAAAAAAAACAGAAATTAAGAAATTTTTGCAAATTTATTAAAAAAGAAGAACTGAAATATCACATGGTCATAAGTATTCAGACCCTTTGCTCAGTATTAAGTACAAGCACCCTTTTGAGCTAGTACAGACATGAGTCTTCTTGGGAATGCAACAAGTTTTTCACACCTGGATTTGGGGATCCTCTGCCATTCATCCTTGCAGATCCTTTCCAGATCCATGAGGTTTGATGGTGAAAGTTAGTGAACAGCCCAGCCATTTTTAGGTCTCTCCAGAGATTCTCAATTGGATTTAGGTCAGAGCTCTAGCTGGGCCAGTCAAGAATGGTCACAGACTTGTTCTGAAGCCACTCCTTTGTTAGTTTAGCTGTTAGCTTAGGATCATTGTCTTGTTGGAAGGTGAATCTTCAGCCAAGTCAGAGGTCCAGAGCGCTCTGGAAGAGGTTTTCATCCAAGATATCTCTGTACTTGGCAGCATTCATGTTTCGTTCAATTGCAGCCAGTGGTACCTTGTCTGCAGCTGAAAAACACCCCCATAGCATGATGCTGCCACCACCATGTTTCTGAGTCCTTCATGTGTTTTTTAGCAAATGCTATGCGGGCTTTCTTATGTCTTGCATTGAGGAGAGGCTTCCATAGGGCCACTGTGCCATAAAGGCCCGACTGGTCGAGGGCTGCAGTGATAGTTGACTTTGTTGAACTTTCTCCCATCTCCCTACTGCATTTGTGGAGCTCAGCCACAGTGATTTTGGGGTTATTCTTTACCTCTCTCATCAAGGCTCTTCTCCCATGATTGCTCAGTATGGCTGGACGGCCAGGTCTAGGAAGATTTTTGGTGGACCCAAACTTCTTCCGTTAAGGACCATGGTGGTCACTGTACTCTTAGGAATCATGAATACTGCAGAAATTCTTTTGTAACCTTGGCCAGATCTGTGCGTTGCCACAGTTCTGTCTCTGAGCTCCTTGGCCACTTCCTTTGACCTCATGATTCTCATTTGGTCTGACATGTACTGAGAGCTGTGAGGTCTTATATAGACAGGTGTGTGCCTATCAGTTTAATTAAACACAGCTGGACTCCAATGAAGGAGTAGAACCATCTCAAGGAGGATCACAAGGAAATGGACAGCATGTAACTTAAGTGACTTAAAGATGAGTGTCTGAGCAAAGGGTCTGAATAATTATGACCATGTGATATTTCAGTTTTTCTTTTTTAATAAATTTGCAAAAATTTCTTAATTTGTTTTTTTCAGTCAAGATGGGGTGCAGAGTGTACATTAATGAGAACAAAAATAAACTTTTTTGAACTTACCAAATGGCTGCAATGAAACAAATTGTGAAAAATTTAAAGAGGTCTGAATACTTTCTGTACCCACTGTATTTAATTTCTTCAGGAATACATATGCACATGTACATTTTTTGTTATTTGATCCCATACATTTAATTTGTGGTTATATTTTTTCTCACATCACTTCACCAACTTAGACTGATGCAGGTTGTAATTTAGCAAAATTGGTAAAAAGCCAAGTGGGATAAATATTTTCATAAGCCTCTGCATATTTTTTCAACCTATATAACTATGTAGCTTGGTCAACACTTGGTCAAAATTTGGTCAAAAGTTACTTGTTATCTTGGTGGATATGCTCCGTGGATAGATTTTGGACTAGGGTATTTCACCTCATTCTCTTGTGAAGCCTTACTTAGCAATCATATCCCTAATACCCCTAAACACAAGCAAATTCTCATTTAATTCATATTTCTAGCGGCCACGCAAACTATAACATTGGTCTGGAAAAAATCAGGTTTATATTTATCAGACGTCAAGAGACGCCTTTCTTGGTATATGATTAATGAAAAATTATCAGCCATACTTATGTGTTAAGTCCATAAATATGAGAAAATTTGGCTTCCCTGGGCGGAATCCGCCAACCACATCCCCTTCGCCACGTCTTCACTTCGTCAACATGCTATTGACTCCTCAAACTCATCCTAATTCTTTGTACTAAATTTAGACTCTACAACTCCCCCTTGCTCCTTTCCTCCTCCTTTTCCCTTTATTCCTTCCTTTCCATGTTAGCTCCTCCCTTTGTACCTCACCCAACTATATGCTCGTAATATGGTTACTACAATACAATGTTTGCTACTTGAATAATTCTTCAATAAAAGTCTATTGTTTAAAAAAAAGGTACTTGTTATCTGTTCAAACTCCATTTACATTTACAACCTTTGCCTTTGGTGTTTGTAATACCATTACAAAGGTCTTTATAACTTATTTTAATACTAATTGTTACATACTTAGAGTCCAAATTTCAAGGCTGTAAATTATGTTACCCTTCCAGGTACCTGTGAAGGCCACACTTATGCATGCAGTGAGCTTTTCCTATATACTGTGACTGCTGCTTAGACCAGAACTTACAAGTAGGCCTTCCATAAGAGATCTCTGGAACCCCCAATTGAATTCAGTAAGTGTCATTTTTTGCTAAAGTCATTGCACCTCTAACATCCATATATGAATTCCCATTTAATATCATTGAATGTACAGTTGGGAAAAAAGTATTTAGTCAGCCACCAATTGTACAAGTTCTCCCACTTAAAAAGATGAGAAAGGCATGTAATTGAGAGTCAAAATGAGAAAACAAATAAAGAAAATTACCGTGTTTGATTTGGCAAGATTTATTTTGCAAATTATGGTGGAAAATAAGTATTTGGTCATTAACAAAAGTTCATCTCAATATTTTATTATATATCTTTTGTTGGCAATGACAGAGGTCAAACGTTTTCTGTAAGTCTTCACAAGGATGGCACACACTATTGGTGATATGTTGGCCTATTCCTCCATGCATATCTCCTGTAGAGCAGTGATGTTTTGGGCCTGTCCCTGGGCAACATGGAATTTCAAATCTGTCCAAAGGTTTTATATGGGTTTGAGATCTGAAGACTGGCTAGGCCATTCCAGGACCTTCATATGCTTTTTACGAAGCCAATGCTTTGTTGCCCTGGCTGTGTGCTTGGGATCATTATTGTGGCTGATAAAAGGAGGTTTGCACTCAAAATCTCACGATACATGGCCCCATTCATTCTTTCATGTACATGGATCAGTCATCCTGGTCCCTTTGCAGAAAAACAGCCTGAAAGCATGATGTTGCCACCCCCATGCTTCACAGTAGGTATGGTGTTCTTTGGATGCAACTCAGCATTCTGTCTCCTCCAAACACAATGAGTTTTGTTTCTACCAAACAAATCTACTTTGGATTCATCAGACCATATGACATTCCCAACACTCTTCTGGATAATGCAAATGCTCTCTAGCAAACTTCAGACGGTCCCGGACATGTACTGGCTTAAGCAGTGGGACACATCTGGCACTGCAGGATCTGAGTCCCTGGTGTTGTAGTGTAGTGTGTTACTGATGGTAGCCTTTGTTATGGTAGTCCCAGCTCCATGCAGGTCATTCACAAGGTCCCCCTGTGTGGTTCTGGGACTTTTGCTCACCATTCTTGTGATAATTTTGACCCCACGGGATGAGATCTTGTTCCCCTGGTGCTGGGCTTGTCGTTGGTCAAGTGATTGTATCACCCTTTATTACCCTGCACCTGCCTCCCAGTCCTTGCTGGACAACAGTGTTAATCCGCTTGAGTTCTGGCTAGGAGCCTTGATTAGCTTAGTGCTATACTTTGTACAGTTCTGTGAACTCTAGTTCTGCTTGCTTAGTCTTTTTGTTTTTTCCTTTTGTTTCTGCAGCTTCCTCTATTTTCCTGTTAGGAGGTTACAAGTGTTTTGTTCCCAGTCCCAAGATCTTTCAGGGATCCCCTACCCCCACTTTCAGGTTTTCGCTTGAGTCTAGGCTAGGATCGTCGGTGGGTCTATTCGCAAGGAATAGGTCGCCCACTCCATCGTAGGGATAGAGTCTAGTCCTAGTGCAGGGTCAGATTCCCCACCGCTCTATTCCTGAGTTGCAGACCCATAACACAAACGATGGATAACTAAACTAATAAACAAGGGTTGGAGAACTAAACTACTAAACAGCTATGATTGCAGAACTAAACAAATACACACCAAAACATGGAGAACTAAACTACTAAAGAGCTTGAGTTGGAGAACTAAACTACTACACACCAGGTGATGGAGACTTAAAGCACTAGATAGCAAGGTGTCACTAGACACCAAGTCTTGGAATCCCCAGGGATTGCGGAATAAACCTCTGTATCTAATACTTCCTCCAGTGCTCCTGCCTCCTCCACCTCCTTTTGGGCCTCCACCTGTGCCCTCAACCTCTGCCTTAATAAACCAGCATTACAACACTGCAGAGGGAATCCCTCTCACCTCTGTACTGCACAGAGACGGCTCACCGCAGTCATGCAGCTTTTAAATTAATTTGCCTTGGGGATGGCAGTAATACAGATCAACAGTTGTGGATTGCTATCCATGCTGAAGGTAAGCAATGGCTGCCTACACTCAATCTGCAGCCAGGTAAGGTCATGTGCGATAACGGTGCAAACCTGTTGGTGCAAACCTGTTGGTGGCCCTATGCCAGGCCAACCTTACACACATGCCTTGCATGGCTCGCATCCTCAACCTGATGGTACAGCAATTCCTACACCACTGTCCCAGCATGGATGTGCTGCTGTAGAAAACACTATTGTTGTGTGTTCACTTTCACCATTCCACTTAAGTTGGTATAGAGGTCTTTCAGACTACTGGTTAACTGATTGACATGCGATATGGCCACACCATGGAATTAAACTCTGCACATGTTGCAGCGACTGTGGCAGCAGTGCAGAGACTTGGTGAAGTATGACATTTTTCATTGCTTGGCACTATGCAGTACAGATGTGTTTCAATTCACACATCCATAGCGGAAACACATAAAGGACCTCTGCACCCTTCAGCATGTTTTCTCAATTGGCTGATAAGATGGTTAGCGGTGACGATGCTGTAATAAGCATCACTATTAATGTCATCTAAATGCTGGACCACACTTTAAATAGTCTGGGTGAGGAGGTGCTGGTGGTCCTGAGGGAAAAAGAGGAAGCAGAGTAGGATGCCTTTAGGGTTAACAATATCTGTAAGTTCAGGTCTGTCGTCTCACAGGTGGTTGCCATGGGAGGGACAAATGGAGGAGGAACAAATACAGAAGGATCATGAAAACTACGAGAAGAGGTGATGGATGCGCACTTGTTAGTAGATGAAGAAGATAATGATTCCCACTCTGTTGTCCTTGGTTGCCATAAGGGGAAGGACGAAGAAAGCTTAAGTGTTATTCCGCCACCAACACACTGTGGAGTTGGACCTCATGAAAGAGACCGACCCATGCGTGGCTTCTTGCAGCACTATCTGCAACAAAGAGTTTGTATGTTCTTACTGTGTGTTAGGAATCGAATTCCCGCTTCTGCACAAGGGGAATCTCGAGCCATCCCTGCTGCGGTTTCCCATCCGTCTCCGGCCGCAGTGGATTCTGCTCAGCTTAGACGTCGGTCCCAGCGTCTCGCCCAGTCTGGCATTGTGCAGAGGATTACTGCTGCCTCTCCAGGCTCTGCTATTGTAGCCAGTACTGGTTAGCGGCGAGCAGATGTCTTTAGGACAAAGTCCTTGCTTTCCCCTTCTGAGCATGCCCAGAGTAAGATCTCTCATTGGAGATCAGGGGTCACATGCTCAGGTAATGCAGCAGCTCCTATTGGTCCGCCAGGAAGGTCCTCAAACCACTTGTGTTCTGGAGCAGTTTCCTATTGGTCATTATCTGGCAGGTCCTGTAGTTGCTACTATAAAAGGGTGGCAGGGTCGTGCCGCCATGCGCTAGTATCAATTGCATTATGTGCTTAGCGCCAGTGTGATCTTGCACGCATGTGTTAGGGCTCGGCTGAAATAAGCCCCTAGAATACCGGCACCTCCGGTGAGGAGATTGTATGTACGTGTTTAGGGCTTGGCTGAAATAAGCCCCTAGAATACCGGCTTCTCCGGTGAGGAGATTGTCTGATTGCGTTGCTGATTGCGTTACTACGGACTGCTGTCCGCACAGCAGTTGTCTGTGCATTCCTGTGGAGTTAACAGGACACAGTCCATTTCTCTGCGTCCCTACCTTAGCGACACTGTGGAGTAACAGAGTTCGCTTATACCGCCATATAGTGCCACAATATCTATTGTTGCGACTCTGTGAAGTAACAGAGTTCGCCATACCGCCATCTTACTAGCAGCAGGCTATGCTGCACGGTGGACCCCGGGCTGCGAACGCACTTATTATTTATATTTATTTTGTGCGTTCCGCCAGCCTTAACACTGTGTATGCGTTTCCTCCCAGTACTTATTTTTCTACCCAAACTCCAAAGACATACAGATATTGCATTTCGATTGTGAGTCCCAATGGTGACAGTGGCAGTAATGTCTGTGAATGTCTGTAAAGCGAATGCAGAATTATTGGCGCTATGTAAGTGATAATATAACATTTGAAAATGATGTTCAGCCACACTCAGATGGCACAAATATCAGTTTCGTTGATAATTATTGTCAGAAAAATGTAAGAATAGTAACACTGGTAGTTGACTCAATGAGTGTGGATGACTGCCGGTCTCAAAGGCCTTCTGCTACAGGCAACACACATGATGGAGACTCAACCATGAGTCTACACATTTCCAAAAATGTATTGGCAGACGCCAACAAAGTGACATCAAATTCACCACAGTAGAAATAGTATAATAGGGACCAACAAATCTTTCACTACAGCCAACCCAGCAGAAGGACACCAATTTCACCACAGTAGAAGTAGTATAATAGGGACCTACAGGTCTTCCACTACACCCAACTCGTTTAGATACAGATTGGGATAAGTGTGGTAAATCAGTCATCTCTGGAATTTTAGTGATTCAGCAACCAGATATTTACCACACTTATCCCAATCTGTATCTACCCACATGCGCACACTGCAGTGACAGCTATGGGGGAGGTGGTGCATGGATTCCAGGACGCGTACTCTGCAATCATCTGCACTTCCGGCAATAGTCTTATTTAAACCCATGATACCTGCCAGTATATACCCCCTTTTGAAAAAGCTAGAATGCAAAACGCGCTTCAAGGGGCCACTGGGCAAGGTGGGGGAGTCACTTTTTGACTTATGGGTAAGCATGAGTCATTGATTGCAGTGTTGGTAGTTGATATTGGGCACTGTCTCTTTGTTCCTTCTGTTGTTTTCAACTTCCTCACGTCACTTGGAACTGCATATAATGGCTGTTACTATGACTCTGCCCCCTCTGGATATATATTGTCTACCACTCCTTCCCTTCATGTCTCCTCCATCTTACCTTTCTGTGTCTGTATTGTAGCGTTTGCTTGATATTACATTTGTATGTGATTTTTTCTAATAAAAGTTGTTTTTTATCATGATTTTTTTTTCATGATTTTATCATGATTTTATTATGACTTGTGGGACATTGTGTATACTTCATTTCTTTGCTTGCATTAGATAAAAAAGAGCCATGCATGTTTGGTGTCTATGAACTCGTAATGACCTGGAGAATCATAATGGCAGGTCAGTTTTAGCATTTAGTGAACCTAGTAAAAAGTAAAACAAAAAAACAGTGTTGGATTGCACTTTTTTTTGCAATTTCACAGCACTTGGATTTTTTTTCCCGTTTTCTAGTACACGACATTGTAAAACCAATGGTATCTTTCAAAAGTACAACTCATCCCACAAAAAGACTAGCCCTCACATGGCCATATTGACAGAAAAATAAAAAAGTTATGGCTCTGGTAAGAAGGGGAGCAAAAAACTAAAACGCAAAACCGAAAAAAGAAAACTTTCCAGTGTTCGCTGAACTTATTCAAACCCTAATGAATTCAATGGAAGGCAAAATGAAACGCAAAGACAACACCTTCAGAGAGGCCCCAAAACTGGCAAAACAGCTCAAATTAAGGGCAGACACCAGAAAAAGTGGCATCAATTGACCCAGAGTATAAATAGTATAATTGTGCAACATGGATACATGGGACAGGGCTTGGACGAGCATTTCTAGCTCAAACATTAATCTGTAACAGGTGGATAAGTGACTTGGAGTCTCCACATTTCAAAAATTATTGTCACACTAAAGTGGCATCAATTTTCACAGAGTAGAAATATTATAATAGGCCTCTGACACACCTTCTACTACAGGCAACCCACCAGATGGGGGCGCAACTTGGAGTCTCCACATTTAAAAAAATTATTGTCACACAGCACTAAAGTGGCATTAATTTCCTCAGAGTAGAAATATTGTAACGGGGCTCTGACACCAGTTCCACTAGAGGCAACTCACCAGATGATAAAAAAATAACAGTCCTCCACTCCTCTAACCTCTCCCCACCTCCTCACCCCATAAAACACGTTATCATCATACAGACCACTATCCTAGCCAAAGTCCTAACAAAAACATTAGTGCAAACTAGATCATTTACCAACTTTGGCCAAATTTTGCCAATTTTGAAGAACATGCTCAGGAATCCAAACACAAATCCAAATGTGCAATGTTCGTCTGCAATTTGAGATTGGCGAACCTTTCCGAACAATTTCGCTCATCTCTAGTTGCAAGGTCATTTTTAGACACAATGTGCACCTTGAAAACAAATCCCCAAAACAATGTGAAAATTGTGTTTATTTTGCAATTTCTCCCCACTTGGAATTTTTTTCCTTTTTTCCAGTACGCTATGTGGTAAAATGAATTATGCAATTCAAAAGTACAACAATAATAGTACAAACTAATTGTCAGATGAATTGTCAGCTAAATATTATGGGGTTCCTCTTAAACTTAATTTCGAGTACCACCACATTTCATGAAATATTTGTTCTAGCAGCTCATTTACAATTCAAAACTGAAAAGCACCGATAGCAGTCATGCTTTGTAATAAACTGATACTCAATATTTGATATTCTATCCAAAGGGATGAATATAAAAGTGAATTTTACATTAGCACTGACTAGTGACATAGACAAATACCCATAGCAAAGATTAAAAGAAACCCCTATTAGACTTTGTTCATCCTTGTTTGTTTGAAGTCTTATTTTTTGCTTGTAAAACGTACCAAGAAATACCTGTTTTTCTATTTTGTTTTGTTTCCTTTTTTTTGTATATACTTGATTTTATTAAGGAATAAAGGTTCATTCATCTTGTAGATCAAAGGATAAATCAAAAATGATAACCAACAGCATCTTGGTTGGAAAAAGCAGCAGATGGTTTAACATTGTGTAACATAACAAGGGTACAATGATGTAAAACAATGACAGTGAAAGTGTCAAACTAAACTATTAGCGAAGAGGTACCAATATAATAAAAGGCCATACAGTAAGACAACAATGTCTCTATATAGTACAACTAATTCTTGGAGAAATGTCAAACTAGATAGAAATGTACTAAGGTTATGTAAAAGAAAAGAGAAAAAGTAAGAAGGAAAGAAAAAAAACAGAGGGTGGTAAAAGGATGGAGAGAAAAGAGAGGGGAGAAAACGCATTTTTTTTGTTCTTTCTGCATTTTTTTTCCTATAGAGAAGTATTTGGAAAAGTGCACTAATAAGCTTTACATCAAGCATGCTGCATTTACCAAAAAATAAACATATAAAAAATGGTTGAAAAAATGCCACAAAAGCATCACTATTTGTAATATGATACAGGAAAGATATATATCTTTGTACTGTGTTAGCCAGTAGATAGAAAAATATTTAGAATTGAGATATGGCTTTTTACATCAACTAAGGAATTTGCTCCTAAGACCCTGCGGGAGCATCACAAAACATTACCAGACCCCAATCAGAGGGCAATAAAACTTTCACACTCCTTATCTATGAACTGGTCCAATATTTATTGCCACAACTGTTTATCCCTCTCCCATATTGACAGTTCTGCTTTACGTCACTTGTCTTATCTATTGCATTATTCCTGTGTCCTGTTGTGTATAAATATGTGATTCTTCAGATTTTGTATTAGTCTTTGCCTGATGAAGAGACCTGAGTAGTCTCGAGAGCTTGCAATTTGTTACCATATTTTCAGTTAGCCGTTAAAAGGTATCAACCACTGAGGACTTTCAATTCTAAATATGTTTGTAATATGTTCATATTTTCCTTCTGATTTAAAAGTAATGTCTGTCTGCACCATATTTTGCTGCAAAAAGTTGACAAAAAATTAGGAAAATACTCTAAAACAGTGTTTCCCAAACTCCAGTCCTCATGGACCCCACGGGTCAAGTTTTCAGGATTTCCATAGTGTTGCACAGGTGAGAGAATTCCTGATGCCTTGATGCAGGAAAGATGTATATCTTTGTACCGTGTTAGCCAGTAGATAGAAAAATATTTAGAATTGAGAGTCCTCAGTGGTTGATACCTTTTAATGGCTAACTGAAAAGATGGTAACAAATTGCAAGCTTTCGAGACTACTCACGTCTCTTCATCAGGCTAGACTAATACAAAATCTGAAGAATCACATATTTATACACAACACAGCACAGCTTTGATGATACTTCCATCTGCGCAATACAAAGGAAATCCTGAAAAGCTAACCCATGAGGTCAGCGAGGACTGGAGTTTGGGAAACACTGCTCTAAAACAAAATTAGTGTTGTATCCAAGACAAAAGACCATGTGTCCTTCACTCTGATTGCTAAAATTATAGTTTCTCGTGAGATAAAAATACAGTTTTCCACCAATCGCAAAGGAAATGAGACCAGCAAGGATTGGGCATCCTCACTCAAAGGGTTCTCAGCAGTTTCACTGGCTCTACAGTGACTATGACTTGACATTGATCCCCTTTGGACTTTTATGTTCTTCTAGATATTACTGGTGTTCCTCCACTAATGCTCCTACCAATGTGTCTTTTCCATTAAAGCTTATGTTCACAAAATATTTCAATAAAAAGTCATAACATTTTGGAAGAACTTGGCCACACTCCTGATATGTCAATTTTAGTTAATTCTAGTGTATTCAGTAATATACTAATTATTTTCTTAGAACTTACAATACAAAAAGTTTACCAGCATCATCCAGAAAAATAAAAGAAAATGTTTTTTTGGGAAATCCACCATCATACTTTTCCTAAAACCTTATACTGCAGAAATCCTTTGTTTTTTTTTCTCCTGGAAATTTAGGAATAAATCTACTGTTCCCCTTGTGAATGGAATGTGTTCAAACAAGGTCAACACTATTCTGAAATTGATTTCCTGTGCAGGGAAACTATGTAACTGGTTATGCACAGTTGTCAATTTATTCTTAAATTTACGGAAGGAACTGCAGAGGAAAGAATGATGGAGAGCTCTAAGAATTTGTGCTGTGGAGTTGTTATTGCAGGAGTAATACAAGAATTAAAAGGGAATCTGTCAGCAGGTTTTTGCTATTTTATGAGAGCAGCATAATGTAGGTGACAGAGAGCCTGATTCCAGGGATGTGTCACTTATTGGCTGTGTTGCAGTTTCAATACAATCAGTGTTTTATTAGCAGGAGATTATGACTGCAGGACTAGGTCTGTAAAGTGTGCAAGCCAGACCAGCTAATCTGTGTAACTCCGCTTTGTCACTGATTGGCAGTTTTCTGCCTATGCACAGTGTACATAGGAAGCTGCCAGTCAGTGGTATGGGTAGGGTTATACACAGTTTAGCATTAGAGATCTGCTACATCTACAGCAGAGAAAACAGGGATCCTATCAAAACTACATCAAGCAGTCCAGTAAGGAACATATTGCTGGAATTGGGGTCTCTGCCCTACTTGATACTACTCTCAGATTACATAGCAAAAACATAATGATAGATTCCCTTAGTATAAACAGAATGTTGGCTGGGTAGACGGGAACTCTAAGTTAAAAGCAAAACGAAAAAAAGAGAAAATCACATCAGCTCACCTCACCAGTATGGGCAATTACACAATCCTCAGAAAGTGCAAAAGAGTCCTTGGACAGGTTTCCAGGTAAAGCAATTAGTATAGATGAACAGGCTACCCAGCTACCACCCTCTACCCGAATATTTTCTTGTAATAAAAATATCTTTGATTAACATGGTTTAAAAATTGAACATAACAAAAGATACCTCCAAAACATATTAATTTTATAAGTGGGGATGGAAATCCACTGTTATATTAAACAAAATAGCAACAGAGCTGCGACTCATTTCAACATATGAAAAACTGAGAACAAGGAGTCAAAATGCTAAATAAAAAATATAATTTTATTGCAACAATCATAAAAATCTCAAGCACAAAAAAGGAAAGATTTGAACATAATCCAACCGTGTGGAAACATAAGTGGAAGCAGATTTAGTAAATAAATAAGGAATAGTAGCGGTCACAATAGAAAACCAAAATACCAAACTGAAAAAACAGAGGTGTCCTGTTAACACCTGCACCACATGAGTAGTAGCAAAAACTGAGCCAGAGATGCATATAAATCAGGTTTTCACTAAGCTGATAAATGAGTTGTGCAAAGTCACAGAAGTATACAGCATAATTCACAGCGCTGAATTGAGCCCCAGTGCTATTGGAATGGGAGGAAATTACACTGAGCAGTCTCAGTAGGAATCCTGGTAGGTAAGTATTTTACTGACACTCAGAGGGACAGCTCAGCGCTGAGATTGCAATTGATAATGCAACAACTCTTCATAAGGCACACTGCAAAGAATTGTGTATAATACATCAGCTATTAATAATAATTACCCGTCATAATGGTGCTAGGGTGAGCGCAGGACACCGCAATCCCCGACGTACGTTTCGGTACACCTTCTTCAGGGGCGTGGTTAAGGGGTTTCAACGTCTCATTAAATATCCTGCCCTAGTGATCACATGTCTAAGAAGAACCATTCATGGTAACCTATACAGATGTCTGTAATTAGGCAGCAGGCTCTCAGATCGATGCCGCGCGTGCGCCGATGCTAGAGGGGAAGCTGGATCACACGGGGCGGGTGGCGCCTAGCCGTTATCCCGGAGACCAGACACACCCACAGCAGAAGGGGCAAAAGTAACGTGAGAGCCCAAGATCGAGAGCGTGCATTTGGAGGAAAGTCATGTGATCAGTAGAAATATATAGTAAAATAAACACTTGGTCTACGCATTTCGAGTGTTAAAAGTGTTTTTAATTTGATATATTTCTACAATTTTTAGAGCATGTCAATACAAGATGTTTTTATTAGGAAAGAAAGGAAATTGGAGGCAGTATATTTTTATCAATATTAATACTCAATAAGAATATCTGAATGTTATCTACATGTGCCCTTTGCTGGTCTCACTTGGGACTGAGCGACCTACCGTATTTTTTGGACCATAAGACGCACTTTTTTTCCTCCAAATTTGGGAGGAAAGTGTGGGTGCGTCTTATGGTCGGATTGTAACATGTGGGGAGGGGGGTAGGGGGCAGCCGTGCAGTGAGATTGCAGGAGGCAGGAAAATATCCCCTCTGCTGCAGGAAACAAGCCCTGGGGAAACCTCTGGTCCCTACTTAAGTGCAGTGAATATTAATCAGCCGCTTCCCCGCCCACCTATCAGCTGAGCAGTGAGCGGGGAGCAGCAGATGACAGAGCCACATGGTTCCCCAGCGCCTGATTCCTGCAGCAGCTGCGGAAATGTGTGGGAAGTAGAAGGAGGTGGCAGGAGCAGAGTGCAGCAGGAGGCATCGCATACCTGACAGCCTGGGGCTGTGCTGATGCCATGCTGAATGCTCCTGTGGAGGACCTGTGATGAGGTCATGAAGCGGGTGGGCTGGAGCATCACATGACCACACAAAGCCCTGCCTCTTCATGATGTCATCACAGGTCCTTCAGACACACTGTACAACAGAGAATTAATTAAAAGGTTAGGCTACTTTCACACTTGCGTTTTTTTGCACAGCGCATCGTGCGCACATGAAACGCATTAAAAAAACACTTGCAAACGCTTATAAACGCTGCGATATTTAGTCGCATCAGCGTGCGCATTACGACCAAAAAACGCAGCGTTTGTATGCGATTTCAAGCGTTTTTGCATGCGTTTGAGTTTTTTCGGCGCATGGGTTGTCTACGTGTCACATTTCTATCAACTCTGTCTCTATCATCTCTGTCTCTATCATCTCTGTCTCTATCATCTCTGTCTCTATCATCTCTATCATCTCTGTCTCTATCATCTGTCTCTATCATCTCTGTCTCTATCATCTGTCTCTATCATCTGTCTCTATCATCTGTCTCTATCATCTCTGTCACTATCATCTCTATCATCTCTGTCTCTATCATCTGTCTCTATCATCTCTGTCTCTATCATCTGTCTCTATCATCTCTGTCTCTATCATCTCTGTCTCTATCATGTCTCTATCATCTCTGTCTCTATCATCTGTCTCTATCATCTCTGTCTCTATCATCTCTGTCTCTATCATCTGTCTCTATCATCTCTGTCTCTATCATCTGTCTCTATCATCTCTATCATCTCTGTCTCTATCATCTCTGTCTCTATCATGTCTCTATCATCTCTGTCTCTATCATCTGTCTCTATCATCTCTGTCTCTATCATCTCTATCATCTCTGTCTCTATCATCTGTCTCTATCATCTCTGTCTCTATCATCTGTCTCTATCATCTGTCTCTATCATCTCTGTCACTATCATCTCTATCATCTCTGTCTCTATCATCTGTCTCTATCATCTCTGTCTCTATCATCTGTCTCTATCATCTGTCTCTATCATCTCTATCATCTCTGTCTCTATCATCTGTCTCTATCATCTCTGTCTCTATCATCTCTGTCTCTATCATCTCTGTCTCTATTATCTCTGTCTCTATCATCTCTGTCTCTATTATCTCTGTCTCTATCATCTCTGTCTCTATCATCTGTCTCTATCAACTCTGTCTCTATAATTTCTGTCTCTATCATCTCTGTCTCTATCATCTGTATCTATCATCTCTGTCTCTATCATCTCTGTCTCTATCATCTCTGTCTCTATCATGTCTCTATCATCTCTGTCTCTATCATCTGTCTCTATCATCTCTGTCTCTATCATCTCTGTCTCTATCAACTCTGTCTCTATTATCTCTGTCTCTATCATCTGTCTCTATCATCTCTGTCTCTATCATCTCTATCATCTCTGTCTCTATCATCTGTCTCTATCATCTCTGTCTCTATCATCTGTCTCTATCATCTGTCTCTATCAACTCTGTCTCTATTATCTCTGTCTCTATCATCTGTCTCTATCATCTGTCTCTATCAACTCTGTCTCTATCATCTCTGTCTCTATCATCTGTCTCTATCATCTGTCTCTATCATCTCTATCATCTCTGTCTCTATCATCTCTGTCTCTATCATGTCTCTATCATCTCTGTCTCTATCATCTGTCTCTATCATATCTATCATCTCTGTCTCTATCATCTGTCTCTATCATCTCTATCATCTCTGTCTCTATCATATCTGTCTCTATCATCTGTCTCTATCATCTCTGTCTCTATCATCTCTGTCTCTATTATCTCTGTCTCTATCATCTCTGTCTCTATCATCTCTGTCTCTATCATCTTGTCTCTATCATCTCTGTCTCTATCATCTCTGTCTCTATTATCTCTGTCTCTATCATCTCTGTCTCTATCATCTGTCTCTATCAACTCTATCTCTATCATTTCTGTCTCTATCATCTCTGTCTCTATCATCTCTGTCTCTATCATCTGTCTCTATCATCTCTGTCTCTATCATCTCTGTCTCTATCATCTCTATCCTCTTTCTCTATCATCTCTGTCTCGATCATCTGTCTCTATCAACTCTGTCTCTATCATTTCTGTCTCTATCATCTCTGTCTCTATCATCTCTATCATCTCTGTATCTATTATCTCTGTCTCTATCATCTCTGTCTCTATCATCTGTCTCTATCATCTGTCTCTATCATCTCTGTCTCTATCATCTCTGTCTCTATCATCTGTCTCTATCATCTGTCTCTATTTCTATGCAGCATGTATTTCTATGCAGCTGCACGCTCCAGTTTGAGTGCCGGCGGCAGTGCCGGGTGTTCATGCGAGAGACTCACACGAAATCATGCGAGTTTCTCGCATGTGTGACCCCGGCCTTATACTCACCCTCCAGTGTCTTCACATAGTAGTTTACAGACACCACACTGGTCCCGCAGCACCATCTCCTACCCGTAGCTTCCTACATAATAACATACTATTATATATAATAACACCACATATAATAGTATGTTATTTATGTTATTAAATATTTTACCACATTTTTTGCTTCAAATATATTTTTCCCTATTTTCCACCTCTAAAACCTGGGTGCGTCTTATAGTCCGAAAAATACGGTATATATGGAGCATAGTTTTTAATCACTAAAACGGATGAGGGCCCGAAAAAATTGCTTTTATGGGTAATTATTGAGTGCCCTCTAAGGCTGTGAAAAGACCGGACTAAAAGAGAATGAATCAAAATTGTCCGTTGGAAGAAATGATGGCATAGCGGTCCTCGGTGTAGATGAAAACATAGCAGATGGCATTAGTAGAGACAGACTCAATGGGCAACAGCCGACGAGTTACCATAACAACCAGGCAAGGCAAGGAGAAATTTTTTTCTTTACTGGAACCTTCACGGCTATGAAAGCCATTACTGCTGAGTTGTAGCTGACATGAAGAAGGAACTGTGCTATTTTTTAAGCTACAATGATATATTTTCCCTTGTGCTAAGTAAAAAAAAATTGCAAAAATAACTTAAATAACTTCTACTTCAAGAAGAAAACACAACCATTTAACAATTATTCAAGTGTGCAAAGCAAATTTTTTAGAACTAACTTTTTATTATTATTTTCATATCTCAGTCTGACAATTGCAAATTAATACATTTCAGATTTATTTACTAAAATATATTACATTTTTTCTGCTTCATTGAATATAGATATATGCTTCCTAATGTTAAAGAAGCACTCCCATCAAAATTTGTATCCTCTTAATATATCGCAGTCATTATATTATATAGCACTGTGTACTTACAATTGCTCATTTGTCCTTCTACCCAGCTAATTCTTCTCTTTTCCATTAGGTCTATGACATCACATGATTAAAAACTGACTAGCTGAATCCTTCTAAGGCCTCTTTCACACTTCAGTCGTGCGACGTCAGTCAAAATCCGTCAAAATGTGAAAAAAATGGATCCGCCATTTTTTTTTGGGCGGATCCGTTTTTTTCCCATTGACTTGCATTAGTGACGGATTTTGACGGACGGTCGTCCGTTAGGTCCGTTTTTTGGCGGATCCACCAAAAAATTGGCGTCCGTCATTACAGAAAAACGTCCAATGCAACGTTTTTTTGGTCCGCCAAAATGGCGGAGTGTGGCCGTTCCGCCGCATCCATCCGCCATTTTGTATAATGGCTGCCTATGGGCGGCGGATCCGCTGGCATCCATCTTTGACGGAATCCGACCGCGGATCCGTCGCCTCCATAGAAAACCACTGAAAATGCTGACAACACTGTCCAGGGTGTCTCTCTCTCTCTCGCCTCGGTCCGGACTTGCAAACTTACATTTCCGGAAATTTCACCATTTCCGGGTGAAAACTTCTTGGCGGATCCGTCAGAAAACTGATCCGTTTACATCTGTTTTTACACTTTTCTGACGGATCCGCCATTTTCACACTTGGGCGGACGTCACACGACTATGTACAGTAGAAACAGGAGGTCAGTTTTCCCTGCATGAGTCATCACTGCAAAAGTCCCTGGCACGGGGGGAGGAGAGAACAGCTGGGTCAGGAATTGTAGAGGGAAATGATGAATGCAATGTCAAAAGACTTCCTGGTTCTACATAGGGCAGAGAAAAGAGAATAATTAACTGAGTAGAAAGACAAAATGAGCAATTGTAAGTACACGGTGCTATATAATATGATGATTGCAATATATCAAGAGGATAGAAACTTTGATGGGAGGAGGAGTGCTTCTTTAAGGTATGAACGACAGTGGCACAGAAAAAGTCAAAGACATAAACAATACTAGATGACAGTGATTTGTCCTCATCTCAAACTACTTATAATTGGGAAGTCAACAACACTAAAGGATAATTACTTAGTTGCTCATATGTGGCTATTCTCTGAATAATTGAATAAATGTACAAAGAAGTGTGAATAGACCAAAAAAAAACAAAAAAACATATTTTATTATTATAGCAAAGATAAAAAAGTCTATCATAGACAGAGTGGAATAGATATAGAGGGCACAGTCCTATATGAAAAAACAACACATAGAAACATACAGTATATGTAGTGAGTATGTAAGACCTTGGTGTTCACTCTGCGTCATGTAACAAGAAGACAGTATTGAAAGTGAATAGCGCACATAGATACATACAGTGAAGGAAATAAGTATTTGATCCCTTGCTGATTTTGTAAGTTTGCCCACTGATAAAGACATTAACAGTCGAATTTTAAGGGTAGGTTAATTTTAACATTGAAAGATAGAATATCAAAGATAAAATCCAGAAAATCACATTGTATAAATTATATAAATGTATTTGCATTTTGCAGTGAGAAATAAGTATTTGATCCCTCTGGCAAACAAGACTTAACGCTTGGTGGCAAAACCCTTATTTGCAAGCACAGCAGTCAGACCTTTTTTTGTAGTTGATGATGAGGTTTACGCACATGTCAGGAGGAAATTTGGTCCACTCCTCTTTGCAGATCATCTCTAAATTATTAAGACTTGTTTCCGAAATGAATCAGGCTTGTTTAGATGTTGTTTTGCATAATTCTGACACTGAATTTTAGGTGAGGACGCAGGAGAGGTTTTATTCTGATGACTAATCCATGAAGGCCATTTTTTATTTACATTTCAAACTGAGGAAAAGTGCCACTTAAAACACTTTGCTATCTTCTTATAGCCTTCTCCTTGGGCTCAATCATTTTAACTTTCAGAGTGCGAGGCAGCTGCTTAGAAGAACCCATGGCTGCAGTTTTATGGCACAAGGTTAGAGGAGACTGAGTTTTTATAAAGCTAGGAAATTTGCATCACTTGGCCTTTCCTAACGATGATAGTGAACAAGATAACAGGCTAATTAAGGTCTGTAACCTTGGTCAAAGTTATATGTGCACACAAGTCTACAAGTGCCCAAACTTTTGCCTCGGTCCATTTTCTTTTATATAGTTTTTAAAATGCAAAAAAAATGACTATATATATATATATATAATATTTTTTTTGCCTAAAATACAAATGAAATGTGCCATCTTTAACTGTAGGCCTTTTAAAGATCATTTAATCTCCAACTTGCTTAACTTTTCACAATAACAGAAATTTTGACCAGGGTGCGCAAACTTTTACATGCCATTGTATTTCTTCACCAAAAGATATCACTCTGTTTGGATAAAAGTACACTAAATTATTATTCTTAATCTTGCTGCTTATGTGTAATAGTTGTTATTCAATCTTCATTTACATCCTATCACCATCTCCAACGTTTGCTATGCTACTTCTATGTCCTACAATCTAAGTTCAGCAAATTAACTCAGACACCTTGATCTTCCTATTTTTTAGATGCCAACCATGTCCAGCATTCTCCAGAACTTCCTCATAAACTTTTATGCACTATGTACATTTTGCCCATCAACCTCCCAATCTTCTCCATTTCCAGCTGCCTTTCTGTTATTCTCTTTCTTATGCTTCATTCTGTTTCTTAAAATGTTGCGCATTACTATTAACATTTATCAACAATTACTTGATGGCTTGCCTTATAAACTCTGCTGATCACTAAGATTTTATAAAAGTAGAAGATATGACTTAGAGCAGTAAATAAAACTATAAGTAATGTGAACATTTTCATATTATATTTGTCTCATATTTTTCATAGATTCTCTAAATACCCACAGGAATATTGACAATATTAAATTAGAGCTTGACAATGAGACCTATAAGATGTATACATAAAGTGAAAGCTTTAAGAAAAGCGAGTGAAGTAAGAATCACAAAACTTGAAATTGAGACCTATAGCAAAGCTAAACCCAGAAACAGACATATTGTTTAACCCCTTAACAAAGCAGCAGTTGGGTGAAGGGGTGAAGGGTGCACTACTATATAAAAAATATATAATATATATATATATATATATATATATATATATGTATATGTAATATATATATAAGTATGGGTGAGGGGGTGCTGCAATGCACTAGGGGAACAATGGAAGAAAAAAAGAGCAAAGAAAATGCAATGAATAGCGCACACCCCTCAATTAATGAAAAAACTATTATTATTAAAATGAAGGAAGAAATATGATGAAATGGGGAATTTTTCATCTGTGGTCCCTTACACCTTGGACTCTTGGGTTATTCCTTGTTTTATTTATATGTTTTTTCCTGTATTACATGTAATTTTTAAATGTATTGTCTCACATGCTTTGCTGTGTTTAGTCCTTTTGTAATAAACATTGTTTTTTCATCATATTTCTTCCTTCATTTTAATAATAATAGTTTTTTCATTAATTGAGGGGTGTGCGCCATTCATTGCATTTTCTTTGCTCTTTGCTGCTTCGTTCTCTTTTTTTGATCCTTAAGGATCTTTCTTCTGGGTAGCACACCATTTATTTTTCATTTGTATTTTTGGATACTTTTATTTTATGTATCCAGTTCATTACCTGATTTTTTTAATTGCTTTTTGTCCCCTTTAGTTGTTTTCTTCATCTTCAGACATGGATTGGGACGCAAGGGAGGCGGCATGGCGTGCACAATCCTCCAGCATTTTTCAATCTGCTGACACACCTGCAGCAACTTCAGATTTTTCCAAACTTTCTCATGATTTGATAACAGCACATAAACAAGGTATCCGCACATGGTGGAACATTAGAAGC
Source organism: Oophaga sylvatica (assembly GCA_033576555.1). Classification (NCBI taxonomy): domain Eukaryota; kingdom Metazoa; phylum Chordata; class Amphibia; order Anura; family Dendrobatidae; genus Oophaga; species Oophaga sylvatica. Next base: position 619,569,071 of record JARQOD010000001.1, on the reverse strand, counting down.
CTCGAGGAATATGTCAAATCCTCTATTGTCCCTCGGGACTTCGGGTCACCATTTTTCCAGCATGGGAACCTTCCACTACTTTCAAAAACACCTGGGAAAAGGGTTTACTCCAGTGTTCAAATATCATCATGACCATGTTATTGGACCATGATAGAGAATTGTTATTGTCTACTAAATTACACATCAAAGAACTGGAAACCAGATTGAATAATTTTGATGAACCTACTCTGGTTGCTCCATTCAAATTAAATTTGAAAACCATCTTAGACAAATTCGAATCTGAAATTATCTCTAAAAAACAAAAGAAATTCCATAGGGATTGTCATGATTTTGACAAAAATATGGCTTTCAAGTGGAGACACTCAGGTAACCCACGTAGAGTTCCCAAAACAACCCTTCATCAACCAACTAGTGACCCTCTTACAGATCAGCCTTCAGGAGCCACAAGCTCCAGTGATTTTTTGTCCTCAGGAGGAAGCGATCTCGATACAGGACCCGCCGTGGGGGCAGACGTAAGAATTCTCAGAAAAAGATTCAACACCAACAAGAATCTGAGATCTCCGTTTCATCAAACTTACAGAACCAGACGCAGACAGCAGTGATACCCTCTACCTCTATTATTGATACAGTTCAGGTAACTGATTCGTCATTACAAATTGTCAATCTTACTAATTATACTCTTTCACCTGCTGAAATCTCTATTTTGCAAAGGGGTCTTACGTTTTGCCCCATCCAGACTTTGGACAAATTTACCTTGGTTAAGGACCTCTATTTATTTTGTCGCAAATTAATTTTGCAGGTTATGCACAATAAACCGAATTTGACCCTGTTTCTATCGGACAGTGACAGACAAGTCTTTCAGGATCTTGTTGAGCTCCTCCAGGAGAATGAGACGGAACCAGGTAGGAGGAACTTTCCACATAGAAATAGATCCATGGTTGCACCTTCTTTTTCATTAGTCCCAGCAGTAAAAATATTTTTTGAACTTGTTAAAAAAGATATTGAACGTATTGCCCCTAATCCTATAGTTCCATCTAATCTTTCATCTCAGGAATCCAAGGCACTGTTTTCCTTGAAGAGCAATCGCAATTTTGTTATCAAGGAAGCCGACAAAGGCGGAAATATTGTTCTTTGGCCTATTCAGATGTACCTCGATGAGGTTCAGAGACAACTCAATGACAATAAATTTTATGTCAAATTACCGTCTGATCCTACAGCTATCTTTTCTAACAAATTTCATATTCTTTTATGCAGGGCCCTCAGCCATGGTATAATCACTATTCATGTTAAGAGATTCCTGTGGGTTGAATCTCCGAATACAGCAACTTTCTACCTTCTACCTAAGGTTCATAAGTGCCTTTCCACTCCACCTGGCCGCCCAATTGTGTCCAGCATTGGGAGTTTATGCGAAAAAGCCAATATTTATGTTGATTTTTATCTACAACCTATTGCCTCTTCTCTACCCTCCTATATTAAGGACTCCTCTGACTTTATAGAAAACTGCCGTAGCCTGACCATCAATGATTCCATGATGATTGTCACTTGTGACGTTGAATCACTTTATTCTAACATCAATCATGATGATGGCCTACATGCAGTTTCCCATTTTCTGGACAAACAGACTAATCCTGATAGATTACATGATTCTTTTTTGATTGATCTTCTACAGTTCATTCTACATCATAATTATTTCATTTTTGATTGGTCCTTTTACCGCCAAGTCTCCGCCGTTGCTATGGGGGCTCGCTGTGCACCAGCCTATGCTAACATCTTCTTAGGCTGGTGGGAGGAAACTGTGGTTTATCGTTCTAGTTTTTTCAGTAAATATGTATACAAATGGTTTCGTTTTATTGACGACGTATTCTTTATTTGGACAGGCACCGAAATCGACTGTCACACTTTCCTTCAGGAGCTTAATAACAACTGCCTCAATATACATCTTACGTCTTCTATTTCTTCTACCACCACTACGTTTTTGGATCTCAAGGTTACAATAGATAATGATGAACTTATCACGGATCTATACCGTAAATCGACGGCTTCTAACAGCCTCTTAAGGTATGACAGTTTCCACCCTGCACACACCAGAAAGGGTATTCCGGTCGGGCAATTTCTTAGAGTCCGCCGGAATTGTACCCGTACTAGTGACTTTGATGTTCAATCTAGACTCTTGACTAATCGTTTTAGGGAACGCGGCTACCCTAAAAGAGTCATTTCAACGGCCTATCAAAGAGCCAAAAGACATGATCAGGATTCTCTGTTGGTTCATTGTCCTCGCCAACAAGATCCACAAGCTAAATTTATCACCACCTTTAACAAGGATTGGAATCAATTGAGAACCATTCTCAATAGACATTGGGATATCTTATATACCGATACCCAAATCTCTCCACTCATTAGCTCACAGCCCAAAATGGTAGCCAGGAGAGCACCCAATCTTCGTGACATGTTAACCAATAGTCACTTTGTTCGCCCCACATGCAGACTTAACAGAGGCGTTCACCTCATTGGTTCCTTTTCATGTGGTGACTGTAGTGTCTGTCAATTCATGCCCAACACTAAATTTTTCTTTGTCAACCCTCTAGACAACAAATCATTCGCGCTAAAATCTTACATTAATTGTAAAACAAAGAACGTTATCTACGCCATAATCTGTCCATGCCAAAAGATTTATGTGGGTCAAACTTCGCAGGAACTCAGAAAAAGAGCACAAAAACATCTTTCTACTATTCATCTTGTAGCGTCTGACCAAACAAAGGGTCGGATGCTTACCCCTGTAGCGTCCCATTTTTTAAACCATCATGGTGGCCTTGTTGTTAACACACGTTTCGTTGGTCTACAGAAAATTAATGGCAACGGAAGAGGAGAAAACCTCAAGAAGAAACTACTCCAAGCAGAATCTCGCTGGATCTACAATTTACGGTGTACCTCTCCATTTGGTTTGAATGAAGACTTACTTTTCACCGGCTTCCTGGGTTAAATATGAACTTTGTCATTTCTGTCTGGACCTGGACTCATGCCTGCCTTCCCCTGCGTCCCGCACCATCCTTTATATTCTCTTTATTATTATATTCTATTTTTTCATGTTATTATTTTTTCATTTTTTATTTTTATTTTTTATTTTTTATTTATTTTTCATTTTTTTATTTTTTTATTTTTATTTTCATTCATTTTTTATTTTTAATTTTTATTTTTTATTTTCCATTTCATATATATATATATATATATATATACTTTTTCTTACAAGTTTTGTTATACTTCCTTTGCACAAATGTGATTCGATTTACTCTGCATAAAGTAGTCTTCTTAAGTTCTATTCATATGTAATTGCGTCCTCATTCTATTTTATGTATAATGCGCTACTGCTTCAAGCGCAGATCGGTTATATTATATTATACTACATTGTTACGATCTCTTTTGCTGCGCAATTTCTTACAAAAAGTGCGACTGTATTGACGACGCTTTATGCGGTCTTTTTCTGTGGAAGTGCGTTCTCTTTCATGACGCACCCTCTACCTTCATGTTTAACTGTTACTTCCGGTTCTTTGCAGCAGGATGTTTCCTGCTTTGGGGCTTCTAGCTTTCATTATCCTCACTATATAAGGACCATTCACAGCGTCCTGGCATCCTTCCCCTGACGAAGATGCCTTTGCAGCGACACGCGTTGGGTCTTCACCCCGGGTCCCGGGACCGCTCCCCGCATCTTTGCCTTACCGGCTGATTTCGGCTCTTTTCATCTGGATCTTGTTTTGGTAACGTTACCAGCTTTCCATTCCATTTTTGTCCTCCATTCGGACATTTCCACACACGTTCTTTCTATACTTACTTTGATTATCATATCTTGATCCTCTATGTGGATTCTTTTCCAGGTTGCTAACATTTATTCTATTCATTTTTCTGGACTACATTATAATAGGTGTCTACTTATGTCAGTTGATTTATCTATAGGCATATATACATATTTTGTTTATTGTCTTTGTATGTACATACTGATATTTTGCCATCTGTTACCATATAGTATTATGTGCACATTATTATAATACCATACTATTTGATTCATGGGGAATTTTTCATCTGTGGTCCCTTACACCTTGGACTCTTGGGGTTATTCCTTGTTTTATTTATATGTTTTTTCCTGTATTACATGTAATTTTTAAATGTATTGTCTCACATGCTTTGCTGTGTTTAGTCCTTTTGTAATAAATATTGTTTTTTCATCATATTTCTTCATTTTAATAATAATAGTTTTTTCATTAATTGAGGGGTGTGCGCTATTCGTTGCATTTTCTTTGCTCTTTTTTTCTTCCATAACCCCTTAACAAGACATTTTTTTTAATTTTTGTGCTTCTAATTTTTCCTCCCTTTCTTCCAAGATCCATAATTGTGTTTATTTTTCTGTCGACATAGCTATATGAGGGATTGTTTTGGCGTGACAAGCTGTAGTTTTGAATAACACCATCCAATTTACCATATAATGTACCTAGAAATGGAAAAAAATAAAATTTTCAAAGGCTTTACTTTCGTGGTAAAAATGACCTGGCAATATGATTTTCCACGTCAGTACCGTTTTTTATTTTTATGCTCATGGACCTGTGTGAAGGCTCATTTTTTGTGGGTCGAGCTGCCATTTTATTCATATGCATTTTGGGTACATAAACATGTTTTGATCGCTTTGTATTGTATTTTTTTTTAGTATGTGCAGCGCTTTTTCATCTGTGGAGCTGTGTGAGGGCTTATTTACTGCACTACAAAATACAGGATTTATTGGTACCATTTTGGGGGTTCATGTTCACTTTTCAATCATTTTCTAACTGAAATGATCATAAAACTGCAAATCTGGGTTTATTTTTTACAGTGGCATGCTAAGTATTGTAAATACATTTTTTATAGACAGGGTGCTGTAAAATATATATTGTCTTTTTTCATCATTAAAGGACTTAAAATATAAAAGGACTATTTAGGGATTTTTTTTACATTATTTGTTTTCTTACATTTACTTTGTAGCTGTGAGACACACCAAGCATTACAAAGGGACAGGAGCAATTTACACATCATCTTCCCCATGATAGCCCCTTCATAGTCCTTGTCTCCGAGGCTGTATGTCAGCAAGGATTCCAGCTACAGAAGTGATCTGTTTGTCAAAATGAGCCCTGGATTGCTTCTTGTCACTGCAATCCAGGGTAAGATAAAGCCATTAGTAGCCAGGAAGTATCTCACATGCCTTTGGCTACTGAAGTGCAACCCTGCATAGGAGATATGATCTTGGCAGGGAAAGAGTTAATAATGGTTGCACAATTGCACCACTGTACCATTCATTGCTCTCTTCCGGAGAGCGCTGACTGCTTTACCCTGCTGTCCATTACTACCCCAAAGACAGTGAATGGACCAATGTCATGCCTATATGAACACTGCCCCCACTGCTTTAGTCAAAAAGTCATTTTGAGCCCTGTACTTGGGATCAGGGGATCAGACGGGGTCCAATCTTAATAGGTGATAAGCTTGCTATGGTAGGACAACCCCTTTATTCAATGACTAATGTTTGGATTATGCTTAATCCTCCAGATGTTAAGTGGTTGGCAATGGAAGGAAATGTTTTTGCCAGAAGGTAAAAGATTCTGTGCATAGGTGGAAATAAAACTATGCTTACTAATAGAAATGAAATTCATGAATAAAAAATAAGAGAAAAGCTGTAATAATATTGGAAGCCACCTCCTTGTTTCTTTCCTAAATTCTACACTGTAATTGTAATTTTAGATGGTTGTGTGTTCTGTGATCTTGCAGTCTGTTTCTGCATATAACACTATAAGCAAATAGGATTTATTGTGACACTAATCAAAACAGATCTATCTTTGATTCTAGAACAGTATCACAACATGACCCAACCTGATTTCCCCTGTTATAAAGCTGCATCTATTTTATTGCCTATGATGGCAGTTTCAATAGTACATGAAGAATAAATACATCACTGTTCCATCTTTCTACCCATCTTCAAATCTGAAAATAAATCAGTTTAATGAACTCAAAAAGTTTTTCAGATTTTCTGTGAATTTTTAGGAAAGCAATATGTTTGTTTAGCATCCGGACTATTGAATTGATTTGGTCTCTTTAACTGATTTGGGACTGCCTATAAACTATTGGGTTACATTCACACTGGTGTATATTCTTTCATGTGAGCGAATCGGGATGATGATGCTAATGACACTTGGCTTAAACTCTATCAGAGATTGATCCAAGTATCATCTGAGTGGGATCCGATTGTCTGTGGAGAAGAAAGAAAACCTAATTTTTCCATTTTCTACATGGTCTCTGTGAGTGTACATGAGACTGCAATCAAATGACATCAGAGTGCAGTCCAATGTTTCTCATGCACCTACAGAGTTGTATGGGTTCACGTAATCCGAATATCGGAGCCAATCATAGCATGTTTAGTTGTTTTCTCATGCCGAATCAGCGTGCAAACAATTGCAGATCTACATTGCCCCATAGTATAACGTTGGGCCGAGAGCTATCATAAAAAACATTGCATAGCACTCGTTCGTATTATATGCCAGTGTGAGCGTCTGATCATGATCTACAGTGGTGGCCAAAAGTATTGGCACCCCTGCAATTCTGTCAGATAATACTCAGTTTCTTCCTGAAAATTATTGCAATCACAAATTAGTTGCCATTTTTATCTTCATTTAATTTGCTTGCAAGGAAAAAACACAAAAGAGAATGAAGCAAAAATCAAATCCTTGATCATTTCACACAAAACTCCAAAAATGGGCCAGACAAAAGTATTGTCACCCTCAGCCTAATACTTGGTTGCACAACCTTTAGCCAAAATAACTGCGAACAACCGTTTCCGTAACCATCAATGAGTTTCTTACAATGCTCTGCTGGAATTGTAGACCATTCTTCTTTGGCAAACTGCTCCAGGTCCCTGATATTTGAAGGGTTGCTTCTCCAAACTGCCATTTTGAGATCTCTCCACAGTGTTTCTATGGGATTCAGGTCTGGACTCATTGCTGGCCACCTTAGAAGTCTCCAGTGCTTCTCTCAAACCATTTTATAGTGCTTTTGGAAGTGTGTTTTGGGTCATTGTCCTGCTGGAAGACCCATGACCTCTGAGGAGACCCAGCTTTCTCACACTGGCCCTACATTATGCTGCAAAATTTGTTGGTAGTCTTAATGCCATGCACACGGTCAAGCAGTCCAGTGCCAGAGGCAGCAAAGCGACCCCAAAACATCAGGGAACCTCCGCCATGTTTGAGTGTAGGGACCGTGTTCTTTTCTTTGAATGCCTCTTTTTTTTCCTGTCTTTCAAAACGTTTTAGGCTTTCTCAGGTAAGTCTTGGCAAACTCCAGCCTGGCTTTTTTATGTCTCGGGTAAGAAGTGGGGTCTTCCTGGGTATCCTACCATACAGTCCCTTTTCATTCAGACGCCGACGGATACTATGGGTTAACACTGTTGTACCCTCGGACTGCAGGACAGCTTGAACTTGTTTGGATGTTAGTCGATGTTCTTTATCCACCATCCGCACAATCTTGCGTTGAAATCTCTCGTCAATTTTTCTTTCCTTCCACATCTAGAGAGGTTAGCCACAGTGCCATGGGCTTTAAACTTCTTGATGACACTGCGCACGGAAGACACAGGAACATTCAGGTCTTTGGAGATGGACTTGTAGCCTTGAGATTGCTCATGCTTCCTCACAATTTGGTTTCTCGAGTCCTCAGACAGTTTTTTCGTTCTTTTTTCTTTTCTCCATGCTCAATGTGGTACACACAAGGACACAGGACAGAGGTTGAGTCAACTTTAATCCATGTTAACTGGCTGCAAGTGTCATTTAGTTATTGCCAACACCTGTTAGGTGCCACAGGTAAGTTACAGGTGCTGGTGATTACACGAATTAGAGAAGCATCACATGATTTTTCAAACAGTGCCAATACTTTTGTCCACCCCCTTTTTAGGTTTGGTGTAGAATTATATCCAATTTGGCTTTAGGTCAATTCTTTTTGTGTTTTTTCATTGAAGACAAATTAAATGAAGATAATAATACCAAAGAATTTGTGTTTGCAATCATTTTCAGGAAGAAACTGAGTATTATCTGACAGAATTGCAGGGGTGCCAATACTTTTTGGCCACCACTGTATAATATACTAAAATGCACTCTGGCATTGCAGTGTATTAAATAAATAAAAAAATAGATAAATAAAGCAAAAATAAAATAATAAATGAAGCATAAATAAATAAAACTAAACTAAAGAGAGATACAGCCAGTCTGAATTGATGTTTCTTGAAATACCCATGTGAAAATATGACCAATAAACAAAAATAATTTATACGTAAGGGGGAACGCAATTAAACATGTTTTTATATACGTGTTTTTCTTTACACATTGGATTAATAAAAGAGGCATTCTGAGATAGTACGATTTTTCACAGGTTCAAGATGTTTAAAGAGTTCTGTATAGCAAAGACGATGTCCCACTATAACACTCACATGTTATTGTTCCTTTTATAGAGGTGTTGGTGAACAGAAAGCTACAAAAAAGACACAGAAGGAGATCAGAAAGACTATTTGCTATTCCTGAAAAAATGAATATCTGGCAGTGATGTCCTCTATATATGCAGTGGTGTAAGTACATATATTTAACCCCTTCACAACTTTTGAAGTACCCATATGTCATGGTCGGATAGGGGTAACCAACCTTTGAAGGATGGTTGCATCACGGCGATCGTGTGGGGCACAGGAGATGTACCTGCTGAACGCCACCGGAAGCTCGGTTAAAGCCAAGACCTAGCTGTCACTGCAAGGAGCCCTGTCCACACTTCCCTGGCCATTTAACCCCTTAAATGCCGGTATTGATATTGATTGCAGCATTTAATAGGCTGGGAAAGGGAGGGGGCTCCCTCTCCTTTCAGATCTGCGCCCCTGCTGTATCATAGAAAGGGGTCAATCACTGTAATGGCAACCTTCCGGTCCGCCAGCTATGGCAAGCCTGTTAGACAATGCTCAGAGCATGGACTAAGAAGATCCTGTCACACAGAATGCATAATATCATCGATTAGAGTTAAAAAAAAAAGTAAAGTAATGTAAAAAAAAAGATAAAAAAACTAAAAATATTTTTTAAAAATCACAAAATAAAGAACAAAAAAAGAAAAAATATACCAATAACTACACATATTTATGTAAAAAGAAAAAAGAAGTGCACATATTTGCTTTCGTTGCACCTGGAACAACCCACACTATAAAACTGTCACAATAGTTAACCCCTTCAGTGAACACCATAAAAAAGTGACAAAAACGTACACTTTTTCATCATACCGCTGAATAAAAAGTGGAATGAAATGCAATAAAAACTTTGTAAGGAAAAAAAATGGCATGGCTGAAAAAGCCATCATATCACTCACAAAAAAACAAGCTGCCATGCAGCTCTGTGAGCAGAAAAATAAAAGAGTTATAGCTTTCAGAATGCAGCAATGCAAAGCAATTCCTTTTTTTCTGTAAAATAGTTTTTATTGTGCAAAAGCAGCAAACTTAAACAAAATGAAAATATGTTTGTAAATATGGTATCACTGTAATCGCACTAACCCAAAGAATAAAGTTGTCTTATCAATTTTACTACATGGTGAATGGCAAAAAAAAAAACTAAAAACAATTCCTGAATGGCTGGATTTTTTTCATTTTGCCTCCCAAAATTTCAGATAGAAAGCAATCAAAAAATGTTATGTGCCCAGAAATAGTACCAATATAAATGTCAACTCATTCTCACATGACTCTGTCGGCAGATATATAGAAAAATTATAGCTCTCAAAATATGGAAATGCAAAAACTTGTTTTTTGCAATAAGGCTACTTTCACACATCAGATTTTTTCAGTCAGGCATGTGTCTCGACCACGCACCACAATTGTGGGTTACCAGGGCAATGGGGTACCCAGAGCCGAGCCCATGGAAGTCTATGGGGTTGTCACAGGTAGCGGTGGCTCGGTCTGTGGCCCTGGCGGTCAGCGTATGTTGGGGGGTATATTTACAGGGGATAGATATATATATACAGTTCGTGACGCCACCTGTAGTTCTCTGGTAATTTGTACCAGCGCTGCTGTAGAGCTCTGAGGGGATGGTGAGGCAGCTAGATGTCGGGTCCCCTACAGGTGGGACTTTTCCCTCAGGTCGATAGTTATGGTGGGGTTGTGCAGGGATGCAATTGAATAACACAGTCTCACACATCAGCGTCTTTCCATACCTTTTACTTCAAGTTGTTCAGGCAGGTCCCAGGGAGGCTGATCCAATGGAGGATGAGTTTCGAGGCAACGGCTGAGCAAGTTAGGGGCCTCCTTAACTTTCCAATCAGGATGAGTCCAACCAGCATAAAGCGTAGTTCACTCCTTAAATTCCAGCTATTTCAACGCTGTACTGCCCGGTCAGTATAGTGGTCGAAGCCTTCCAATGATGGAACTAGGTTCTTTCTTTTGCTGATCAGGCTCAAAGTTCCTATTCCAACTGACCTCTGTTACGTACTGACACTCCAAGGCTGCTTGCTGCCACCTAAGGTCCAGTAAGCCTCTGGTTCTTTTATCACTATGCCTGGAGCTATAGTGACACTTCGGTCCCCAGTGACCGGTGACAATGTGCAGGACTTCTCCAATCCTAAAGCACTCTGAATTCCTTCCACTGTGCCTTTCGACTTACTCACACTCTCAATCTCAGCACTAATTCTCACTCCCTCCACCTCAGGAGACGCTTTCAGACTCCCTTGTGCTGAAAACCACACCCCTCTACACCCCTGCTGGGTGTGTCCGAAGTGTATGTGATGTCATGTAGAGCCCTTAACCGTTACCTCTCCACTCATCCTCCTGGTATTGTGTACCTTAAATACCAGGGCTACACATTCCCCCATGGTAAAAGACAGCACTCCCGGGCTGTGAAATACAAAAAGACATTTTGTTTATGCATCAACAATAAACATTAACTCGTCCCATCCGGGAGGTAAGGACTTCTTGAACGTTGCAAGCAAAACATTAAATATAGCAAAATACAAAAGGTATTAAGGCATCAAAACATTCAATAAATACACAGTATTCTTGTGAAGGACCCGCACCAAACCTTCAACGTGGGTCCTGGGTGGGCTGCAGGACATATGAATGCAGACCTCACTCAGTGCCACACCACACGGGTTTTGTATTCAGAGGTAGTTAAGGTGGTTTCATGTAAAACCAAGATAATGCACAAGTGCAACTATATACAAGATAAGTTCTTGGGCTGGCTCAGTCCTCAGCCTCTGAGTCCATTATAAGACACAATAAGGAAAAGACACATATATATATATATACACATTTTACAATATTCACATTAGTTTGTTATAATTACTGCTGGTATCGAATGGGTATCTTTCCTTTTGGTTCGCTCTGATCTACGTGGAGTAGCCTCAGGTACATTAAGTTGTGATCTGTCTGCACTGCGTAACGGCAAACTATAGAACTGCCTCAATCTTTCTATGGATCTGGCAAGCGTACTGATGGCTGGGCGGTGTGAGTCAGCTTCACCAGGGGATCCCATAGCATGGGGCGCTGCTTCTGATGATCCTTCTTGAGATTCTGTAGGTTGAGGTGTTGCTGGAATGGGTAACTCCTGAACTGGCTCAACTGGCACCACAGGCACAACTGGAGGTAGAACTTCCTCTTGTGGCTGATAAAACTGCAACACCGGAATTATTACAGCATCTCCCAGTCTGGGCCAATCCGCAGGGAAATCTCCCAGATCCGTGTGTATGACCTCTTCTTTTCTTTCTTCTGGATTGATGACAGGGTTCTTTCCACAAAGCTTTAAGGGTTCTGGACACAATTTCAAATGGTCTCTGGACACAGTGGATATCGTTCTTCCTCCGTCCTTACTGATGATACAAACTTTTCTGTTGTCATATTTGGAATCTTGTACAAGGTAGGGTTCTTGCTCCCACTGGTTATCCAATTTGTGCATTTTCCTTTTTCTTTTCAATACTACTTCTCCAGGCATCAAAGGCTTGGCAGGAGCATTCCTGTTGTAAATATCTTCCTGTTTCTCCCGTACCTTGTTGAGACTTTCTTCTACACAGACTTGCACTCTTCTGTATTGCTCTTGCCGATTGCTGTCCCAGTTTTCAACGGCGTCATCGGCCTCCGGTTCTACCACTCCAAGTTCTAGATCCATTGGTAGTCTTCCGGGCCTGGCTCTCATAAGATAGGCTGGAGTGCAGTTAGTGGAACTTACAGGTATATGGTTATACAAGTCAACCAAATCAGGTAGTAAGTCCGGCCATCGATTCCTGTCTTCCAACGGTATGGATCTCAACAAATCAAGGACAATATGGTTCATTTTCTCGCAAAGACCGTTGGTTTGGGGATGGTATGGTGTTGTTCTAATTTTCTTACACCCATACATGTGACAGAACTCCTTGAATAGATCGGCTTCGAAAGCAGGTCCTTGATCGGTTAATACTTGCTCCGGATACCCATGCGGTCTGCAGAAGCTTGCTTGAAAGGTTTTCGCTGCCGTCACTGCTGTCTGGTCCTTAACTGGAACAACCACCAGAAATCTAGAGTAATGGTCCACCATGGTCAAGGCGTATGAGTATCCAGATCTACTTGGCGACAATTTGACGTGGTCCAGGGCCACAATCTCCAGGGGACGAGTCGTCCGGATAGGTTGCAGGGGTGCCTTCTGACTACCGTAGTCCTTTCTTCTGAGACCACAGGGTCCACAGTTCCGACACCACCTCTCAATGGAGCTGCGCATCCCTACCCAGTAGAACCGGCACCTCAACAGGGTCTCCAGCTTTCTCCAGCCAAAGTGTCCTGCTTGATCATGGTATGCTTCCAACACCATTTGGACGTCTGCCTTGGGAACCACTATTTGCCAGACCATCTCGTGGGTCCTGGGATTGACGCATCTCCTGCACAACTTCTCACGGTATAGGAACAACCTGCTTCTCTCGTTCCACAGGAGCTTTGCTGACATAGGTGCATCTTTTTCCAAGGAGGAACCTTCCTGTCTTAACAACTCCTTGATACGGCTGACCACTGGATCGCTGTCCTGAGTCTCTTTCCAGCTGTGATGGGGTAAAGGATTTAACGTTGCACCATACTGCTTTCTGTAGACTCGATGCTCGTGGACTACCCCATTTCGATGGAACGCAGGTAGCTCAATTTCTTCCAGGTCGTCCGATTCTTCTTCCGTGTCAGAGTCATGCGGCCTTCGGGACAACGCGTCAGCATTAGCATTCTTTCGACCTGCCCGGTACTTGATAGTAAACTGGTAATTGGACAACCGAGCCATCCATCGCTGCTCCATGGCGCCCAGCTTGGCGGTTTCCAGGTGCGTTAACGGGTTGTTGTCTGTGTACGCCGTGAACTTATTGGAGGCCAGATAGTGCTTAAATCTTTCAGTAATGGCCCAGACCAGCGCCAGAAACTCCAGCTTGAAGCTGCTGTAATTTTCCGGATTTCTCTCCGTTGGCCTGAGTTTTCTGCTAGCATAAGCGATGACTTTTTCTTGGCCATTCTGCTTCTGACTGAGAACTGCTCCTAAACCTTCATTACTTGCATCGGTGTACAGCAGGAACGGTTGGTTGTAATCAGGATACGTCAAGACCTCATCTCCTGTAAGGATCTCTTTCATCTTTTGAAATGCTTCAGCCTGTTCCTTACCCCAATTGAAGGGAGGGTTTCTGCTCTTTAGGGATTGTCCCACTAGGAGGTCCTGTAAAGGGGCTGCCTTCTTCGTGTAATCTTTCACGAACCTTCTGTAGTAACCCATTAGTCCCAGAAACTGTCGCACTTCCTTGAGGTTCTTCGGCTCTGGCCACTTCTGGATGGCAGTGACTTTCTCTGGGTCCGGCGCTACTCCTTCCGAACTGACGATGTGCCCCAAGTATTGTACCTTCTGTTTGAGTAGATGGCATTTTGAGGGTTTCAACTTCATCCCGTACCTGGACAGGGACTCAAATACTTCTGCCAGGTGCTTCAGATGGTCCTCATAAGTCTTGGAATACACGATAACGTCGTCTAGGTATAGCAGCACGGTTTCAAAATTGAGATGTCCCAGGCAATTCTCCATCACTCTCTGAAATGTTCCTGGGGCACTGCTGAGCCCAAACGGCATTCTGTCGAACTCACAGAGCCCCATTGGGGTGGTGAAAGCCGTTTTCTCACGATCCTCCTCAGCCACAGCCACTTGCCAGTAACCACTAGTCAGATCGAGGGTAGAAAAGTAGTTAGCCGTTTTCAGAGCAGCTAATGATTCCTCTATACGTGGTAACGGGTATGCATCCTTGTGTGTTATGCGGTTCACCTGCCTGTAATCCACACACATTCTCATACTACCATCTTTCTTTTTAACCAGAACTAGAGGGACTGCCCAGGGGCTACAACTATCCCTCATCACCCCGGCTTTCTTCATATCATGCAACATTTCTTTAGCCTTCTGATAATGGGCTGGAGGTATGGGCCTATACCTTTCTTTGATGGGAGGATGACTGCCTGTAGGGATATGATGTTGTACTCCCTTAATTATCCCAAAATCAAGTGGATTCTTGCTAAACACTTGGGCGTACTCTTGCACCACCCGTAATACCCCTTGCTTCTGGTGAGCGGGAGTGGTGTCCGTCCCAACATGGAGTTGCTGACACCATTCCGCCACCTGGGTGGCCGGGTCATTGTCCTCCGCTATTTGGCGGGAGTCTAAGGACTCAGCCGGGAGAATAGAATTATTATCAACAGCATGTAGTTTAGCAATGGTTGCATAACGGGGTAAGTTTACCTCATCATCTCCCCAATTGAGAAGCCGTACCGGTACTCTTCCATTCACCACTTCTACTACTCCCCTAGCAGTCATAAGTGTAGGTCTATGTTCTGAATAGTGGGGTTCTACTACAGCTTGGTAATTCTGTCCTCTCAGACCTATGGCTGCCCTGCACCAGATGATCATTTCACTCATTGGGGGTATCACAATAGGATCCGAGTCAGTGACCCGTACATTACCAATTTCGCCGTCTGTAAGCTTCGCTTGCTGCTGACACACCAGGGCCCGGATCTCTCTTTGGATTACTCCTTTCTGCCTTGGTCGGGCAATCTCAGCGAGCTGTTGGAGCAAGAACACAACTTCTCCCAAACAATTACTGATAATGTTAGTACCCAAAATTATATTTAACCCGTTCTCCTCATTTACAGTCTTTACTACCAGAAGCCCCTGGTCTTTCAACTCCTCTCTGCCCACCTTCACATCTACACATTTTGTCCCGAGTACTTCTACAGGAAGACCATTAGAAGCATACACGGTAAAGTCAGGGCTCGGGGGTTTAAGACTGTCCATTGACCAGTACTTAGTATATAGGGCATCAGGTATTAGGGTCACCTGGGACCCAGTGTCTAACAATGCCGGAACTGCAATACCATCTAGGATGATAGACAGGTAGGGTCGCCCACCCACATACCTGCGGTTCCAGTCTAGGGGCCTGACGGGTATTCTCCTGGGTGTTGGCCCTCGGACCCAGGTTCTGCCCGTTTAAAGGACACTGTGGAGACATATGACCTTTCCGGTTGCATCGGTAACAGGTGATCTCTCGACGAGGAGGGTGTTGATCAGAGGTCGCTCCTGGGGGTGGCGTTGTCCTCCTCCGGGGGGGCGACGTCTTCCTTCTTCTCCGGTGCATCCACGGGACGTCTTCTGGGCAGTCAGCTAACAAGATTTTCGCTTCTTCCTCTTTCCGCAGCTGCAGGGCACTCATCACAGCAGCCAAATTTTTAGTCAGCTGGCGCACCTCTGAGCGCAGACAGTCCAATTCACTAGGAGGTGTCACCTGCGCTTTGGCTTCAGCCACTAGCGGGGAACAGGGGGTTACTGCCGGTTCCAGAGTGACTTCAGCCTGATGATGTTGGGTTGCCACCTCAGGTTTGCCCAGGGGCCGCAGCCCTTTTATTGCCATGTCCTTTAGGGCATCAAAGGTAGCATCCGGATGGTCTAAGGACCACCAGTTTACAGTTCTGCGTTCCTCTTGGGATCTCAATCCCTGTATAAATTGCTCTTTCAGCATCTTATTCTCGTCGATAGCATTTAAATTGTTAATCTGCTTAAGGGCTCTCAGGGCTCCTTGTAGTCGGCACGCGTAGTCCCTGATGCTGTCACCTGGTTGCTGTGAACAGTGGTAGAAGGCCATCCGGAGATCCGTTTCTGTGCGGTCTTCAAATATGGCATGTAGTTTAAGGAAGATCGCAGGTACCGACTCCTGATCAACGGTATCCCAGTCTCCACTTCCCTTTCAGCAGCGCCAGTTAGCTGCCCTATCAGCACAGCAGCTTTTTGTCTCTCCGGCATGGGGTACATTTCTAGGATGCTGCATAACTTCCGCTTGAAGCCTGCTAATGTGCCTGGCTCACCGCTGTACTGGGGAAGCCATTTCGCCCCAGGCATATAGGGGAGCGTTAGTGGCATGATCGGGACTACCGGACTGGGTGCTGGACCTGCGCCCTCATCTGGCGCTACAATGCCAGGCGGTGCGGGATTGGGACCTCCGGCTGGGGCTGCACTGTCGGCCGGTTGTTGTGACATCTTAGCGCCCCCTTGGTTAAACGGAGCCTACCGGTTTCAGACGCTGCTATTTCACAGGCACAGCAGTGGGAACAGGACCTTCGTCGCAGGCGCTCTGCTGTCAGAGCGTTCACTTCCTGTCGCAGGACCTGCCGATGAGTCAGAACCGGGGGCGTGTGCAAAACTCTGCGTGCTCTTTCAGGTACGCCCACCTTCTTCTCCAGCGCCTGAGGGCGCGAATATGGCGGCAAAATGGCGGATTTTAGCGCCAAAAATAGCAAACAGTCCTTTTTCACAAAAACACTCCACAGGCACACAGGGCTCGCAATTTTGCGAGTTTCGTATCCTGTTCGTGACGCCAAAGCTTTTGTCTCGACCACGCAACACAATTGTGGGTTACCAGGACAATGGGGTACCCAGAGCCGAGCCCATGGAAGTCTATGGGGTTGTCACAGGTAGCGGTGGCTCGGTCTGTGGCCCTGGCGGTCAGGCGTATGTTGGGGGGTATATTTACAGGGGATAGATATATATATACAGTTCGTGACGCCACCTGTAGTTCTCTGGTAATTTGTACCAGCGCTGCTGTAGAGCTCTGAGGGGATGGTGAGGCAGCTAGATGTCGGGTCCCCTACAGGTGGGACTTTTCCCTCAGGTCGATAGTTATGGTGGGGTTGTGCAGGGATGCAATTGAATAACACAGTCTCACACATCAGCGTCTTTCCATACCTTTTACTTCAAGTTGTTCAGGCAGGTCCCAGGGAGGCTGATCCAATGGAGGATGAGTTTCGAGGCAACGGCTGAGCAAGTTAGGGGCCTCCTTAACTTTCCAATCAGGATGAGTCCAACCAGCATAAAGGTAGTTCACTCCTTAAATTCCAGCTATTTCAACGCTGTACTGCCCGGTCAGTATAGTGGTCGAAGCCTTCCAATGATGGAACTAGGTTCTTTCTTTTGCTGATCAGGCTCAAAGTTCCTATTCCAACTGACCTCTGTTACGTACTGACACTCCAAGGCTGCTTGCTGCCACCTAAGGTCCAGTAAGCCTCTGGTTCTTTTATCACTATGCCTGGAGCTATAGTGACACTTCGGTCCCCAGTGACCGGTGACAATGTGCAGGACTTCTCCAATCCTAAAGCACTCTGAATTCCTTCCACTGTGCCTTTCGACTTACTCACACTCTCAATCTCAGCACTAATTCTCACTCCCTCCACCTCAGGAGACGCTTTCAGACTCCCTTGTGCTGAAAACCACACCCCTCTACACCCCTGCTGGGTGTGTCCGAAGTGTATGTGATGTCATGTAGAGCCCTTAACCGTTACCTCTCCACTCATCCTCCTGGTATTGTGTACCTTAAATACCAGGGCTACACACATGATCCAGCTATTTCTTGAAAAACCGGATCCGGCGAAATCTACCACCGGATCCGTTTTTTTCTCATTGACTTGTATTAGCGCCGGATCGCACCACATGGCCTCCCGTTTCTTCAGTTTCATTCTGGCGTCTGGAAAAACGTCTCTAGGAATGTTTTCTGTATGAGGCAAAAAACCGGACAGCGCCGGATGCTGCGCTTCTGAATTTTTGCTACAATGGAAGTCTATGGGTGCCAGATCAGGAAAAAGACGGATCCATTTACCAGATTCCGTTTTTACACTCTGAGCGTGCCTGGAGCTATTCCTATTGCTTTATTTTTTTTTTCTCTCTCTCTCTCCAGGGCTGCATTTCTCAAGGTTCAAAAGTTCATGACAGATCTGTCAAAACAACTAATCCATTGTGTCAGTTTTTTGCAATCTGCGCTGGATCCGTCTTTTTTCAGCTTTGATGGATTGTGCCTGATTGTAAAAACCTGATGTGTGAAAGTAGCCTAAAAAGCATACCTTAGGCTACTTTCACACTTGCGTTTTTTAGCGCTGCGCATCGTGCGCTATTGGTCGCATGCGCAATGTTCCCCTATCACTAACATGGCGGGCGCAGTGTCTTGCGCTTGCACGCGCTCATTAGCGTTTGGCGTGCGCTGCGCATTTTCCAAGTGTGCGCCCAGACGCGCTAGACGCTACATGTTGCATTTTTTTTTTCCGGCACACCTATTTAAAAAAGCGCGTGCGCACGTGTGCGCACGCTATGCGCAAAAAAATATCATTGGCGTCTATGTGGGCGCTGGCGTGCGCGTGGCTGTGCGCTTGTCAGCGCTTGTGCGCGCAAGCGATTTTTTAGTAAACAATGTCTAGACACTTGTCCAATTACCACCTAGACAAGATACATTGTTTGTAAGGAGTCTAGATAAAGCAGTGTAGATAAAGGAAGGTGTCAGTGCCACACAGACCCCTACTCAGACTGCCTGGAGACTGCATGCTGATAAAGAGACCTGAAGATACAGCCTGGATCCCTATAAAAAGGCCTGCAAACAGCGTGCACCATACTACAGTGCCTGGAGACTGGAGCTGGAGACTGGAAGATCCACCTTGGACCCATACACTGCCTGGAGACTGGACCTGGAGACTGGAAGATCCACCTTGGACCCATACACAGCCTGGATATTGCCTGGAGACACTGTGCCTGGACTCAAGACCGATCCAAAGTGCAAGAATGTGAGTATTCTTTAAACAAATGACAGGCTGTCCTTATAATGTAATATGTGCTCATCTAATTATTTTTTTTTTTTGCAGCATGTCTTCTGGATCCGAATATTCACCATCCCGGCAAGAACTGGCGGAAGCAGAGCATGATGTGAGTATCTTCCTGCCTTTGGGTAAGTATAGCTGCTGAATCTACAAATGTCCTAATTGTGTTCCTTTTTCAGACATCATCGTCGGACACGGCCATTGAGGAGTCTCAGGAGCAGTCGCAGCCGAGTCAAGTCCCGGTGGCGAGACGGAATGTAAGTATATAGCCTTTGAATGTCTATTTCTTTTGTACTCCTATTGTTATTTTATTTATAAAAAATATACAAGATTGTAATTTTTATTTTGTTTCTTCTAGTTCCACAACGGGACGACGACCTGTATGTGGACAACGAGGCCCTCATCTTCCAGGTCCATGAGCGTGTCCCATTGTGGGACAGCCGTGATCCGCAGTACAAGGACAATGTGGTGACCCGGCGGCTATTGAACGAGGTGGCCGCAGCGTTGATGGATGGCTGGGACAGCGCCTCTCCAAACCTCAAAAAGGCGTTTAGTAAGTATTTTCATTCTCTGTAATGCTCACTGTTGTTCCTGATGGCACTGTTGGGTTTGCTGGCAGATAAATTCTACCAGCAAACCCAACAGTGCCATCTGTTTCAACAGTCACTGACCTGTGGTTTCTTATGTGTTGTGCATTCTATTGATTTTTTAATGCCCAGTCACTGTTGTTCCTGATGGCACTGTTGGGTTTGCTGGCAGATAAATTCTACCAGCAACCCAACAGTGCCATCTGTTTCAACAGTCACTGACCTGTGGTTCTTATGTGTTGTGCATTCTATTGATTTATTTAATGCCCAGTCACTGTTGTTCCTGATGGCACTGTTGGTTTGCTGGCAGATAAATTCTACCAGCAAACCCAACAGTGCCATCTGTTTCAACAGTCACTGACCTGTGGTTTCTTATGTGTTGTGCATTCTATTGATTTTTTTAATGCCCAGTCACTGTTGTTCCTGATGGCACTGTTGGGTTTGCTGGCAGATAAATTCTACCAGCAAACCCAACAGTGCCATCTGTTTCAACAGTCACTGACCTGTGGATTCTTATGTGTTGTGCTATTCTATTGATTTTTTTAATGCCCAGTCACTGTTGTTCCTGATGGCACTGTTGGTTTGCTGGCAGATAAATTCTACCAGCAAACCCAACAGTGCCATCTGTTCAACAGTCACCGACCTGTGGTTTCTTGAGCTATGTGTTGTGCATTCTATTGGTTTTGTTATTGCCCAGTCACTCTTGGTCCTCATGGTAATGTTGGTTTTGCTGCCAGATATATTCTAACAGCAAACACAACAGTGTCATCTGGGTCAACAGTCACTGACCTGTGTTTCTTGAGCTATGTGTTGTGCATTCTATTGGTTTTTGTTATTGCCCAGTCACTCTTGGTCCTCATGGTAATGTTGGTTTTGCTGCCAGATATATTCTAACAGCAAACACAACAGTGTCATCTGGGTCAACAGTCACTGACCTGTGGTTTCTTGAGCTATGTGTTGTGCATTCTATTGGTTTTTGTTATTGCCCAGTCACTCTTGGTCCTCATGGTAATGTTGGTTTTGCTGCCAGATATATTCTAACAGCAAACACAACAGTGTCATCTGGGTCAACAGTCACTGACCTGTGGTTTCTTGAGCTATGTGTTGTGCATTCTATTGGTTTTTGTTATTGCCCAGTCACTCTTGGTCCTCATGGTAATGTTGGTTTTGCTGCCAGATATATTCTAACAGCAAACACAACAGTGTCATCTGGGTCAACAGTCACTGACCTGTGGTTTCTTGAGCTATGTGTTGTGCATTCTATTGGTTTTTGTTATTGCCCAGTCACTCTTGGTCCTCATGGTAATGTTGGTTTTGCTGCCAGATATATTCTAACAGCAAACACAACAGTGTCATCTGGGTCAACAGTCACTGACCTGTGGTTTCTTGAGCTATGTGTTGTGCATTCTATTGGTTTTTGTTATTGCCCAGTCACTCTTGGTCCTCATGGTAATGTTGTTTTGCTGCCAGATATATTCTAACAGCAAACACAACAGTGTCATCTGGGTCAACAGTCACTGACCTGTGGTTTCTTGAGCTATGTGTTGTGCATTCTATTGGTTTTTGTTATTGCCCAGTCACTCTTGGTCCTCATGGTAATGTTGGTTTTGCTGCCAATATATTCTAACAGCAAACACAACAGTGTCATCTGGGTCAACAGTCACTGACCTGTGGTTTCTTGAGCTATGTGTTGTGCATTCTATTGGTTTTTGTTATTGCCCAGTCACTCTTGGTCCTCATGGTAATGTTGGTTTTGCTGCCAGATATATTCTAACAGCAAACACAACAGTGTCATCTGGGTCAACAGTCACTGACCTGTGGTTTCTTGAGCTATGTGTTGTGCATTCTATTGGTTTTTGTTATTGCCCAGTCACTCTTGGTCCTCATGGTAATGTTGGTTTTGCTGCCAGATATATTCTAACAGCAAACACAACAGTGTCATCTGGGTCAACAGTCACTGACCTGTGGTTTCTTGAGCTATGTGTTGTGCATTCTATTGGTTTTTGTTATTGCCCAGTCACTCTTGGTCCTCATGGTAATGTTGGTTTTGCTGCCAGATATATTCTAACAGCAAACACAACAGTGTCATCTGGGTCAACAGTCACTGACCTGTGGTTTCTTGAGCTATGTGTTGTGCATTCTATTGGTTTTTTTTATTGCCCAGTCACTCTTGGTCCTCATGGTAATGTTGGTTTTGCTGCCAGATATATTCTAACAGCAAACACAACAGTGTCATCTGGGTCAACAGTCACTGACCTGTGTTTCTTGACTATGTGTTGTGCATTCTATTGGTTTTTTTATTTCCCAGTCACTCTTGGTCCTCATGGTAATGTTGGTTTTGCTGCCAGATATATTCTAACAGCAAACACAACAGTGTCATCTGGGTCAACAGTCACTGACCTGTGGTTTCTTGAGCTATGTGTTGTGCATTCTATTGGTTTTTGTTATTGCCCAGTCACTCTTGGTCCTCATGGTAATGTTGGTTTTGCTGCCAGATATATTCTAACAGCAAACACAACAGTGTCATCTGGGTCAACAGTCACTGACCTGTGGTTTCTTGAGCTATGTGTTGTGCATTCTATTGGTTTTTGTTATTGCCCAGTCACTCTTGGTCCTCATGGTAATGTTGGTTTTGCTGCCAGATATATTCTAACAGCAAACACAACAGTGTCATCTGGGTCAACAGTCACTGACCTGTGGTTTCTTGAGCTATGTGTTGTGCATTCTATTGGTTTTTGTTATTGCCCAGTCACTCTTGGTCCTCATGGTAATGTTGGTTTTGCTGCCAGATATATTCTAACAGCAAACACAACAGTGTCATCTGGGTCAACAGTCACTGACCTGTGGTTTCTTGAGCTATGTGTTGTGCATTCTATTGGTTTTTGTTATTGCCCAGTCACTCTTGGTCCTCATGGTAATGTTGGTTTTGCTGCCAGATATATTCTAACAGCAAACACAACAGTGTCATCTGGGTCAACAGTCACTGACCTGTGGTTTCTTGAGCTATGTGTTGTGCATTCTATTGGTTTTTGTTATTGCCCAGTCACTCTTGGTCCTCATGGTAATGTTGGTTTTGCTGCCAGATATATTCTAACAGCAAACACAACAGTGTCATCTGGGTCAACAGTCACTGACCTGTGGTTTCTTGAGCTATGTGTTGTGCATTCTATTGGTTTTTGTTATTGCCCAGTCACTCTTGGTCCTCATGGTAATGTTGGTTTTGCTGCCAGATATATTCTAACAGCAAACACAACAGTGTCATCTGGGTCAACAGTCACTGACCTGTGGTTTCTTGAGCTATGTGTTGTGCATTCTATTGGTTTTTGTTATTGCCCAGTCACTCTTGGTCCTCATGGTAATGTTGGTTTTGCTGCCAGATATATTCTAACAGCAAACACAACAGTGTCATCTGGGTCAACAGTCACTGACCTGTGGTTTCTTGAGCTATGTGTTGTGCATTCTATTGGTTTTTGTTATTGCCCAGTCACTCTTGGTCCTCATGGTAATGTTGGTTTTGCTGCCAGATATATTCTAACAGCAAACACAACAGTGTCATCTGGGTCAACAGTCACTGACCTGTGGTTTCTTGAGCTATGTGTTGTGCATTCTATTGGTTTTTGTTATTGCCCAGTCACTCTTGGTCCTCATGGTAATGTTGGTTTTGCTGCCAGATATATTCTAACAGCAAACACAACAGTGTCATCTGGGTCAACAGTCACTGACCTGTGGTTTCTTGAGCTATGTGTTGTGCATTCTATTGGTTTTTGTTATTGCCCAGTCACTCTTGGTCCTCATGGTAATGTTGGTTTTGCTGCCAGATATATTCTAACAGCAAACACAACAGTGTCATCTGGGTCAACAGTCACTGACCTGTGGTTTCTTGAGCTATGTGTTGTGCATTCTATTGGTTTTTGTTATTGCCCAGTCACTCTTGGTCCTCATGGTAATGTTGGTTTTGCTGCCAGATATATTCTAACAGCAAACACAACAGTGTCATCTGGGTCAACAGTCACTGACCTGTGGTTTCTTGAGCTATGTGTTGTGCATTCTATTGTTTTTGTTATTGCCCAGTCACTCTTGGTCCTCATGGTAATGTTGGTTTTGCTGCCAGATATATTCTAACAGCAAACACAACAGTGTCATCTGGGTCAACAGTCACTGACCTGTGGTTTCTTGAGCTATGTGTTGTGCATTCTATTGGTTTTTGTTATTGCCCAGTCACTCTTGGTCCTCATGGTAATGTTGGTTTGCTGCCAGATATATTTTAACAGCAAACACAACAGTGTCATCTGGGTCAACAGTCACTGCTTGTTTCTTACTATGTGTGTGCATTCATGGTTTTTGTTATTGCCCAGACTCTTGTCTATGGTATGTTGTTTTGCTGCCAAATATATTCTAACAGCAAACACAACAGTGTCATCTGGGTCAACAGTCACTGACCTGTGGTTTCTTGAGCTATGTGTTGTGCATTCTATTGGTTTTTGTTATTGCCCAGTCACTCTTGGTCCTCATGGTAATGTTGGTTTTGCTGCCAGATATATTTCTAACAACAAACACAACAGTGTCATCTGGTCAACAGTCACTATCCTGTGTATTGTATAATCTTTTATAATGCTGCATTGATAGTTTGACATTTTCATTCAGGTATGTGTGTTGAGACTGATTTTGCCCTGACTGCATTGTATAATTGTTTTCTTTTTTTCTCAACAGTGAACAAAGTCCGCACACGATGGCGCTCGATGAAGACGCTTCAACACTGATGTTCGAGCAGAGGGACAGGTTGCAGTGTTCTGCAGCAAGGCCCAGAAAGAAATATCGCTACTATCGCGAGTTGGCGTTCCTGAGACCGTCCTTGCCAGCGAAGCGTAAGTTTATTTTTTTATTTTTTTCTACAGCTGATGCTTCTTGTAATGCATTATAGTAATGTTTTGGTTTTCTTTCAACAGCACCTGGAGCAGCACCATGCAGCCTGTCCCTGAAGCGGTCCTTCCTCGGACGACCTTGCACTCGTCCCAGCCATCCGACAGCCTGGAAGCAACTTGCAGGTCAGCAACACGGACAGCTGGTGACCAGGAAGCTGGTCCATCAGGTCTTCCCCTCTCCCAGGTCTCTGCCACTGGTTATGCGGGCACTTCCCGCCAGCGCAGAGGCCATGGAGAGGAATGTCTTGCCCGAGTTTGTTCACTTGAGCGAGGCCTTTCAAGGCAATATGAAGACGCTTGGAGGCACAGTTGGAATCGGTTTTTCACTGATGGAACGTGGTTTTACCCACATGGATCACCGCTTCAACTGTGTCGAACAGCGTCTTGATCGCCTGGAGGCCGACATCAACAGACCAGCGCACCATTTTTTCAGTAAAATTGAACGGGGCATGGCGGAACACCTTAGTCCTGAGCAACAGCTGAGTGTGATGCAGGCCTGCAACACTGCTTACTTGCAGGCTATGCAGCAGAATCGGTACGTGCAGCAGTCAGTGGTTGCATATCCAACAGTGCCACCACTGATTCGCCACACATCACTACCGACTTCTGCTGCATACCACTGCACGGCCACCAGCATTCCGAGTCACCACTACACCACCACAAGTCCGAGTACTGTTGGACACTCCACCGTCGCCACCACCATGGCAAGCGCTGCTCCTGTGTGGAGCAACATCACCACAGACACTGGTCCACAGTCATGGACTCAAGCCACCGCAGTACCTGCTTGGGCCACCGCACCCACTTCTCCTTCTAGGAGTACTGCCAGCAGTCAGCAACCATTTATTGTTACCGCACCCACTTCTCCTTCTAGGAGTACCGCCACCAGTCGTCAACAATTTCCGGCCACAGCACCCACTGATCCTATGAGTACCGCCACCAGTCAGCAACAATCAATTTCAATGGCACCCACTTCTCCTCCTTGGAACACCGCCAACCCTTGTGGTACTCCGAGCACTGCCAACACTTCCACCGCCACTGCCACCACCGAGCATGAGAGCAGTGACCCACATTCACTCTTTTTTGGGTCAAGGCCACGGTCAACCAGCTCAAGGCGGACACAGAGAAGTCGGTCCATGCATGGTACTCCTGTCCCCAAGAAGAAAAAAAGCAAAACGTTGTTGGTCCATCCACCCTCTCCTCCTTTGTGTCTCAAACTGGCTCTCATTTGATGTCTGATCTTCCTTCATCCACTACTTTTGTTGCCCCTTCCCCTCGAACCCCTTCATCGCTTTCCAGCCGCTCTTCATCTCTGCACACCCCCAGAGTATCGAAATCACCACCAAAACGTCCGTCACAATAAAAATTTGTAATATTATCTGTAAAAATCACATTTCTCTACAACTTCTGTGGCAGTGACTATACCAATGGCATCTTGTACACATATTGTTGTAATGTATGGTGTACAGTTCATATAGCGTCTTGTGCTTGGGTGCGAGGAAAACACATGAGACACAGGTTTGATATAGAAGGACTTGTATTACTTCATACAAGTGGCAAAAAAGGGTCACACAGTTTGCAGGTACAGAAGCAGGAGACACAGCAGGCCAGAGTAACTTAAGCTCAGCAATAACTCTCCACAACAGGTTCAGGATCTCTTCTCTGTTACCGTAGTTCCATGCAAACGTGGATTTATCAAATAGCAGGTTTCCAGAGTCCACAAGTGTTCCAAAGTTCCTCAGTAGGAAATAGCTGGAGTACAAAGTCCAAGGTTTTCCAGGAGTCAGGTCACAGGCTCACTGCAGGCTTGATTCTGAAGCACTGATTGCTCAGCTGAGGCTGCTTAAGAAGCAAGAGGGAGAGAATCAGGGCGGGAACATGAAAGCTGGAAACTCCATATTGACTGAGGGCAAGATAGCTGCAGCAAGACAGAAAGCAAAATGGCCGACGGAAAAACTGAGTTTCAAGAAACATGTACAAAGAACCTTACATTACTCCCCCTTAGGGACAACCTCCGGATGACCTCAGACCAGGCTTGTCTGGGTACCTCTGATGAAACTGGCGGAGCAAGCGAGGAGCATTAACGTTATCGACTGGTTCCCATGAGTTGTCCTCCACTGGGTAGCCCTGCCATTTAATCAAATATTGTAACTGATTTCTGTACAACCTGGAATCTAGAATCCTTTCCACCACAAATTCTTCCTGACCATCGACTAGCACTGGGTCAGGGCAAGGAGAAGAACGTCCAGGAAACGTATTGGGTGTTGCAGCCTTTAGTAGGGATACATGAAAAACAGGGTGGATTCTCATAGTTCTGGGCAGTTGAAGACGACAAGCAACAGCACTTATAATTTTACTGATTTTATAGGGTCCAATGTACTTATGTCCCAACTTAGACGATGGAATCCTTAACTTAAGATTTCTGGTTGACAGCCAGACCAAGTCTCCTACCTTGAAAGCTGGTGCAGGTTTACGAAATTTATCTGCTGCTTTCTTGTACCTTTCCTGAGCCAATTCCAGATTTTCCTTTAGAAGATCCATATTCTTTTGTAAAGACGTGATTCTTTCAGCCACTGCTGGCAAGGGCGTTTCTATGGGAAATCGAGGAAGAATGTTAGGATGATAACCTAGATTGGAGTAAAAAGGAGACTGCTTAGTGGAGGCGCTCTGAGAGTTGTTATAAGAGAACTCAGCCAGTGGAAGTAGATCCACCCAATCATCCTGTAGGTGGCAGATAAAGCAGCGGAGATACTGCTCCAGGGTCTGATTGGTTCGTTCTGTCTGTCCATTAGTCTGGGGATGAAAAGCAGAAGAAAGGTTTACTTTAATGTCCAATGCGGCACAGAAATTTTGCCAAAACCTTGAAGTGAATTGCACCCCTCGATCCGAAATGACCTCATCCGGTACTCCATGTAAGCGAAACACATTCTTAATCATCAAATCTGATGTCTGTTTTGCAGTGGGTAAGCCGACACAAGGGATAAAATGAGCTGCTTTTGTTAAACGATCAACCACCACTAGAATGGTGTTCTTCCCTTGAGAGGTTGGTAACTCCACAATGAAGTCCATAGAAATGGATCCCCACGGGCGGGACGGGGTGGGAAGGGGTTGCAACAGACCAGTTGGTGAGGAGCGAGGTGTTTTGCATCTTGCACAGACTTCACATGAAGTGACATAGTTTAAAACATCTTTCCTGTAAGTGGGTCACCAAAAGAAACGAGAAAGAAATTCCTGTGTCTTTAGAATTCCTCTATGCCCAGCTATCTTGGAATCGTGGATGAGTTGCAATACTCTCAATCTGACTGTTTCAGGTATATACAGACGTTGTCCCTGAATCCACACACCATTCTTAAAGACAAGACTTACGTCCCTTGGGGGTTGTGCCAACAAGGAATCCGCATGGTATGCTTCCTTGATGTCCTTAAGTAGGTCTTGATTATGAATCACTCCCAGGAATCTAGAGTCAGGAAGAAAAGTCTTAGGAGGAGTAAGTGGACGGGTCTCTGCTGAATGAATCCTAGAGAGTGCATCAGCCTTTCCATTGCGCGATCCTGGCCTATAAGAAATTACAAAATTAAATTGGTTTAGGAAAAGATTCCAGCGAGCCTGGCGAGGAGTCAGGCACTTAGCCGACCTGATAAATTCAAGGTTACGATGGTCTGTCAGGACGACTATTTGCTGTGCAGCTCCCTGAAGAAGGTGTCTCCATTCTTTGAAGGCGGTAATAATGGCCAACAACTCTCTATTGCCCACATCGTAGTTCCTCTCAGCTGAAGACAACTGCTGGGAAAAGAAGGCACAGGGATGCAAGACATTCTTCTCACCTGTTCTCTGAGAGAGTATAGCTCCAACGGCACAGTCTGAAGCATCCACCTCTATTATGAAGGCAAGTTCGGGGTTGGGATGTACTAAGATAGGTGCGGTGGTAAATTTATCCTTTAGACGGGAAAATGCTTCCTGGGCTTGGGGGTCCAGGAGAACCTAGACTCTTTCCGGGTAAGTTGGGTGATAGGTGACACTACCTCAGAGAAATTCCTAATGAAACGTCTATAGAAGTTGGCAAACCAGATGAAGCGCTGCACCTCCTTAACATTTCTAGGAATTGGCCAATCCTTGATGGCTTGGGTCTTGCTTCCATCCATACTAATCCCTTGTGTAGACAGTACATACCCCAGAAATTGAATTTCGGTCCTATGGAATTCACACTTTTCAAGTTTGATGTAAAGATGGTTTTGTCTTAGACGTTCTAAGACCATTCTCACATGTCCATGATGTTCCTCTGTGGAGTTAGAAAAAATTAGAATATCATCCAGATAAATCACCACGAATGTATCTAGGAGATCCCTGAAGATGTCATTCACCAAGTGTTGGAAAGTGGCTGGGGCGGTACTCAGACCAAAAGGCATAACTAGATATTCAAAGTGTCCATAGCGTGACCTGAATGCAGTCTTCCATTCATCCCCAGGTCTAATACGGACCAAGTTATAGGCCCCACGGAGATCCAGTTTAGAGAAAATTTTGGCATGCCGCACTCTTTCCAATAACTCAGGGATTAAAGGCAATGGATAACGGTTTCTAATAGTAACCTTATTGAGTTCCCTATAGTCTACGCAGGGTCTCAGAGATCCATCTTTCTTCTTCACAAAGAAGATGGGTGCACCTGCAGGAGATGAAGAGGGGCGTATGAAGCCCTTGGCTAGATTTTCGTCTATGTAATCCTTTAAAGCCTTTAGCTCGGGCCCCGCCAGGGGGTAGATCTTACCAAAAGGTATCTCTGCTCCAGGCAATAATTCAATTGGACAATCATATGGACGGTGAGGGGGAAGCTGGTCAGCGTTCTTCTTGTCACATAAATCCACATAGTCCTGGTATACAGCTGGTAGTTCAGGGACTGACATGGTTCCTTTAGGAACAGAGCAAGCTGAAACTTCTGGACTCATCTGTTTCTCTGGAAAGTGTAATTCCTTGGTCTCCCAGTTAATGGTAGGATTCTGAGCCTGCAGCCATGGTAGCCCTAGAATAATGGGAAAGTGGGGAGAAGAGATAAGCATAAAGGACAGTTTCTCTTGATGATCTTTACCCATAAGGACCCTCAAAGTCTCCGTTTCCTGATCCACTGGTCCAGAGGTCAGCAGGGAGCCATCCACAGTTTCCATCTGTACTGGAGTAGCCTTCTTCACTGAACGTATCCCCTGTTTCAGAGCAAAGGAGATATCCATAAAATTTCCACTTGCCCCTGAGTCGATCATAGCAGAGCTAGACACCCAGACTGAGTCAACCCAGAGTTTGATGGAAAGGAAGCAATGAGAATTGTTTTTCTTACAACTCAGCTGGGACACCGCTGAGGAAACTTGAAAAATTGCAGCGTTTACACAGTCATCGTCCTCAGAAGTGACGGAGTTTAAGTCCGAGAAATCAATATCTGTTGCTGCAGATCTCTCTGGAGCCTGAGGCTCGGACCTGACAGATCTCCTCTCGCAACACTCACAGTGAATGACTGCTGCAGTAGTCTTACGAGAACGGCTGGGGCAGTTTATAATGAAGTGCCCTGACTTACCACAGTAGAAACATAGATTTTACTTTAAACGATGTTCCTTGCGTGCATCACTAACCCGTCTTTGTAAAGAGTCCACCTGCATGGGTTCAGGTTCAGGTTCCCGTGTGATCCTACTCAAAGGTTCCTTAGCTGGGAGGAAGGTAGGAAAAGGTTAGTGCGATTACTTTCGAACCATCTCTCTTGCCTGCGTTCAGTCAGACGAGCATCTATACGGATGCAGTAGTTAATAAAGTCACCTAACGCAGTGGGAGGGTCGGCACGAGCAAGTTCATCCTTAATCAGTGGAGACAACCCTTTTCGAAAAATAATTTTTTGGCGGAACTGTCCCAAGTGGTATCGAGGGCCCATCTCCTGAAATCCAGGGCATATTCGGCTACTGAACGCTTACCTTGGCGCAAAGTTAACATGGCTGCTTCAGCTGTTGCACCTCGATTGGGGTCATCAAACACCTGCCCCATGGCTGAAATGAAAGCATCAAGATGATCCAAACATTCATCCTCAGTCTCAATCAGAGGGTTTGCCCACATCAAAGCCTTGTTGGTAAGCAACATGATTATAGTAAGCACCTTAGATCGTTCAGTGGGAAATTGTGAAGCATGTGCAGAAAAAAAAAGATTGCATTGGTTAATAAATCCCCTGAATTTCTCACGTTCACCGCCAAAATGAAAAGGGGGTAACTTGGGAATCCCAGAACTCGGGGTTATGGCAGGAGCCTGGACTCGTTCCTCCAGAACCTCAATCCTGGCTCGTAAATCCTGGGTAGTTTGTCCAAACACTTGCAAATTGTGATTAGTGAGGTCCTGTAGGTTTGCAAAACGGGTCTTTATAGTCTGTATATCTGCAAGGATTGTATCAGTCACTCCGCAAAGCTCCTTTATGCGAGCCTCCATCTTCCAGATCTTTTAAAACAGGAGTACTGGAAGGAGAAGAGAAAGAAAAAAAAAAAAAAACAATAGTGTTTACCTGTGGTAACACTGCAGAGTAAAATTAAGGGAATGTGCTCACCTGGAATGGTTGTGAGAAGTCACAACCACTGTCATCACAGAAAGTATAACCGGACATCTGATATCCACAGTCACAGCAGACACAGCCTTCCCAGACCCAGCAGACACTAACGTTTGGCTTCAGAATCTTGTAATGTATGGTGTACAGTTCATATAGCGTCTTGTGCTTGGGTGCGAGGAAAACACATGAGACACAGGTTTGATATAGAAGGACTTGTATTACTTCATACAAGTGGCAAGAAAGGGTCACACAGTTTGCAGGTACAGAAGCAGGAGACACAGCAGGCCAGAGTAACTTAAGCTCAGCAATAACTCTCCACAACAGGTTCAGGATTTCTTCTCTGTTACCGTAGTTCCATGCAAACGTGGATTTATCAAATAGCAGGTTTCCAGAGTCCACAAGTGTTCCAAAGTTCCTCAGTAGGAAATAGCTGGAGTACAAAGTCCAAGGTTTTCCAGGAGTCAGGTCACAGGCTCACTGCAGGCTTGATTCTGAAGCACTGATTGCTCAGCTGAGGCTGCTTAAGAAGCAAGAGGGAGAGAATCAGGGCGGGAACATGAAAGCTGGAAACTCCATATTGACTGAAGGCAAGATAGCTGCAGCAAGACAGAAAGCAAAATGGCCGACGGAAAAACTGAGTTTCAAGAAACATGTACAAAGAACCTTACAATTGTACTAATCTGATTTTTCTTGAACTTCTGGGGCAGTGACTATTAAACTGGTAATGTTGTACACATATTGTACTAATCTGATTTTTCTTGAACTTCTGGGGCAGTGACGATACCAATGGCATCTTGTACACATATTGTACTAATCTGATTTTTCTAGAACTTCTGGGGCAGTGACTATTAAACTGGTAATGTTGTACACATATTGTACTAATCTGATTTTTCTTGAACTTCTGGGGCAGTGACTATTAAACTGGTAATGTTGTACACATATTGTACTAATCTGATTTTTCTTGAACTTCTGGGGCAGTGTCGATACCAATGGCATCTTGTACACATATTGTACTAATCTGATTTTTCTAGAACTTCTGGGGCAGTGACTATTAAACTGGTAATGTTGTACACATATTGTACTAATCTGATTTTTCTTGAACTTCTGGGGCAGTGACTAGATTTGAGCGATACTTTCCGATATCCAAAAGTATCGGAATCGGAATGGTATCGCCGATACCCAAAAAATATCGGCGATACCCGATACCGATACCGGAAATCCAATGTAAGTCTATGGGAACAAAATATCGGAATTAAAAAAAACCCCATTCTTCCCTTGTTGGTTAATTGTACATGAAGGAAAACAACAAAGAGTAATGTAGAATGTATTGGGGAAGGTTGAGGAGACATTAAAGGCATAGATGTTTAACCCAATCAAATGGAATAGCATAAATATTTTTTTTTTAAAGATGTTCGGATTGACGAAGAAATTGACAATGTTGTTAACGTTTTTTATATTTTGGCAAATATGTATATTTCACAACTTCCATGCTCTTCACCTTTTTAACTTTTGACACACTTTCTCCTTCATAATCTTCAGCAGCATCATCTTTTTCATCAAATTATTCTTCATCTTCACCTTCTTTATCTTCTTCTTAAACTTCTTGCTATTCATCTTTTTGTTAACATTACTCATATTCTTGTTATTAAACTATTATTCTTATTCATATTGTACTTCATCTTCTTCATCATATTCTTATTTGTGACAGAGAATCCTGTACTTGTAATCTGTCAAAGTATGAATTTTTCATCCTTCCGTTCTTGCTGTCACAAAAGATTTAAATTACAACAGTATTTGTCCGTGTTCAGTTTAGCCTGCAGCAGCAGGCATTTTCCAGGGGCACCACGAGGAGGAACGGACTCACCCCCATACACTGCTTAGTCTTCTTCTGCTTATAATTTAGATCATATATTTTGCTCTTCATTTTGGTCTTATACTTCATGTTCTTCTGCTTTTTGATCTTCTGCTTACTGTTCTTAAGTCTCTTGTTCTGTATCTTGTAGTTTGTCTTAACCTTCTTAGTCCTGTTTGGTAATCTTTTATTTCTTCTTTGTGATGGTGTTTAGGCTGGTTGGCTTGATGCTCGTCGTCCTTGTGGTCGTCATCTTCTTCGGGGTGGTCATCAGGGTCGTCGTCTTCATTGTTGGAGATCCAGAGTGATTACCCAAAAAAGCATTGAAAAAATCTTCAATTTGTAAATGTAGCAGAAGGTACAAGAGACAATGCAAGTAACGAGGACCAGCTGACTGTGCTGGAACCCGGAGGGGCAGCAGAAGGAAAAGAGCCAATGGCACAACCGAGGACCAGCTGACGTTACTGGGACACGGTTACTAAGCAGGAGGTACCTGTGCTCCAAAGCACTACCAAGGACCAGCAGACGTTGCTGGAACTCGGATACCGAGATGGAGGCACCTAGGCCAAAGGCACTGCGGAGAACCAGCTGACGGTACTGGAACCCGGACGGGTAGCAGAAGGTACAAGAGCCAATGCAAGTAACGAGGACCAGCTGACTGTGCTGGAACCCGGAGGGGCAGCAGAAGGAAAAGAGCCAATGGCACAACCGAGGACCAGCTGACGTTACTGGGACACGGTTACTAAGCAGGAGGTACTGTGCTCCAAAGCACTACCAAGGACCAGCAGACGTTGCTGGAACTCGGATACCGAGATGGAGGCACCTAGGGCCAAAGGCACTTCGGAGAACCAGCTGACGGTACTGGAACCCGGACGGGTAGCAGAAGGTACAAGAGCCAATGCAAGTAACGAGGACCAGCTGACTGTGCTGGAACCCGGAGGGGCAGCAGAAGGAAAAGAGCCAATGGCACAACCGAGGACCAGCTGACGTTACTGGGACACGGTTACTAAGCAGGAGGTACCTGTGCTCCAAAGCACTACCAAGGACCAGCAGACGTTGCTGGAACTCGGATACCGAGATGGAGGCACCTAGGCCAAAGGCACTGCGGAGAACCAGCTGACGGTACTGGAACCCGGACGGGTAGCAGAAGGTACAAGGAAATTGCAAGTTAAGGGACCAGCCGCAGTTACGAATCCCGAGGCTACAGAGGGTAGTTGTCCTATTGTCACAACGGCATATCCCGCAGCACACATAGGAAGCACCTAAACTCCAAGCACCATAGAGTCGGCTAACCCGACCGCAACACGACAGGACAACTTATTGGAGGCTAAGTGACGTTTACACTGACAGGAAACAGATGGCGTGCTGTAACCAGTCTGGGCAGGAGTGAGTACCCGTGCCAATGACACTTCCGAGCAACAACTGGCGGTGTTGAAGCCCAGGGATGAGAAGAGAACATGGTGGAGGCAGCAGGACTTTTTGCTGTTCACACAGCAGGGAAACAGCTGACATTACTGACCCCAGTAACACAGGAGCAAGTGTTCACTGTGCTAACAGCACTTCCGAGCAACAACTGGCGGTGTTGTAGCCCAGGGATGAGAAGAGAACATGGTGGAGGCAGCAGGACTTTTTGCTGTTCACACAGCAGGGGAACAGCTGACATTACTGAAACCCCAGTAACACAGGAGCAAGTGTTCACTGTGCTAACAGCACTTCCGAGCAACAACTGGCGGTGTTGTAGCCCAGGGATGAGAAGAGAACATGGTGGAGGTAGCAGGACTTTTTGCCGTTCACACAGCAGGGGAACAGCTGACATTACTGAACCCCAGTAACACAGGAGCAAGTGTTCACTGTGCTAACAGCACTTCCGAGCAACAACTGGCGGTGTTGTAGCCCAGGGATGAGAAGAGAACATGGTGGAGGCAGCAGGACTTTTTGCCGTTCACACAGCAGGGGAACAGCTGACATTACTGAACCCCAGTAACACAGGAGCAAGTGTAGACTGTGCTAACAGCACTTCCGAGCAACAACTGGCGGTGTTGTAGCCCAGGGATGAGAAGACAACAGGGTGGAGGCAGCAGGACTTTTTGCCGTTCACACAGCAGGGGAACAGCTGACATTACTGAACCCCAGTAACACAGGAGCAAGTGTAGACTGTGCTAACAGCACTTCCGAGCAACAACTGGCGGTGTTGTAGCCCAGGGATGAGAAGAGAACATGGTGGAGGCAGCAGGACTTTTTGCTGTTCACACAGCAGGGGAACAGCTGACATTACTGAACCCCAGTAACACAGGAGCAAGTGTTCACTGTGCTAACAGCACTTCCGAGCAACAACTGGCGGTGTTGGAGCCCAGGGTCAAGGAGGATGTTTAAATACTATATCAAGTATTTTCCTTGTTACGTGTCAATTAAAAATGTCTATACTCCAAACAAGAGAAATATAACCTTTAGTACCATAAGATGATGATTTTACTTAAAAAAATATATGTAAATTAATAATTTACAAACATAAACGCAAACATTAACATGTTTAAAAGCAATGCAAACCACAATTAAAATAGGTTAAATAATCTGCTATACGGTTTAAAATAAAAGCATACAAGTACATATCAGAATCCATTAATGATGGCTAAGTAACAGTATGTACACCATTTTTATTGTGTAGACAATGAATGGCTGACTTAAAAACATAATCAGCATTACAAGTTATCTTTGACATTCATATATCTTTACATTTGGTGAATAATATCACTAAAATTTTTTAAAAAATATCTAAAATTTCCATCATGTAATACTGATAATATGTGCCAATCATTTATATTAACAAACAAAAAATTTAAAAAGTGCATAGTGCAGAGTGAAAACAGATATTTATGCCTGACTGTGGACTTGCAAGCATGACAACGGATAGATAAGGTATATATAGATGAGACTGCATAGCCACAGATGGTGAATGGCGATTAATACTGTACCTCAATAAAGTGTGCGTTACTACTACATCCTTTTTTTTATATAGCTGTATAAAAGGTTACGTGCATGTATGGTTGCGCCTTTGTTTGGACGCACAGACTGGCTTCCTGCTGTGACGCGTTGGGTATTGGAGCGTCTGTACGTCTTATGACGCAGACTAACATTCACGGTGCGCATCGTTCATCATCGCAAGCGTACCGACAACACAAAGGCGTTGTCATGACTGCTTTACTCAGTAAACATGCACCTATGATGAAACATACACGCATGTGCCCTATTACATAACAAGCTACAAGAAAAACGAGTGTGAGGTGTGACACAGCTGTTTTGTTAAGGTACAGTATTATATCGACATTGTACAGGTGTCGCTATTCAGTCTGATAAATAGATATCATTCACCTATTCTATCAGTTGTCGTTCTTTCAGCACCACTTACAGGTATATATTTTGCTATTGTGACTATGCACTATTGACTTTACCAAGGTAATGCATGATTTTTGTTAGCGATTATCATGTTTACATGAAGGACCTTTATGATATGGGCTGTTAACTTTCTAATTAAATATGTATTTTTTAAAATGACACAAATATAAGTAATGTTGAAGAGGACTATTCCTACATGCATTGTTTGCACAATATTACAGGTGTACATCACGTCCCTTAATCAACATTGGATTATTATATTTACTTGTATGCTTTTATTTAAAAGGCAAGAACACTGAAGTATAACCTTCGCACTGCAGCAGTTGTCAAAGTTCAACCCACATTATGCACTTCCAACATTGCAGAATTTGAGTCATGATGTGAGTTGGATTTGTCTAAGCTATGGAGTGACAAGGTTGACCATCAGTATCCTATAGCATAAGTAGGCTTTTGTGTTTGCATTTGTTTTCGACATGTGCATATCTGTAATAATATGTCACAATTATTTTGTAACATATTTTTGACGAAGACTAATCATTTTATGGTTTTAAAGTTGACGTTTCAAATGTTTACAGCTTAGAAATCAGGGTGTAGCCTCATATCTATGTGTAGCACTAGACACTTTGACATGTCATGTTTTTTTCACCATGATTAGGTAGCTAGCAGTAATTTTTGCCGGACACACAGCAGGGGAACAGCAGGCGTTACTGAACCCCACAAACACATCAGCGATTGTTTTCATCTGTGCATCTAACACTTCTGAGCAGCAACTGGCGGTGTTGAAGCCCAGGGTCAAGGAGGTAGCCAGAGCACTTAGAATGAGATGTTTGAAGTTACATGTTAGTTAGCAGCAGTAATTTTTGCCAGACACACAGCAGGGGAACAGCAGGCGTTACTGAACCCCACAAACACATCAGCGATTGTTTTCATCTGTGCATCTAACACTTCTGAGCAGCAACTGGCGTTGTTGAAGCCCAGGGTCAAGGAGGGTGTAGGCAGAGGCCTATATGAGATGTTTGAAGTTGAAGTTGTAGTTAGCAGCAGTAATTTTTGCCAGACACACAGCAGGGGAACAGCAGGCGTTACTGAACCCCACAAACACATCAGCGATTGTTTTCATCTGTGCATCTAACACTTCTGAGCAGCAACTGGCGTTGTTGAAGCCCAGGGTCAAGGAGGGTGTAGGCAGAGGCCTAGTATGAGATGTTTGAAGTTGAAGTTGTAGTTAGCAGCAGTAATTTTTGCCAGACACACAGCAGGGGAACAGCAGGCGTTACTGAACCCCACAAACACATCAGCGATTGTTTTCATCTGTGCATCTAACACTTCTGAGCAGCAACTGGCGGTGTTGAAGCCCAGGGTCAAGGAGGGTGTAGGCATAAAATATTGAGTTATTGCCTTGTTACGTGGCCATTGCAAATGTATGTACTTCAAACAAGAATAAATGAAGTTTTACTAGGACAATAAAATGATGAATTTCAATTCCAAGAATAGAAAATATTTATACTTGAGAGTCCTCTGTGGTTGATACCGTTTAATGGCTAACTGAAAATATGGTAACAAATTCCAAGCTTTCGAGACTACTCAGGTCTCTTCATCAGGCTAAGACTAAAACAAAAAATGAAGAATCACATATTTCTACACACAACAGGACACAGGAATAGGTAAGACAAGTGAGGGAGGGACAAGTGAGGGGAGACCGGCCAAAAAATGAGAACAAGGATGAATTATCAGCCCCACACAATAAGAGAAAAAATAATGGATTTACCTGTGGCAAAACAATTTTGTATGCCCGGTCATAGCATGATGGATATGGAATTACTGGTATTAAAATACAACTTCAAATATGAGAAAGATACAAAGGTTTCAGAATATAAGCTCATCATGACCTTTGACACTGTTAGTGATGGAATGAATAGATCACACGGATTTATGTCATTCTATATCAATTAAGGAATCTGCGTCTCTGCCCTTCCAGGGGCATGAAAACACAAAACCAGACCCCAATCAGAGGGCAATAAAACTTTCTATCCTTATCTAGGAACTGTTACAATATTTATGTTCATCCCTCTGTGATAATGAGAGTTCTGCTACACGTCACTTACTTGTCTTACCTATTTCACTATTCCTGTGTCCTGTTGTGTATAGAAATATGTGATGCTTCATTTTTTGTTTTAGTCTTTGCCTGATGAAGAGACGTGAGTAGCCTCGAAAGCTTGCAATTTGTTACCATCTTTTCAGTTATCCATTAAAAGGTAACAACCTGCGGACTCTCAAGTCTAAATATATTTCTATCTACTGGCTAACACGGTACGAAGATACACATGTTTCCTAACTTCAAGAATAAAAATAAAGACACTGCAAATATAAACGCATATATGCACATGCCAACAAGAAATGGAACAACACACCACCCAAAAAATTGGTTACAAAATATAGTGTTGTAAATTTAAGAATAAAAGTCCATTTTTGTATTTATGAATAATGCTTAAGGAACGCTATGTTAAACCATAACATAGTGAAGACAATGGATTTTGTAATAGTCACTCATCATCATCATCATTGCAATTTAGATGTGACAGTCACAGACATTTCAATTATTTAAGTTAATGAAATCGTTACTTTGTACAGCATGTATGACATGTCCAGCATGGACTCATCAATGTGATGACACAATAATGTACGATAAAAAATAACCATTTAAAAAAACATAATGCATTGTCACAATTTAAGTGTGTGCCTGCAAGTGTAGGTGAAACAAAGGCTACGGATAGCAAAGGTATATTCTATGTCTGTATCAGACAGTGGACAGCCTCTGATGGGTAATGGCGATGTTATACTGTACGTCAATAAAGTCTGCGGCTGCAATCATGCATTTTTTGCTTGTACAGTGTTGAAGAGGGTAAAAGCATGTCTGGTTGCGCAAGGCTTTATCCGTCAACACTACCTTCCTACTGTCACGCGTAGGGTAGGGTAGCGTGTGTCAATTAGATGACTCTATAAAATGTGACGTTACGCAGCGTTATTGCGCCCTAGGGACGCCAAAAATACGACAGCAGTAATCATTTACTGTCTAATACTCCACCTATGACCACCAAAAAAGAACGTTCCCTCTTTAACAATCTACAAGACTAACAAGCATAATGGTTGACACTGACTTTATTGAGGTACAGTATTACATCGACATTGTCCATGAGTAACTATGCACTGTGATACCTATATACCATTATTAATTTATATCTGTTGTGGTTGTTTCAACAGCACTTGCAGGTATAACTACCTATTGTCAGTATGCATGATGCACTTTCTAGATGTAATAATTTATTATTGCACATTATTACCAGGTTTACATGCTGGCCATTTCATATATGGTGTGTGAAGTTACAGTTGGCATCAGTATGTATATTTTATAATGTCTGTCATAAATAAAACTCGTGATGATGATGATGAGGATTTTATGATTCGTACATCCATTGACTGCATTATCTTACAGGTACAGATAAAGTTCCTTAAAAAGCATTAATTGATAAGTATGAAATGTACTTTTATGCATTAATTTCAAAAAGTGAACACTATGTTTTAGTTTTTGTTACCATTTCTAATAGACATGTGCAGATATGCGCTGTGATGACAAATTATTATTTGTCCATATTTGTCATAAAAATTTATCATTCTAGGCCTGGAAAACTTCAAAATTTCATGTTTTAAGCATAACAATCAGGGTGACGGCTCTTCCCTATTTGGAGCATGTTCGACATGGGTTTTTCTGTGCATGTGTAGGGAACAGGAGACTTCTTGCCGGACACACAGCAGGGGAACAGCTGGCGTTACTGAACCCCACTAACACTATAGCTTGTGTATTGGTCTGTGGACACGACACTTCTGAGCAGCAACTGGCAGTGTTGTAGCCCAGGGAGTAGAGTTCAGGTGGTAGAAAGATGAACATAACAGGAGACATGGATAACGTTGCGAACCAGTTATTTAATCTGAAAACGGACAGACAAATTCTGGCGAGATCCATGCCTTGTTCATTTTCAGAAAAGTAAGCCGGTCTACATTATCGGAGGATAGTCGCATGCGACGGTCTGTTAGTACACCACCTGCAGCACTAAAGACGCGCTCCGATAATACACTGGCAGCAGGGCAAGCCAGCACCTCCAATGCATACTGGCTAAGCTCTGGCCATGTATCCAGCTTAGAGACCCAAAACTTGAATGGGGAAGAGCCATCTGGGAGTACACTGAGAGGGAAAGACATGTAGTCTGTCACCATCTTACGGAAACGTTGCCTCCTGCTGACTGGAGCCGTCTCGAATGGTGTAGACATTTGTGGCGCTGCCACAAAACTTTGCCACATTTGGAACATACTGGTCTTGCCCTGTGCAGAGGCGCTGCTTGTGCTCCCTCTTGTTGCAGAGCTGTCTCCACTGCCTCGACGCACAGAGCTGCTTTGTAAAGCAGTAGCAGCAGCAGTGCTCTCGGCTGGAATGGAGAACATTATGGATTGCACCAGTGTGTCTTGGTACTCCCGCATTTTACGCTCCCGGTTCAACGGTGTGATGAGGCTTTGTAAGTTGTCCCGGTAGCGAGGGTCTAGGAGGGTGTACACCCAATAATCAGACGTGGTGAGAATGTGGGCGATGCGGCGGTCGTTTCTCAGGCACTGCAGCATGAAATCAACCATGTGCTGCAGACTCCCAACTGGCCAAGAAACGCTGTCCCCTGCAAGAGGCGTAATCTCTGCCTGCTCTGCATCACCCCACCCTCGCTCTACATACTGACTAGAGCGTTGTGTACCTCCCTCTGGAGCGATGTCTTCCTCCTCCATTGACTCCTCCTCATCCTCCTCACAAAGTGAGCCCTGCCCAGCCCTTTGTGAGGAACCACGTTGCGCTGACTGTCCAGAAGGTGATAGAATTTGTGACTCCTCATCCTCCACCTCTTCCAAAACCTCATCCCTTATTGCTTGCAGTGTTTTTTGAAGCAGGCAGATAAGGGGGACAGTCAGGCTGACTAGTGCATCATCTGCACTCGCCATCCGCGTTGACTCATCAAACGCACGCAAAACGTGGCAGATGTCCTTCATAGAGGCCCACTCAGTAGTGGTGAAGTGTGAACGGCGCAAATTGCGAGTTGATTGCGCCTGATGCAGCTGATACTCCATTACTGCTGGCTGCTGCTCACACAACCCTCCAACATATGTAACGTGGAATTCCACCTGGTGGGTACGTCACATATGATGCGATGTTCAGGAAGGCGAAATCTGCGTTGCAGAGCTGCAATGCGCGATCTGGCCATGCTGGAACGTCGCAAGTGAGCGCACTCTAGGCGGACCTTGTGCAGCAGTGCATCAAGATCCGGATATTCCCTCAAAAAACTCTGCACGACCAAGTTGAGCACATGTGCCAGACATGGTATGTGAGTGAGGTTGCCAAGGCCCAGAGCTGCCACCAGATTTCGGCCATTGTCACACACTACCAAGCCTGGCTGGAGATTCGCTGGCAAAAACCACACGTCGCTCTCCTGCTTGATGGCATTCCAGAGCTCCTGCGCTGTGTGGCTTCGATTCCCCATGGAAATTAATTTCAGGACGGCCTGTTGACGTTTGGCCACGGCTGTGCTCATATCGGTCGCATCAGGTAAGCGTTCACGGGTCCATGTGGAGGTAGACCGTGACGGCTCCTGCAGCGATGATTCTGAGGAACTGGAGTAGGAGGAGGAGTCAATGTGGACAGACTTGATTCCTGCAATCCTTGGAGTTGACAGAACACGTACAGCGCACTGGCAAGATCTGTACCCGGCTCCACAACATTGACCCAATGGGCAGTGAGGGAAAGGTATCGTCCCTGGCCATGGGTACTGGTCCACGCATCGGTGGTCAGGTGGACCTTGCTACTGACGGCGTTTAGTAGCGCATGTTTAATTTTTCCCTCAACATGCTTTTGCAGACCAGGGACGGCTTGCCTGCTGAAATAAAATCGGCTGGGCACATTGTATTGTGGGACTGCCAATGCCATTAAGTTACGGAAACTGTCAGTCTCCACCAGCCTGAATGACAGCATTTCAAGGGACAGGAGTTTTGCAATGCCAGCATTCAGAGCCTGTGCTCGTGGATGGTTTGCCGAGTATGGCCGTCTTTTATCCCATGCCTGTGCTACCGATGGCTGTTTTGTGGCCTGGGAGTGTGAGGATGACAGGGAACTTGCAGCTGTGGGTGGAATAACACTGGGTCTCTGGACTACAGTGACAGAGGTTCTTCCATGGCGATCCTGTGAGGAAGCCGAACCAGCTGTGTGTGAGCTGGAGGAAGAGGCTCCAACACGAGCTGAAGATGTAGGTGCTGCTGTAGGTTGGCCTACATCTCCAGTGTGTCTTTGTAACTCAACCACGTGCTTTGACCGCACATGTTTCCACATATTTGTGGTATTAAGGTTACTGACACTTTTACCTCTTTTTACTTTTTGATTACACAGCTTGCATTTGACATAGCAAATATCATCTGCAAGTGTGTCAAAAAAGGACCACGCAGTGCAAGTCCTGGGAGCGCCCGTTTTGGCTGTTGGAAGAGAAATGCTACGAACGGGTGCCAAACTGGAGGCTACAGGCAACCGAGTCTGCAGCCTACTTTCCCTACTGTTTGGACCGTTGGGGCAATCTCTTCCTCAGAGCTGCTACCACCACCTTCCTGTTCCTCACGCCATGTTGGGTCTTGGACCTCATCATCTCCACTACCCTCTTCCAACACCTGCTGCTGTTGGGTGGTCTGGCCAGCACCATGCTCAACAGAAACTGGCACCTGAGTCTCATCATCATCAGATGCGTTCTGCGGTGTGCTGACCATCGGCACTGGCTCACCCGCCTCTTCACATTCAGAGAGACACAGCTGTTGCGCATCACTGCATACTGCCTCTTCTTCACATTCCAGAATGCTGCTTGGCTGGGCCCCTGTTTGCAAGCCAACAGATTCTGAGAACAGAAGCAGAGACTCAGCTGGCTCCAGTTCAGAACTCTCTGACTGCCTGGGCAATTTGGCAGGCGGTGAAGAGACAGATGGTTGTTCAACAGTGCTGTGGTCCTGAGAGGAGGTGGAAGCAATTGAAGTCGATGCATTGGCTGCCATCCAACCAACAACGGCTTCAATTTGTTCTTCCCGCAGCAGGGGGGTACGCTGAGCTCCTACAAAAGTGCGCATAAAGGAACGCTCACGGGGAAAACTGGTGGATGCTGTATCACTGGGTGCGGCAGCAGCCACAGAATCCCCAGTCCTCTCCCTGCTGAAACTCCACGGCCACGACCACGTGCCTTACTCCCTGCCTTCTTCATCTTGGTAGATTGATAAAGAAAGTCAGAAAAGTTATAAGGCCTAAGTGTGGTTATTCCTCAGAGACTGCAGTGAACACGGCAGACAACTGTTCAGTAGCTGTGAAAGGCCCCTTTGTGTACTTCTATAGTGTTTGCAACCAATGTATTGTATACGGATGGAAGCGCGTCACACTAATAGATTAGATTTTTTTCAAATATAATGGAGCAGCACCAATTAGAGAAAAATGTGAAGGATGAGGCAGTGACACACGCTCAGCAGACTACAACGAGCAGTGGTTGAAGAACTAACTGGAGCGTGATCTGCACTCAAAAAATCAAAACCTCACAGACTGCAGTGAACACTGAAACACAACTGTTCACTATCTGTGAAAGGCCCCTTTCTGTACTTCTATAGTGTTTGCAACCAATGTATTGTATACGGATGGAAGCGCGTCACACTAATAGATTAGATTTTTTTCAAATATAATGGAGCAGCACCAATTAGAGAAAAATGTGAAGGATGAGGCAGTGACACACGCTCAGCAGACTACAACCAGCAGTGGTTGAAGAACTAACTGGAGCGTGATCTGCACTCAAAAAATCAAAACCTCACAGACTGCAGTGAACACTGAAACACAACTGTTCACTATCTGTGAAAGGCCCCTTTGTGT
Organism: Oophaga sylvatica; assembly: GCA_033576555.1. Classification (NCBI taxonomy): domain Eukaryota; kingdom Metazoa; phylum Chordata; class Amphibia; order Anura; family Dendrobatidae; genus Oophaga; species Oophaga sylvatica. The sequence continues at coordinate 619,524,624 of JARQOD010000001.1, read as the reverse complement.
ACTTCTATAGTGTTTGCAACCAATGTATTGTATACGGATGGAAGCGCGTCACACTAATAGATTAGATTTTTTTCAAATATAATGGAGCAGCACCAATTAGAGAAAAATGTGAAGGATGAGGCAGTGACACACGCTCAGCAGACTACAACCAGCAGTGGTTGAAGAACTAACTGGAGCATGATCTGCACTCAAAAAATCAAAACCTCACAGACTGCAGTGAACACTGAAACACAACTGTTCACTATCTGTGAAAGGCCCCTTTGTGTACTTCTATAGTGTTTGCAACCAATGTATTGTATATGGATGGAAGCGCGTCACACTAATAGATTAGATTTTTTTCAAATATAATGGAGCAGCACCAATTAGAGAAAAATGTGAAGGATGAGGCAGTGACACACGCTCAGCAGACTACAACCAGCAGTGGTTGAAGAACTAACTGGAGCGTATCTGCACTCAAAAAAATGAAAACCTCACAGACTACAGTGAACACTGCAAACAACTGTTCATATCTGTGAAAGGCCCCTTTGTGTACTTCTATAGTGTTTGCAACCAATGTATTGTATACGGATGGAAGCGCGTCACACTAATAGATTAGATTTTTTTCAAATATAATGGAGCAGCACCAATTAGAGAAAAATGTGAAGGATGAGGCAGTGACACACGCTCAGCAGACTACAACCAGCAGTGGTTGAAGAACTAACTGGAGCGTGATCTGCACTCAAAAAATCAAAACCTCACAGACTGCAGTGAACACTGAAACACAACTGTTCACTATCTGTGAAAGGCTCCTTTCTGTACTTCTATAGTGTTTGCAACCAATGTATTGTATACGGATGGAAGCGCGTCACACTAATAGATTAGATTTTTTTCAAATATAATGGAGCAGCACCAATTAGAGAAAAATGTGAAGGATGACGCAGTGACACACGCTCAGCAGACTACAACCAGCAGTGGTTGAAGAACTAACTGGAGCGTGATCTGCACTCAAAAAATCAAAACCTCACAGACTGCAGTGAACACTGAAACACAACTATTCACTATCTGTGAAAGGCTCCTTTCTGTACTTCTATAGTGTTTGCAACCAATGTATTGTATATGGATGGAAGCGCGTCACACTAATAGATTAGATTTTTTTCAAATATAATTGAGCTGCACCAATTCCACAAAATAAAATAAAAAAAAGAGTCAGTGAGTGACACGTGCAGATGCCTACAAACAGCGGTGGATGCAGAGCAAACTGCAGCGTCACCTGCACTCTCACACACACACCTTGCACAGAGCTGTTAAAACAACACTGCAAGCAAAAGGAAGCTTTACACAGTCGGTTGGTGCTAGCCTGCCTACAGCACAGTACACTAAATCGCAATTTCTAACTGTCCCTCAGAGTCAGCACAGCAGCGTTCTGTCCCTAACTGAGTTCACAGCACAGTGACGCTAAAATGGCGGCGGCGCCTTTTATAGTGCATTCTGACATCATTTCAGCAGCCAATCACAGCCATGCCATTAGTTAAGATGACCGCAGCATTACAGGATGTGCCCACACTTCATAAGATTCCTCATTGGCTGACTAAAATCACATTGCCTCTCAAGAATTATGGGAACTTCCGATTCCGGTATACGATATTGGAAAAATATCGGAACTAAGTATCAGAATTCCGATACAGCGAATATCGGCCGATACCCGATACTTGCGGTATCGGAATGCTCAACACTAGCAGTGACGATACCAATGGCATCTTGTACACATATTGTACTAATCTGATTTTTCTAGAACTTCTGGGGCAGTGACTATTAAACTGGTAATGTTGTACACATATTGTACTAATCTGATTTTTCTTGAACTTCTGGGGCAGTGACGATACCAATGGCATCTTGTACACATATTGTACTAATCTGATTTTTCTAGAACTTCTGGGGCAGTGACTATACCAATGGCATCTTTGACACATATTGTACTAATCTGATCTATCCAAAACCTTTGTGTGAATATACATATTTTCTTTTTGTACTCAAAAAAAGTACTAATGTGATCTATACAAATGTCTTCAAAAAAATCATTCCCAATTCAAATGTTGTTTTCCTGTTGTAAAAAATAAATGTGCCAATCTTCATTTTAGTAATTTTTGTTTGCTTTGTGTTTATTTCGCCGCCACGCCTACACACTGCGACGTACACACACTGCGACGTACACTTTGCGTTTTTGACTACACATAACTACAGGAATGACACATGTTTGTGTATTTCCTGGAGATACGTTTACTCCAAAACACAAATATATGACTTGTATTTTTGCCACCAGTCTCTCTGTCTGCTAATATTGCACAGACTGAATAGAGGATGGTGTTTGAGTGCAAGGCATATTGTTAGGGTCTGCGGAATGCACCAAATATATGAGGTAGAGAGGTGCGTTCGCAGCCCGGGGTCCACCGTGCAGGCGGAACCTGCTGCTAGTAAAATGGCGAAAGTAGCGAACTCTGTTATCCCGCAGAGTCGCTAAAATAAACGCCGTAGCCGTTGTGGCAGTAAGTGCGAACTCTGTTAATACCCAGAGCCGCTAACGGAAATGCCACAGCGCTATATGGCGATAGGTGCGAACTCACTTAGCTTCAGTGAGCCGCAAAGTAAAACGCTAGGGCGCTGTCTAGCGTCGAAAGCAAACCCTGTTACGTCACAGGCCGCTGAGGAAAAGTGCTGTGTCCTGTCAGGCTCTCAGGTACACAGTTAAGTGCTAAGCGTACATAACGCGTGATCATGTGCTAATGTCCTCGCGGGAGTCACCCACAATCTATGGCGTCTGAACGCCAAACCCTGAATACGGCAATCAAAACTCCTCACCGGTTACGCCGGTAATCTAGGGCATCTAGGACACCGACCCTGGCCAGCTACCATACCAAACTCCTCACCGATTAAGTCGGTATTCTAGTGGCTTATTTCAGCCGGGTCCCTAACCACACATACGCATGATCACACTGGCGCATAGCATACAATGGTTGATATTAGCGCATGGCGGCCCAGCCATGCTACCCTTTTATAGCAACAGCTACAGGACCTTCCAGGAACAAGGACCAATGAGAAGCTGTTACAAACACACGTAGCTACATGACCTTCCTGGCGGACCAATAGGAGCCGCTGCAGCACCTGAACATGTGACCCCTGATCTCCAATGAGAGATCTCACTCTGGGCATGCTCAGATGGGAAAACACAGGACTTTGTCTCAAAGACGACTGCTCCAGCACTGGCTATAATAGCAGATCCAGGAAAGGCAGCAGCAAGTCACCGCACAGTAGAGGAGTGGGCAAGACGCCTGGACCGACGTCTCTGCTGAGCAGGCTCCACTGCGGCTGGAGATGAATGGGAGACCGCAGCGGGACGGGTTTGAGACTCCCCTTGTGCAGCAGCGGGAACTCGAACCCTAACATTACCTCCCTTCTCTGGGCCTCACTGCGTTCAAAGGCAGCGATGAGCTGCAGAGCGTGAACATGCTCGGCAGGCTCCCAGGACCTATCCTCAGGCCCATAACCCCTCCAATCCACCAAATAAAATTTTTTGCCTAGTACCACCTTGCACCCAACAATGGCATTCACCTCGTAGTCGTCCGAAGACGAACCCGACGTCCCGGCAGATGACTCAGGCAACCGGGAGATGACCACGGGTTTTAGGAGGGATACATGGAAGGTGTCGGAGATACCAAGGCGAGGCGGAAGGGCCAAAGTAAACCACAGGGTTCACCTGCTCGAGAACCTTGAAGGGACCCAAATAGTGGGGTGCCAATTTAGTGGATTCCACCCGTAGCCTGATGTTTCGGGCGGAGAGCCACACTAGGTCGCCAGGAGAATATGTCTGAGCGGGACGCCGATGAGCATCGGCAGAAGACCTCATCCTTTCCTTGGAAGCCTGAATGGCATCCAGGGTGCGGTCCCATATGTCCCGTGCTTCCACAGCCCAGTCTGTCACCCTGGAGTCAGCGGAAGCAACGGGCATGGGCACCGGTACCCGCGGATGCTGGCCGTAATTTAAGAGGAATGGGGTCTGTCCGGTGGAGTCAGCCACAGCATTGTTTAGCGCAAACTCCGCCCACGGAAGCAGAGATGCCCAGTCATCCTGCCTGGCAGAGACAAAATGTCGCAAGTAGGTGACCAAGGTCTGGTTGGCCCTCTCTACCAACCCATTCGTCTCGGATGATATGCAGAGGAGAGGTTCAATTCAATGCAGAGTAGATGACACAACTCTCTCCAGAACCGAGACGCAAATTGGGGACCTCGATCGCTGACAATCTTGTCTGGCATACCGTGTAGACAGAAGATGTGTCTACTAAATAATGCTGCCAAGGCCCGTGCGGAAGGTAACCGTGGTAGCGGCACTAAGTGCACCATTTTGGAGAAGTGGTCGGTGATCACCCAAATGATAGTGCAACCCCGAGACTTGGGTAAGCCCACCACAAAGTCCATCCCGACCATCTCCCAGGGCCTGTCTGCCACCGGCAAAGGAAAAAGTAACCCAGCTGGCCGTTGTCGAGGGGACTTGTTCCTGGCGCAGGAGACACACGCCTGAACATACTCCCTGACGTCACGGACCATATGTGGCCACCAGTATGTCCTCGCCAATAGCTCAGTTGTCCTCTTTGCCCCAAAGTGTCCACCCACCCTGGAAGAGTGTGCCCAAGAGAGTACCTCCGGTCGCAAATTAGTGGGCACAAAAGTCTTGCCCAGAGGCACAGACTCTAGCGAAACCGGGGCTACAGTTCTCAGGCTTTCTTCAGGGACAATAAGCCGAGGCTCCTCATCCTCCTCCTCTGATGACACTAAGGAGCGAGAGAGAGCGTCGGCCTGAACATTCTTCTCACCGGAGAGAAAATGGAGGGTGAAATGGAACCGAGAGAAGAATAGGGACCATCTGGCCTGGCGAGAATTTAGCCGCTGAGCCGTTTGCAAATATACCAAGTTCTTGTGGTCGGTGAAGACTTGGAAGGGAAAACGAGCTCCCTCCAGAAGATGTCTCCACTCTGAGAAGGCCAATTTCATAGCCAGCAACTCCCTGTCCCCGATGGAATAATTCCTCTCTGTTCGTGTAAAGGTCTTAGAAAAGAAGAAGCAGGGATGCTTCCGACCTTGAGCATCCTGTTGTGAATGGGTTTGAGATGAGTTCTGAGCAGAGGCTCCCTCTGGTGGTTACAAGCGGTGCTAGTGAAGATTGTGAGGACTGGGAATCAGGTGTTACTGACTGGTCTTATATAAGGGAGTCATTTTCCCATCAGGGTTGCCGGTGATCAATTGTTCTGGTCTGAATCCTTCATTCCAGTTTCCCTTGTAGCCTGCTGTGTCGTGTCTGCATCTCCTGCTTACAGATAAGACTTTTGCTTCTTTTGTGTTTGTGCTATATTTTTGCATTTTGTCCTGCACTTCTTTGGGGGCCTTCAGGGTCCCCTCCGGGGGCTTCTGCCCTCTCAGTTTAGTTCAGCCACTGAGTTTTGTTCTTTTGCTTTTTCCAGTTTTTTCAGTGGCTGCTGTTTTTATTTTGTTACACCAGAGAACTAATTTAGGTGGTAGAGGTCGTGTGATCTCAGGTGATTTTGAAATTAGTAGAGTTGGTGCTTTTCAGGGTTTTCTGGGATTGCAGTAAGTACCCTTCCTATCCTTTTCTATTTAGATAGTTTGGGCCCCAGCGTTTGCTCATACTATTTTCTTTCTGTGTCAGTATTTCCTCTTGTCTAACCTCCATTACATGTTTGGGGGCTTTCTGTTATCTTTGGGGTTCTGCTCCGGGGCAGATAGCTTTCCTATTTCTATCTTTAGGTGTAGTTAGTTTCTCAGGCTGTGACGAGGCGTCTAGGACCAACGTAGGAACGCTCCACGGCTGCCTCTAGTTGTGGTGGTTAGTCAGGGTACTGCAATCTCATAGATTCCAACTGCTCTGGTGTATTGCCTTTTTTACCTGCACTCCTCAGCTACCGAAACATAACAGTATCACTGGCCAACCCTGATGGGAAAATGACTCCCTTATATAAGACCAGTCAGTAACACCTGATTCCCAGTCCTCACAATCTTCACTAGCACCGCTTGTAACCACCAGAGGGAGCCTCTGCTCAGAACTCATCTCAAAACCATTCACAACAGCATCCTTTTGATATAGGACTGCTCCAGCACCAACAGAAGAGGCGTCCACCTCTAAAACAAACGGTTTATCAACATCAGGGCGATGTAATATGGGAGCACTGGCAAAATGCGACTTGATGGAAGAGAACGCCTTGGAGACCTCCTCAGACCACAACTTGGGATTTGCTCCCTTCTTGGTGAGGGCTACCAAGGGAGCTACCAAAGTCGAGAAATGGGGAATGAACTGGCGATAATAATTAATGAACCCCATAAAGCGCTGCACCGCTTTAAGAGAATGGGGTTCTTGCCAGTCCATTACAGCCTGTAGTTTGGCAGGATCCATAGCCAAACCCTGGGTAGAGATGATATAGCCCAGAAAAGGTAAGGACTCCTGCTCAAACACACATTTCTCCAGCTTGGCACAGAGGGAGTTTGCCCGTAAGAGGTCAAAGACTTTGTTGACATCCCTCCGGTGAGAGTCTATATCTGGTGAAAAGATGAGAATATCATCCAGACAGACTACCACAGAGGTGGAGAGCATATCCCGGAAGATATCATTGACAAAGTCTTGGAAAACAGCGGGAGCATTACAGAGCCCGAAGGGCATCACCAGGTATTCGTAATGCCCATCCCTGGTATTAAAAGCTGTCTTCCACTCGTCCCCCTCACGGATGCGAATTAGGTTATAGGCATCACGTAGATCAAGCTTGGTAAATATTCTTGCTCCTCGGAGCCTATCAAAGAGCTCAGAGATTAGGGGCAACGGGTACTTAGTCTTGACGGTGATGGCGTTAAGACCCCTGTAGTCAATGCATGGACGTAATTCTCCGTTCTTCTTTTGCACAAAGAAGAACCCTGCCCCTGCTGGTGACACCGACTTCCTAATGAACCCTCTTGCCAGATTCTCCTGAATGTACTGGGACATGGCCTCCGTCTCAGGGAGCGAGAGGGGGTAAACTCTCCCCCGAGGAGGTTCTGCTCCAGGCAAGAGATCAATAGGACAGTCGTAGGGGCGATGAGGTGGAAGAGTCTCCGCCGCCTTCTTGGAGAAAACGTCTGCATATGACCAATAACACTGAGGAAGAGAAGTGAGATCTACGGGTATCTCTGTGGTGGTGACCTGAACGCACTCCCTGATACACCTGCCTCTACATGAATCACCCCAACCCAGTATCCTCCCAGAGGACCACTCAATATGGGGAGAGTGGTAACGGAGCCAAGGTACTCCCAGCAACACCTCGTCTATTCCCTCGGGCAGGACAAGAAAAGAAATACTCTCCTGATGGGACGGGGACATAGATAAA
>JARQOD010000001.1:619479752-619517127 GCA_033576555.1 Oophaga sylvatica | reverse complement strand
GCTTCGGCGTTCTGGGAGTGCCAGTGGACACTGCTGCAGTTTTCATAAGTTGTGCAAATTCCTAGGTACAGTAGGCATGCTGTGTGAATCCTTGTATATATATGAGAACCTCTGAATGACATGAGTGATGAGTAACTGAGTATAAGGGACACTTAAATAAGTCCCTGATTGATGAGGGGTTCCATTAGGCCTCTTTCACATTTCCGGCGGGCGCCTGGCGGCGCCCCCGGCATTTTGCCGCAGCGCCGCATCTGAAAATCTGATGCGCCGCATGCGGCTTTTTTCGCATTGACATGCATTAGCGCTGGATGGCGCCGCATGTCAATGCGTTGCATGCGGTTTTGTCCGGATGCGGCGCAAATGTACATTGTGGCGTCCGGAAAAAACGCTGCATGTAACGTTTTTTGTTTTTGCCGGATGGTTTCTGATCTCTCCAAGCATCAGAAACCATCCGGCAAAAAAAACGCATTTTGGCCGCCGGAAGTGTGAAAGGTTTTCAGATGCGGCGCTGCGGCAAAATGCCGGGGGCGCCACCAGCCGCCCGCCGGAAATGTGAAACTAGCCTTAGGTGTGGTCCTCTGTATGTGACAGAGGACATTATGCAGCTCACTTTGAGCTGAATCAGGTGGAGTGATTGAGATAAGGGATTTTGTTCTTCTCTTCTTTTTGTAAAATCAGCTGATTTCAGATTGCTGGAGAAAAGTTGAAAAAAATCCCTTAATGAGCACATATGAATGAATCATCACACACCATTTTGTGAAGGGTGCAAAGGTATCCTAGGTGTAGTGTGTCAAGGGGCAGTGCCCGTCAGGATTTTTTTCATGGATTCCTAATGCCTTTACCTATCCAATTATTGCGGCGGGTCCAGGACGGATGTGTTTTGGATATTTTAATCTTTTTTCATCTACATCTGAGATTGAGTAACAGTGAAGCCCGTTTTATATATGGTTTGACATTGAACAGGTTCCTGTATGTGTTTGGCCAGACATGGTCAGATTATTCAGAGCATGCAGTGATCTGCCCTTATAGTGAAATTCCATGATTCCCAGAGGAGGGTGAAGGTTTTGCAGAAATGAATCAAGTCTGAGAGCTGCTGCATTCTGTTTTCTGTGTAAAAGATACTGGAAGAGTTTTATCTCTGCTCGTACATGATGGGAGAGGGGATGAAACTGTACGCAAATTCTCTGTATTTCTGTGCTGGGTGTGTTATGCGCTAAGAAATTTGTGCCAAACCTGTACTGAACTAGAAAAAGAACTGTGCCTATTTAGAGAAAACGTGTGAGTGATTGTTTGGTCATCAGTGTGTGTTGTCCCCTGTTTCTAGTTGTGTGATTGATGTACAGCTGATTGTGGATCAGCAGAAGGGGGCAAACTACATAGATGATCTAGTAGGTGAGAGGCCTGAGCCTTCCTACTTTAGTCAGCGAGTTTTTTGTTGGTGAGAGGCACAAGAGCCTTCCCACTGTCCATGGAGCTGGTCTAGTAGGTGAGAGGCCTGAGCCTTCCTACTTTAGTCAGCTGGCAAAGAGCCTTCCTGTTATACCCTGTAGGTCTACCAGGTGAGAGGCACGAGAGCCTTCCTGCTACACCTTGACAAGCTAAATCTTCACTGGTGAAGCTTCACTGGTGATCTGGCATATCTGACTTTGGGTCAGAACGAAAACAGCTACAACACCCTTTAAAACAGATAATGCTTGTGATTGCCAAGCTGCTTGCTTGGCGCGAAAATCCATACTGAATAAAAGAACCTCTGTAAAGATTACAGGAATAATATGAAACAGAAAGATATAATTATTAATTGCTGTGTATCTGCAATAAATATAAACCTAAAAATGTGATACACAGCGACATATGCAGAAAATATGTTTAAAATTTTTTTTTATTTATTAAATACATGATAAAAGTGAACAATCATGAAATAATTAATGGGAAAGCAGAAGAAAGAAGGGTAAGTGGAACCACATAAAGTGCATATATTGGGGTAACGAATGATAGAGTCATGAGTTGTCATAACATGATTAAGGTAAAGCACCAAGTGTGTATTTAACAATTTGCATAAAGACTCAGGCACATTGCAAAGGTATAAGTACTCATTCATAGATTTAATTGACCACACAGGAATGTGCAATTATAGACAGTCTAAATAAATAATTAAAAAAATAAGCTGGCAAAGGGCTAGAGATAAAGTGCATATCTATGGACAAAAGAAAATCACATGGGAAAATATATAGGAATGTCCCCAAAGGAGTGGATAGCAGCCTAACATGAATGACCAAAGAAGACCAAAGTAAAAAAGTAAGAGCAAACAGATGGTAAGTAGTTGTTCCAAAGTGTACTGACCCACAAGTATTGCACCTGCCCGATGCGCGCGTCGCCAATGGTTTCAACGGGGAGATGGATTAGAGAGTGAGGGAGGGTATATATAAGATGGATGTCCAATAGAATAGGGTCTGGATCATTGAGACTGCTTGCGTCTGTTGCAGCTAGTGATCATGTATACCATGCATGGTAACACTGACGTCATATCCGCCCTGAATGGCGCGCTTCCATGTGCAAGGTGGAAGTGACGTTGGCGTGAATTCCACTGTGGCCCGCAAGCGGAAGCTGGATGGTGTCCACAATTGGTCCAAGCAGCTTAATGATATAAAGTGAACGAGTGCAAAGTGACAAGTGCATTTTTCATGAGTTCTGAAGTGTTAAATGATTAGTGCAATATTATTTAATTATAAAGCAGACAAACATAAAGTGCCTGTGGGAAAAATTTAATTGTGTATTAGATAAAGTGAAATAGAAACATAAATATAGGTAAGTATCATTTAATATGTGCATAATTCGAACAAGATGGAAGAGAAGGGGGAGGGAAAAACATAAAAAAGGTAACCAATCACAAAAATAAGTATATATATATATATATATATATATATATATATATATAGTGTGGTCCAAAAGTAGGTGGACAGTATGTGTAATAGGGTTGTGAAGGGGGAAATTTATCAAACATGGTGTAAAGTGAAACTGACTCAGTTGCCCTTAGCAACCAATCAGATTCCACTTTTCATTCTTCACAGACTCTTTGGAAAATGAAAGGTAGAATCTGATTGGTTGCTAAGGGCAACTGAGTCAGTTTCACAGATCCAGTTTTCACAGATAAATCTCCCCAAATGGCAAATAATTTAAATACAGATCAAATAAAATGGATTTTAAAAGAGTATTGGAAATCTCAAAATGCTGAAACATTTGGAGCAAATTGGGTTGAAATATTTGGTACTCAAGCCCCAAAGAGACAAACCATTTACCACATTTGTGACAAATTCGATGCCACTGACTCAATCCTTAATACTCCAAAAACTGGTCGACCCAAAATAGCCTGTACAGAAAATAATAAACAACTTGTTGCTGAAACATTTGTTCAGAGTCCAAACATTTGGTCAGAGTCTCTTTAGAATTGGGAATTTCACGAGCTTCCATCATGCAAATCCTGAAATCTATTGGGTGGAAAGCTTATCGTCCACGTCTAATTCATGGTTTATTGGAGGATGATCCATACAGGCGGCTGCAATTTATTGAGATTATGCTTAACGAAACTGAAGAAAATCCAGTAATTTTAGATAACATTATGTGGAGTGATGAAGCTTCTTTCAAATTATCTGGCCATATTAACAGACATAATTGTGTTTACTGGTATAATGAGAACATGCATTTAACATTAGAGCAACAACTAAATGAGCCTGGTGTCAATGTTTGGGGTGGTATTTCAAGTTTTGGTGTTTTTGGACCATTTTTTTTTCTATGTCACAGGAGATAAGTATCTCGAAATTCTAATGAATCAAGTTGTTCCCCAGTTACAGCAACAGCCTAATTCAAATGACCTTTATTTCCAACAAGATGGGGCCCTTCCACATTATTCAAGAGTAGTCCACGAGTATCTTGATGAAACATTTCCTAATAAATGGATTGGCCAAAGAGGCCCACTTGATTGGCCGGCACGTTCACTAGACTTGACCCCAATGGATTTTTTCTTTTGGGGAGTACTCAAGGACAAAGTTTATAGTCGAAAACCAAAAAGTGTCAGAGGTTTGAAAAATTACATAAGAGATGCATTTCAAGAAATTAATACCCAAAATTGCAAAAATGTTTGTCGAAGTGTAAGAGGCAGACTTCAAAGCTGTGCAAATTGTGATGGACAACAGTTTGAGCACCTGCGTTGATAAAATTTAAGGGCTTTTGTATTATTGTTCAGAATAAAATTTAATTGTCAATGTTATGCTTGTGTTAGTAAATATAATATTATATATAAATCAAAATAAATGTTATTATTTTCTGTCCACCTACTTTTAGACCACCCTGTGTATGTATATATATATATGTATATAATACATATATATATATATATACACATTTATAAAATAAAAAAATTATATATATACAAAATGCCGATGACAAACGCACATCTAACAGGATGCAGCAGGCCTCCACTAATAAAGGCAAGGGGCAGCACAGGTGCAAACTACTGATAAAAACAGCCACCCCCACACCTACCAGAATATGGAGGGGTTGGCAGCCTAGTAGAAAAAATTGCACATTGATATGGCTTGTGTAGAACACCAGTCACACAGGTAAGTGTGATGCAATGTGTCTGGCTTGCAGCCTATTAATGACGCCCTTGCATTATCAGGTGGGCTGCCCAGCACTATAATATGCAACACACAGGGACAGACGCCCTAATAGACCAGTCCAACCCCTCCATAATCTGGTAGGTGTGGGGGTGGTTGTTTTTATCAGTAGTTTGCACCTGTGCTGCCCCTTGCCTTTATTAGTGGAGGCCTGCTGCATCCTGCTAGATGTGTATTTGTCATCAGACAGGGTTTTGGAAAGGTCGTAGCTTATTGTATGTGGTTTTTTTATTTTTCTATGTTAGCTGTTTTTATATGTGTGCAAAGTACAATAGTGATGATAAGAAGTAAAATGCAAAATATGATATCCACGGGAACATGATGAATGGATTAAATACTGTTGGCATTTGCATATTTTGCTGTGTATCACATCTTTAGATGTATATATATATGATGATACACAGCAATTAACAATAATTTCTTTCTGAGTTCATAGGAAGATAGAACGAGATAAAGACACCTTCTGATTTGTCACATGGCCTTGGCGGCACCACCACATCCCCGTTTCCCATATTGAATGCGTTATGAAAAAAAATTTCCTGGCTTTTTTCTCACAAGTACCCTCACAGAGGTGTTAAGTACAAATTTCCTGTATCTAGCAATGTATACGTAATTGTTTTTTAAGCTATCAGCTTTATTACACACAGCAACAGCAGACTCAGGAAAATTACTGTCAAATAGTCACGTTTGCATATCTCTGCAGGCTTTGGCCAGTCGCACAACTGCTAGATAAATATATGCTATTTATCTAACCAATGGCACAGTAATTGTTTTGTTATATCACCTTTATGAGAAACGAATACAGCAGACTCAGGAAAATTACTAGTAAATAGTGATGTTTGGGTATCTCACCATGCTTTACGTCAGCCGCACAACTGCTAGAAAAACATTCGCTATTTATTTATCCAATAGCAGAGTTTTTTTATATTGCCTTTATGATACACGGCAACAGCAGACTCAGGGAAATTACTGGTAAACAGTGACGTTTGCGTATCTCAGCAGGCTTTGCACCAGTCACACAACTGCTAGATAAATATATACTATTTATTTAACCAATAGCAGAGTCATTTTTTGTTATATTGCCTTTATAATACACAGCAACAGCAAACTCAGGGAAACTATTTCTAAATAGTGATGTTTGCGTATCTCAGCAGGCTTTGCGCCAGTCACACAACTGCTAGATAAATATACACTATTTATTTAACCAATAGCAGAGTAATTTTTTTATGTCACTTTTATGAGACATGCCAACAGCAGAATCAAGGAAATTATTGGTAGTGACATTTGCGTATCTCAGTAGGCTTTGCACCAGTCGCACAAATGCTTATTTAGATGTAAAAATAGAGTTGGTTAGTATATGCTTGGACTAAGGAATATTATTTAGCTGTAAAAAAAATTGCTTAGTATATGATGGTACTGAGGAATATTATTATGCTCTAAAAAGAGCTGTTTTATAAATTATGGTACTGGATATGAAACCCTGCCTCGCTCCCTACTCAAAGAATTTGTTGCTACAGTATACACAATGCAACCTAGCAGAGATCTGCAGCATGTACTTGCAATGTGAACACCCTGTCTGCCTTTCCCTCTCCCTTGTATTAAATATCTCGCTACGCTATCTCAATCTAAGGTCGGGGTTACACTTGCGTGTGTGATGTGAGAAACTCGCCGAGTCTCTCGCATCAACATGCGGAACTACCACCGGCACTCGGACTGGAGCGTGCGGCTACATGTATTTCTATGCAGACGCACACTCGGGTCCGAGTGCCGGCAGCTGTGCTGGGTGTTGATGAGAGAGACTCGCGCGAGTTTCTCGCATCACATACGCAAATGTGACACCGGCCTAACACAGAACTAATCTTCTCTCTAAGCAGCTCTTAAAAGAGCTTTTTGAACTATGAAACTCTCCCTGTACGCTGCTTTCACTCTCCTTACACTCACACCACGCTCTCGCTACTCTGTTTCCACATGTAATGTGCGCAAGATGGTGCCAGAAGGGTTTAAATATCCCGTATGACGTTTTAATGCCAATCACAGTAATGACACACCAAAGATGCCGACGACATTACTGGGCAAGCAAGCCCAGAATGTTCATTGGCTGCAAATTAAGTGCCAAACATGCTGGGCGGGTCACTCGAATATACCAAGGCTAATAGCGAATTACTCCCCGAGTAACGAATAGCCTGACTAATGCGCTATTTCTGTGAGTAACGAATTGTGCTGAATGTATTTGCTCATCACTAGAAATGACTTATAATGAACCTGTCACCAGGATTGTGCTCAGTGACCTACAGACACTATCAGGTCGGTGACATTGTACAGTACTGATTAAAAAGATAAAATAGTAGATTAAATCCATCTTGTGGTTGTTGTTTAATCTTTATTTTCAGTTTTTAATTAATGATATGCTTGTGCTCTGGGTCGGGCCTGTGAGGGAGCCTTGGTTATGTATTCATCTGCATGGCTTCTGGCAAGTCACTGATCAATCAGTGACTTGCTCCCTAGTTTGCATAATGAATATTATATATACAGTGGGAGAAATAAGTATTTGATCGTTTGCTGATTTTGTAAGTTGCCCACTGACAAAGACATGAACAGTCTATAAATTTAAGAGTAGGTTAATTTTAACATTGAGACATAGAATATCAAAAATAAACCCAGAAAATCACATTGTATAAATTTATTTGCATTTTGCAGTGAGAAATAAGTATTTGATTCCCTACCAGCCATTAAGAGTTCGGTCTCCTACAGACCAGTTAGATGTTCCTAATCAACTCATTACCTGCATTAAAGACAGCTGTCTTACATAGTCAACTTTATAAAAGACTCCTGTCCACAGACTCAATTAATTAGTCAGACTCTAACCTCTACAACATGGGCAAGACAAAAGAGCTTTATAAGGATGTCAGGGACAAGATCATAGACCTGCACAAAGCTGGAATGGGCTACAAAACCATAAGTAAGACTCTGGGTGAGAGGGAGGCAGCTGTTGGTGCCATAGTAAGAAAACGGAAGAAATACAAAATCAATGTCAATCGACATTGATCTGGGGCACCATGCAAAATCTCACCTCATTGAGTATCCTTGATCATAAGGAAGGTTAGATATCAGCCTAAAACTACATGGGGGAACTTGTTAATGATCTCAAGGCAGCTGGGACCACAGTCATCAAGAAAACCATTAGTAACACATTACGTCGTAAAGGTTTAAAATCCTGCAGTGCCCGCAAGGTCCTCTTGCTCAAGAAGGCACATGTGCAGGCCCGTCTGAAGTTTGCCAATGAACACCTGTATGATTCTGTGAGTGATTGGGGGAAGGTACTGTAGTCAAAAATTTAGCTCATTGGCATTAACTCAACTTGCCGTGTTTGTAGGAAGAGAAATGCTGCCTATGACCCAAAGAACACCGTCCCCACCGTCAAGAATGGAGGTGGAAACATTATGTTTTGGGGTGTTTCTCTGCTAAGGGCACAGAACTACTTCACTGTGTCAATGGGAGAATGGATGGAGCCATGTACCATAAAATCCTGAGTGACAACCTCCTTCCCTCTGCCAGGATATTAAAAATGGGTTGTGGCTGGGTCTTCCAGCAAAACAATGACCCAAAACATACAGTCATGGCCAAAAGTTTTGAGAATGACACAAATATTATATTTTCACATGATCTGCTGCCCTCTGGTTTTTATGTGTGTTTGACAGATGTTTTTATCACAGACAGAAATATAATAATTGCAAACATATGAATAACAAAAGCTTATATTGACAGTTAGAATGAGTTAATGCAGCAAGTCAATATTTGCAGTGTTGACCCTTCTTCTTCAGGACCTCTGCAATTCTCCCTGGCATGCTCTCAATCAACTTCTGGACCAAATCCTGACTGATAGCAGTCCATTCTTGCACAATCAATGCTTTCATTTTGTCAGAATTTTTAGGTTTTTGTTTGTCCACCCGTCTCTTGATGATTGACCACAAGTTCTCAATGGGATTAAGATCTGGGGAGTTTCCAGGCCATGGACCCAAAATCTCTATGTTTTGTTCCCTGAGCCATTTAGTTATCACCTTTGCTTTATGGCAAGGTGCTCCATCATGCTGGAAAAGGCATTGTTGATCGCCAAACTGCTCTTGGAGGGTTGGGAGAAGTTGCTCTTGGAGGACATTCTGGTACCATTCTTTATTCATGGCTGTGTTTTTAGGCAAGACTGTGAGAGAGCCGATTCCCTTGGCTGAGAAGCAACCCCACACATGAATGTTTTCAGGATGCTTAACAGTTGGCATGAGACAAGACTGGTGGTAGCGCTCACCTTGTCTTCTCCGAATGAGGCGTTTTTCTGATGTCCCAAACAATCGAAAAGGGGATTCATCAGAGAAAATAACTTTACCCCAGTCCTCAGCAGTCCACTGCCTGTACCTTTTGCAGAATATCAGTCTGTCCATGATGTTTTTTCTGGAGAGAAGTGGCTTCTTTGCAGCCCTCCTTGAGACCAGGCCTTGCTCCAAGAGTCTCCGCCTCACAGTGCGTGCAGATGCACTCACACCTGCCTGCTGCCATTCCTGAGCAAGCTCTGCACTGCTGGTAGCCCGATCCCGCAGCTGAAACACTTTTAAGAGACGGTCCTGGCACTTGCTGGTCTTTCTTGGGCGCCCTGGAGCCTTTTTGGCAACAATGGAACCTCTCTCCTTGAAGTTCTTGATGATGCGATAGATTGTTGACTGAGGTGCAATCTTTCTAGCTGTGATACTCTTCCCTGTTAGGCCATTTTTGTGCATTGCAATGATGACTGCACGTGTTTCTTTAGAGATAACCATGGTTAACAGAAGAGAAACAATGATGCCAAGCAACAGCCTCCTTTTAAAGTGTCCAGTGGTGTCATTCTTACTTAATCATGACAGATTGATCTTCAGCCATGTCCTCATCAACACCCACACCTATGTTAATGGAGCAATCACTGAAAAGAGGTTAGCTGGTCCTTTTAAGGCAAGGCTGCAATGATGCTGAAATGTGTTTTGGGGGATAAAGTTCATTTTATAGCCAAATATTGACTTTGCAAGTAATTGCTGTTAAGCTGATCACTCTTTATAACATTCTGGAGTATATGCAAATTGTCATTAGAAAAAGTGAAGCAGTAGACTTTGTAAAAATTAATATTTGTGTCATTCTCAAAACTTTTGTCCATGACTGTACAGCCAAGACAACAAAGGAGTGGCTCAAAAAGAAGCACATTAAGGTCATAGAGTGGCCTAGCCAATCTCCAGACCTTAATCCCATAGAAAACTTATGGAGGGAGTTGAAGCTCCGAGTTGCCAAGCGATAGCCTCAAAATCTTAATGATTTAGAGATGATCTACAAAGAGGAGTGGACCAAAATTCCTCCTGAAATGTGAGCAAATCTCATCAACTACAAAAAAAAAGCATGATTGCTGTGCTTGAAAACAAGGGTTGTGCTACCAAAATACTTATTTCTCACTTCAAAATTCAAATACATTTATATAATTTATACAATATGATTTTCTGGATTTTATTTTTGATATTCTATCTCTCAATGTTAAAATTAACCTACCCTTAAAATTATAGATTGTTCATGTCTTTGTCAGTGGGCAAACTTACAAAATCAGCAAGGGATCAAATACTTATTTCCCTCACTGTATATCTTAAAAAAATATCCTCTTCTGCAGGCAGGCACTGGCAGTGAAGCCTGCGCTGCAGCATGATTATATATATAATGTGTATGTAACTAATTTCTTTGATGTTATCCTTAAATTCCTAAAAAACAAAATCAGTTTGAAAATGGAGCCGGTCGCGCCTGCACAGTATCAGCTATCGGCGATATGACAGCTGCTATGCGCTGGCGGCACCATCTTGCTAGAGGAAAAAAAAAATCCTCCTCCAAGACAGCTTCTGCGCAGTAGCAGCTATCGGCTATCATTGCCTGAAGTGTTGTTCCAGCATGCATACAAGTAGTATTGTAGCGCTGATGATAGTTTCATCAGAGCTGGCAATGTTGCTGGATTATGCAAAGCATCACAAAATGCAACACATCCCACATGGAGGCCCATTCATATTCATTACTTTTTATGATTCCATTTACCTTATGATTTCTATTTTACCTTTTATAAATCCATGATTCTCCTTATTTTGGTAAGGTGGGTACAGGTGAGATACAGCTTGGCATCATTGTGAATCACCTAGGTGGCTGTTTAAGTATAGTGATAGGGAACAAATAAATCCCTCCTCATCTGCACTTGGGTCTATTAGGAAGGGTACTGTGCCTAAATGAGGTTGGAGAGTAGAACAGGCTATGCATGAGGAGCAATTTGCACTGATAGAAGTGTATCTTACCCATTCTAGCTAGATGGAGTTAGAAAATTCTGTTTCTATGGCCAATTTATCCTCATATGTTAGTTCGGATAGGAATTTGACCACTGCAATTGTTTTCAGTTTGTGTGGATGAGACAGTCATTGTTAGGGTCTGCGGAACGCACCAGATAAATATAAATAGTGGGTGCGTTTGCAGACCGGGTCCACCGTGCAGGCAGAGCCTGCTGCTAGCAAGATGGCGGTATAGGCGAACTCTGTTACTTTACAGAGTCTCAAATATAGATACCGTGGCACTATATGGCAGTATAAGCGAACTCTGTTACACCACAGAGTCGCTAAGGTAGAGACGCAGAGATATGGACTGTGTCCTGTTAACTCCACAGGGAAGCACAGACAACTGCTTTGCGGACAGCAGTCCGTGGTAATGCAATCAGCAACGCAATCAGACAATCTCCTGACCGGAGAAGCCGGTATTCTAGGGGCTTATTTCAACCAAGCCCTAAACATGTGCATACAAGTCTCCTCACCGGAGGTGCCGGTATTCTAGGGGCTTATTTCAACCAAGCCCTAAACATGTGCATACAAGTCTCCTCACCGGAGGTGCCGGTATTCTAGGGGCTTATTTCAGCCGAGCCCTAAGCACATGCGTGCAAGATCACACTGGCGCAAAGCACATAATGCAACTGATTCTAGCGCATGGCGGCACGGCCATGCCACCCTTTTATAGTAGCAACTACAGGACCTACCAGAAAAGGACCAATGAGAAACTGTACAAAAACACATGTAGTTTCAGGACCTTCCTGGCAGACCAATAGGAGCTGCTGCAGTAGCTGAGTATGTGACCCCTGATCTCCTATGAGAGAGCTTACCCTGGGCATGCTCAGAAAGGAAAACACAGGACTTAGTCCCAACTGAGTCTGCTTGCCGCTGACCTGCACTGGCTACAATGGCAGGACCTGGAGAGGCAGCAGTCATCCTCTGCACAGCACTAGACTGAGCGAGACGCTGGGACCGACGTCTCTGCTGAGCAGGTTCCACTGCGGCTGGAGAGGGATGGAAGAGACCGCAGCGGGGATAGCTCGAGATTCCCCTTGTGCAGGAGTGGGAACTTGACCACTAACATTACCCCCCTCCCTAGGGCCCCCCTCCTTTGGGCCTCACTATGCTAAAAGGCAGCAATGAGCTGCGGAGCATAAACGTGCTCAACAGGCTCCCAGGACCTATCCTCAGGCCCATAACCCCTCCAATCCACCAAATAAAACTTTTTGCCCCGTACCACCTTGCACCCTACAATAGCGTTCCATAGACGAACCCGATGTCCCAGCAGATGACTCAGAGAACCGGGACATGACCACAGGTTTCAAGAGGGACACATGAAAGGTGTCGGAGATACCCAGGCGTGGTGGAAGTGCCAAACGGCATACCACAGGGTTAACCTGCTCGAGGACTTTGAAGGGACCCAGGTAACAGGGTGCCAACTTGGTTGATTCCACTCGCAGCCTGATGTTATGGGCGGAGAGCCACACCAAGTCACCGGGAGCAAATGTCGGAGCGGGGCGCCGATGTGCATCAATGGAAGACCTGATCCTCTCCTTGGAGGCCTGAATGGCATCCTGAGTACAGTCCCAAATATACCGTGCCTCCACAGCCCAGTCTGCCACCCTGGAGTCGATGGAAGACACGGGCATAGGCACAGGAACTCGCGGATGCTGACCGTAATTAAGGTGGAATGGTGTCTGTCCAGTGGAGTCTGACACGGCGTTGTTCAACGCAAACTCTGCCCACGGTAACAAAGATGCCCAGTCATCCTGCCTGGCAAATACAAAGTGTCGCAGATATGTGACCAAGGTCTGGTTGGCCCTCTCTACCAACCCATTCGTCTCGGATGATATGCCGAAGAGAGATTTAACTCAATACTGAGTAGAAGACAAAGCTCTCTCCAGAACCGAGACGCAAACTGGGGATGAAAGATATGTCTTATGAACAACGCAGCCAGGGCCCGTGCAGAAGGTAACCGTGGTAACGGTACCAGGTGCATCATTTTGGAAAAATGGTCGGTGATCACTCAAATGATGGTGCAACCCCGAGATTTGGGTAAGCCCACCACATAGTCCATTCCGACCATCTCCCAGGGCCTGTCTGCCACCGGCAAAGGGTAAAGTAACCCAGCTGGCCGTTGTCGAGGAGATTTATTTTTGGCGCAGGAGACGCACGCCTGAACATAATCCCCAACATCACGGACCATATGCGGCCACCAGTACATCCTCGCCAACAGCTCAGATGTCCTTTTGGTCCCAAAATGTTCACCCACCCTGGACGAATGAGCCCAAGGGAGAACCTCCGGTCGCAAATTGGGTGCTACAAAAGTCTTGCCCGGAGGTACAGACTCTAGTGAAACCGGCACTACGGTTCTCAGGCTCTCAGAAGGGACAATAAGCCGAGGCTCCCCTCCTCCTCCTTAGAGGACACCACAGATCGAGAGAGAGCATCAGCCCGAATGTTCTTCTCTCCCGAGAGATAATGGAAGGTAAAGTGAAATCTGGAGAAAAACAAAGACCATCTGGCCTGACGAGTATTTAGCCGCTGGGCTGTTTGTAAGTATACCAAATTCTTGTGATCCGTAAAAACTTGGAAGGGAAAGCAAGCCCCCTCCAACAGATGTCTCCACTCAGAGAAAGCCAACTTCATTGCTAGCAACTCCCTGCCCCGATGGAATAATTCCTCTCCGCTGGTGAAAAGGTCTTTGAGAAGAAGAAGCAAGGATGCTTTCGACCTTGAGCATCCTTTTGAAAGAGGACTGCTCCAGCACCAACGGATGAGGCATCCACCTCCAATATGAATGGCTTGTCAACATCATGGCGGTGTAGGATGGGAGCACTAGCAAAATGAGACTTAATTGAGGTGAAAGCCTTGGAGACTTCTTCGGACCACAATTTTGGATTTGCTCCCTTCTTGGTGAGGGCTACCAAAGGAGCTACCAAAGTTGAGAAATGGGGAATGAACTGGCGATAGTAATTAATGAACCCCAAAAAGCGCTGTACCGCTTTAAGAGAATGGGGTTCTTGCCAGTCCATCACCGCCTGTAGTTTGGCAGGATCCATAGCCAATCCCTGGGCGGAGATGATATAGCCCAGGAATGGTAAAGACTCCTGCTCAAACACACATTTCTCCAACTTTGCATAAAGGGAATTTGCCCGCAAGAGGTCGAAGACTCTGCACACATCTTTCCGGTGGAGTCAATATCTGGAGAGAAGATGAGAATATCATCCAGATAGACCACGACCAAGGTGGAAAGCATATACTGTAAGATGTCATTAACAAAGTCTTGGAAAACGGCTGGGGCATTACAGAGCCGAAGGGCATCACCAGATATTCATAGTGCCCATCCCTGGTGTTAAAAGCTGTCTTCCACTCGTCCCCCTCACGGATGTGAATCAGGTTGTAAGCACCCCGCAGGTCTAATTTGGTAAATACCCTTGCTCCCCGGAGCCTATCAAAGAGCTCAGAAATCAGAGGCAGTGGGTATTTATTCTTAACGGTGATGGCGTTAAGACCCCTGTAATCTATGCAGGGACGTAATTCTCCGTTCTTCTTTTGCACAAAGAAGAACCCTGCCCCAGCAGGTGACACTGACTTCCTAATGAACCCTCTTGCCAGATTCTCCTGAATGTATTGGGACATAGCCTCCGTCTCCAGGAGAGAGAGAGGATAGACCCGTCCCCGGGAAGGTTCTGCTCCAGGCAAGAGGTCAATAGGACAGTCATAGGGGCGGTGAGGCGGAAGCGTCTCCGCAGCCTTTTTGGAGAACATGTCTACATAGGACCAATAGCACTTAGGAAGCGAAATGAGATCTGCGGGTATCCCTGTAGTAGCAACCTGAACACTCTCCCTCACACATCTACCTCTACAAGACTCAATCCAACCCCGTATCTTCACAGAGGACCACTCAATATGTGGGGAGTGAAGACGAAGCCAGGGTACTCCCAGCAGAGCCTCATCTATACCCTCAGGAAGGATAAGGAAAGAGATAATCTCCTGATGGGAAGGACACATAGCTAATGTGAGAGGGATTGTCTGATGTGTGATCTGTGAGGGCAGTATGGATCCATTCACCACTCGAACAGTCACTGGTTTGGCGAGCATCACCTGAGGTATTGTGTGGCGAAGAGGAAAAGCAGAGGACATAAAGTTCCCCTCTGCTCCAGAATCCACACAAAGCTCAACTGTTAGAGTGGATGGACCAAAAGAGATTGTCCCTTTAAAGGACAGCTTGGAGGCAAATGCTGCTGACTCTAGTGAACCTCCTCCCATGGTCACTGGATCGTGTTCCCGATCGCTGGGGACATCTATTGGCATAATGTCCTAACTGCTGACAATTGTTACAAACCACGGAGACTCGAACGGGCTGAGACTTAGGTCCCGCTCAAACAACCTCCATGACCTCCGGGGAGTCGGGCGCCTGAAAGGGAGATTCTAGAGGTTTGGCAAAGGTGGGAGCTAGCCGAAACCTCCATCTACACTGGACCCGCTCCAACCTCCGCTCGTGAAAGCGAAGGTCGATGCTGGTAGATATGGAGATAAGCTTCTCTAGTGAGGCAGGAATCTCCCTGGTGGCCAAGGCGTCCTTTAGATGGTCTGCCAGACCTCTCCAGTATACCGGTATAAGGACCTTATCAGGCCACTCTAACTCGGAGGCCAGAGTTCGAAATTGGACTGAAAACTGACTGACCAAGCTCAAACCCTGTGACATTGCCAGCAGTTGGAGCGCCGAATCGTGGGTGACCTGAGGGCCTACAAAGACCTTTTAAGAGCCTCCAGAAACCGAGGAGCACTCCGCACCACACGATCGTCACGCTTCCACAGCGGCGTTGCCCATTCCAAAGCTCTACCCGACAGAAGTGACACTATGAAACCCACTTGTGCCCGCTCTGTGGGAAAACGTGCAGCCTGAAGCTGTGTAGCTGTATAGAGCACTGACTCACGAATCCCCGACAATGTTTGCTGTCATCAGAAAACTTGTCTGGAAGCGGGAGATGGGACAAGGTCGAAGCAGAGGTGTTGGAGGACAAACTGGCTGCTGCTGTGCTGGCAGCCTGAACAGCGACTGCGGTCACATCAACAGTTGAGGTTGTGCGCTCGAGAGCTGCCAACCTACCCTCCAGCTGCTGGATGAACTGCCGTAGGTGCTGGTCATCCGCCATTTTACTAGCCAACCCTAGCGCTAGTATACTGTTAGGGTCTGCGGAACGCACCAGATAAATATAAATAGTGGGTGCGTTCGCAGAACGGGGTCCACCGTGCAGGTTGATATCCCCAGTCACTTTCACCAGTGCGCCACCCAACAGGTGACCAATCCTCACAGTTTGATCCTTCGCTTGTCTCAATAGTGGTGACACAGATGAATTGTATACCTAACTAGATGTCAAACTCTCCCATGGGGATGGGCAGTATACTATGATGCAGTGGTCAAATAGGTTTGTTACTCTTGGGGTAGAGACATTATCCAGAAAGTAACCTTTCCTTTCTCTTCTGTTACTGACCCTGGTGATTTGCTACCCCCTTGGCCAGATAAAGGATATACAGTATGTCAGATGGATAAAGAGTGGCAGCCACCAATGGCCTCTGGATCTGGCAACTTCTTGCAGTGGTAAGCGTGGAACCATGTGGGCTTTCCATCAAGCTTGACTGCTGTGGTGGTCAACAGGATGTGGAATGGGCCGTCGTATCTGTGCTTGAGGGCAAGTTTTTTTAACCTCTTTGGCCAAGTCTCCTTGTTGGATTTGATGGGACCCTTCCAGGTCCTCAGCATGTGGGATGGATGAAAAAACTTGTGTCACGCACAGTGTGGGAAAACTAAGTGTAACATAAAGGGAGATGGGGAAGGGGGCCCAGACACTAGGGAAGGGATTTGGAAACCTCTAGGCTAGATCTAATCTCTCCCTAGAACTTCTACCGAGTCCCTATATTGGTTCCTCACCAATCGCCGAGCTGGAACCTCAGGCCCTGCATCTCCCTGAGGCCTAAGTCCTGAATAGGGAATGGGATTGAGATGAGCGCTAGGCAGTCTCCACTAAACTGAAGACGGTAAGGTGAGACAAACAGGGGAACACTTAGCTGAATCACCAAATACGGATACCAGATGAGGGATTCCAGACACCAAACTGGAGCACTCTGAAAACGTCCAACACTCTAGCAAGCACAAGTGGAAATTAAGCTATTATCCGCACTGGGTCACAGCTGGGCCACTAACTAAATAGATCCAAACTTCTCTGAGCAGGAGGACGTCAACGCTGGGTCCTAGAGGCAGATGGTTCAGGAAGCAGTCTGTATGGACAGGCACTCAGACCTTCTGAGGCCTGACGCAGGATGATAGACTGTCACCTCCGAAGCGCTCGTGACAGCTTGATAATGTATTTAAGTTAAATGCTTGGTCAGTTAAATAACAAACTTAGATTGTCATATTGCATAGACAACTGTTGTGGAAAGTACAATCCTAAGCTGGAAGCACTACCAAACAGGTTTTCAAAAGGGCTGTTTCTTTTGACCGGCTGGTGTGTGTCTGACACTAAACAATGCGATGTAGTCTCTTGCACTCCAGATTGATCCATAGTTGTGACAGACCCCAAAAGAATAGCAGGAGTCAGTATAAATGTTCACTTTCCATTGGGCAGCCTTGTTGCATGCTTCTGTCAAGGCAAGCAGTTCTGCCTCCTGTGCAGACAGGGATGTATGCAGTGGTTGTGCTAGCAGCAACGTGTCGTCTTGACCGCTGCTATACCTGTGTGGAAATGGCCTTCTTAGTCTGCATATCTTGATCCATTCACAAAAAGAGTCAGGTCAGGATCTTCCAAAGGCACATCAGTGACAGAATCAAATCCGGAGGTTTCTTGCCTCATGAGAGCGAGGCAATAGTGTTGAGCCATTTCAGAGTCGTCAACCTCTTCCACTAGTGTGTCAGAGATGTGGTCTTCATCCTCTTCTCCCCCCAGCAGAGGTAGGAGAGTAGCTTGGTTAAGGACAGCACATCTGGAGATGTTGATGTTGTCTGGGAGCAGAAGGAGCATTGTAGACATACATAATGAGTCTGCAATTGTTTCCGTATAGGCTCACGGAGGCCTTGAACAAAGGCTTGTACCCAGATCTGATGAGGAGCTCTCTTTGAAATATTATCCAAAATCTAGGAACATCTGATTTAATCTGTGTAAAAATTTCTCCACAGTCTCATCTTTTTCCTGCATAATATCCTGCACGGAGGTGACTTGCTCGGCTAGGCAGTCTTTAGCCCAAGCATGTATTTTTTTTTAGGAAGCTCTCCCCCAAAATCAATTGTCATGAACCAGACCGGGCTCTAATGGTCTGGCTTCAAGGATGGTTCCATCACAGGCCAGAAAGAATCTCCTACTTTAATTTCAGTGAATCCAAACAGGTCTGTCCATGAAGCTGAGTGTGTTTTATGCAACTGGCTCATGTTCTGGTAGAAGGGCATGGGATGTCCATCCAGGTATGGTAAACTATTCACCAGAGTAAAAAACCAAACTGGGACATAAACTGGTGTGCATGCAGCATGTCCGTATTTTTTGGACCATAAGACGCACTTTTTTCCCCAAAAATTTTGGGGAAAATGGGGGTGCGTCTTATGGTCGCAACATACCGGAAAGTTCAGTGGCGGCGGCGCTCCCAATGCAGCTTGGCTGCGATGCGGTGGTGGTGTCCGGGCAGCAGCGGGCCTCTGGGCTGCGTGGGGGGCTCCGCCGGCATCTCGTCCCAGCCGGAAAGCCCCCCCGCAGCTGCGACGCGGTGCCGGTGCCTCCGGTGGCGGTCCCGATCCAAAGTGTGGGGCGGTGGTGGTGTTCGGGCAGCAAGCGGGCCTCTGGGCTGCGTGGGGGGCTCCGCTGGCATCTCGTCCCAGCCGGAAAGCCCCCCGCAGCTGCGATGCGGTGCCGGCATGAGGAATGGCCGCCTGGGGCCTCCGGCAAGATGGCCGCCGCATACTCTCGTTCAAATCTCGGCAACGAGATCTCTTCCCGAGATCTCAGGACAAGATCTCGTTGCCGAGATTTGAACGAGAGTATGCGTCGGCCATCTTGCCGGAGGCCCCAGGCGGCCATTCCTCATGCCGGCACCGCGTCGCAGCTGCGGGGGGGCTTTCCGGCTGGGACGAGATGCCGGCGGAGCCCCCACGCAGCCCAGAGGCCCGCTTGCTGCCCGAACACACCAACGCACCACACTTTGGATCGGGACCGCCACCGGAGGCCCCTGGCGGCCTTCAGCCAGGCACCGCGTCACAGCTGCGGGGGGGGCTTTCCGGCTGGGACGAGATGCTGGTGGAGACCCCCACGCAGCCCAGAGGCCCGCTGCTGCCCGGACACCACCACCGCATCGCAGTGAAGCTGCATTGGGAGTGCCGCCGCCACCGGATTTGTGAGTATATAGCCACCCCACAGAACACAGCCAACCCACATAACACAGCCACCCCTCAGTGCCCAACCACCCCACAGTGCCCAACCACCCCACACAGTGGTAAGCTAAATTCGGACTGTAAGACGGATCCCCATTTGACACATTATTTTTTTTTCCCAATTTTCCTTCTGAAAATTTGGGGTGCGTCTTATGGTCCAATGCGTCTTATAGTCTGAAAAATACGGTATGCGCATGCTCACACACATGGCCACTGAACAGAAAAAAACAAAGACAGAAACAATGATTAAATACCCTGCAGTAAATAAATAAATAGCATAATGCATGAAAATAATATGAGGTACTTAGTTAACATTTTTTTTATCACAAAATGCGAAAGCTATCCCACCGCTTCAGAGTGACCGTAATTGGAACAGTCCTAACTCTAATATTAAAAACTTTACCGTTTGTCAAGTGACATGCATGTGGATAAGGGCTGAGATGGATTAGGCTCCATTAGTGGACACACAGAGGAGGGAGACCACATTAATATTATACCCAGCTTAAAGGAAAGCCAGGCCACATCTTTTTATGCACATAATGCAAACAGACAGAAAAAAATAAAGGTATGAACTGGGATATAGACTAGCATGCACTTCTTCCTTCACTATAGCTGTGTTTGCCTCTGGGCTGCTGTAATTTCTGCTACACCTGAAGGGTGTTACGTGTGTGGGGTTATATAACCTCCTATCTTTCAATTCCAGAAATGTGATGGAAAAAGCTGTATTGCCTATATGAATTCTAGCGAAAGGGTCTCCACTACCCTGATAACACGCCAACCTTCCTGTGATATACTAAGTTCTAAGAATTGGATGCAAAGATGGCACGTCATCTGACCGCTATGGCCAGCCTCTGAATGGTTAACACAAACACAAGCCAGATATACATCTTGCACGAAGGCAGCAGGGATTCTGACCTTTGGCTCGGCTGTGGTAATAAAAGTTAGTCAATCATTAAATGCATTAGATGGTTCTTTCTCTGGTTTGTATGGCTAATGTAAGTAGGGAGAAATTAGTAATCAATTAAAAAGTTTGTTTTCCTTTCAATGTTGCTTTCGTATATTTCTCTCTGTTTCTCTCTATCTGGCTGCTCTTTGCAAGATTTTATCAGGGGAAACACCTTTCACTTGTTTAAACAATACAGACAGTTAAAGCAGACAATTAAGGAAAATACTCAGACCGGTTCATAAACTAGGACTTTGTCAAGTGTCGGTCAACTATTGCCCGGAAAAAACAGCCATCTATCTCCACCCCTGTGCAGAGACACTAGAGGGTTATCGTCAAGATGACATATTTTCCTACCTTTTGGAACTGCGCAGTCTCCCGCCATCAGGTGTGGTCCATCCTGGGAATAGAGGTCTGGTGTGGCTGCAGTCATCTGGACTTCTCGTCCTAGCCCCATATTGGGCGCCAACTGTTAGGGTCATAATAAAGTTGTGTGATCATTAATTGTCACATGCCAAATTATATACAGTTAGGTCCATAAATATTTGGACAGAGACAACATTTATCTAATTTTGGTTCTAGACATTACCACAATGAATTTGAAACAAAACAAATCAGATGCAGTTGAAGTTCAGACTTTCAGCTTTCATTTGAGGGTATCCACATTTAAATTGGATGAAGGGTTTAGGAGTTTCAGCTCCTTAACATGTGCCACCCTGTTTTTAAAGGGACCAAAAGTAATTGGACAAATGACTCCAAGGCTATTTCATGGACAGGTGTGGGCAATCCCTTTGTTATGTCATTCTCAATTAAGCAGATGAAAGGGCCGGAGTTGATTTGAGGTGTGGTGTTTGCATTTGGAAGGTTTTGCTGTGAAGGAAACATGCGGTCACAGGAGCTCTCCATGCAGGTGAAACAAGCCATCCTTAAGCTGCAAGAACAAAAAAAACCCATCCAAGAAATTGCTACAACATTAGAAGTGGCAAAATCTACAATTTGGTACATCCCGAGAAAGAAAGAAAGCACTGGTGAACTCATCAATCCAAAAAGACCTGGGAGCCCACGGAAGACAACAGTGGTGGATGATCGCCGCATACTTTCTTTGGTGAAGAAGAACCCGTTCACAACATCAACTGAAGTCCAGAACACTCTCAGTGAAGTAGGTGTATCTGTCTCTAAGTCAACAGTAAAGAGAAGACTCCATGAAAGTAAATACAAAGGGTTCACATCTAGATGCAAACCATTCATCAATTCCAAAAATAGACAGGCCAGAGTTAAATTTGCTGAAAAACACCTCCAGAAGCCAGCTCAGTTCTGGAAAAGTATTCTATGGACAGATGAGACAAAGATCAACCTGTACCAGAATGATGGGAAGCCAAAAGTTTGGAGAAGAAAGGGAACGGCACATGATCCAAGGCACACCACATCCTCTGTAAAACATGGTGGAGGCAACGTGATGGCATGGGCATGCATGGCTTTCAATGGCACTGGGTCACTTGTGTTTATTGATGACATAACAGCAGACAAGAGTAGCCGGATGAATTCTGAAGTGTACCGGGATATACTTTCAGCCCAGATTCAGCCAAATGCTGCAAACTTGATTGGACGGCGCTTCATAGTACAGATGGATAATGACCCCAAGCATACAGCCAAAGCTACACAGGAGTTCATGAGTGCAAAAAAGTGGAACATTCTTCAATGGCCAAGTCAATCACCAGATCTTAACCCAATTGAGCATGCATTTCACTTGCTCAAATCCAGACTTAAGAGGGAAAGACCCACAAACAAGCAAGACCTGAAGGCTGCGGCTGTAAAGGCCTGGCAAAGCATTAAGAAGGAGGAAACCCAGCGTTTGGTGATGTCCATGGGTTCCAGACTTAAGGCAGTGATTGCCTCCAAAGGATTCGCCACAAAATATTGAAAATAAAAATATTTTGTTTGGGTTATGTTTATTTGTCCAATTACTTTTGACCTCCTAAAATGTGGAGTGTTTGTAAAGAAATGTGTACAATTCCTACATTTTCTAACACATATTTTTGTTCAACCCTTCAAATTAAACGTTACAATCTGCACTTGAATTCTGTTGTAGAGGTTTCATTTCAAATCCAATGTGGTGGCATGCAGAGCCCAACTCGCGAAAATTGTGTCACTGTCCAAATATTTCTGGCCCTGACTGTATCAGAGAGATATATGTGTACATGGAGAAAAACTACTCGCGATTGTCCAGTGCAGTCACAAGTTGAAATCTGATTTATTGATGAAAAAGCACATCCTTATATATATTATCACTTATACTGATCATTGGTAAAACCTGTAATTTCTCCTCCCTCAGGAGGGGATTAATCAATATTCATTACCTTTTATGATTCTATTTTTACCTAAGCATTACTTCATACTTTATTAGCAAAAAGGATATGCTGGAACATCATGTCATGTCACAGTCCACAGAAGTGTTCTTATTCAATAACAGGTATGATTTGGCACATAATCTTGATTCACCATCTTGATTCAAATTCATTTATATGTCCATTTTGTATATCTTCAGTTAATTCTTTATATCCTTATTAGTATGTGTGTCAGTGCTACTAGATTTTGCCCATTATCACACACCACCAGGTCTTGCTTGAGGTGCAGCAGAAGCAACCACTCAACTGTCTGATGTTTGATGCCAGTCCACAGCTCATGTGCGATGTGGGATATGTCACCCAAACAGAACAGATTCAGAACCGCCTGCTGTCATTTCCCCCTGGCTATGTTCAAGTTGGTGTTGAAGATGTTACTGCAGTGGATGATGAGCAGGTGGAGAAAGCGGAGTAGGAGAAAGAGGCAACCTTGTCAGAGGAACATCCACCAATCCTTGATGGTGGTAGGACATGCTGTCCAACACCTTCTGCCACTGTCCCAGCCACCACTACATTAACCCAGTAGGTAGTTAGGGAGGTGTAAGGTCCCTGGCCATGCTTACTGGTCTATGTATCAGTTGTTATGCAGACCTTTCCACCTATGATGTTGCACAGTGCACATCTAATTTGGTGTGTTACATATGTGTGCAGAGTAGGCATGGCCAGCCAGAAAATTTTTTTGGAAACTGTCCATTTCTACCAGCCAGGTTGGCAGCATTTTAAAATCTAATAATTTTGAAATGCAGGCACTCAGGACCATGGTTCGTGGGTGGCTAGTGGGGTATCTTCTCTTTCTCTCGAGTGTTTGAGCGATGGAGAGCTGAACACTTTCATGGGATGGTGTAGAGATGCTTGTTGACACTGCTGGTGGTGGTGTTGTCACATCCTCTTTTTGTGGGGAGGCAGGTGGCCCTGTTCATCGTGAGTGAGAGGAAGGGGCCGAGACATCATCAGAAGAGGTAGCAGTAGGAGGCCTACATCTGTCAAGTTTTTTAAGATGTGCACTCCACTGCATCTCGATTTCAGATGTCTCATCATGCAGGTGGTGCTCAGATTCATGTTTCAGGTTCTGATGGCACAGGATGCAAACCACCTCTCACTTGTTATCAGGACATTGCCTAAAGAAATCCTATATCCAGGGAGATCCTTTTGAGCTGTGTTAAAAATGCTTAATTTCATATATTTTTCAAGGACTTGTTACCAGATGCGATACTTTAAAGAAAACGTCACGTTTCTTATAAAAAAAAATGTAGTGGTTTATTGGACTGTTTACCAAAAAAACATCATTACAGGAAAACATAAAATGAGTGAAATAGTTACGTAGATATTGTCCATTTGTTCATAGCAAAGCTTGTACACATCTTTCCTTGGTGTCCTGAATGGTAAAATGACATTCTGTCTCTGTCAGGAGCGTCTAAAGAAGCAACACGTGGTTCCATGGCAGCTGGCTGTTCATTCATCATAGTTCTTGTCCCATGTGTCTGTATAGAGAGTGCACGAGCCCCCCTTCATGTAGCCATTATATATATGTCCCTTATATCACGTGGTCTCTGTATATGGAGATGACACTTTACCATACAGAAATAGCATTTGTAATGTCAGCGATCGTTAACGTGCTTGGTACAGAATTGAATGTATAAAGAATAAATCCATAATCAATAATTAATATTTAACAATTCCCCCTTTTGAGGGTGATAGACATTAATTGGAACCCTCAAAGTAGAGAAGTTCATCTTTAGGATAATCAGATCTTCTTTCTTCTTTTCTTCTTCTTTGGCAAAATAATTTAATTTCAATAATAATAATAATAATCATAATAATATCAGATTATTGTTATATGCACATAATAACATAATTATGTGAATTCATGTTATGGTAAGCCGTGACCAATATTCATATAAAATATATGTCTTATACTTTCCTAAACCTAAATCGAAGCATCTCGGGTCCAGTCATCATCATCTGATGTCATCTGGTCTTCATCTTGACGTCTTGTTCTTGATTCTTTTAAAACACAGTCTTTATATGATAATTCCTTTGAAATAACATGTAGATATTGTAGAGACCGTGTGTCATGTGTCCATCAAAGTCCATAAATTCAAATGTTGATAAGAAAACAAAGTCCATTGATGAAATGAAGCTTTAATATCTGAGCAGTGTCACCTTTAAAGACCTGGACTTACATTGGCTCGCCTTGGATATTTCTGGAATCCTCCATGCCATCCGCACTGGTCTTGGAACAGGTGTGACATCTTTGGTCAGCAAAGCAAGGGTTAAAATGACTCTTCCTTGCTAAAGATAGCACCATAACCAGTCCTTAGTCCTAATGCACAGGACTCATGTCAGGGTTATAGTTTCCTGACAACTTATTGTTCACCAGCTTTCATTGAAGCTTCATAGGTGATAGGAAACCACTGGAACGTGATAAAAGCATGATAACACAGTTCATATTAGCATCATAGGATCATCGTCCTCTGCCATTGTGTCTGTCAGTTTAGATACTGCAGTTGTGGCTGTCAGTGGTGAATACTGCAGTCGTGGCTGTCAGTGGTGGATACAGCAGTTGTGGCTGTCAGTGGTGGATACTGCAGTTGTTGTCAGTGGTGGACTGAATTGTAATTGACACAGTCTATTATTACTCAGACATCATAGAGCCTTTTTACCTTCTGGAACTTCGGCTTTTTCTTCTTGCAACTTTTTTAAATTTACTTGAATTTAGAAATATGAAAAGTCTTTATTAATGTAATTCCAATATCTTGCTTGAAGTCTTCATTCCCTATTCTATACCAAATCTGGTAATTTTCCTAACCTATAATATCACAGCGTACCATAGCAATCAGTAATATCCATAGAATTATTATCAGAATAGTAATATGGAATTCATGTTTGTGTAATAAAACAATCATAAATGATAATGCATTATTAACCATATTCTTCATGAGATAGAACATTTTTATGTCATTGGTGTAATTACCTTTTCAACCCATAGGTGTCAGTGTGTTTTTCATGTAACAAGTGTTTCCATCTTTATTACTAAAACTTTATTAATGGAATATATTTATTAGACCAATAATAAATAAGAATGTATAGCCATGAACCAAAATGTGAATATGAGTGAATGAATGAATGAATGAATTATTGTATTTACTCAGAATTAGAACATTTTCTTCTAATGAACCGATATCTTCACTATATTTAATGAAGCAATATTCTTGTACTAGACATTACTTTATTAAATATTGATGTTTCTTGATTGAGATAAAAATAAAAATTAAGAATCAAAAATAGAGATAAAAGAAGAATAAAAATTAAAAAATGAAAAATAAGAATAAAAACAAAAATAAGAATAAAAATAAAAATAAGAATAAAAATAAAAATAAGGCCTTTATATGTTTATGACAAATGCTGAGTAGTTATGTTCTCAGTAACACATACCCTTAATATTTCCATTATCTGGATGATTTCATATTTGTCATGACCTTGTGTTACCAAAATATTCATATTATGCAACTTTGCATGTAATCCCCTTTAATGTAAAGAAATGACTCTTTATAATACTTAATGTTATTATCTCTAGTAGTTCTACCATTGTACCTTTTTATAGTCTTTAAAATGTGTGAAGAAGAGGTATTGATGAAATGTGATGATGTATTCAAGATCAAAAACACATTTCCCCCTTAATACCAAAAAATATTATTTTGTGAAATAATTGATTTATCAAAACCAGAATGAAAAAAATAATTGTTTTATAAATTATTTATATAACTTCTGTTTTAGCTTTATACCATATATTTGTCTGAAGATGTGTACCATCTATGTAACCATTAAAAATAAAAATAACATTGAATATCATAAAATTATCCTTTGGGAAAAAGGAAAAAAAATAATCTAAATGTAAATTTTCTTGATAAACCATTTTGATGTGTGATTACACTTATCTACTATTAACAAAAAAATAATAATTATTAAAGAAATATATGTTGAGTAGATAATATTTCATTATGTATCTTAATATTCTAATAATTGAACTGATTTGTATTATTTCTCATAAAAACAAGTTGTTGTTTTCTCGCATACCATGAATTGTGAAACTTTTTCCATACATCACACGTACATTTATTCACTCTTAGCAGCTGCTCATACACACATCTGTCATCTGTCACTCAGACTGTGACACGGATAAATTCACACCACAAGTTCCTCATACAAAAAGGTATGTAATACATATATATTTTAACCCAAATAATTGTATCCTAATTATCAATGCGCATTGTAAACTACTAAATTTAATATTTTAATATTTCTTTGAATATTCCCCAAATACACATAACAAACTTTGTGAACCATTCTATAGATAAAAGGACTCATAAGAAAATTTGGTTATGAGCTGTTTCTATATTTGGTGCAAGGTTTGCAACTGAAATTGAACCCTAGAACTTAAGAGGCCTAAAGAAAAATTCTTTGACTTGCAAAGGCCGAGCTCACAGAGGCTACAAACGCTTTAAGTTACAGCAACCACTGAAATAGGGGTATATGGTAATTGCCTTATTATTAGAACAATTTGAATGTCACATGTGTGACTGTCATGCAGTAAGAACATATTGCCATGCAAATAAATAACTTCAAAATGTTAGCAACACACAAAAACTAAATTTAGATTCAGTTAGTTATATATTATTTCCTTTTAAGTGTTAAATATATAAAAACATGCAGTTATTACAAATTCCTGTGTAAATAAAGGAATAAATCCATGTAAGAGAGTTTTTCCCGATTAAATCCTACTTTGAAGTGAAAATTCTAAGGAACAATAAGAGATAAAGTTAATATCATATTCATCCAGAAAGAAAACAATTGCAATGTCTTATACATATATATGTATTGGCTTTAATGTAATTCTAAATATTACTGTAGTATATTTTAATTATATCACTATAGATATAGATATACAGTTATACAATCTCTACTTATACAAGTATAGTATATATATATATACTGTATGAATATATATATATATCTACAAAAACTGTAGAACTACAGAATTATATTTATAAAATAATTACAAATAACTGAATAATATATTGTATAATATTTTTACACAACATATAATTTCATTTTCAGTCAATTCCTAAACCAAATCTTATTTCTTTGTGAAAGATGTCCTGGAAAGCCTTTTTTATGATTCCTTTTTTTAATGATTGTTTGAGCAGCTCCGATAATGAGCTGTAAACTGAAGACTCAACTATGTCTCTTTGAAGAATCATCTGTTCCTGTCTTTCAATGTCCGCCATTTGTCTCTTTACAGAGCGGTCTGAACTTTGAATTATTAACTCTTTCTGCAAAGCGGACTCTTGGATTTTTTTATAGGGCTTATATCTAATATGTAATTTCCTCCTTATGTCATATATTTGATTCCGGGGATGACTCAGTTTAGGAGATTTTGACACTGGCTTTTGAAAAGATCTTACTCTGTCTGTTTGATTTATTTTCCTATCACGATTCTCATGTTTTCTAGCAAAATCAAGGAATTGCGCACATTCAAATAAAGTA
Source organism: Oophaga sylvatica (assembly GCA_033576555.1). NCBI lineage: Eukaryota > Metazoa > Chordata > Amphibia > Anura > Dendrobatidae > Oophaga > Oophaga sylvatica. The sequence continues at coordinate 619,488,790 of JARQOD010000001.1, read as the reverse complement.
TCTTTTTGTGACGCAATAACACGAGATACAGAATTTAGGAATCCAAATTTGTCCACAAAATACTTTATCATTGATTGTGTTTTGACATTGGTAATTAGAGTTTTGTACAACCTTTCAAATATGGACATGAATGTAAAAGTACATTCTTTCCGACCAATCCTTAATTTTTGAAGAATCTCAATATCTGGACAATTTTCATTTAAGGCACAGAAAATCAGAATTTTCAGTCTGTCTTTATCATCTAGATCTCCATGTAATTCATTATCAAAACTCAACTTCAATGTTAAGCGTCTGGAAAAGGTTGCAGGAAGCCACAATTTAAATAATTGATTTTTCTCAGCATTACTTAAATCAAGCTTATCAATAAAGCTTTCAAAGATTTCAGAATTTCTGCATACATGGATTTTGTTATCATATGCAGGAATGATTTTGCATAATTTTAACAAATTTTTCCTAACTTTAATTTGGAGTTGGGCCTGTGAATTGTCTTCTATTTTTGGTGGCCTTTGAACTCCTATGTTCCCTCCTACATCAGTTCTCAAGTCTCCTCCCATGTTCCCTCCTACATCAGTTCTCAAGTCTCCTCCCATGTTCCCTCCTACATCAGTTCTCAAGTCTCCTCCCATGTTCCCTCCTACATCAGTTCTCAAGTCTCCTCCCATGTTCCCTCCATCTTTTTTTACGTCATCAGAGACAAGGTCACCTTGAGTAGCCATTACAGACACATGTCCCACATGTTGCTCAATTTCCTCATTACAGTCAATTTCGGGAACATCACTGGTATCTTCTGACACTATTTCTACACAGTCATCTTTAGATTTCTCTAATACAAACTTGTGAAATACGTGAACCAACTGTAATATATTTTTCAATTTCTCTCTTTCCCTATTAAAGGACACCAGCTTAGATTCTAGCTTTAGATTTTCCATTTCACATTCTGCATATAAGCTGAGCCATAAAACTTCTAAATTTGACTGATCTACAGACATAAATTTCAGTCTACTTTGCTTAGAAAAGAAGTAATGACATCCATATTTCTTACCTTGAAATATCTCAGCTTGTAGCTCCTTTCTTGGCAACGCTCTTGTCATCAGCACGTCTGATTCCTGTAGTCAACTCTTAGTCCTCATTCATAGGTTCTTTTCTTGATCCTGAAATATCGTAGTGTGATTTCTTTGACGACTTGCACATCTGACGTCTTTTGCTTCTATTCCTCCCTTTGCAAGTTTTCAAAAATTCACACTCTAAAAATCAAGTGTGACTGGCTGGCTCTCCAAAATGTTAAAAATGCTTAATTTCATATATTTTTCAAGGACTTGTTACCAGATGCGATACTTTAAAGAAAACGTCACGTTTCTTATAAAAAAAAATGTAGTGGTTTATTGGACTGTTTACCAAAAAAACATCATTACAGGAAAACATAAAATGAGTGAAATAGTTACGTAGATATTGTCCATTTGTTCATAGCAAAGCTTGTACACATCTTTCCTTGGTGTCCTGAATGGTAAAATGACATTCTGTCTCTGTCAGGAGCGTCTAAGAGAAGCAACACGTGGTTCCATGGCAGCTGGCTGTTCATTCATCATAGTTCTTGTCCCATGTGTCTGTATAGAGAGTGCACGAGCCCCCCTTCATGTAGCCATTATATATATGTCCCTTATATCACGTGGTCTCTGTATATGGAGATGACACTTTACCATACAGAAATAGCATTTGTAATGTCAGCGATCGTTAACGTGCTTGGTACAGAATTGAATGTATAAAGAATAAATCCATAATCAATAATTAATATTTAACAAGCTGGCTTTGTTGAGCTCATTTCCTTGGCACGGTGGGCAGTAACAGCCGATGTACCGGCTTTAGGTTGGCTGCTATGCTTTTACACCCTGCTCCCTCTTTTGCTGTACTGTTATAGCAGTGTGACCACTTTCTCTTCCTCCGAACTGAGCACGTCACTAAGATGGCCTTCACTCCATGTGTGGTCTAGGACCTCATCATCCCACTCATTGCCTTCCACCAATTCTGTACCCCTGCCCTCCTTGCCAGTCAGCACACTGCAGAAAGATGCAGGAGTTGACACCTGTGTTTCCTCATCCACAGAGATGTGCTGCAGTGTTCCGCTGACTGTGTGCACTAGCCCGCTGACTGTGTGCACTGGCCCTCCCATGTATTCATCCATCAACATAACAAGTGGTTGGCCATCTGTGCACTCAGTCTCATCCACTTGTGATGCAAGGCCATGTGGATGGACCACAGAACCAGCAAGCAAAGTCATTCACCCCTTCATGACTGGAGGTATTTTCATTTTTGCGTTTTCATATTTTGCTCCCCTTCTTCCCAGAGCCATAACTTTTAATTTTTTTTGGCCAAAATGGCCATGTGAGCGCTTGTTTTTTGTAGGACAAGTTTTACTTTTGAACGACAACATTGGATTTAAGATATCATGTACTGAAAAATGAGAAACAATTTCCAAGTGCGGTGAAATTGGTCATTATGAGTTCATAGACATCAAACATGTCTAACTTCTTTTTTATTTAAGTAGTAAAAAAAAAATCCAAACATTGGTAAAAAAAATGGCGCAATTTTCTGAAACCTGTACTGTCTTTTTTTTGTGATTTGGGGCTGGGTGAGGGCTTAATTTTGTGCACCGAGCTGAAGTTTTTATTTACACCATTTTGGTGTAGATAGGATCTTTTTATCGCTACTTATTGCATTTTATTGCAATGTAGCGGCGACCAAAAAAACATAATTCTGGCAGTTTGAATTTTTTTCTCGTTATGTCGTTTACCGATCAGGTTAATTCTTTTTTTATGTTGATAGATCAGGCGTTTCTGAATGCGGCGATACTAAATATGTGTATGCTTGATTTTTTAAATTGTTTTATTTTGAATGGGGCTAAAGGGGGTGATTTGAACTTTTATATATTTTTTTTACTTTTTGAATATTTTTAAAAACAATTTTTTTACTTTCTGCATGCTTCAATAGTCTCCATGGGAGACTGGAAGCTGCAGTTGTCTGATCGGCTTTTCTACATACAGACGATGATCAGATCGCCTGTATGTAGCGCAGAAATGCTCACTTGCTATGAGCGCCAACCACCGAGCAGTGCTCAAAGCATTCCGGCTATGAAAACCATAGAGGTCTGCTGGAGACCTCTGGTTGTCATGCCAACCCATCAGTGACCTGCGATCACATGACAAGGTCACTGATGGGTGGTATTTCTGGCACACTTACCGGAAACACAAGTTAAATGGCGCTGTCAGAGATTGAAAGCGGCATTTAACAGGTTAACAGCTGCGGGTGGATTGAAAACAGCTGACATGTGGGCATACTATTACGCGCAACATCGAAAGAGGGTTAAACAGCAGAAAAGAATGCTGCATGACTTGAGTTTTGCTATATTGCAAGGGGGTGAAGTGGAAGAATGATGACCATGGTCCTCAGGTGTCAAATCTGCGCTTTCTGTGGGGGAACGGGTGGAAGACAATGCCATGGAACTAGGGCCACTGTCAACTATCCAATCTACCACCTTTTCAGCATCTTGTTGCCTCATCATATTTCCAGAATTACTCGGAACTGCAAAAAGATGCTGAATGTCCTGGTGCCTGCATACACAGAGGAAGGTGTTTTGTCACTTGGGCACATAGCAGACGCCAAATGGTCATGACCTCTCCGTGCAGCAGCTCCACCATCACCACTAGCAGGACCACGACCATGTCCCTTAATGCTCTCCTCATATTTATGGGCAATATATACCATGCTGGAAGTCGACTAGACTGTATGGGCACTATACACCACCCTGGAGGTGGACTGTGCACCAGGCTAGACGGGCACAATAAACCATGCTGGAAATGCACTTTGAACAAGACTGTATTGGCACTATACACCATGCTGGAAGTGGACTAGGCTGTACAGGCACTATAAATCATGCTGGAGGTACACTGTGCACCAGGCTGGACAGGCACTATAAACAGCTACAAACAAGATGGTGGATGCACAGCCATTAGATATCTACATAGGATGCCCCAAAAGGTATCAAAACAAGAAATTGTTTTAAAATGACAGAAATACATTTTAGAAATGTGCTCACCTGAATAATACAAATTTATATTTATTATCATAAAAGAGTACAAGTGACATATTAAAACCAATTAAAATCACAGTGACAAACTCAATTTCCACAGAGTATGGCAATGCTGGGTTAGGTTGATCTGTACAAATGATTCTAGATCATATATTGCTATACCCAACAAGACATGTGCCAGACACAAAAATAATCAGAGATAGGGCTGAATTGTACCGCTCTTACGTATGACTAAATATACCTGAGACCTACACCAAATAACAGTCACTGGTTATTAACAGACATATTCAAATATGTATTGTAAAACAGCTCGCTGAGTTGGAAGGCAAATTGAAATAAGAGATAGGTGATTTTAGCTGCCTTATTTACACAGTGAGAGAAGTTGGATAATACATTGGTCATAGCGAGTAACCATAATATATTGAGACTAGGTCACCCCCCCAAATAGACAGCATATATCAGTCTCTTATCATACTCACTACATGGTCAATATAAAGCAAATTAAGTAAAAAGGTTTTAAAAAGCAGCACATGGTCAAGCCTTATAAAGCCCATATGGAAAAACTTATGTCAATTGGGTAAGATAAATAGTATGATGGAGGACTAGTGTTGAGCGATACTGCTCGATATCTAAAAATATCAGATCGGAATGGTATCGCCGATATCACTAAATATCGTCGATATCCGATTCCGATACCGGAAGTCCAATGTAAGTCTATGGGAACCAAATATCGACATTAAAAAAAACCATTCTTGCCTTGTTGGTTAATTGTACATGAAGGAAAACAACAAAGACTAATGTAGAATGTATTGGGGGAGGTTGAGGAGACAATAAAGGCATACATGTTTAACTCAATGCATTGGAATAGCATTAATATATTTTTTTTTGGAAATACGTTTGGATTGACTAACAAATTGACAATGTTGTTAACCTTTTTTCTATTTTGGCAAATATGTATGTTTCACAACTTCCATGCTCTTCACCTTTTTAACTTTTGCCAGTGCCACACTTTCTCCTTCATAATCTTCAGCAGCAGCATCATCTTTCTCATCAAATTATTCTTCATCTTCACCTTCTTAATCTTCTTCTTAAACTTCTTGCTATTCATTTTTTTGTTTACATTACTCATATTGTTATTATTAAACTAATTAATCTTCTTCATATTCAAATTCTTCATCTTCTTCCTCTTCATCTTCTTCATCATATTCTTATTTGTGACAGAGATTCCTGTACTTGTAATCTGTAAAAGTATGAATTGTTCATCCTTCCGTTCTTGCTGTCACAAAATATTTAAATTACAACAGTATTTGTCCGTGTTCAGTTTAGCCTGCAGCAGCAGGCATTTTCCAGGGGCACCACGAGGAGGAACGGACTCACCCCCATACACTGCTTAGTCTTCTTCTGCTTAGAATTTAGAGCATATATTTTGCTCTTCATTTTGGTCTTATACTTCATGTTCTTCTGCTTTTTGATCTTCTGCTTATTGTTCTTCTGTCTCTTGTTCTGTATCTTGTAGTTTGTCTTAACCTTCTTTGTCCTGTTGGTGATCTTCTTCTGGGTAATCTTTTATTTTTTCTTTGTGATGGTGTTCAGGCTGGTTGGCTTCATGCTCGTCGTCCTTGTTGTCGTCATCTTCTTCTGGGTGGTCTTTAAGGTCGTCTAATTTCCGAGAAACAGTTGACGTTACTGGAACCCTGACGGGTATCAGATGGAGCAAGAGACAATGGAAGTAACGAGGACCAGCTGAATGTGCTGGAACCCGGACGGGTAGCAGAAGGAAAAGAGGCAATGTCACAACCGAGTACCAGCTGACGTTACTGTGACACGGTTACTAAGCAGGAGGTACCTGTGCTCCAAAGCACTACCAAGGACCAGCAGACGTTGGTGGAACTCGGATACGGAGATGGAGGCACCTAGGCCAAAGGCACTGGGGAGAACCAGTTGACGGTACTGGACCCCGGACGGGTAGCAGAAGGAAAAGAGGCAATGTCACAACCGAGTACCAGCTGACGTTACTGTGACACGGTTACTAAGCAGGATGTACCTGTGCTCCAAAGCACTACCAAGGACCAGCAGACGTTGGTGGAACTCGGATACGGAGATGGAGGCACCTAGGCCAAAGGCACTGGGGAGAACCAGTTGACGGTACTGGACCCCGGACGGGTAGAAGAACGCACCCATGAAAATGTAAGTTGACAGGACGCAAGCCGTCCGCAGTTACCAAATCACACAGTCCTACAGTGGGTGCTTGTCCTAATGTCACAATGGAAACCGCCTTATTTACATATCCCACAGCACACATAGGAATCACCTAAACTGCACGCACCATAGAGTCGGCTAACCCGAATGCAACACGACAGCACAACTTATTGGAGGATAATTGACGTTCACACTGCCAGGAAACAGCTGTCGTGCTGTAACCAGGCTGGCCATGAGTCAGTACCCCTGCCAATTACTTACGAGCAACAAATGGCGGTGTTGTAGCCCAGGGAGTAGAGTTCAGGTGTAGAAAGATGAACATAACAGGAGACATGGAAAACGTTGCCAAACAGTTATTTAATCTGAAAACGGACAGGCAAATTCAGGTGAGATCCATGCCTTGTTCATTTTCAGAAAAGTAAGCCGGTCTACATTTCTCGAGGATAGTCGCATGCGACGGTCTGTTACTACACCACCTGCAGCACTAAAGACACGCTCAGATAATACACTGGCAGCAGGGCAAGCCAGCACCTCCAATGCATACTGGCTAAGCTCTGGCCATGTATCCAACTTAGAGACCCAAAATTTGAAAGGGGAAGAGTCATCTGGGAGTACACTTAGAGGGAAAGCCAAGTAGTCTGTCACCATCTTACGGAAACGTTTCTTCCTGGTGACTGGAGCCGTCTCGGATGGTGTAGACCTTGCTGGCGCTGTCACAAAACTTTGCCACATTTGTAACATACAGCTCTTGCCCTGTGCAGAGGCGCTGCTTCTGCTCCCTCTTGTTGTAGAGGTGTCTACACGGCCTCGACGCACAGAGCTGCTTTGTAAAGCAGTAGCAGCAGCTCTCTCGGCTGGAATGTACAACAGTATGGATTGCACCAGTGTGTCTTGGTACTCCTGCATTTTACGGTCCCGGTTCACCGGTGTGATGAGGGTTTGTAAGTTGTCCCGGTAGCGAGGGTCTAGGAGGGTGTACACCCAATAATCTGACGTGGTGAGAATGTGGGCGATGCGGCGGTCGTTTCTCAGGCACTGAAGCATGAAATCAACCATGTGCTGCAGACTCCCAACTGGCCAACAAAGGCTGTCCTCTGGAAGAGGCGTCATCTCTGCCTCCTCTGCATCACCCCACCCTCGCTCTATATACTGACTAGAGCGTTGTGTACCTCCCTCTGTAGGGATTTCTTCCTCCTCCATTGACTCCTCCTCCTCCTCATCCTCCTCACAAAGTGAGCCCTGCCCAGCCCTTTGTGAGGAACCATGTTGCGCTGACTGTCCTGAAGGTAATTGAATTTGTGACTCCTCATTCCTCCACCTCTTCCAAAACCTCTTCCTTTAGTGCTTTCAGTGATTTCTGAAGCAGGCAGATAAGGGGAACAGTCATGCTGACTAGTGCATCATCTGCACTCGCCATCCGCGTTGAGACATCAAACGCACGCAAAACGTCGCAGAATGTCCTTCATAGAGGCCCACTCAGTAGTGGTGAAGTGTGAACGGCGCAAATTGCGAGTTGATTGCGCCTGTTGCAGCTGATACTCCATTACTGCTGGCTGCTGCTCAACCAACCGCTCCAACATATGTAACGTGGAATTCCACCTGGTGGGTACGTCACATATGATGCGATGTTCAGGAAGGCGAAATCTGACTTGCAGAGCTGCAATGCGCGATCTGGCCATGCTGGAACGTCGCAAGTGAGCGCACTCTAGGCAGACCTTGTGCAGCAGTGCATCAAGATCCGGATAGTCCCTCAAAAAACTCTGCACGACCAAGTTGAGCACATGTGCCAGACATGGTATGTGAGTGAGGTTGCCAAGGCCCAGAGCTGCCACCAGATTTCGGCCATTGTCACACACTACCAAGCCTGGCTGGAGATTAGCACAAAACCACACGTCGCTCCCGCTTTGATGGCATCCCAGAGCTCCGCCTGTGTGGCTTCGATTCCCATGGAAATTAATTTCAGGACGGCCTTTGACGTTTTGGCCCCGGGGTGGCTCATACGGGCGCAACAGGTAAGCGTTCACGGGTCCCTGTGGGGTATACCCTGACGGCCGGCAGCGTGATTCGAGGAACTGGAGTAAGGAGGAAATCAAATTTTTCAGACTGGATTCCTGCAATCCTTGGAGTTGGGAGAACACCCTACAGCGCCACTGCAAGACTGTACCCGGCTCCCCAAATTGACCCAATGGCAGTAGGGGAAAGGGTATCGTCCCTGGCCCTGGGGTACTGTCCACGACGGTGTCAGGGGACCCGCTACGCCGGGGGTTTTGACGCATGTTTAATGTTTCCCCCAAATGTTTTTGCAGAGCAGGGACAGCTTGCCTGCGAAATAAAATCGGCTTGGGAAATTATATTTTGGGACTGCCAATGCCAAAAGTTCCTGAAACTTCAGTCTCCCCCAGCCTGAATGACAGCATTCAAGGGACAGGATTTTTTCAATCAGCATTCAGAGCCTGTGCCGTGGATTTTGCCGAGTATGGCCGCTTTTATCCCTCCCGTGGTACCGTGGCTGTTTTTTGTTCTGGGAGTGTGACGAAAGACTGTGAACTTGCTGCGGGGGAATAACAGTTTGTCTATGGGCAACAGGGGCCGAGGTTCTTTCCAGGAGACCTGGAGGAACCGAACCAGGGGTTTTGGACGGGGTAGAGGCCGAACACACCCGAAGATGTAGGTGCTCTGTAGGTTTGGCCCCACATCTCCATGTGTCTTTTTACTCACTACGTGCTTTTTTCCGTACATGTTTCCACATATTTTT
>JARQOD010000001.1:619463150-619479652 GCA_033576555.1 Oophaga sylvatica | reverse complement strand
TTCCGCAGACCCTAACAGTATACATAGGATATATTGAGAAAGGTCGATGGCAATCAAGTCAATCAAGAAACAAAAATTGTCATGTGTGATGTAGATCCACTATATAAATCTATATGACATACTAATGGGATTTCTGCAAAAAAAATTCTTTATTGAAATGTCTAACAATAACAAAGAGTTATGTGGATTTATCATTGAACTTCTCAAGTTCGCCCTGACCCAAAACTTTTTTCTATTCATTGTGTCCTTCTTCCTACAGCTCCAGGGAACGGCTATGGGGCTGCTTGTGCACCCTCATGTGCCAATTTGTTTCTGGGGCTGTGGGAGAGGTGGATCTTTTCATCAGATCCCATGCCCCAGATTGAACATGGTCAATACTGGAGTAGATATATTGATGATGTTTTCCTTCTGTGGCAGGGCACACAGGAGGAACTTGTAATATTCATGGATTCATTAAATTACAATAATCTAAACTTTAAACTCACTTACATGTCAGGGAGACACAACATGGACTTTTTTGATGTTCTTTTTGATATTGACTAATCTGGATTTATCCAAATGGATGTTTGCCATAAACCGACTTCGGTTAACTCATTTCTCCACACTGAATCATCACATCCTGGGAATTTGGTTAATAGCATTCCAACTGGACAATGCTTAAGAATGCATCGCATCTGCTCCAATGATGCTACATTTGAAAGACTGGCACACGACCTTACTGACCGCTTTCTTAAGAGAGGATACAATAAGAATGTCATCAAAAAAGGACATAGGAGAGCTAAATTTTCTAAAAGATGTGATCTCCTCTACCAATCACAAAGAACTGATAAGACTGACACTGTAAGATTTATATCAAAATTCAATGTTTGAAATGGAGAAATGTGGGAAACCTTGAAAAACCAAAGGGATATATTACAACTTGATGGCACTCTGAAAACCTACTGCCTACCTACAGTCACAGGGAAGATCCACCTAACCACAGACACAAGGACAAGTTATTGTTGACAGGGACACTACATTTCCCTGATGGAACACTGGGTGAACCCATTTAAGTCTGGACAGAGTCAAAGGCTGGGACATCACACATCTTACCCACACCAAGAATAACGGGCCCAACTTCCATCATGGTTTCAGTCTCCTCGTATGCCAGTTCCTGTCTCTCTGCCTTCTCATCCTCAGCTGAACTAGCATCTCAATCACTCCCCAACTAGAAACTCTGCAGTACTGCCTTGGCAAAGCAGCAGCACTCTCTGCTGAAGCTCATTTGTTTAGGTGATAAAGCTCACAACGCAGCAGAGCTGTTGAAAGGGATAAAAGACCAGAATGGTTGTGTGCGATACTGAGTGTAACTTGGTGGTGGCTTTAAACCTGGGCAAGCTGGTACACATTCCATGCATGGCCCACATGCTGAACCTGGTTGTACAGAGCTTTTTAAAAAGATACCCTGACTTGCCGGACCTACTTGCCAAGGTACGCCGTGTCAGCGCCCATTTCCGAAAGTTATCTCAGGCGTTCGCCTGTCTGGCTGCTCTGCAGCAGATCTTTAATTTGCCTCGTCAATGGCTGATTTGTGACTTGCCCACACGCTGGAATTCGACCTTTCATATACTGGCCAGGCTTAGTGAGCAGCAGAGGGCAGTCTCTGAATTCCAGCTTCTCAATGCCCATCAGAGTAACACTCAACCCCCACACATAACAACTATCAAGTGGGTGTGGATCGCTGACATATATGAGGTTCTTCAAAACTTTGAGTACTGCATCAAGATGGTAAGCGATGATGACGCTATTATCAGCGTAACATCCCACTGCTCTATTACAATGTTTGCTGCAAAATCTCAAAGAGGAAGCTTTGAATGTCGAGCATGTGGCTATGGAGCAAGATTTTACATTGGCTAATACCACACAACCTAGCCTCAGACAATATTCTCAGGCCACATTGTGTGATGATGAGGAACAGGAGAAGGAAGAGGATGAGGAAGAACAGGAGTTTTTGGTTTGTGCTACAGATAGGACTCCCAATCCCAGCTTTATGCCTATCCAGCATGGATGGCCGGAAGAGAAGTATGGCAATGCATCGTGAGGAGGAGAGGATAGTTAGTGTTCGTCCTGAGGAAACTGAACGTTTGACTCTTTGTATTCTGCCACACATGGTATAGTTCATGTCCAGATGCCTTTCCCAAGACCCTTACATGAAAGACACTTTGTCCACTATGAAATACTGGCTTTGTAGCTTTACTTTACCCATGGTACAAGGAGAAATTTCCTTCTCCCATGTTGGAGGCAGCCGTGCCATTTTCAGTGCATGCATGCCAAAGGGCTGTTGTTGAAGACTTGCTGAAAAGATGACCTTCAGGCAACGCTGCTGGCAGAGGTACCGGCTCTTTACACTCACAAGAATTGCAGGAGAGGGACACGCACACCAGGTGCAACTTAGGTGGGTGGGAATGTCCACCAACTGAGCCTTTTCATGAGACCGCCACAATAGCAAGGGCTATCTGTGGGTGTAACTATGACAAGGAGGGAGAAGTTGACCAAGATGGTGAAGGAGAACTTAAGTGACCATACCAGCATCCTTCCTGATTCTTCAGTGCCCTTTAACTTTTATTTGTCCAAGCTGCACACTTGGCCCGACCTCTCCTTATACACCTTGAAGGTTCTGCCATGCCCTGCCAAAAGTGTGTTGTTTGAGCGGGTTTTTAGTTCAACAGGAGCAATCATAATGCATAGGCGCACATGCCTATCAGTGGAAAATGCAGACAGGATGACTCTTCTAAAACTGAACAAGGGCTGGATTTCCTCCTACTTTGTAAGCCCTACAGATGACAGCAACCCATTGTAAATGCAGACCCAAATGTTCTTTTTTGGACGTTGTCTTAACATCCATCCCTTACCATACAAACCCATTTTGTTCTGGAAATCACGTCCTACTCCTCTTGCTTGAGCAACAAGTACTTAGTGGTCATCTATGTATACCCCACGTGGGTAATGTTTTTAAATTTGTAAACCTTTGTGCATTGTGCAATGGTGAAATTTGTACTCACTATCTCTAGCAATTATAATAACTGCAAAATTGATTGTGAGGTCCCCATCACTGTCTCTTTCAGCGTGTATGATATAAACCCCTTGGGTAATTTTTGGAAATCTTTGTACATTGTCCAATCGTGAAACTTGTTCTCCCTATGTCTAGCAATTATAATAAATGCAAAATACTGTATATTGTGAGGTCCCCATCACGGTCTCTTTCAGCTTGTATGATACAGACCCCTTGTGTAATTTTTGGAAACCTTTGTACACTATGCAATGGTCAAATTTCTACTCTCAATATCTATATGTTCTATTATTATAATTTTTTATTGTGTTGCCCCTCTCACGGTCTCTTTAAGCGTGTATCTGGGAGCCTGATGTTGATTTTTGGGTCTGCTCTGGACATTGTAGAACATCAATGCATTAATAGGCTCCACACAATTCTTTACACAGAATAATAATATGAGTAATGAAATATGCACTATATATATGATGCTAGTTTGAAAATCTTACCCACACATCCTTTTATAAAGGGAAATTTGACATAATACCTCTGTTAGCATACGCCATATCCTGCTGACATATGCTGCACCCCATTAGGTGGGTGGAACTCCTGGGTACAAAATCTGTGTCTGAGGGTGAAACCACTGGCCCTTCCCCTGTGTTATATCCTTCTCAGTCTGTTGTCCAGGAAGCAGGCTTTGATGCATCTTGCACATAACCTGCAGTTGCACATACAGTGAGAACATTCATCAACCACGTCCACTTTTTGGTCACAGCACAGTGTTCAGTTTTCCCTTGTCAGCATATATGTCTCTTCCCAAATTGTTACTTAGATAGGGCATACATATTCGTTGTCACTTTACATTGTCTCGTGCTGGACAAAGACCATTCCTGGCTTTTCCAAGATCCTAAATGAGACTTGTGTCTCTATATTAAACTGTTGCTTCCCTTAAATTTTCTAAATTTGGTGAAAAAATAAATGGTGGTGGGGAATTGGCCAGCTTCTGTACATTTTAAGCAGGTCTAAGAGACTGGGTTAATACTCTCCACAGACCTATTCAGGCTGCAGCCTTACACATGTTGCAACATGGTCATAGCCACGCTAAGGCCTTTACCTGAGATCTGTAGCACTGCATGTCACCTGAGTAATACACAGACCTTGTCACTCTCTGGGACATATCCTGTAATTACTTCATTGTTGCTCAAACCCATGCAAAAGATACATTCTGCCTGGTTGGGTAGTTTCCAAAAGAAATGCATAGGCTTGTGCAGATTAGTCACTGGCACTTCTGTCTCTTTCCCTTGAGGAGGCTGCTTCAAAGTAAAATGAGGCTTGTACATGTTCCTGACATGGGTTTCAGGCCTGACAGACTGACCACAATACATGCCCTTACTTGCATACACTGTATTCAGAATTTAATTCAAATGGTTTTGGTTTCTGGTAGAATCCAATTTACTGATATTGATTATAGCTCCCCCAACTCCTATATTATATTCACCTTACAGTGGTTTCACCTGCCATGAGAGTGGCTCCATTAAGATCCGGTGGCCAAAATGAACTGTGGAGCTCACATAACTCAGGTTTCACGGCACCTTCTGGGCCTCTGAAAATGTGAAGCGAGGGTCGCATAATGACATGGCTGTGGACGTGGTGATGGTGGCTAGCGAAGCCCAAAATTGAAATGGGAATGTTTTAGTTGGCATTGTAAAGTGCTGGGGAATATGTATTCCACTATCTAGCTAACAATTTTGAATGAGGGAGGGACCTCCCAAATGTAGGGGTGAGAGCTCTCCCAAATGTATGATACAGGGCCACCCGAATATTAGAAATTATTTGTACCGATTTTTCAAATCACTATTTGCTCATCACTAGCCATTTCCATCCACCACTTCCACATACATCACCACCTACACCTCTACCTCCACCCCTCCTCCACTTAGACCTCTGCCTCAGGGTTCAATTTTTTTCATTTTTGTTAATTTTTTTTCTCTGTTATTTTAAGTAATTTGACTAAGTAAAAAAAATGTTGACCCAATCCCCCCTTCCATGTCCACCACCATGTCCACCTCCACCTCTTCCTCCACTTGTACCTCTGTCTCATGGTTCTTTTTATTTTTGTTTATTTTTTATCTCTTATTTTAAGTCATTTGTTTAAAAAAGAAAATGGGATGGATGAGGAAAGGATGGATGCATGAGGGAGGGATTTATGTATGTATGGATGGATGGATGGATAAGAAAGGGATGGATGGATGAGGGTAGGAAGGGAGAGATTAGGGAAGGATGGATGGATTACAGAGGGAGGGATGAGAGAGGGATGGATGAAGGAGGGAATAGAGAAGGATGGATGGATGGATACGGGATGGATGATTGATAGATGAGGGATGGAGGGATGGATGAATAATGCAAGAATGTATGTATGTATGGATGTGGGATGGATGGATGGATGAGGGAGGGATGGATGATGAGGGAGGGAGGGATGAGGGAGGGATGGATGAGGGTGGGATGGATGGTTGTATGGATGAGGGTTGGATGGATGGATAAGGGAGGGAAGAGGGAGAGATGGATGGATGGATGAGGTAGGGATGGATAGACCCATTTTTGATAACCAGACAAACGAAAGCAGACAGATTGGGGGCTGCAGCCCCAAGCTGTCTGCTTTTCCTTAGCTGGTTATTAAAAATAGGGGGAAACTCACAAAGGTTTTTTTTCAATTTTATTACTAATATAAATAAATAAATGTAAAAAAAATGTGGGCCCCCCATATTTTTAGTAACCAGACAAAGGAAAGCGGACAGCTGTGAGCTGGTATTATTATTATGGGAAGGGGCAAATAGCCTTAAATTTACCAGGCTATTAATCCCAGCTCACAGCTGTTTGATTAGTTTTTACTGGTTTTTATAGGGAGACCCCCCAAAAAATGATGTAGGGTTCCCCCTATATTTAATAATGAGCAAAGGCTAAACAGATAGCTGTGGTCTGATATTAATAGCCTAGGAAGGGGCCATGGATATTGGCCTGTTCCCAGACTAAGAACCTCAGCCCTCAGCCACCCCAGAAATGGCGTACCCATAAAATGCACCACTTCTGGCGCTTAGCCTTGGCTCTACCCTCTTGCCCTTTGTGGAGGCAAATGGGTTAATAGTTTTGGGGTTGATGACAGATGTTTTATGTCTGCTAACATCAAGTCTACGTGTTAGTAATGGAGAGGTGTCTATCAGATGTCCCCATTGCTAGCCCCATAAGTTTAAGTTAATATATACACACATACAGAATAAAGTCCTTTAACTTCTTAAAGACCGCCGATACGCCTTTTAACGGCGGTAGTTAAGGGTACTTAAACCAAAGCGCCGTTAATTAACGGCGCTGTGGAAAAAGTGTATAGCGCCCCCAGAGTCGGATTTTTCTCAGGGTCTCAGCTGCTTGGGGTCGCCAAGACCCCAGAGAACATGACTCAGGTTTGTTTTTACCGACTTGGGGTTGTGATCGCTGTTGTATAATGCCGACCGCAAAAAAAAATATCCAATGTGCCATTTAATTTCTCTCTCTTCTGATGTGATCGTACATCATAGGAGAGAGAAATAGGGTCCCCAATGCCCCTCGTACCTCCTTGTGGTCCTCCGGCCCTCCTGCATCCTGCTGTGGGCGCTGCCATCTACTTCCAGTCAGAAAATGTGCGCCCGCTGCGATCTGCCGGGGGGGATATTTTCTCCGGGGTCTCGGCTGCCGGGGGTAGCTGAGACCCCAGAGAACATTATTCGGGTCGGTATTTACCGACTCTAGGGGTTGCGATCGCCGTTATTAACCGTATAATGGCGACCGCAAAAAAAAAAATCCGATGTGCCATTTAATTTCTCTCTCCTCTGATGTGATCGCACATCAGAGGAGAGAAAAATAGGGTTGCCGATCCCCCCATACCTCCCGGTGGTTCTCAGGCCCTCCTGCATCCTCCAGTCGGCGCCGCCATCTTCTTCCGGTCAGAAAATGGCGGGCGCATGCGCAGTACTCCTGCCACGATCTGTCGGCTGGCACGCGGCAAGAATAGGAAGATTTTTCCTATTGGCTCATTTTGGTCACTGTGATAAACGCTATCACAGTGATCAAAATAAAAAAAATAGTAAATCACCCCCTACCTTTATCAGCCCCTTAGTTAGGGAAAAATAATAAAATAAAGAAAATATATTTATTTCCATTTTTCCATTAGGTTAGGTTAAAGTGAGTTGGGCTAAAGTTTTAGGGTTAGGGTTAGGGTTAAGGTTAGAGATGGGCTAAAGTGAGTTGGGCTAAAGTTTTAGGGTTAGGGTTAGATTTAGGCTAAAGCGATGTTGGGTTATTAGTTTTGGGGTTAGGGTTAGGCTAAAAGTGAGTTGGGCTAAAGGTTTAGGGTTAGGGTAAGGCTAAAGTGAGTTGGGCTAAAGCTTTAGGGTTATGGTTAGGCTAAAGTGAGTTGGGCTAAAGGTTTAGGGTTAGGGTAAGGCTAAAGCGAGTTTGGCTAAAGCTTTAGGGTTATGGTTAGGTTAAATGAGTTGGGCTAAAGTTTTAGGGTTAGAGTTTTGAGTTAGGGTTGGGATTATGATTGGGATTAGGGGTGTGTTGGGGTTAGGTTTGTGCTTAGGGTTATGGTTAGGGTTGAGATTATTTGTTAGGGTTGTGGTTTAGGGTTGGGATTAGTTGATAGGGTTTGTGGTTAGGGTTATGGTTATAGCCTGCATTCCAAAAGGTGCTCCTTCCCTACCGAGCTCTGCCATGCGCCCAAACAGTGGTTTCCCCTACATCTGGGGTATCAGCGTGCTCAGGGCAAATTAGACAACAACTTTTGGGGTACAATTTATCCTGGTACACTTGTGAAAGTAAAAATTTGGAGTTGCAAATATCATTTTTGTGGGTAAAAAAAATACTTTTTATTTTCACGCTCTGCATTATAAACTTCTTGGAAACACTTGGGGTTCAAAGTGCTCACCACACTTCTAGATAAGCTCCTTGGGGTGGTCTAGTTTCCAAAATGGTGTCACTTGTGGGAAGGGGGTTTTACTGTTTAAGCACATCAGGCTCTGCAAACGCAACATGATGCCTGCAGACCATTTCATCAAAGTCTGCATTTAAAAACGTCACAACTTCCCTTCTGAGCCTCGACATGTCCCAAAAACATTGGTTTCCCCCACATAAGGGGTACCAGCGTACTAAGGAAAATTGGACAACAACTTTTTGGGTACAATTTCTCCTTGTACCCTTGTGAAAGTAAAAATTTGGGAGTGAAAAGAACATTTTTGTGGAAAGAAAAAATGATTTTTTATTTTCACGGCTCTGCGTTATAAACTTCTGTAAAGCACTTAGGGGTTCAAAGTGCTCACCACACATCTAGATAAGTTCCTTTAGGGGTCTAGTTTCCAAATTGTTATCACTTGTGGGTTTTTTTCACTGTTTAAGCATATTAGGGGGCTCTCCAAACATGACATGATGTCCGATCTCAATTCCAGCCAATTCTACATTGAAAAAGTCAAACATCGCCTTTTCTCTTCCGAGCTCTGCCGTGCGCCCAAACAGTGGTTTACCCCCACATATGGGGTATCGGCATACTCATGACAAATTGCACAACAACTTTCGGGGTCTAATTTCTCCTGTTACCCTTGTGAAAATAAAAATTTTGGGGCGAAAATATCATTTTTGTGGAAAAAATATGATTTTTTATTTTCACGGCTCTTACGTTATAAACTTCTGTGAAGCACTTGGGGTTGAAAGTGCTCACTACACATCTAAATAAGTTCCTTAAGGGTTCTAGTTTCCAAAATTGTGTCACTTGTGGGGGTTTTCCACTGTTTAGGCACATCACGGGCTCTCCAAACGCAACATGGCGTCCGATCTCAATTCCAGCCAATTCTGCATTGGAAAAGTCAAACGGCACTCCTTCCCTTCCAAGCTCTGCCATGCGCCCAAACAGTGGTTTATCCCCACATATGGGGTATGGGTGCATTAAAGAGAAATTTCACAACAAATTTTTTGATTCATTTTCTCTTTTTATACTTGTGAAAAAAAAAAATGGTTCTGAAGTAAAATGTTTGAAAAAAAAAAGTTAAATGTTAATTTTTTACTTCCACATTGCTTCAGTTCCTGTGAAGCACGTAAAGTGTTAATAAACTTCTTGAATGTGGTTTTGAGCACCTTGAGGTGTGCAGTTTTTTGAATGGTGTCACGTTTGGGTATTTTCTGTAAATTACACCCCTCAAAGTGACTTTAAATGTGATGTGGTCCCTAAAAAAAACTTTTAAGCCTTATAACTTCCTAACAAAAAACAATTGTTTCCAAAATTGTGCTGATGTAAAGTAGATATGTGGGAAATGTTATGTATTAAGTATTTTGTGTGACATATCTCTCTGATTTAATGGGATAAAAATAAAAATTTTGAAAATTGCAAAAATTTTCAAAATTTTCACAATATTTCCATTTTTTTCATAAATAAATGCAAGTCATGTCGAAGAAATTGTACCACTAACATGAAGAACAATATGTATCGAAAAAACAGAATCACCGGGATCTGTTAAAGCTTTCCAGAGTTATAACCTCATAAAATGACAGTGGTCAGAATTGTAAAAATTGGCCTGGTCATTAAGCTGCAAATTGGCTCTGTCATTAAGGGGTTATTTGAAATAAAAACTCCCCAAACCCATTTTACCCATTTGTTATTTAACAAATAAAGAAAAAGCAGTATTCCTCACCTGTCTATCGAAATTCCATAAGTTCCACAATGTGGCCCATCTCAGCTACATTATGATGCATTGCTGAGCGATGGCACATCCAGGACACTCTGAGCTGAGCATGACCAGTGATAACATCAATAAGGCTACAGTCAGTCACAGGCAGAGCTTCTCATGCTCTGCTTAATGTGAGCTGGCTGGCTTGGAGAGCTGTCATATCACTGATGTCACTGCTCTCCAAACAATCTGGATCATTGTGGGACATAGCCATTAATGGATTATCTGCGAAAGGGTGAGTATAACTTTGCTTTTTTATTTTTAATTTTGGCTCCTCACCAGTCTAACAATACCATCCCCCAGTTGTCTGCTTTCGCTTGGTTGGTTGTCAAAAATGGAGGGGACCCCTCATCGGTATATTGAATTAAATAATTTTAGAAAAAGTGAGTAACCCTCTTTTTAGTAACCAGTAGTGTTGAGCATTCCGATACCGAAAGTATCGGGTATCGGCCGATATTCACGGTATCGGAATTCCGATATTTAGTTCCGATACTTTTGCCATATCGTATACCGGAATCGGAAGTTCCCATAATGCTATGAGAGGCAGTGTGATTTGATTCAGCCAATGAGGAATCCTAAGAAGTGTGGGCACATCCTTTAAGGCTGCGGTCATGTTAACTAATGGCATGGCTGTGATTGGCTGCTGAAATGATGTCATGAATGCACTATAAAAGGTGCCGCCGCCATTTTGGTTTCATTCTGCTTTGAATTCAGTTAGGGACAGAACGCTGCTCTTCTGACTCTGAGGGACAGTTAGAGATTGCGATTTTGTGTATTGTGCTTTAGGCAGGCTAGTTTACCAACCGCTGTGTAAAGATTCCTTTTGCCTTGCAGTGCTGTTTTCACAGCTGTCCGCAAGGTCTGTGTGTGAGTGCAGGTCACGCTGAAGTTTGTTCTGCATCCACTGCTGGATGCAGTGGATCACAGCTCAACGTGTGTCACTGCCTCATATTTTTTTTTTAATTGCTGCTGCTCAATTCAATTTAAATTAACTCTCTCCTATAAGTGTGCCGCGCTTCCATCCGTATCCAATACATTGGTTGCAAACACTATAGGAGTAGATAGCGGAGCCTTTCATAGCTAGTACACAGTTCTCTGCAGTGTTCACGGCTGTCTGTCAGGTCTCTTTGTGAGTGCAGCTCACGCTGAAGTTTGTTCTGCATCCACTGCTGGTTGAAGTCTGCTCAGCGTGTGTCACTGCCTCATACTTTTTTTTGTTTAATTGCTGCTGCTCAATTCAATTTTAATTAACTCTCTCCTATAAGTGTGCCGCGCTTCCATCCGTATCCAATACATTGGTTGCAAACACTATAGGAGTAGATAGCGGAGCCTTTCATAGCTAGTGCACCGTTCTCTGCACTGTTCACGGCTGTCTGTCAGGTCTCTGTGTGAGTGCAGCTGATGCTGAAGTTTGTTCTGCATCCACTGCTGGTTGTAGTCTGCTCAGCGTGCGTCACTGCCTCATACTTTTTTTTGTTTAATTGCTGCTGCTCAATTCAATTTAATTAACTCTCTCCTATTAGTGTGCCGCGCTTCCATCCGTATCCAATACATTGGTTGCAAACACTATAGGAGTAGATAGCGGAGCCTTTCATAGCTAGTACACAGTTCTCTGCAGTGTTCACGGCTGTCTGTCAGGTCTCTTTGTGAGTGCAGCTCACGCTGAAGTTTGTTCTGCATCCACTGCTGGTTGAAGTCTGCTCAGCGTGTGTCACTGCCTCATACTTTTTTTTGTTTAATTGCTGCTGCTCATTCAATTTTAATTAACTTTCTCCTATAAGTGTGCCGTGCTTCCATCCGTATCCAATACATTGGTTGCAAACACTATAGGAGTAGATAGCGGAGCCTTTCATAGCTAGTGCACCGTTCTCTGCACTGTTCACGGCTGTCTGTCAGGTCTCTGTGTGAGTGCAGCTGATGCTGAAGTTTGTTCTGCATCCACTGCTGGTTGTAGTCCGCTCAGCGTGCGTCACTGCCTCATACATTGTCCATTTTTTCTGTAGTGTTTTTTTTTCCTGAATTTCTTCTATTAGTGTGCTTCCATCCATATCCAGCTAGATTGGTTGCAAACACTAGTTAGGAGTAGATAGAGGAGCCTTTCGGCTGGTTTTCGGCCTGCAGGACCAGCCAGATTAGTATTACCCTATTTTTTGTAGCCTCATCTATTGGATCGTAGGTTCCTGCATTGTAATAGCTACAAAAAGTTTGTGATACTATCGATTATACATCTTTTGTCTCAATCACAACCTTTGTTTTTTTGTGAAAAACACAAAAAAGTGAATAAAGTTCACCAAACACTACACTTGACACTTGTTAGGCCACATTAGCTCATATTAAAGTGTAGTCCACACTTAATAAACTTAGTGTTTCTTATACCTGTTAGCAGCTGTTCAGGAATAAGCACACTAAGGCCTTAGTACTTTTCTGCCTATCTTTATCAATCTACCAAGATGAAGAAGGCAGGGAGTAAGGCACGTGGTCGTGGGCGTGGAGTTTCAGCAGAGAGAGGACGTGGGGATTCTGTGCCTGCTGCGGGCATCAGTGACACAGCATCCCCCAGTTTCCCCGGGAGCGGTCCCTTATGCGCAGCTTTGTAGGAGCTCACCGTACCCCCCTGCTGCGTGAAGAACAAATTGAAGCCGTTGTCGGATGGATGCCAGCTAACGCATGGACTTCAATTACTTCCACATCCTCTCAGGACCAGAGCACTGAAGAGCAACCATCTGTCTCTTCATCACCTGCCTAATTGCCCAGGCAGTCAGAGAGGTTTGTACAGGAGCCAGCTCAGTCTCTACTTCTGTTCTCTGAATCTGTTAGCTTGGAAATAGGGGGCCAGCCAAGCAGCATTCTAGAATGTGAAGAAGAGGGAGTATGCAGTGATGCGCAACTGCTTTGTCTCTCTGAATCTGAAGAGGCGGGTGGGCCAGTGCCTATGGTCAGCACACCTCAGAACGCATCTGATGATGATGAGACTCAGGTGCCAGTTTCTGTTGCGCATGGTGCTGGCCAGACGACCCAGGAGAAGCAGGTGTTTGAACACGGTAGTGTAGATGATGAGGTCCTTGACCCATCATGGCGTGAGGAACAGGAAGGTGGTGGGAGCAGCTCTGAGGAAGAGATTCCCCCAACGGCCCAAACAGGAGGGAGAGGTAGGGGTCAGACTTGGTTGCCTGTAGCCTCCACTTTGCCACCCGTTCGGAGCAGTTCTCTTCCAAAAGCCAAAACGGGCGCTCCCAGGACTTGCAGTGCGTGGTCCTTTTTTGACACAGTTGCAGATGACATTTGCTTTGTAAAATGCAAGCTGTGTAATCAAAAAGTAAAAAGAGGTAAAAGTGTCAGCAACTTCAATACAAAAAATATGTGGAAACATGTGCGGACCAAGCACGTGGTGGAGTTACAAAGACACACTGAAGACGTAGGCCAACCTACAGCACCACCTACCTCTTCAGCTCGTGTTGTAGCCTCTTCCTTCAGCTCACACACAGCTGGTTCGGCTTCCTCACAGGATCACCCTGGAAGAACCTCTTGCACTGGTGTACAGAGACCCAGTGTAATTCAACCCACAGCACCACGTTCCCTGTCATCCTCACACTCCCAGGCCACTCTACAGCCATCGGTAGCACAGGCATGGGAGAAAAGGCGGCCATACTCGGCAAACCATCCCCGAGCACAGGCTCTGAATGCTGGCATTGCAAAACTCCTGTCCCTTGAAATGCTGTCACTCAGGCTGGTGGAGACTGACACCTTCCGTAACTTCATGGCATTGGCAGTCCCACAATACAACGTGCCCAGCCACTTTTATTTCAGCAAAAGCATGTGGAGGGAAAAATTAAACATGCGCTACTAAACGCCGTCAGTAGCAAGGTCCACCTGACCACCGATGCGTGGACCAGTAACCTTGGAAAGGGACGATACCTTTCCCTCATTGCCCATTGGGTCAATGTTGTGGAGCCTTGTACAGATCTTGAGAGTGGTGCTGTACGTGTTCTGCCAACTCCAAGGATTGCAGGAATCCAGTCTGTACACATTGACTCCTCCTCATACTCCAGTTCCTCAGAATCATCGCTGCAGGAGCCGTTACGGTCTACCTCCACATGGACCCGTGAATGCTTACCTGTTACGACCGATATGAGCACAGCCATGGCCAAACATCAACAGGTCCTGAAATTAATTTCTATGGGGAATCGAAGCCACACAGCGCAGGAGCTCTGGAATGCCATCAAGCAGGAGAGCGACGTGTGGTTTGTGCCAGCAAATCTCCAGCCAGGCTTCGTAGTGTGTGACAATAGCCGAAATCTGGTGGCAGCTCTGGGCCTAGGCAACCTCACTCACATACCATGTCTGACACATGTGCTCAACTTGGTTGCGCAGAGTTTTTTGAGGGACTATCCGGATCTTGATGCACTGCTGCACAAGGTCCACATAGAGTGCGCTCACTTGCGGCGTTTCAGCATGGCCAGATTTAGCATTGCAGCTCTGCAACGCCGATTCCGCCTTCCGGAACATCGCATTATATGTGAACTACCCACCAGGTGGAATTCCACGTTACATATGTTGGAGCTGTTGTGTGAGCAGCAGGCAGCAGTAATGGAGTACCAGCTGAATCAGGTGCAAACAACTCGCAATTTGCGCCGTTCACATTTCACCACCACTGAGTGGGCCTCTATGAAGGACATCTGCCACGTTTTGCGTGCGTTCGATGATTCGACGCGGATGGCAAGTGCAGATAATGAACTAGTCAGCATGACTGTCCCCCTTATCTGCCTGCTTCAAAAAACACTGCAAGTAATAAGGGATGAGGTTTTGGAAGAGGTCGAGGATGAGCAGTCACAAAATCCATCACCTTCTGGACAGTCTGCGCAATGTGGTTCCTCACAAAGGCCTAGGCAGGGGACACTTTGTGAGGAGGATGAGGAGGAGTCAATGGAGGAGGAAGACATCGCTCCAGAGGAGGGAGGTACACAATGATCTAGTAGTCAGTATGTAGAGCGAGGGTGGGGTGATGCAGAGCAGGCAGAGCTGACGCCTCTTGCAGGGGACAGCGTTTCTTGGCCAGTTGGGAGTCTGCAGCACATGGTTGATTTCATGCTGCAGTGCCTGAGAAACGACCGCCGCATCGCCCACATTCTCACCACGTCTGATTATTGGGTGTACACCCTCCTAGACCCTCGCTACCGGGACAACTTACAAAGCCTCATAACACCGTTGAACCGGGAGCGTAAAATGCGGGAGTACCAAGACACTCTGGTGCATTCCATCATGTTCTCCATTCCAGCCGAGAGCACTGCTGTTAGTGCTTTACAAAGCAGCTCTGTGCGTCGAGGCAGTGGAGGAAGCTCTGCACCAAGAGGGAGCAGAAGCAGCGCCTCTGCAAGACCAGTATGGCCCAAATGTGGCAAAGTTTTGTGTCCCCGCCACAAATGTCTACACCATCACAGACGGCTCCAGTCAGCAGGAGGCAACGTTTCTGTCAGATGGTGACAGACTACATGTCTTGCCCTCTCAGTGTACTCCCAGACGGCTCTTCCCCCTTCAAGTTTTGGGTCTCTAAGCTGGATACATGGCCAGATCCTAGCCAGTATGCATTGGAGGTGCTGGCTTGCCCTGCTGCTAGTGTATTATCGGAGCGCGTCTTTAGTGCCGCAGGTGGTGTACTAACAGATCGTCGCATGCGACTATCCTCCGATAACGTTGACCGGCTTACTTTTCTGAAAATGAACAAGGCATGGATCTTGCCTGAATTTGCCTGTCCAGTTTCCGATTAAATAACTGGTTGGCAATAGTATCCATGTCTCCTCTTCTGTTCATGTTTCTACCACCTGAACTGTACTCCCTGGGTTCCAACACTGCCAGTTGCTGCTCAGAAGTGCCGTCTGCACAGAGAAAAACACAAGCTCCTGTGTTAGTGGGTTCAGTAATGCCAGCTGTTCCCCTGCTGTGTGTCTGGCAATAAGTCTCCTGCTCCCTCCACATGCACACACCAACAGATGTCTAACTTGCTCCACATAGGGATGAGCCTACACCCTGATTGATATGCTCCAAACCAGAAAAACAGAAGCTTTCCAAACATTAAATGATAAATTGTAGTCCCAAATATGTACAAATATACATTTTAAATTAAGCGCATATATGCACATGGCTACTACAAATGCAAACAAAAAAGCCTACATAGGGTTTGAAATGAATGCATACAAGTACATTTCATAATCCATTATTGCTGCTTAAGGAACGGTATGTACACCTGTATTATCGTGCAGACAATGGATGTAGGACTAGTCATCATCATTACTTATATATGTGACAGTAAAAAACACACTGATTGAGGACAACTCTTAGTTCACACCCCATATATGAAAGGTCCAGCATCTAATCCTGATAATAAGGCGCAATAATCATGCATAACCTATAAAAAGTGCATCGTGCATAGTGAAAATAGCAATGTATACCTGCAAGTGCAGGTGAAACAATGCCAACGGATAGAAAAGGTTTATGCTATCTAGGTATCAGAGTGCATAGCGACTGATGGCGAATAGCGATATAATACTGTAACTCAATAAAGGCTGCAGCACCCTCACGCGCGTTTCGCTTGTAGCTTCTTCAAGGGGGACGTGCGTGTATGGTTGCTCATAGGTGCATGTTTATAGAGGAAATCAGTCATGATGCCGGCTTTGTTTCGGCGCTACGCTACCGCTGACGAACGCTGCGCAACGTTACTGCAAGTTAGCGTC
>JARQOD010000001.1:619438223-619463050 GCA_033576555.1 Oophaga sylvatica | reverse complement strand
TGAGATTTAAAGCGACAGTACCTGCAAGACAGACAGTGACATGTACAATGAGACAGACACCCGGGAGAATACGAATCCCTCTTTTGATGATCTGTGACACATACAAGCTGTTATGGGTCTGCGGAACACACCAAATATATAATGTAGAAAGGTGCGTTCGCAGCCCGGGTCCACCGTGCAAGCGGAGCCTGCTGCTAGTAAAAATGGCGCGAGAAGCAAACTCTGTTATCCCGCAGAGTCGCCAACATAAACGCCGTAATGCGCTGTGGCAATGAGTGCGAACTCTGTTACTCCACAGAGCCGCTAGAAGGAGAGCCACAGCGCTATATGGCGATGTGTGCGCACTCACTAGACACAACTGAGTGGCAAAGAAAACACGCTAGGGCGCTGACTAGCGTTGAAAGCGAACCCTGTTATGTCACAGGGCGCTGCGAAAAAGCATTGTGTCCCGTAAGGCTCTCAGGTACACAGTTAAGTGCTAAGCGTACATAAAGCGTGATCATGTGCTAATGTCCTCGCGGGAGTCACCCGCAATCTATGGCGTCTGAACGCCAGACCCTGAATACGGCAATCAAAACTCCTCACCGGTTATGCCGGTAATCTAGGTCATCTAGGACACCGACCCTGACCAGCTACCATACCAAACTCCTCACCGATTAAGTCGGTATTCTAGTGGCTTATTTCAGCCGGGTCCCTATCCACACATACACATGACCACACTGGCGCATAGCATACAATGGTTGATATTAGCGCATGGCGGCCCAGCCATGCTACCCTTTTATAGCAACAGCTACAGGACCTTCCAGGAACAAGGACCAATGAGAAACTGTTACAAACACATGTAGCTACATGACCTTCCTGGCGGACCAATAGGAGCCGCTGCAGCACCTGAACATGTGACCCCTGATCTCCAATGAGAGATCTCACTCTGGGCATGCTCAGAAGGGAAAACGCAGGACTTTGTCCCAAAGACGTCTGCTCCAGCACTGGCTATAATAGCAGATCCAGGAAAGGCAGCAGCAAGTCACTGCACAGTATTGGAGTGGGCAAGACGCTTGGACCGACGTCTCTGCTGAGCAGGCTCCACTGCGGCCGGAGATGAATGGGAGACCGCAGCGGGACGGGTTTGAGACTCCCCTTGTGCAGCAGCGGGAAATCGAACCCTAACATTACCCCCCTCCTAGGGCCCCCCCTTCTTTGGGCCTCGCTGTGCACAAAGGCAGCAATGAGCTGCGGAGCATGAACATGCTCGGCAGGCTCCCAGGATCTATCCTCAGGCCCATAACCCCTCCAATCCACCAAATACAATTTTTTGCCTCGTACCACCTTGCACCCAACAATGGCGTTCACCTCATGATTGTCGGTAGATGAACCCGACGTCCCGGCAGATGACTCGGAAAACCGGGAAATGGCCACGGGTTTCAAGAGGGACACGTGAAAGGTGTCAGTTATACCAAGGCGAGGTGGAAGGGCTAGGCGGTAAACCACCGGGTTCACCTGCTCAAGAACTTTAAAGGGGCCCAAAAAGCGAGGTGCCAACTTGGTGGACTCTACCCGCAGCCTGATGTTTCGGGCAGAAAGCCACACTAGGTCACCCGGAGCAAATGTAGGAGCGGTGCGCCGATGGGCATCGGCCGAAGACCTCATCCTCTCTTTGGAGGCCTGAATGGCATCCTGAGTGCGGTCCCAAATGTCCCGTGCCTCCACAGCCCAGTCTGCCACCCTGGAATCGGCGGAAGACACGGGCATAGGCACTGGTACCCGCGGATGCTGACCGTAGTTCAGGAGGAATGGGGTCTGTCCGGTGGAGTCAGCCACAGCATTATTTAGAGCGAACTCAGCCCACGGTAGCAAGGATGCCCAGTCATCCTGCCTGGCAGAGACAAAATGTCGCAAGTATGTGACCAAGGTCTGGTTGGCCCTCTCTACCAACCCATTCGTCTCGGGATGGTATGCAGAGGAGAGATTCAACTCAATGCTGAGTAGACGACACAGCTCTCTCCAGAACCGAGACGCAAACTGGGGACCTCGATCACTGACAATTTTGTCTGGCATACCGTGTAGGCGGAAAATATGCCTAATGAATAATGCTGCCAAGGCCCGTGCAGACGGTAACCGTGGTAACGGCACTAAGTGCACCATTTTGGAGAAGTGGTCGGTTATCACCCAGATGATGGTGCAGGCCCGAGACTTGGGTAAGCCCACCACAAAATCCATCCCGACCATCTCCCAAGGCCTGTCTGCCACCGGTAAAGGAAAAAGTAACCCAGCTGACCGTTGTTGAGGGGACTTATTCTTGGCGCAGGAGACGCACGCCTGAACGTATTCCCTGACTTCACGGGCCATCTGCGGCCACCAGTATGTCCTCGCCAGCAACTCAGAAGTCCTTTTCGTCCCAAAATGTCCACCCACCCTGGACGAATGTGCCCAAGAGAGTACTTCCGGTCGCAAATTGGTGGGCACAAAAGTCTTGCCCGAAGGCACAGACTCAAGCGAAACCGGAGCCACCGTTCTTAGGCTTTCTGTGGGGACAATCAGCCGAGGCTCCTCCTCCACCTCCTCAGAGGACACCACGGAGCGGGATAGAGCATCTGCGCGAATGTTCTTCTCACCGGAGAGGAAATGGAGGGTGAAATGGAACCGGGAGAAAAACAAGGACCATCTGGCCTGATGGGAATTTAGCCGCTGGGCTGTCTGCAAATACACCAAGTTCTTGTGGTCTGTGAACACTTGGAAGGGGAAGCGAGCCCCCTCCAGAAGATGTCGCCACTCGGAGAAGGCCAACTTCATAGCCAGTAACTCCCTGTCCCCGATGGAATAATTCCTCTCTGCTGGTGTAAAGGTTTTGGAAAAGAAGAAGCAGGGATGCTTCCGACCCTGGGCATCCTTTTGAAAAAGGACTGCTCCAGCACCAACAGAAGAGGCATCCACCTCTAAGATAAAAGGTTTATCGACATCGGGGCGATGTAAGATGGGAGCACTGGCGAAATGCGACTTGATGGAGAACGCCTTGGTGACCTCCTCTGACCACAACTTGGGATTAGCTCCCTTCTTGGTGAGGGCTACCAAGGGAGCTACCAAAGTGGAGAAGTGGGGAATGAATTGGCGATAGTAGTTAATGAACCCCATAAAGCGCTGCACCGCCTTAAGGGAGTGGGGTTCTTGCCAATCCATCACAGCCTGTAGTTTGGTAGGATCCATAGCCAATCCCTGGGTGGAGATGATATAGCCCAGAAAAGGTAGAGACTCCTGCTCAAACATGCACTTCTCCAACTTCGCATATAGGGAATTTGCTCGCAAGAGGTCGAAGACCTTGCAGACATCTATCCGGTGGGAGGCCATATCTGGAGAAAAGATGAGAATGTCATCCAGATAGACTACCACCGAGGTGGTCAACATATCCCGGAAAATGTCGTTCACAAAGTCTTGGAAGACAGCTGGAGCATTACAGAGCCCAAAGGGCATTACCAGATATTCATAATGCCCATCCCTGGTGTTAAATGCCGTCTTCCACTCGTCCCCCTCACGGATGCGAATCAGGTTATACGCACCCCGCAGGTCTAGCTTAGTAAATACCCTTGCTCCCCGAAGCCTGTCAAAAAGCTCAGAGATTAGCGGCAAAGGATACTTATTTTTCACGGTGATAGCGTTGAGACCCCTATAATCAATGCACGGACGTAGTTCTCTGTTCTTCTTCTACACAAAGAAGAACCCCGCTCCGCTGGTGACACCGACTTCCTAATGAATCCCCTTGCCAAGTTCTCCTGAATATATTGGGACATGGCCTCTGTCTCAGGAAGAGAGAGGGGATAAACCCTTCCTCTAGGAGGCTCAGCTCCAGGCAAGAGGTCGATAGGACAGTCATAGGGGCGATGAGGCGGAAGAGTCTCCGCAGCCTTCTTTGAGAAAACGTCCGCATAAGACCAATAGACCTTGGGAAGAGGAGAGAGGTCTATGGGTATCTCAGTGGTGTTGACCTGCACACTGTCCCTAATGCATCTGCCTTTACATAAATTACCCCAACCCAGAATTCTCCCTGAAGACCACTCAATATGGGGAGAGTGGTGGCGGAGCCAGGGTAATCCCAACAAAACCTCATCTATACCCTCAGGGAGGATAAAAAATGATATATTCTCCTGATGGGAAGAAGACATAGACAAGGTGAGTGGAACAGACTGATGGGTGATTTGTGAGGGCAGAATTGCTCCGTTCAACACCCGAACCGATACTGGTTCAGCCAGCAACACCAAAGGCATGGTGTGGCGAGAAGCAAAGGAGGATGACATAAAATTTCCCTCTGCCCCAGAATCCACACACAGCTTGACAGGTAGGGTGGTAGAACCGTGGGTAATTATCCCCTTGAGGAGCACTTTAGGGGCAAAACTCATGGCGTCCAGTGACCCTGTTCCTACGGTTACTGGGCGCGACCGCTTATTCAGCCGCTGTGGACATCGGTTGGCAAAATGTCCCTGCTGCTGGCAAATATAACAAATCGGGGATGGACGAGTGACCCGAGATTTAGATCCTGCAGGAGCAACCTCCTGAAGGTCGGGCGCCTGAACAGGCGACTCCAGAGGGTTGGTGAAGGTAGGAGCCAACTGGTCCCTCTGCCTACACTGGACACGTTTCAGCCTCCGCTCGTGGAAACGGAGGTCGACGCGGGTGGAAATAGCGATAAGCTTCTCCAGTGTGGCAGAAATCTCCCTGGTAGCCAAGGCGTCTTTCACATGACCCGCCAGTCCTCTCCAGAACACGGGAATGAGGACTTTATCTGGCCACTCTAATTCTGAGGCCAGAGTCCGAAATTGGACAGCAAAATGGCTGACCAAAGCCGAACCCTGGGTACTTGCCAGCAGTTTGAGCGCCGCATCGTGGGTGACCTGAGGTCCTAGAAAAACCTTCTTCAGAGCCTCCAGAAAACGAGAAGAGCTCTGCACCACACGGTCGTCGCGCTCCCACAGCGGCGTTGCCCACTCCAATGCTCTGCCCGACAGAAGAGCTATCACAAAGCCCACTTGTGCCCGATCCGTGGGGAAACGTGCAGCCAGAAGCTCGAGGTGTATGGAGCACTGACTTACGAATCCCCGACATTGCTTGCTGTCACAAGCAAACTTGTCTGGAAGCGGGAGGTGGGACAATGTAGGGACAGAGGTGGCAGAGGACAAACTGGCTGCAACTACACTAGCAGCCTGAACAGCGACTGCGGTAACATCCACAGCTGAGGTTGTGCGCTCAAGAGCCGCCAACCTACCCTCCAGCTGCTGGATGTACAGCTGTAATCGCTGTTCATCCGCCATTTTACTAGCCAGACCCTGGCGCTAATATTATGTTATGGGTCTGCGGAACACACCAAATATATAATGTAGAAAGGTGCGTTCGCAGCCCGGGGTCCACCGTGCAAGCGGAGCCTGCTGCTAGTAAAAATGGCGCGAGAAGCAAACTCTGTTATCCCGCAGAGTCGCCAACATAAACGTCGTAATAAGCTGTGGCAATGAGTGCGAACTCTGTTACTCCACAGAGCCGCTAGAAGGAGAGCCGCAGCGCTATATGGCGATGTGTGCGCACTCACTAGACACAACTGAGTGGCAAAGAAAACACGCTATTGCGCTGACTAGCGTTGAAAGCGAACCCTGTTACGTCACAGGGCCGCTGAGAAAAAGCACTGTGTCCTGTAAGGCTCTCAGGTACACAGTTAAGTGCTAAGCGTACATAAAGCGTGATCATGTGCTAATGTCCTCGCGGGAGTCATCCGCAATCTATGGCGTCTGAACGCCAGACCCAAAATACGGCAATCAAAACTCCTCACCGGTTATGCCGGTAATCTAGGGCATCTAGGACACCGACCCTGACCAGCTACCATATCAAACTCCTCACCGATTAAGTCGGTATTCTAGTGGCTTATTTCAGCCGGGTCCCTATCCACACATACACATGACCACACTGGCGCATAGCATACAATGGTTGATATTAGCGCATGGCGGCCCAGCCATGCTACCCTTTTATGGCAACAGCTACAGGACCTTCCAGGAACAAGGACCAATGAGAAACTGTTACAAACACATGTAGCTACATGACCTTCCTGGCGGACCAATAGGAGCCACTGCAGCACCTGAACATGTGACCCCTGATCTCCAATGAGAGATCTCACTCTGGGCATGCTCAGAAGGGAAAACGCAGGACTTTGTCCCAAAGACGTCTGCTCCAGCACTGGCTATAATAGCAGATCCAGGAAAGGCAGCAGCAAGTCACTGCACAGTATTGGAGTGGGCAAGACGCTTGGACCGACGTCTCTGCTGAGCAGGCTCCACTGCGGCCGGAGATGAATGGGAGACCGCAGCGGGACGGGTTCGAGACTCCCCTTGTGCAGCAGCGAGAAATCGAACCCTAACACAAGCTGCTCTGATAACTCACCAATTGCACTGAGCACGGCGATGCTCAAGTTCTATCGCTTTCTGTACCGTACGCCCTGTCCGGTGCGTCGGTCACAGTGATCTGTAATAGCCTTAATCAAAATTCTTACTATCCACGTCTGATTTGACTGGGATGACCTCCCGAGCGTGGACGATTATTGTGAGAACTTATCCAAACAAAGCTCCTGCCCCTCACACCTGGATTGATCTGGGATAACTTCCCTCCTGTGTGTGAAAGATAACTGCAGAAACTTAACCGATTCAAAGCCCTCGCTCCTCATAACTGGTTTGATCTGGGATAACCTCCCTCCAATGTGTGAAGAATAACTGCGTGGACTTATCCAAAACAAAGCTCCCGCCCCTCACACCTGAATTTTTTGGGATGGCCTCCCTCCTGTGTGTGAAAGATTTCTGCGGGAACTTATCCAGCAATTTGTCTTTTGCTATACAGCACCCAGAAATCAGCAAGCAAAAACACAGTCACCGTTCCAACTTTCTCCCGGTTCACATAAAACATGAAACATATACAGCACAGCAGCAAACAACTAGGCTTATATCCCAGGGCTTTTGGATAAGGGTATGGACTTTTTACACAACCTGGGAATGCGGTGATGACCACGTCCGACCGGCTAGAAGTGTAGGCTAGGACTAGGCACAGGGAACATTCAGGTAAGATGACAGAGTTTTCTTACCTTACTTATGGAGCTGCAGTCTCCGTTCCGTGTGCCAAGGCCAGGGCCAACACCCCCATCTCTCCGGTCGGCTGGGTCCTCGTGCGTTTCGTCCAATGTCCCGCGTGCAGGCGCCAACTGTTATGGAAATTTAATTAGGACAAATTTATCCTTCAATGTTTGCTGCTTGCCGTTCCCAATTCTCTATTTAATGTCTTTTTGAGCACTCAGAACGAAATGAGACTGTCCACAATGGAAGTGTCAGTATGGCAGTTCGTCAAGACTACTCATTTATTATTCATTCAAGGTTTTATACGTTTACAAAAAGAGGCTGGTTAGTCAATTAACATACAATTAGAAGCTGCTAGATTATTGGCTGTTCTAGTGTGAGTATGATAATTATGATAATTATGATAAAAGGCTGAAGTTGCAGATTTATTGTTTTATATTCTTTTGCCCTAGTTTTCTTGCATGACTATAAAGTAAACAACAGATATCTAATAAGACTCTATGTACTTGTTCCTTATGAAGGCCAGATTCCTTTAAAACGACTGATTATAGCTGGCATAGATATATGTGAGCACAGGATTTTTAGCAAGTGAGATCTATCTAACTGTGAATGCATATATGTGAATATACATTGAATATATGGAATATATATATATTTCCATGACACCACAACCGCATACAAAGCTTCTCCCGTGCCTCTCCCATACTCTGGAACTCTCTACCCCAACACATCAGACTCGCGCCTACCATGGAAACTTTCAAAAAGAACCTGAAAACCCACCTCTTCCGACAAGCCTACAACCTGCAGTGATCATCAGTCTACTGAACCACCGCACGACCAGCTCTACCCTCTTCTAGTGTATCCTCACCCATCCCTGTAGACTGTGAGCCGTTGCGGGCAGGGTCCTCTCTCCTTCTGTACATGTGTGTGCCTTGTATTGCTCATGTTTACTGTACTTGTCTATATTTGCTCCTCTTCACATGTAAAGCGCCATGGAATAAATGGCGCTATAAAAATCTATAATAATAATAATAATAACTGGCAATGAGTCTTTTGCAAACCTCTGGAGTAATTTTGGCCCTCTCATCTTTGCAGAATTGTTGTAATTCAGCCACATTGGAACGATTCCATGCCTGAACCATCTTTTTAAGGTCATTTCACAGCATCTCAATCGGACTAAGGTCAGGACATTCCCTAGGCCACTCCAAAGTCTTCATTTATTTTTTCTTAAGTTATTCAGATAAGGACAGTCTCATTCAGGACTTTTTAGTAGACAGCATAATTCATGATTCCATTTACCACTGCAAGTCTTACAAGTCCTGAAGCACCAAAACAGCCCGAGACAATTACACTACCACCACATTTTACTGTTGGTATTCCTTTTCTGAAATGCTTTTACATCTATGCCAGATGTAATATGATATACACCTTCCAAAAAGTTCAACTTTTGTCTCATCAGTCCACAGAGTATTGTCCCAAAAGTCTTGGGGATCATCAAGATGTTTTCTGTCAAAAATGAGTTGAGCCTTTATATTCTTAATGCTCAGCAGTGGTTTTTCTTTTGGAACTCAGCCATGCAGGCCATTTTTGCCCAGTCTCATTCTTATGGTGGAGTCATGAATATTGACCCTATCTGAGGCAAGTGAGGCCTACAGTTCTTTGGATGTTGTTGTGATGTTTTTTGTGACCTCTTGGATGAGTCATTAAAGCACTCTTGAGGTAATTTTGGTCAGCTGGCCACTCCTTGGAGGGTTCACCACTGTTTCATGTTTTCACTATTTGTGGATAATGGCTCTCAAGGTGGTTTGCTTGAGTCCCAAAGCTTTAGAAATGACTTTATAAGCTTTTCCAGACTGATGGATCTCAATTACTTTGTTTCTTATTTGTTTCACAATTTCCTTGGATTGCGGCATGATGTCTAGCTTTTGAGAATCTTTATTCTACTTCACTTTGTCAGGCAGATCCTATTTAAGTGATTTATTAATTGAAAACAGGTGTGACAGTAATCAGGCCTGCATGTGGCTAGGAAATTTTAACTCACCTTCTCAAAGATGTGATACACCACAGTTAATTTATTTTTTAAGGGGGGAGCAATCACTTTTTCAAACATGGCCCTCTAGGTTTGGATTTCTTTTTCCCTTCATTTAAAAACTGCATTTTGTTTTCACTTGTGTTATCTTTGTCTAATATTTAAATTTGTTTCGTGATCTGGAACATTTAAGTTTGACAAACATGAAAAAGAACAGGAAATCAGGAAGGGGGCAATCACTTTTTCACACAACTGTATCTATCTATCTGCCTATCTACCCCATACTGTATCTATCTATCTATCTATCTATCTATCTATCTATCTATCTATCTATCTATCTATCTATCTATCTATCTATATCTTTGCACATCTAATGACATACTAAAGAAAGAAATAACGTATACACAAAAGCAAGGAAAAAAACAAATGAGCCGAGGTGTGGGATTCATGTGGAAATTCAGCTGTGTGAAAGCCTGAATAAACACTGATCTTAGGAACGTACCCTAAGGCTATGTTCACTCCTTGCTGTTTGCTGCTTTTTTGTGCAGCCAAAATGTGCTCTCTTGGCAGTAAAGAAGCTGCTTACAATAAGTAGGTTTTGGTGCTTTTCCGCTGCTTTTTTTGGTGAGTTTTTGCTGTGTTGTTTGCTGCTTTTTTGTGCAGATTACGTGTCATTTGTCTACAGTTAATGTTTAATAAAGGGGTGGAGGAGGCTGTTTTTTTTCTCTTTTTAATTTTGCCTTATTTACAAGTCATTATAAAGGAAAGAATGCTTCCTAATTAGTGATGGGCGAATGTGCTCAATGATTATCAGATATCACTCGAATATCTAGGAGCTTGGATGTGCTCGGCACTCGTCGAGCATTGGATTGCGCTTGGATTGAATGCTCAAATCCCTGCACTGAAAGTTTGGCCCCAATAAATATGCTGGGATGCCGTAGCCATCTTGGTAGTGGCATTACTGTGATTGGCTGGCCGCGTTACCTTATTAGAGGTTATAAAGGACTGGCGCTGCAATGCTCGGCACACTGATGCCATTGAACAGGGAAAGAGAGAGTGTAATTGTCCAGGCCTGTGTGCACAGTTTTAGGAATCAAAGTTGTCTATTGGTGATATTTTGCTTTACAATTGTACTAAAAGTCCTTCTTAGAGCTAATCTTGTGCTTTGCTATTTCTATGGGATACGATCTGCATTTAGCCTAGGGACAGCTGGAGCAGGGAGATTGGTTGAATACAGCCTCTAGGTAGGGCTTAGGGCTTCACAGTCCATTGCTAAATATATAGCTGCAGCAGGTGACCACATTTTTTTTTCTTTTGGTGAAAAAATTGATTATTGTCATCCATACAGTTTAACTTGCTTTGTGTAAAATTACAGTGGTTTAATTTTTTTAAAAACCGTGTGGCCAGCTTCAGTTCACAACATTTTTTATTTAAAAAATTGACTATTGTCATCCATATAGTTTAACATGACTTGTGTATAATTATGACAGTTTAAAAAATTTTAAAAACGCTTGGCCTGCTACAGGTCACAAACATTTTTTATTCCAAAAATTTACTATTGTCATCCATACAGTTTAACCTGCTGTTAGGGTTCGAGCTCCCGCTGCTGCACAAGGGGAGTCTCGAACCAGCCCCGCTGCGGTCTCCCATTCATCTCCGGCCGCAGTGGAGCCTGCTCTGCAGAGACGTCGGTCCAAGCGTCTTGCCCACTCCAGTACTGTGCAGTGACTTGCTGCTGCCTTTCCTGGATCTGCTATTATAGCCAGTGCTGGAGCAGACGTCTTTGGGACAAAGTCCTGCGTTTTCCCTTTTGAGCATGCCCAGAGTGAGATCTCTCATTGGAGATCAGGGGTCACATGTTCAGGTACTGCAGCAGCTCCTATTGGTCTACCAGGAAGGTCCTGTGACTACTGTTGTTCTGGAACAAGCTTCATTGGTCCTTGTTTCTGGCAGGTCCTGTAGCTGTTACTATAAAAGGGTAGCATGGCTGGGCCGCCATGCGCTAATATCAACCATTGTATGCTATGCGCCAGTGTGGTCATGTGAGTGTGTGGTTAGGGACCCGGCTGAAATAAGCCACTAGAATACCGACTTAATCGGTGAGGAGTTTGGTGTGCTAGCTGGTCAGGGTCGGCGTCCTAGATGCTCTAGATTACAAGCATAACCGGTGAGGAGTTTTGATTGCCGTATTCAGGGTCTGGCGCTCAGACGCCATAGATTGCGGGTGACTCCCGCGAGGACATTAGCACATGATCACGCTTTATGTACGCTTAGCACTTAACTGTGTACCTGAGAGCCTGACAGGACACAGCACATTTTCTCAGCGGCCCTGTGACGTAACAGGGTTCGCTTTCAACGCTAGACAGCGCCCTAGCGTGTTTTCTTTGCGACTCAGTTGTGTTTAGTGAGTTCGCACACATCGCCATATAGCGCTGCGGCTCTCCTTCTAGCGGCTCTGTGGAGTAACAGAGTTCGCACTTATTCCAACAGCGCGTTACGGCGTTTATGTTGGCGACTCTGCGGGATAACAGAGTTTGCTTCTTACGCCATTTTACTAGCAGCAGGCTACGCCTGCACGGTGGACCCCGGGCTGCGAACGCACCTCTCCACATCTTATATTTGGTGCGTTCCGCAGACCCTAACACCTGCTTTGTGTAAAATTACAGTGGTTAAATTTTTTAAAAACCACTTGACCTGCTTCAGTTCACAAAATATTTTGATTCCAAAAATTGACTACTGTTATTCATACATTTTAACGTGCTTTGAGTAAAATTACGTTGGTTTAAAATTCTTAAAAAATGCTTGGCCTGTTACAGTTTACAAATTTTTGGGGTTATGAAGATTGCCTACTTATCCATATTGTTTAACAAGCTCAAATCAAGGTAGTTTAAATTTTTTTAAAACCGCATGGCCTGCTACAGTTCACAAAATTTTTTGTTCCAAAAATTAACCACTGACATCCATACAGGGTAACGTGCTTTGTGTAAAATTATGGTGGTTTAAATATTTTCAAAACTGCTTGACCTGCTACAGTTCACAAAATTTATTGTACCAAAAATTGACTATTGTCATACATACAGCTTAAAGTGATTTTAGTGAAATTGTGGTGGTTTGAAATTTTTAAAACACGCTTGGCCTGCTACAGGTGACATTTTTTGTTTCAAAAATTGACTTTTGTCATCCGTACAGTTTACCATGCTTTGTGTGAAATTACGGTGGCTTGAAATTTTTAAAAACCACTTGGCCTGAACAGGTGACCAAATTTTTTGTTCCAAAAATTGACTGTTGTCATCCTTACAGTTTAACTTGCTTTCAGTAAAATTACAGTGGTTTAATTTTTTTAAGAACCGCTTGGCCTGCTTCAGTTCACAAAATTTTTTTATTCCAAAAATTGACCATTGTCATCCATACAGTTTAACATGGTTTGTATATAATTATGACAGTTTAAAAATTTTTAAAAACGCTTGGCCTGCTACAGTTCACAAACATTTTTTATTCCAAATATTTGACTATTGTCACCCATACAATTTAACCTGCTTTGTGTAAAATTGCAGTGGTTTAAATTTTTTAAAAACCACTTGACCTGCTTCAGTTCACAAAATATTTTGATTCCAAAAATTGACTACTGTCATCCATACATTTTAACGTGCTTTGAGTAAAAAAATGGCGTTTTAACATTTTTAAAAAACGCTTGGCCTGTTACAGTTTACAAATTTTTTGGGTTACAAAGATTGCCTATAGTCATCCATATTATTTAGCAAGCTATGCGTAAAATCAAGGTAGTTTATATTTTTTAAAAACCGCATGGCCTGCTACAGTTCACAAAATTTTTGTTCCAAAAGTTAACCATTGACATCGATACAGGGTAACGTGCTTTGTGTAAAATTATGGTGGTTTAAATATTTTCAAAACTGCTTGACCTGCTACAGTTCAAAAAATCTATTGTACCAAAAATTGACTATTGTCATCAATACAGCTTAACGTGCTTTGAGTGAAATTGTGGTGGTTTGAAATTTTTAAAACATGCTTGGCTTGCTATTGGTGACATTTTTAGTTTCAAAAATTGACTATTGTCATCCATACAGTTTAACATGCTTTGTGTGAAATTACGGTGGTTTGAAATTTTTAAAAACCACTTGGCCTGCACAGATGACCACAATTTTTGTTCCAAAAATTTATTATTGTCATCCATACAGTTTAACATATATATTTGTATCAGACTTTGCACTTAGGGCATAGCCTTTATAAGTCTAGTAGTACCACAACATTTCAATTTGAACAGAATGTGTATGAGGCCTTCCTTTATGTCTAACAGAGGGTGCAGCTGAGTCCCTCTTCTATCAAATTTTTGGCATTTCTTGCTTTCTTCAAAAATTACGCTAAAATTTCCAATTTTTTTTATAAAAATTCCAATTTTGCTTTACTTAAACTATTATTTTCTTTTAAATTCTTTTTGAATTTTGCCTTATATACAAGTTAAATATACAGGAAAAATGTGTGTTAAAAATTTTTTTCCTGTAAACTTTAAGTTCTCTTCGATTTTGAATGTTTTCTTGTCAGTTCTTAAAGTTGAGTAAAAGTGTGACACCATTGTTCTCAGCAGCGATCTTGGAGTCAGAGATGCTTCCAGGGTTTTTCCCCATGCTGTTCTCCTTCCATTCAGCACTTTTTCTATCCAATTCAATATTTTCACTGCCCCCAGACCTCTTTGTAGGGTCTGCTGGAAAATTCTGAGATTTCCCATTGACTCCCATTATACTTGTTACTCGAAATCTCTTTTGACTTCTGGGTTAGCAATGGGGGGGGGGGATCTGACAGACACCTCTCTATCACATACCTCTGGGTTTGATGTCAGCCCCAGATGCTGACATCAACACCAAAACCCATTCCTCTGATTGTCAATGCAGCAAGGCACTCGGGAAGAGCTGAGGCGAAGTGTCAAAATTGGAATGTGTCATTTCTGGGGCTACTGAGTCCTGGTATTTTTAGACTGGGAAGGTCCAAATAAACACCCCAGTGTTCGATCAAATATCTAGTAGTGCCGAGCATGCGCCCATCACTAATCATTATGCATGTTATTCAGGCTGACCACTAAACTAATGCAGATCTTAGAACAGACTCCATAGTTATTCAGACAGAGTAGTGGCCCACTAATTACTTCTGCAGAAAGACAATATCATGACTATAGAGGACTACATGGCAGCAGGTTCACTAGTCCACTAGTGATAATTTTCTGCTAATAAAACTGTGCCTTTATAAAAACTACAGCAAGCAGCCAAGTAAGTGACACATTGCTGGAATCAGCAACTCTCTTCTGTGTCTCTACATTATGGTGCTCTCATATTACGTGGCAGAACCTGGTGACAGATGTCTTTTACATAGTAACATAGTTAGCAAGGCAGAAAAAAGACATTTGTACATCCAGTTCAGCCTATATTCCGTCAGAATAAATCCTCATATCTATGTCCTTCAAAAGAACCTAAGAACTGTAAGATACAATATTGTTAAGCTCCAGGAAGACATCCAGGCCTCTCTTGAACCCCTCGACTGAGTTCGCCATCATCACCTCCTCAGGCAAGGAATCCAGATTCTCACTGCCCTAACACTAAAGAATCCCCAGACGCAGAGAATGCCCCTTGTGACTATCACCTTCCTTGGTATAAACAGATCCTCGGAGAGATATTTGTATTGTCCCCTTATATGCTTATACATGGTTATTAGATTGCCCCTCAGTCATCTTTTTTCTAGACTAAATAATCCTAATTTTGCAAATCTCTTGGGTATTGAAGTTCCCCCATCCCCTTTATTAATTTTTTTGCCCTCCTTTGTACTCGCTCTAGTCTATTACATCCTTCCTGAGCACCAGTGCCCAAAACTGTACACAGTACTCCAGTACGCTGAAAGCCATAAGGCTCTGAATTTGTAGAAGCATGGTGGTTTCTCTCGCTATACTGATAATAACTCAATGGTGTTCAATTCTAATGTTAAATTGGAAAATATTAAAATTATTGTCCACTTCTTAAGAGCTGTAGTCCCCCATGTCAAATAAAAAAACATAATCACTTTCCAAAGCTGTGGGAAGTCTGTTCCAGTGATGTCCTTGCTGGGTTTGCTAACGCTTGCATATGACATTATGTCATATGTCATTATGTCATATGTGGGAACAGCCTATCAGTGGCTACTTTGGAGCTCAAAGCGATCTCGTTTCCACCTGATGTCTGAGTTATGGAAGCATAAAATTACAAACAGAAGCAGAAAGCTGAAGTAACATTTATGCTTGAAAGATAACTTGAAAAGCAAAAAAACATAGATTCGTTATTGCATTTCTGCCTTTTTTGTCAAGTTTTTGGTGCATTGAGCATTTTTTTGTTTGCATCAAATGTATTTTTCCCAAAAATTAAAAAATTTGTTGACGATGTCCTCTAGTTCCTCGATGGAGTAATTTTATGTACACCAGAAATTTTTTTAGCAATTTTTTGCAACATTTTTCAAAACATGCAACTTTTTGCTTTAACCCTTTCACGAACTTAGTTGTATTCATACGTCCAGATTGGTAAGTACTTCCCGACCTTGGACGTATGGATACATTTTGGCGATAACGGCAGGGTATTCAGCTGACATGACAGCTGATACTCGGCATTTGCTGCCAGGAGTGGAACCCACACAGGAGTTTAACCCTCTAAATACTGCGAACAATATCCTTCCGATCTGCAGCCCCATGATCACCAGAGCTAGCAAGTTAAGCTGAATTCACACTAAACGTGTGAAAAATCGGTCTAAGTCTCCCTGCCGAGAGTCACACAAGTGTTCTCCGTATGGTAATCCGTGTGTAATGCGTTTGCAATGCAATGATGTGGTTTTCTCCCACTCATTTATCAGTATGACATCCATATGACATGCGTTTGGCTTTACATTTCTCACTGACTTTCCCCATTGAATTAAATGGCTCAATGGGTGGAAACTTAGTAAACCTAATCAAGGAGCCCATATATTGGCTCCACAACAAGTTCCCTCCGCCAAACATGACAAACATGTGTGACAGGCTAACTTTCAACACAGCTGAGCAAGTTCTTTTCCATTGGGTCTTGTCTCAACATTTCAGAGAGCCTTACCCAGTGATTATTGATCCAAGGAGGTGGAGACTAATGTTGGTACATTCGCTTTTGAGGCGATGGCTCAATAAAGGGTATTTCCATTGACTGTATGGTTCTCTACGCAGCTATCCTGACAAGTTCTATCAGTACTGTCGGATGAGCCTCGCAACATATGACCTTCTTTTGGAGGCTGTGCGATCTGGCATATCCTTCAAGGACACAAAGATGTGCAAATGTATTTTGGCAGAGGAGCGTCTTTTACTTACATTATGGTGTATTAATCCTATATTTGTGGGATCTTAAATGTCCTTTGCACTTTCAAACCCACTCCGGCCTTTCTTTTGTTTCTAAATATTGTCTGTATGTTTTCCGTATGTACAGTACAGACCAAAAGTTTGGACACACCTTTTCATTTAAAGCTTTTTCTGTATTTTCATGACTATGAAAATTGTACATTCACACTGAAGGCATCAAAACTATGAATTAACACATTGTGAAACAACTGAAAATAT
This sequence comes from Oophaga sylvatica, assembly GCA_033576555.1. Lineage (NCBI taxonomy): Eukaryota > Metazoa > Chordata > Amphibia > Anura > Dendrobatidae > Oophaga > Oophaga sylvatica. The sequence goes on along the minus strand of JARQOD010000001.1, from coordinate 619,446,324 downwards.
GTCTTATATTTTAGATTCTTCAAAGTATCCATCTTTTGCTTTGATGACTGCTTTGCACACTCTGGGCATTCTCTTGATGAGCTTCAAGAGGTAGTCACCGGAAATGGTCTTCCAACAGTCTTGAAGGAGTTCCCAGAGATGCTTAGCACTTGTGGCCCTTTTGCCTTCACTCTGCGGTCCAGCTCACCCCAAACCATCTTGATTGGGTTCAGGTCTGGTGACTGTGGAGGCCAAGTCATCTGGCGTAGCACCTCATCACTCTCCTTCTTGGTCAAATAGCCCTTACACAGCCTGGAGGTGTGTTTGGGGTCATTGTCCTGTTGAAAAATAAATGATGGTCAGCTAAACGCAAACCGGATGGAATAGCATGCCGCTGCAAAATGCTGTGGTAGCCATGCTGGTTCAGTATGCCTTCAATTTTGAATAAATCCCCAACAGTGTCACCAGCAAAGAACCCCTACACCATCACACCTCCTCCTCCATGCATGCTTCACGGTGGGAACCAGGCATGTAGAGTCCATCCGTTCACCTTTTCTGCGTCGCACAAAGACACAGTGGTTGGAACCAAAGATCTCAAATTTGGACTCATCAGACCAAAGCACAGATTTCCACTAGTCTAATGTCCATTCCTTGTGTTCTTTCGCCCAAACAAGTCTCTTCTGCTTGTTGCCTGTCCTTAGCAGTGGTTTCCTAGCAGCTATTTTACCTTGAAGGCCTGCTGCACAAAGTCTCCTCTTAACAGTTGTTCTAGAGATGTGTCTGCTGCTAGAACTCTGTGTGGCATTGACCTGGTCTCTAATATGAGCTGCTGTAAAGCTGCGATTTCTGAGGCTGGTGACTCAGATAAACTTATCCTCAAAAGCAGAGGTGACTCTTGGTCTTCCTTTCCTGGGGCGGTCCTCATGTGAGCCAGTTTCTTTGTAGTGCTTGATGGTTTTTGCAACTGCACTTGGGGACACTTTCAAAGTTTTCCCAATTTTTCGGACTGACTGACCTTCATTTCTTAAAGTAATGATGGCCACTTGTTTTTCTTTACTTAGCTGCTTTTTACTTGCCATAATACAAATTCTAACAGTCTATTCAGTAGGACTATCAGCTGTGTATCCACCAGACTTCTGCACAACACAACTGATGATCCCAATCCCATTTATAAGGCCAGAAATCCCACTTATTTAACCTGACAAGGCACACCTGTGAAGTGAAAACCATTTCCCGTGACTACCTCTTGAAGCTCATCAAGAGAATGCCAAGAGTGTGCAAAGCAGTAATCAAAGCAAAAGGTGGCTATTTTGAAGAAACTAGAATATAAGACATATTTTCAGTTGTTACACACTTTTTTGTTAAGTATATAATTCCACATGTGTTAATTCATAGTTTTGATGCTTTCAGTGTGAATGTACAATTTTCATAGTCATGAAAATACAGAAAAAGCTTTGAATGAGAAGGTGTGTCCAAACTTTTGGTCTGTACTGTATGTTTTAATTGCTTCATCACATTTTGTCATTTTCACTCCCTGATGTTTGTCAAAATGAACTGCTCCTTACCATGTAATAGTGTTGTCTCTTGTTGAGCTAGGGCTTAGTTTGCTATGTAGCTTACTTTTATAATGGCCTACACTGTTAAGATTATGCATGGTGGAGATGTGAACTTCTCAATTTGTGTTTTTTTCTTTAAAATTTTAGATTTCTATCCAACTATGCTGCACTTCATCTGGAGTTTCTGATCGGGAAATTGACCATCTCAGGCATTGTACGTTCTACATGTACATAAATATGGGCACGCCTTCATAGTTCATATGCTTGAGCCCAAAAAAGAAGACTGGCTGCGGATAGTGGCTTTGAGCAAACATGCCAGTTCCCCAACTGCATAGGATCCCTGGATGGGAAGCACATATGTGTTCGTAAGCCGCCAAACTCAGGGTCTCAATATTACAATTATAAACCATTTTTTTCTGTAGTACTGTTGGAAACTGGAGGGTCCTGATGTCAGGCATACAACTAAGTGAAACAAGTGTAAAAGTTGTCATTAAAGCCTGTCGTTCTTCACAATTTCACGAGGATCCATGAGTGCCCATCAAATGATGCTGATGATGGAGACTATGGACCTAATCGCAAGGCTACAACACATGTTGACAGTCCACGTTGTCAGCGCTCTGGCCTTAAAGTGCGGGACATATTAACAAATTATTTTCTATCACCAGAGGGATATACTACACGGCAAGACTATGCTGTATCTATGTAATAATAGCCTTTGTTGTTTTAATTTCATTTAATATCTATTAGCGAGTAAACTGTATGATGTAAATTTTTGCAATCAAAAACACCCTGGATATTAGAAACATTAACTATATATTGGTCAAAAATGAAAGCACACATTGAAATAACAGGTTTATTTAGTTCAAGTGTATTTTGCAAAAAACAAAACCATATTCAAATCATATGGCAACTTAGGATAATATTCCCGGGCAACATGAAACTTGAAAACAATCACATTACTTATTAAAATACACTTTCTTACAAATTCTGGTATGAAGATGGAGGTGATGGCAGGAGCCCAGCATGAGTTGTTTGTTGATGTTGGGTTCCTACCTGATTAGACCCCAGAGAGGTGGATGAAGCTGGATTCCGGACCAACAGAGGGCCCTGTTGTGGTATATGGTATTGGCCACTTGCGTACTGGTATCCATATTCTTGTGGATTTGTGTTTGGCATTTAGATAAACCCTCCAGAATGGCCATGTCGAACATACCCATATTGTGACCCTTTTCCTACAGTTGGTATGTTCAAGTAGCCACATTGGGCAGATGGAGCTGGATTTGAGTAGTGCTCATGTGTTTGGAGACATTGGGACATGGTTTGATGTGGCTGGGGTGATGTGATCTGTGGTGGAGGTGGTTAGGGGATTTCTGTAAGCTGCTCATCCTGGCTTCCAGGCATGTATAGGTGGTTGTCAGTGTACAACTGCCGTCTTTCAAAGAAGTTGAAAACCAGCCTTGGATTGTTAGGTTCTGTTCATGAATCTACACACGGTGCAGATTTTTTGCGGATTCGCAGCGGATTTTGACCAAGCAATGATATCAAATGGGAAAAAAATTGCTGTGCAAATGCTGTGGAAAATTCTGCACTGATTCCACAGCGGTTTATTTTCCGCAGCATGTCAATTCTTTTTGCAAATCTACTGCATTCCTACACCCATTCAATTAGAGAAATCTGCATGGCAAAAAATGCATGGCAATCTGCAAAAAATCCGCACAAACTCCGCATAAAAAACGCGTAAAAAAACGTGCTGATTTTGACATGCGTTTTCTGCCAAAAGAGGCAGAATCCACTCAGGAAATTCCTTAGCCCATTCCGCAACATTTGCACATACCCTCACAATTTGTACCGCACCTCTGGCACGCAGCTTCCCCTCATGGAGAATTGTGCACATTTACCTTGCAGAGATAATCCAAAACACCAATGTCTACTTGGTGCCTGTTACCGGTGGCGGGAAGCTCACTCCTGCGCCTGCCCAGTCGTGGGAAGGCCGCAGACTGTGGTGAGGTATCCAGGGGGAGGGTAGGACTATTGCTACATCCACGTTCCTCATGTTGATTGGACTCCTATCCTGCAGAAGGTCATGGTGGTGGTGGTTGGTTTGTTGCTGATGGTGCAGAAGAAGGTCCAGTCTCCTCTTCACTTTGCCAACAGGGTCCATGTTGATACTGTTTCTCGTTCAGTAAGGTTGGATTCAGTTCTGTTATTTGTCAAAAATCAAAGTAAAATTAAAAATTAATTGATGTACCTTAAGGCCAAGTATGTAAATTTTTGTCAAGCATGTACTTACGAACGCAGATCCCTAATGGGAGCTAGGAAATTCAAACGGTCATAATATATATATTTCAGCTTTTTATTGGTTGCTGCACCACTCCTAGCCCGCTGCTGGCGTTCACGGTGGTACTGATTATGGCAACTGTGCCACCGTCTTGTGACATCAGACACTGCAAAGTGACACAATAAATTAATATACAGTACAGACCAAAAGTTTGGACACACCATCTCATTCAAAGATTTTTCTGTATTTTCATGACTATGAAAATTGCAGAATCACACTGAAGGCATCAAAATTATGAATTAACACATGTGGAATTATACATTACACTTTACAAAAAAGTATGAAACAACTGAAAATATGTCTTATATTCTAGGTTCTTCAAAGTAGCCACCTTTTGCTTTGATTACTGCTTTGCACGCAGAAAAGGTGAATGGATGGACTCTACATGCCTGGTTCCCACCGTGAAGCATGGAGGAGGTGGTGTGATGGTGTGGGGGTGCTTTGCTGGTGACACTGTTGCGGTGCCCATAGTTAGTGTAGCTTTAGTCCCATATTTCAGGCCTCTATTGCACCAGAACCATCAGCATTTCCACATTTATATGTCTGGCCATGTTGATGGTATCCGTGAAGGCATGTTCCTGGCTTTTTTATAGGTTGCCAGGGAAATATCCATGCTAAGCTTCCTGTTCTTGGCTGATACAATTTCCTGTCATCAGGAAAATGTGTGCATATCTGTCACAAGCTAAACGGATGGTCCTTGTGGCATCCGAGTTTTTCTCACACCCATATGCTTGTATTGGCGAGTCCCGAACTATATACGCGCTCGTGGAATACGCCTGAGAAAAGAAATGCTGATGTGAGCTGCCCCATAGATCAACACTGGCCCGAGTGCTATGCAATGTTTTCTCACATAGCACTCGCCTGTATTCTACGGTTGCGTGACTCCAGCCTTAGTTAGATCAGGTGCAGTGCATGATTTAACTGTCTTTCGCATTAATATGCTTTATAACTGCAATCACACCTATGAAAGGCAAAGTCCAATAGTGGGACTAAGTGAAAAAATAAAAAAAAGTGTAAAAAATGAAAAAATTAGAATATCACAAAATAATATATCTATATATATATATATATATATAGTGTTAGGGATCGAGTTACTGCTTCTGCACAAGGGGGAATTTCGAGCCATCCCCGCTGTGGTCTCCCATCCGTCTCCGGCCACAGTGGAGCCTGCTCAGCAGAGACGTCGGTCCCAGCGTCTCGCCCAGTCTAATACTGTGCAGAGGATGACTGCTGCCTTGCCAGCTCCTGCTATTGTAACCAGTGCAGGTCAGCGGCGAGCAGACGTATTTTGGACTAAGTCCTGTGTGTTCCCTTCTGAGCATGCCCAGGGTAAGATCTCTCATAGGAAATCAGGGGTCACATGCTCGGCTATTGAAGCGACTCCCATTGGTCCTCGAGGAAGGTCCTGAAGTTGCTCGAGTTCTGGGGCAGGCTTCCATTGGTCCTTTCTAGAAGGTCCTGCAGTTGTTGCTGCTATAAAAAGCTTGCATGACCACACGGCCGTGCGCTAGTATCATATCTGTTACGTGCTTGCACCAGTGTGGTATTATGCATGTGGTTAAGGACCCAGCTGAAATAAGCCCCTAGAATCACCGGCACCTCCGGTGAGGAGTTTGTGTGTTTGGATTCAGGGCTCTGGCTGTAATAGCCCCTAGTATACCAACACCTCCGGAGTTTGCTGTGTGTATTGCATGACCACAGACTGCAATCGCTTAGCGTCATCTCTGTCGCCTGTGAGTCTGACAGAACACAGCCTTTGTCACAGCGGCTCTGTGAAGTAACAGAGTTCACTTATACTGCCATATAGCGCTACAGCACTTTAGTTAGCGACTCGGTGGATTAACAGAGTTCGCTTATACCGCCATTTAGTGCTACGGAATTTACATCTGCGACTCTGCGGGATAACAGAGTTCGCTCATACTGCCTATTTGTGCCATCTTACTAGCAGCAGGCTCTGCCTGCACGGTGGACCCCGGGCTGCAAACGCACCTTTCTTTAATATCTATTAGCTGCGTTCCTCTGGCCCTTAACATATAGTATATATATATCTATATATATATAGATATATATATACAGCCCTGGCAAAAATTAAGAGACCACTTTCAAATGTTCAGTTTGCCTGATTTTTATCTTTATAAATATATTTTTGAGTAAAATGTAAATTGTTCTTTTAGTCTATAAACTTCTGACAACATGTCACTGTAATTTCCAAGCAATAAATTTTGTATTTTTTTTCTGACAAAGAAAAATGGTACAGTGCTCAGACCTCAAATAATGCAAGGAAAACAAGCTCATAATCATTTAGAAACAACAATACTAATGTTTTAACTCAGGAAGAGTTCAGAAATCAATATTTTGTGGAATAACCAAGAGTTTTAAAAACAGCTTTCATGTGTGTTGGCATGCTTGCCACCAGTCTTTCACACTGCTTCTAGCGCAAAAATTTAAGCAGTTCTTCTTTGTTTGATGGCTTGTGACTATCCATCATCCTCTTGATCACATTCCAGAGGTTTTCAATGGGGTTCAGGTCTGGAGAATGGGCTGCCCATTACAGGGTTTTGATGTGGTGGTCTCTTAATTTTTGCCAGAGCTGTATATATGTATATATATATATACAGTATATCAATATACTAAGACACGGCGTCATATACAACACTGTAAATATAATAATACTGAAGCAAAATTGCTTCATCCCAAATCCGGCCCAATGGCCCATAAGTAATAGATGAACTACTCCAAAGAGTTAACAATATACACCAAAAAAGAGGAGTATGGACAACATCATTTATAAAATTACAAAAGACTTTAATAGTAAACTACAAAATGCCAACAATAATGGCGCACAATACAGAAATGAAAACGGAGGCAAAAACTGCGGGTATAAATGCAGGGGTTGCACAACCTAGTTAGTAGCCAGGGTATATCAGGACATTTTACTTTAGCACTTAAATCGTGCAAATAGTGGGTGCATATCACATACTAACAATATACTCTTAAGACCCATAAGATCACCAATAGTCATAATGTAGCGCAATATGCACCATATAAATAATCATTGATTCTTACCCATATTAAGCGGTTCAGACTGTGCGTCCCCAGCGACCCCCTGACGCGCGTTTCGCGGCAGTGCTTTCTCAAAAGGGGATGCTAGATGTCATAACCCCAAGGTTTATATATGCTAGCCATAATCAAGATACTACCGGTGTGTAACGGCGCACATGCGTCTGACATCACACGCCAATTAATTACCACCTCCTTCCCCCTGGCCGTCGCTGCTCCACGTGCATATGGGCGAAATGTCGCCTCATGACGTCATCAATATGCGCCTGCAGCATCATCGACAGCCAAAAAGGAAGATAGAGGAGGCGCGTGAGTACGGCGCATGCGCGCACCACAGCGGCCATCTTTTTGGAGACCATATAGGTGGACATTTTGGGAGAGAGTGATGATAACTAAAGATAACTATAAAGTAAATCTAAAGTGACAATTTAAAATTAAATGTACCGGTGAGACTAACCAATATTGGAATAATGTACAGGTGCCGTAAAAAGGAAAATAATAAGAAAACGAAAATAGTAAGAAAATAATAAGAAAAAAACAATAAGAAAAAAACATATACATATATATGCGTATATATCAATAGTGCCTATATAGTGAAAACAATAATATAATATATCACATATCACATTAACATATAACACATAGGTGTCTTCTTAATCTTGAATGGTGAAAATATATTCATGTTCCAGTTGTCCAACCAGAATAAATCTCATAAGGAAAGCATCACTTTCTAGAAAGTCTCCATATTTCAACACACCGACATAAATGAGCTAAATAAAGAAACTGAAGAGATGACATTCATTAGAATTAAAAAATTAAAAAACGTGGTGGATAAATTCACATATTATCATTACAAAGACACTTATAAAGCATAGCGCACGAGACTGCGGTGGACACTACATATATATTATATTTACAAAAATGGTATAAAGGTCAATTTTTCATTTAGACCCCTGGGTGTGACCGTGTCAAGGGTGACTATCCACCTGCATTCACGTTGGGCCAAAATGCGATTAAGATTGCCACCCCTGACACTTCCACGGACTTTGTCAATGCCTCTAATTTTAAGTTCACTGGGATCAGATCCGTGACACAAACGAAAGTGTAGAGGCAACGTCTTCAATGCCGCAACGTCTACAACTTCCTTAGCGGCTGCAATATCGCGTAC
>JARQOD010000001.1:619408549-619438123 GCA_033576555.1 Oophaga sylvatica | reverse complement strand
AATTTAAAAATTAAATGTACGTGAGACTAACCAATATTGGAATAATGTACAGGTGCCGTAAAAAGGAAAATAATAAGAAAACGAAAATAGTAAGAAAATAATAAGAAAAAAACAATAAGAAAAAAACATATACATATATATGCGTATATATCAATAGTGCCTATATAGTGAAAACAATAATAATATATCACATATCACATTAAACATATAACACATAGGTGTCTTCTTAATCTTGAATGGTGAAAATATATTCATGTTCCAGTTGTCCAACCAAAATAAATCTCATAAGGAAAGCATCACTTTCTAGAAAGTCTCCATATTTCAACACACCGACATAAATGAGCTAAATAAAGAAACTGAAGAGATGACATTCATTAGAATTAAAAAATTAAAAACGTGGTGGATAAATTCACATATTATCATTACAAAGACACTTATAAAGCATAGCGCACGAGACTGCGGGGCACTACATATATATTATATTACAAAAATGGTATAAAGGTCAATTTTTTCATTTAGACCCCTGGTGTGACCGTGTCAAGGGTGACTATCCACTTGCATTCACGTTGGGCCAAAATGCGATTAAGATTGCCACCCTGACACCTCCACGGACTTTGTCAATTGCCTCTAATTTTAAGTTCACTGGGATCAGATCCGTGACACAAACGAAAGTGTAGAGGCAACGTCTTCAATGCCGCAACGTCTACAACTTCCTTAGCGGCTGCAATATCGCGTACGTGTTCGCGTGTCCTAATTTTCAATTCCCTAGACGTGAGACCCACATATACGAGAGGGCAGGGACATGTGGCATAATAACCACATGTGTAGTATTGCATGAGATATAATCACGAATTGTATAATTCTCTGCTCCCATCAGATTTTTTGAAGGTCCCACATCTGAGAATAGTAGGGCACGCGACACACGACCGCACGGAAAACACGCCCACTCGTGGGTTTGATATATGGAAAAAAGGTTGTGGTTTCGCCACATAGTGGCTCTTCTCCAAGTAATCTCTGAGGTTCATACCTCTCCGTTGCGTCAGTGCAGGGAATTGAGATAAATTGGCCGCCAGAACTGCATCCGTCCGCAATACGGACCAATGCTTGTTCAGTATGTCCCGAATCTGATCCCAGCGACAATTAGAAGTAGAAATAAATCTTAGTTCATTAGATTGTTTCAAGTTTTTCTTTCCTACTGCCACCAGGAGATCCTCTCTCCTGGTCCGCTTGGCACGTCTATATTCAGCCTTTACGGAGCTGTTACTATAACCCCTATCTCTAAAACGCTCAGCAAGGATGACGGACTGTCGCTCGAAGCGGGTCATAGTCGAGCATGTTCGTTTGTTTCTCAAAAATTGCCCAACTGGGATGGCCTTAATAACAGATGAATTATGCGCAGAGGAGGCATGCAAAAGGGAGTTGACAGCCGTCTCCTTCCGGTATAAATCGGTTTCAATAGAACCATCCTCCGCTACGCATAATGTCACATCCAAAAAATCAATAGATTTAGTATGAAATTTAAAAGTAAACTTAAGATTAAAGGAATTTTCATTGATGTACTGCATGAATTGTGACAGACTGGCTTCACTCCCCTTCCAAATCATAAGCACATCGTCAATGTACCGAAACCATCCTACCACTGGGTCCGCAGCGTGCGCTCCGTCACCAAAGAAAACCTGCCTCTCCCAAAAGCCAAGAAACAGGTTTGCGTATGACGGAGCGCACGCCGCGCCCATGGCAGTCCCCTGCGTCTGTAAATAAAATTTGTCTTTGAATACAAAAAATTTTTTGTCAAAACAAATTCCAACAAATCCAAAATAAACTCCAAAAAATGGCCATCCCAGTTGGCAGCTTCAAGAAAGAAACGAACAGCCCGAAGCCCGTCGCAATGTCTGATAGACGTGTATAAGGACTCTATGTCAATAGTCACCAAAAGCATGTCCGCCTCGAGAAAGAGTCCGTCAACCTTGGTGAGAATATCAGTTGTGTCTCTGACATAGGAGGGGAGGGTTTCGACTAGAGGTTTCAAATGATGATCAATGTATTTAGATACATTCTCACTCAACCCTCCTATGCCAGAAACTATGGGCCTTCCAGGTGGATTCTGGGCATCTTTATGTACCTTTGGTATCAAATAAAAAGTAGGTACTTTCGGGTATTTAGGTAACAGAACGTCCAAAGCTTTTCTTGGGACAAGACCCTGCTCATCTGCATAGTCAAGGATTTTCTTTAGTTCTAAAGAAAATGGTAGAGTTGGATTTTGAGGTAACACTCGATATGTGTGTTTGTCTCTAAGCTGGCGAAATGCCTCTTTCTCATAATTTTCAATAGGCCAGATCACCACATTCCCCCCTTGTCAGCCGGTTTTATTACCACCGAGTCAAGTGCCTGTAATTCCTCCAAAGCTCGCCTCTGTATATATGTCATGTTATCATTACAGATTTTATTGGATATTTTCTTTAAGTCCTCCGTGACTAATTTACAAAAAATATCTACTTGTGGACAGACTGACAAGGGGGGGAAAGTCAGCGATCGTGGCGCAATTGATCGTGGCAATATACCTACATCATTAGGAAGTTGTTCATTTAACAGGTCCTCCAGATCATTTAAGGTCTGTTGTTCAGTCACATTTAGGTTATCATCTGTACGATGGTGTAGTCTCTGAAGGACTATTTTGCGACAGAATAAATGTAAATCTTTTAGGACTGTAAAAAAATCAAAACCATTATTAGGTACAAAATTTAGCCCCAATCTCAATACATCTAATTGAGTTTCAGACAAAATGAGTTTATTTGGGATTTGTTGGAATTTGTTTTGCCAAAAATTTTTTTTGTATTCAAAGACAAATTTTATTTACAGACGCAGGGGACTGCATTGGGCGCGGCATGCGCTCCGTCATACGCAAACCTGTTTCTTGGCTGTTGGGAGAGGCAGGTTTTCTTTGGTGACGGAGCACACGCCGCGGACCCAGTGGTAGGATGGTTTCGGTACATTGACGATGTGCTTATGATTTGGAAGGGGAGTGAAGCCAGCCTGTCACAATTCATGCAGTACCTCAATGAAAATCCTTTAATCTTAAGTTTACTTTTAAATTTCATACTAAATCTATTGATTTTTTGGATGTGACATTATGCGTAGCGGAGGATGGTTCTATTGAAACCGATTTATACCGGAAGGAGACGGCTGTCAACTCCCTTTTGCATGCCTCCTCTGCGCATAATTCATCTGTTATTAAGGCCATCCCAGTTGGGCAATTTTTGAGAAACAAACGAACATGCTCGACTATGACCCGCTTCGAGCGACAGTCCGTCATCCTTGCTGAGCGTTTTAGAGATAGGGGTTATAGTAACAGCTCCGTAAAGGCTGGATATAGACGTGCCAAGCGGACCAGGAGAGAGGATCTCCTGGTAGCAGTAGGAAAGAAAAACTTGAAACAATCTAATGAACTAAGATTTATTTCTACTTCTAATTGTCGCTGGATCAGATTCGGGACATACTGAACAAGCATTGGTCCGTATTGCGGACGGATGCTGTTCTGGCGGCCAATTTATCTCAATTCCCTGCACTGACGCAACGGAGAGGTATGAACCTCAGAGATTACTTGGTGAAGAGCCACTATGTGGTGAAACCACAACCTTTTTTCCATATATCAAACCCACGAGTGGGCTGTTTACCGTGCGGTTCGTGTGTCGCGTGCCCTAATATTCTCAGATGTGGGACCTTCAAAAAATCTGATGGGAGCAGAGAATATACAATTCGTGATTATATCTCATGCAATACTACACATGTGGTTTATTATGCCACATGTCCCTGCCCTCTCGTATATGTGGGTCTCACGTCTAGGGAATTGAAAATTAGGACACGCGAACACGTACGCGATATTGCAGCCGCTAAGGAAGTTGTAGACGTTGCGGCATTGAAGACGTTGCCTCGACACTTTCGTTTGTGTCACGGATCTGATCCCAGTGAACTTAAAATTAGAGGCATTGACAAAGTCCGTGGAGGTGTCAGGGGTGGCAATCTTAATCGCATTTTGGCCCAACGTGAATGCAGGTGGATAGTCACCCTTGACACGGTCACACCCAGGGGTCTAAATGAAAAATTGACCTTTATACCATTTTTGTAAATATAATATATATGTAGTGTCCACCGCAGTCTCGTGCGCTATGCTTTATAAGTGTCTTTGTAATGATAATATGTGAATTTATCCACCACGTTTTTTAATTTTTTAATTCTAATGAATGTCATCTCTTCAGTTTCTTTGTTTAGCTCATTTATGTCGGTGTGTTGAAATATGGAGACTTTCTAGAAAGTGATGCTTTCCTTATGAGATTTATTCTGGTTGGACAACTGGGACATGAATATATTTTCACCATTCAAGATTAAGAAGACACCTATGTGTTATATGTTAATGTGATATGTGATATATTATATTATTGTTTTCACTATATAGGCACTATTGATATGTACGCATATATATGTATATGTTTTTTTCTTATTGTTTTTTTCTTATTATTTTCTTACTATTTTCGTTTTCTTATTATTTTCCTTTTTACGGCACCTGTACATTATTCCAATATTGGTTAGTCTCACCGGTACATTTAATTTTATATTGTCACTTTAGATTTACTTTATAGTTATCTTTAGTTATTATCACTCTCTCCCAAAATGTCCACCTATTTGGTCTCCAAAAAGATGGCCGCTGTGGTGCGCGCATGCGCTGTACTCACGCGCCTCCTCTATCTTCCTTTTTGGCTGTTGATGATGCTGCAGGCGCATATTGATGACGTCATGAGGCGACATTTCGCCCATATGCTCGTGGAGCAGCGACGGCCAGGGGGAAGGAGGTGGTAATTAATTGGCGTGTGATGTCATACGCATGTGCGCCGTTACACACCGGTAGTATCTTGATTATGGCTAGCATATATAAACCTTGGGGTTATGACATCTAGCATCCCCTTTTGAGAAAGCACTGCCGCGAAATGCGCGTCAGGGGGTCGCTGGGGACGCACAGTCTGAACCGCTTAATATGGGTAAGAATCAATGATTATTTATATGGTGCATATTGCGCTACATTATGACTATTGGTGATCTTATGGGTCTTAAGAGTATATTGTTAGTATGTGATATGCACCCACTATTTGCACGATTTAAGTGCTAAAGTAAAATGTCCTGATACACCCTGGCTAGTAACTAGGTTGTGCAACCCCTGCATTTATACCCGCAGTTTTTGCCTCCGTTTTCATTTCTGTATTGTGTGCCATTATTGTTGGCATTTTGTAGTTTACTATTAAAGTCTTTTGTAATTTTATAAATGATGTTGTCCATACTCCTCTTTTTTGGTGTATATTATATCCATATACTGTATATCTATACAGTGGGAAAAAAGTATTTAGTCAGCCACCAAGTGTAAAAGTTCACTATATATCCTTTGTTGTCAATGACAGAGGTCAAACATTTTCTGTTCACAAGGTTGCCACACACTGTTGGTGGTATGTTGGCTCATTCCTCCATGCAGATCTTTTCTAAAGCAGTGTGTTGTGAATGAGCAGGGGCTCCCTCTGGTGGTTACAGACAGTACTGAACCTTCCAGCGAGGAATGGCAATCTGGGATCACTGACTGGACTGGTATAAGGGAGGTTCCCTCCCATGATGGTCACCGGTGATCAATTGTTTTGGTCTCAATTGTGGTTCCTGGTTCATTTGGAAGTTTGCTGGTGTCTTGCCTGCGTCTGCTGCTTTCAGATAAGATATTTTCTGCTTTTCTTTCTGTGCTTGCTATTTGCATAGTTTTCTGCACATTTGTGGAGGACAGCCGGGTCCCCTCCTGGGGCCTGTGCTCCTCACAGTTTGTCTGTAGCCACTGTTGTTTTTTCATTTGCTTTTTCCTGCTTTTTCAGTGGCTGCGGCTTGGTTTTGTTCACACTGAGATCTGATTTAGTGGGTGGCGAGATCGTGTGATCTCAGTATTTTTGTAATCAGAATTGTTGGATTTTTGTAGGGTTTTCTGGGTTGCAGAAAGTAATCTCTCCTGTCCTATCCTATTTAGTCAGCTTGTGGCCCCAGCATTTGCTCATTCTATTTTCTGTCTGTGTCCATGCTTTCTTCTTGTCTAACCGCCATTACATATTTGGGGGCTTCCTATTTTCTTTGGGGATCTGCTCCGGGGCAGATAGCTTTCATCTTTCTGCCTTTAGGTGTAGTTATCTCTCAGGCTGTGATGAGGCGTCTAGGATCAAGTAGGAACCCTCCATGGCTACCTCTAGTTGTGTGGTTAGTTTAGGAATCTGCAACCCATTAGTTACCAACATCTCAGGTGTTCGGCTGCCCGGCTGTTGTTCCTGTCCTCCTCAGCTACCTAACACAACAGTATCACCGGCCAAACTGAAAACTATATGGTACTCACAGAAGGGAAAAATAGTGTGGGAAGAAAAAAGTTGTCAGAGTTGTCAGAGATTTTTTTTTTTTTCTGTTTGTTGCATTTTTTCCCTCTTTTTCTCTGGGTGCTGAGGAGGATTTTTTTTTCTCTCGATGGAGTTTGCACAGTTGTCTGGCCATGTGGATCAGCTTGCAAATGAGGTTCGGAGTATTGCTACCTATCTTGCTAGGTTGCCGGTTGTGGAACCTAGGATTCCCATGCCAGATTTGTTTTTGGGGGATCGGGCTAAATTTCTGAATTTCAAGAATAACTGTAAGTTGTTTTTTGCCTTAAAGCCTAAGTCCTCGGGGAGCGCAGCACAGCAGGTTCAAATTGTCATCTCTCTCCTGCGCGGCGACCCTCAGGATTGGGCTTTTTCCCTGACACCTGGGGATCCTGTTTTGAATGATATTGATGTATTTTTTCAGGCTCTGGGGTTATTGTACGATGTACCTAATGTCATTGATCAAGCTGAAAAGACCTTGTTGGCATTTAATCAGGGTCTTGAAGACACTGAGTTGCACTGTCAGAAATTCCGAAAGTGGGCCGTCCTGACCAAATGGAATGATGATGCTTTGGCAGCCTTTTTCAGAAGGGGCTGTCAGAGAATGTGAAGGATGTTATGGTGGGATTCCCTGTTCCCTCTGGTCTCAATGATTCTATGTCAGTGGCTATTCAAATTGACAGACGTTTGCGTGAGCGCAGAGGTATGCGTGAGATGGTGTTGCCTTGTGAGCCAGCTCCTGGGCCCATGCAGTGTGATGGAGTAACTTCTGGGGCACAGCGTCATGAGTTTCGAAAGCGCAATGGGTTATGTTTCTACTGTGGTGACGCCTCTCATGCTATTTCCGTCTGTCCTAAGCGGGGAAGATGTTTTACGCGCTCAGTTGTCTTGGGTAGTGTTCAGACTAAATTTATGTTGACTGTTACCTTCATTTGCTCCATGTCCACATTTTCGGCTCAGGCTTTTGTTGATTCAGGAGCAGCTATTAGCCTGATGGATTTTGACTTTGCCAAATGTTGTGGCTTTCCCATGATACCCTTGCGGAAGTCTATTCCTTTACTGGGCATTTATTCTACCCCTTTGGCGGAGAATAAACCCCAATTTTCTACTCAGGTGATAATGAGGGTTGAACCAGATCATCAGGAGAGTTGCAAATTTCTGGTGTTGCATAATCTTCATGACATTATTGTACTGGGTTTCCCTTGGTTACTGACTCATAATCCTCTTTTAGATTGGAAATCTGTGTCTGTGACCAGTTGGGGTTGCCAATGTGTTAATACTGACACTCCTGTTTTTTCTGCCTCTCCCCAGTCTCAGGATGTCCCTGACTTTTTGACTGATTTTTCTGATGTGTTTAGTGAAAGTAAGTCTGCGTCCTTACCTCCTCACAGAAGCTACGATTGCTCTATTGAGTTAGTGCCTGGTGGTAAATTTCCTAAGGGTCGCCTTTTTAACTTATCTGTACCTGAACACGATGCTATGCGATCTTATATCAAGGAGTCATTGGAGAAGGTTCATATCAGACCATCCTCTTCACCCTTGGGCGCCGGTTTTTTCTTTGTGGCCAAAAAAGATGGTTCATTGAGGCCGTGTATTGATTATCGCCTCCTGAATAAGATCACTGTGAAATATCAATATCCATTACACTTGATTTCTGACCTGTTTTCCAGAGTCAAAAGTGCTAGTTGGTTTACAAAGCTTGACCTCAGGGGGGCGTATAACCTTATTCGCATCAAGCACGGTGATGAATGGAAGACGGCGTTTAATACCCCAGAGGGGCATTTTGCGTACCTAGTGATGCCTTTTGAATGAATGATATTTTCAGGGATTTTGTGGATAAATTTCTGATTGTTTATTTGGATGATATCTTGATTTTTTCCAATGACTGGGACTCTCATGTGAAACATGTTCGGACTGTGTTCCAGATTTTGAGAGAGAATGCACTGTATGTGAAGGGATCAAAGTGTCTTTTTGGCGTACAGAAGGTCTCATTTCTGGAATTCATTTTGTCTCCGTCTGTTATTGAAATGGACCCGGTCAAGGTTCAGGCCATCTGTGATTGGGTTCAACCTACTTCATTAAAGGCTCTTCAGAGATTTTTGGGTTTTGCCAATTTTTATCGTAAATTTATTGGTAATTTCTCCGGTATTGTTAAACCATTGACTGATTTGACCAAAAAGGGTTCTGATGTGGTGAATTGGCCTCCTGAGGCAGTTTCTGCGTTTCAAGAACTTAAGCAGAGATTCACTTCTGCTCCTGTTCTACGGCAGCCTGATGTTTCTCTACCGTTTCAGGTGGAGGTTGATGCTGCTGAAATTGGAGCAGGTGCCGTTTTGTCCCAAAGGGATCCAGAGATCTCTAAGAGTAACCCTTGTGCCTTTTTCTCTCGAAAGTTTTCTCCAACTGAACGTAATTATGACATGGGTAATCGGGAGTTATTGGCCATGAAGTGGGCCTTTGAAGAGTGGAGACATTGGCTGGAAGGAGCCAAACATCAGGTGGTGGTCCTCACGGACCATAAGAACCTGGTTTATCTCGAATCAGCCAAGCGACTTAATCCTAGACAGGCCAGGTGGGCCTTGTTTTTCACACGTTTTAATTTTGTGGTTTCTTTTCTTTCTGGCACTAAGAATGTTAAGGCGGATGCCCTCTCAAGGAGTTTCTTTGCGGATTCTCCTGAGTTATCTGATCCTGCTGTTATTTTGAAAGAGGGTGTAGTACTTTCCGCCATCTCGCCCAATTTGAGACTGGCTCTGGAGGGGTGTCAGGAGGATTAACCTGAGCGCTGCCCTGTTGGGAAATTGTTTGTCCCAGACCAGTGGAAGAAGAGTGTGATGTCTGAGATTCATTGTTCCACGTTGGCTGGTCATCCCAGGATTTTTGGTACCAGAGACTTGGTGAGTCGGTCCTTTTGGTGGCCTACTTTGTCTCGTGACGTCAGGGACTTTGTGCAGTCCTGTGGGACTTGCTCTCGCTCTAGTGGTTTGTTAATGCCATTACCTGTGCCCAAGAGGCCATGGACCCATATCTCTATGGATTTTATTTCCGACCTCCCTATCTCTCAGAGAATGACCGTTATCTGGGTAATCTGTGATAGGTTTTCCAAGATGATACATCTTGTGCCATTACCTAAGTTGCCTTCCTCCTCCGAGTTGGTGCCTTTGTTCCTTCAGCACGTGGTTCGGTTGCACGGCATTCCTGAGAACATTGTGTCTGACAAAGGAGTCCAATTTGTTTCCAGATTTTGGAGGACATTTTGTTCTAAACTTGGGGTTCAATTATCTTTCTCCTCTGCATTTCATCCTCAGACCAATGGACAAACCGAGAGAACAAACCAGACCTTGGAGACTTATTTGAGATGTTTTGTGTCTTCTGATCAAGATGACTGGGTCTCTTTTTTGCCTTTGGCTGAGTTTGCTCTTAATAATAGGGCTAGCTCTGCCACCTTGATGTCTCCATTTTTCTGCAATTCTGGGTTTCACCCTCGATTTTCTTCGGGACAGGCGGAGGCTTCTGTCTGTCCGTGTGTTGACTGTTGTGGAGCGAAGGCAGCAGATTTGGGACCAGGTAGTGGAGAGGTTGTCTCTCTCTCAAGAGAAGGCCCAGCGGTTTGCCAACCGTGTTAGGGTCTGCGGAACACACCTAATAGATATATTAGAAAGGTGCGTTCGCAGCCCGGGTTCCACCGTGCAGACGAAGCCCTCTGCTAGTAAGATGGTGAAAGTAGCGAACTCTGTTATCCCACAGAGTCGCTAAAATAAACGCCGTAGCGCGCTGTGGCAGTAAGTGCGAACTCTGTTAATCCCCAGAGCCGCTTATGGGAATGCCACAGCGCTATATAGCGATAGGTGTGAACTCACTTAGCTTCAGTGAGCCGCAAAGTAAAACGCTAGGGCGCTGAACCAGCGTTATGAAGCGAAACCCTGTTGCGTCACAGAGCCGCTGAGAAAAAGACTGTGTCCTGTTAACACCACAGGGATACACAGATAACTGCTGTGCGGATAGCAGTCCGTGATCATGCAGACAGCAACGCAATCAAGCAATCTCCTCACCGGAGAAGCCGGTATTCTAGGGGCTTATTTCAGCCAAGCCCTAACCACTTGCACTCAAATCTCCTCACCGGAGGTGCCGGTATTCTAGGGGCTTATTTCAGCCGAGCCCTAACCACATGCGTGCATGATCACACTGGCGCAAAGCACATAATGCAATTGATACTAGCGCATGGCGGCCCAGCCATGTCACCCTTTTATAATAACAGCTACAGGACCTGCCAGAAACAAGGACCAATGAAGCTGTTCCAGAACACCAGTAGTCACAGGACCTTCCTGGCGGACCAATAGGAGCTGCTGCAGTACCTGAGCATGTGACCCCTGAACTCCAATGAGAGATCTCACCCTGGGCATGCTCAGAAGGGGAAAACAAGGACTTTGTCCTAAAGACGTCTGTTCGCCGCTAACCAGTACTGGCCACAATAGCAGAGCCTGGAGGGGCAGCAGTAATCCTCTGCACACTGTTAGACTGGGTGAGACGCTGGGACCGACGTCTAAGCTGAGCAGAGTCCACTGCGGCCGGAGACGAATGGGAGACTGCAGCCGGAATGGCTCGAGATTCCCCTTGTGCAGAAGCGGGAACTCGACCCCTAACAAACCGGTATAGGACTGATGGTCCTCTGTTTAAAGTGGGGGACTTGGTTTGGTTGTCTTCAAGAAATATCCCTATGAGGGTTGCATCTCCAAAGTTTAAGCCTAGGTTCATTGGACCTTATAAGATCATGGAGATTCTTAATCCGGTTTCCTTCTGTTTGCTTCTTCCAGGGACATTTAAGATCCATAACGTGTTCCACAAGTCCTTATTGAAGAGGTTTGTCGAGCCATTGGTTCCTATGGCTGTGCCTCCTGACCCTGTTTTGGTTGAGGGCAATCTGGAGTATGTGGTTGAGAAAATATTGGATTCTCGTTTTTCTAGACGGAAACTCCAGTATTTGGTTAAGTGGAGAGGTTATGTTCAGGAGGACAATTCTTGGGTGTTTGCTTCGGACATCCATGCTAGGAGACTGATCCGTGCCTATCACCGAGCTCATCCTGATGGGCCTGGTTGCACAAGTGAGGGTTCGGTGACCCCTCCTCAAGGGGGGGTACTGTTGTGAATGAGCAGGGGCTCCCTCTTGTGGTTACAGACAGTACTGAACCTTCCAGCGAGGAATGGCAATCTGGGATCACTGACTGGACTGATATAAGGGAGGTTCCCTCCCATGATGGTCACCGGTGATCAATTTTTCTGGTCTCACTTGTGGTTCCTGGTTCATTTGGAAGTTTGCTGGTGTCTTGCCTGCGTCTGCTGCTTTCAGATAAGATATTTTCTGCTTTTCTTTCTGTGCTTGCTATTTGCATAGTTTTCTGCACATTTGTGGAGGACAGCCGGGTCCCCTCCTGGGGCCTGTGCTCCTCACAGTTTGTCTGTAGCCACTGTTGTTTTTTCATTTGCTTTTTCCTGCTTTTTCAGCAGCTTCGGCTTGGTTTTGTTCACACTGAGATCTGATTTAGTGGGTGGCGAGATCGTGTGATCTCAGTATTTTTGTAATCAGAATTTTTGGATTTTTGTAGGGTTTTCTGGGTTGCAGAAAGTAATCTCTCCTGTCCTATCCTATTTAGTCAGCTTGTGGCCCCAGCGTTTGCTCATTCTATTTTCTGTCTGTGTCCGTGCTTTCTTCTTGTTTAACCGCCATTACATGTTTGGAGGCTTCCTATTTTCTTTGGGGATCTGCTCCGGGGCAGATAGCTTTCATCTTTCTGCCTTTAGGTGTAGTTATCTCTCAGGCTGTGACAAGGCGTCTAGGATCAACGTAGGAACGCTCCACGGCTACCTCTAGTTGTGTGGTTAGTTTAGGAATCTGCCACCCATTAGTTACCAACATCTCAGGTGTTCGGCTGCCCCGCTGTTGTTCCTATCCTCCTCAGCTACCTAACACAACACAGTGATGTTTTTGGCCTGTTGCTGGGCAACACGGACTTTCAAATCCATCCAAAGGTTTTCTATGGGGTTGAGATATGGAGACTGGCTAGGCCACTCCAGGACCTTCATATGCTTCTTACAAAGCCACTCCTTCGTGTGCTTGGGATCATTATCATGCTGAAAGACCAATCCACATTTCATCTTAAATGCCATTGCTAATGGAAGGAGGTTTGCACTCAAAATCTCACTATACATGGCCCCATTCATTTTTTCATGTACATGTATCAGTCGTCCTGGTCCATATGCAGAGAAACAGCCCCAAAGCATGATGTTGCCGCACCTTATGATTCACAGTAGGTATGGTGTTCTTTGGATGCAACTCAGCATTCTGACTCCTCCAAACACAACGAGTTTTGTTTCTACCTAACAGTTCTACTTTGGTTTCATCAGACCATATGACATTCTTCCAATACTCTTCTGGATAATCCAAATGCTCTCTAGCAAACTTCAGATGGGCCAGAACATGTACTGGCTTAAGCAGGAGGACATGTCTGGCACTGCAGGATCTGAGTCCCTTGTGGCATAGTGTGTTACTGATGGTAGCCTTTGTTACCGTGGTCCCAGCTCTATGCATTCACTAGGTCCCACTTGTGGTTCTGGGAATTTTGCTCACCGTTCTTGTGATAATTTTGACTCCACGGGGTGAGATCTTGCGTGGAACCCCAGATCGAGGGAGATTATCAGTAGTCTTGTATGTCTTCCATTTTCTTATTATTGCTCCCACAGTTGATTTCATCACACCAAGCTGCTTGCCTATTGCAGATTCAGTTTTCCCAGCCTGGTGCAGGGCTACAATTTTGTTTCTGGTGTCCTTTGACAGCTCTTTTGTCTCCACCATAGTGGAGTTTGGAGTGTGACTGTTTGAGGTTGTAGACAGGTGTCTTTTATACTGATAACAAGTTCAAACAGGTGCCATTACTACAGGTAATAATTGGAGGACAGAGGAGCCTCTTAAAGAGATTACATGTCTGTGAGAGCCAGAAATCTTGCATGTTTTTTTTTTATATATATATATATATATATATATATATATATATATATATATATTTATATATATATATATATATTATCATACTTTGCACTTAGGGCATAGCCTTTATAAGTCTAGTGGTACCATAACATTTCAATTTGAACATTTCAAATTTTTAGCATTTCTTGCTTTTTTCAGAAATTATGCTGAAATTTCCAATTTTTTTAATAAAAAGTTCAATTTTGGTTTACTTAAACTATTATTTTCTTTTCTATTATTTTCTTTTCAATTTTTTTTAAATATTGCCTTATATACAAGTTATTATACAGGAAAAATGTTAAACATTTTTTTCCTGTAAACTCTAAGTTCTCTTCGATTTTGAATGTTTTCTTGTCAGTTCTTAAAGTTGAGTAAAAGTGTGACACCATTGTTCTCAGCAGCGATCTTGGAGTCAGAGATGCTTCCAGAGTTCTTCCCCATGCTGTTCTCCTTCCAATGATTGGAGGACAGAGGAGCCTCTTAAAGAAGTTACATGTCTGTGAGAGCCAGAAATCTTACATGTTTTTAGGTGACCAAATACTTATTTTTCACCATAATTTGCAAAATATGTTTTCTCATTTAGACTCTCATAGTTGCTGTCTACCTATGGTGTCAATTACAGGCCTTTATGGTACCAGTAAATACATTATGAAAAAAACAATTAAAGTACACATATTTGGTATCGCCACATCCTGAATGACCTATAAAACTGTCCTAGTTAACACTCTCAGTGAACACCGTAAAAAACTAAATAAAAACAGAGCAAAAACTATGCTTTTTCATAAAACGCGATCAAAAAGACGAATGTAAGCAAAAATGGTATCCCTGAAGCCGTCATCTTGTCTCGCAAAAAACAAGCCACCATCCAGCAACATCAGTCAAAAAGTAAAAAGTTATAGCTCTCAGAAGGAAGCAATGCAAGAATAATTATGCTTTCTAGAAAATAGTTTTATTGTGTAGAAGCACTAAAACATAAAAAAAATTATATAAATGTAGTGTCGCTGTAATCGTATTGACTGGAAGAATAAATCTACATTATCAATTTTATCACATGCGAACGGCATAAAAAAATAAAATCCAGAATTGCTTGTTTTTGTTCATTCTGCCTCCCAAAAATCAGAACAGAAAGTGATAAAAATTGCCATGTACTAATAAAAATTACAACTCGTTCCGCAAAAAGTAAGCCCTCACGTGACTCTGTCAGCAGAAATATGGAAAAATTAAACCTCTCAAAATATGGCTACGTTTTTTGCAAAAAAAAATCTTTTAGTGTGTGACAGCAGCCAAACATAAAAAAACTATATAAATCTGGTATGAAATCATCTAAACACATACCACACAAGGAATGGAGTAAAAAATGAATAAAACAAATTCTTCACCTGGTGTTGATTTGTTCATTCTGCCTCACAAAGATTGCAGTAAGGTTCGGTGCTCATTTATGTTGCACTTTGCGCTGAATGAGGCTGATGCAGGCACTGTGGACATCGGCTGGCCTATAATGTGGTGGTGTACGTCTTTTTAGGTGTGCATAAAATGGTCATCGGCCACAGTTTTGTGCACCTCTGAAAAGAAGCACACCACTGAACAGAGACCAGAATTAATCCAGAGTAACTCTGCTGCCTCATTATAGTGAATGGATTCCTCGGATGTTTCATCTGAATCACGTCATTTGGACATTTAGATGGAAACCCCAATATAAATGCTCATCATAGAGCACTGGATAAATGTGATCCCAAATATTATTTAGAATAAAAGCTTCAACTCAATCCACAAAAAAAGCAAGTACCCACTCAGGTTTGTCATCTGCTAATGGAAATATGTGGGCTTCCACGTGACTGGCAGTATAAAGACTCTGGAAAAGCGTTATAGCTCCTCACCCCCCAAAAGAAATCCAGCTAATTCTGCGCTCCCAAATCCAAATGCCCCCCTCCCTTTTGAGCCCCACAGTGTGCTTAAACCACATTTTGCGACCACATGTCTGGAATTTCTGTAGCAATGAGAGCCCATTTAATTTGCTGGTGTATGTCTCCAGATGCACAAGCTAGGCATAATGTACTGGACACTACAATGTACTGGGCACTACAATGTATCTACAATAGCAGATTTTCAAATTTCATTCAGCAACATCCACTGCTGCTTGTTTATGGAAAACACATATGAAGTAAAATTCATCACTACACTTGTTCATAAATTCCCAAAGGGGTATAATTCCCAAAATGGGGTCACTTGAGGGGGTTATTCTACTCTTCTAGCACTTAGGTGCTCTGTACAGTATATGGAATAGACAAACTATGCTAGTAAATGTTGTGGTCCAGGAGGCAAACAGGCTTCTTCCCTCCCAAATCTCACCATATGGCTTACCAGTACTGTACAGCCACATATTTCCACATTCAGCAAAAATTGTGTGACAAATGTTGGTGCCATTTTTATCCATTTTTCCTAGTGAAAATGTAAAATCTAGGCTAAAACAAATTTTTTGTGGTAAAACTGTAATTCTGTTTTATTCACTGCCTAATGGTATTAAATTCTGTGATACACTTGTGCTGTCAACATGATCACTGCACCACCCCTAGATGAATTCACTGAAAGGTGTAAAATGAGGTCACTTATAGAGGGGTTCTGCTGTTCTGGCATCTCATCGGCTCACCCAGGGGTCATGTCACCCGAAAACCATAACAGTGAAATCTGCAATATAGTATGGCACTCCTTCCATTTTGAGTTTTGCACTATGCCTGTAGTTTTTGATTACATGTAGGGTATCAGCGTACTCAGTAGAAATTGCAGAACAAATGGAGATTCAATTTTTACTATTAGCCTTTATAAAAATTAAAAATTTGGGGCTAAAACAACATTTTAGTGATAAAAATGTAATTATTTTTTCTTCATTGCCCAATGGTATACATTTCTGTGATGCACATGTGGCGTCAACATGCTCACTGCTCTGTTATGTTTCGGTAGCTGAGGAGAAATAGCAAAATAGCCGAAGTAGCAATACACCAGAGAGGCTGGAAACTACTGGGTTGCAGAACCCTAAACTAACCGCAACACTAGAAGTAGCCGTGGAGCGTACCTACGGTGATCCTAGACGCCTCGTCACAGCCGGAGAGAGAGCTACACCTAAAGATAGAAAGATGAAAGCTATCTGCCCCGTAGCAGAACCCCCAAAGAAATAGGAATCCCCCAAACATGTAATGGCTGTTAGACAAGAAGAAAATACGAACACAGACAGAAAATAGAATGAGCAAACGCTGGGGCCCAATACTGTCTAGATAGAAAAGTATAGGAAAGAATTCTGACTGCAACCCAAAAAACCCTGACAAAAATACCAACACTTCTGATTAACAAAAAACCTGAGATCACACGATCTCTACCACCTAAATCAGATCTCTGGTGTAACACACAGCAATTCAGCAAATAAAAAGTGACACAGGAAAAGAGCAAAAGTGCAAACACAAACTGAGCACAATGCAGAGCCAGGCCCCAAAAGGGGACCAGGCTGAAGTCCACTGCAAGGCAGCAACCAGCAAGGAAAATCCAACCAGAGGAAAAAAAAAAAAACAAGTCACTTATCTGAATGAGAGCAGGAATGCAAGCTGAGCTCCAAGCAAGACCTGGAAGAACAATTAATTACCGGCAAGGCTGATGGGAGTTCAGGTCACTTATATCAGACCAATCGGACCCAGTTGAAAGCCATTCAGCAATTGGTTCATTACCCTCAGCAACCACCGGAGGGAGCCCCAGCTCCAAAGTCGCCTCCAACGTGTTTACAATACTGCTCCCCTAGATGAATTCCTTAAGAGATGTAGCTTTTAAAATGACTTCAGTTATGGGGGGGGGTTGTGCTATTCTGGCATCTTAGGGGCTCTGCCAAAGTGACATGGCACCTTCAAATAATTCTAGCAGAATGTGAACTCCAATATGGTTCTTCTTTCCTTCTAAGCTTTGCACTGTGTCTCAAAAGCAGTTTTTGACCACATATGGGGTTACAGTATACTCAGGAGAAATAGAACAACAAATTGTAAGATGCAATTTCTCCTTTAAACCTTGTGAAAATAAAAAAATTGGGGCTTAATGAACATTTTTGTGGAAAAATTTGATTTTTTTATTTCTACAGCTCAACTTTTTAAACTTATGTGAAGCACCTGAGGGTTCAAGGTGCTCACCACAAATCTAGATACATTCTTTGAGGGGTCTAGTTTCCAAAATGGTTTCAATTGGGGGGTTTCCACTGTTTAGGCACATCAGGGGCTCTCCAAATCCGACATGGTGTCCACTAATTATTCCAGCAAATTTTAAGTTCAAAAAGTCAAATGGCATGCCTTCCCTTCCGAGCCACACCATCCGCCTAAACAGTAATTTCTGCTTATTTAGGAGAAATTGCATGACAAATTATTACTGTTAACCTTGTGAAAATGCAAAAAAAATGGGCAAAAGAACATTTTTTTTATTATCACGACTATGTTATAAACTTTTGTGAAGCATCTGGGGGTTCAAGGTGCTCACCACACATCTAGATACATTCATTGAGGGGACTAATTTTCAAAAAATTTCAAAATGGCATCACTTCTGTTTTTTTTTCCATTTTAGCACATCAAAGGCTCTCCAAACACAACATGGCGTCTGCTAATGATTCCAGCAAATTTTGAGTTCAAAAAGTCAAATAGTGCTCCTTCTTTTTTGAGCCCTGCTGTGCGTCCAAACAGTAGTTTCCCTTTACTACTGGGGCTTAATGTATTAAGGAGAAATTGCACAACAATTTTTGGTGTCCATTTTCGCCTGTTACCTTTGTGAAAATACAAAAATTTTCGGCTGAAGGAACGTTTTTTGGAAAAAATGTGATTTATTTTCACGACTCAACGTTATACATTTTTATGAAGTACCTGAGGATTCAAGATGCTCACCACATATCTAGATAAGTTCCTTGAGGGCTCTAGTTACCAAATTGGAAACTATACTTTATGGACTCTGATTTAATAATTAATTTTATCCTTCTGATTCTTAGCTTAAAAATTTTCGACATGTTCCTCCATATGCTGCTTTTACATAGATTCTGCTATAATTTTTTCATAAAGGTAAAATTTCTCATTAGAAATAAGACCTTTTAATGACAATTACACATTGTACCATGTTACGAACATTTACCGTAAATTATTAACTGTGGTTCCATTAAAAGCATTCATTTAGTATTTCCGTCCTTTCCATTTAATCCTTTGTTCTAATACATCTGCACATAAACTGCTTTCATCACAGATTTTTAAATTGAATTTTTGTGTTTATTAGTATGTCATTATATTCAATCTAAAGTAAACGACTTTGCAAGATTTTTGAAAGGAAAAGCTCTAAAGTAAGATAAGAATTTGCTAGATCTCTATTAAAGTACAGTTTAATGGATCATTAAAACATTACTAGTAATTTATGTAAAACATTCAAGGTTATCTTATTGAAAAGGCCAAAAATGTGTTATGGTTATATTAAAAGGACCCTACACCCCAAGAGGTGTAGATCTTACCTGTGTGGTCCTTTAACCTGAGCTGCTCAACTAACTGGATGAGCAATTGGTAGGGGATCTTAGGACCCAGGACTCCAAAGATCTGCTTGCAATTAAAATGAAATAAAAAAAAGATTGTCTCAGGGGCATGCACTTCTTCCCGCATATGAGATTGACCAATCATAAGAAGGACCATCATGCAGTGGAGAAAAGAACATGACCTCCTCTCTTCACTGATTACTACTGCTAGAGTTGAGCGAAACAGGTCAGTCAGATTAAAAATCACCGACTTTCGCCAAAGTCCATAGCGTGATGTCGGCCATGCCTTCGTCGACTCGAGCGCCAAAGTCGGTTTTCCCATAATGCTTGCAGGCGCCTTTTCTCAGCCAGTGAGCAAGGATGCACACTGTGGGCAACGAGATGACATGGGCAGTGGCCACCACCATCTTAGAGAAGGGCATTGCAGTGATTGGCTTGCTTTGTGTGGCGTCACAGTGGCTATAGAAGCTCTGACCGCCGACCGCAATTTTACTTCTGCCGATCTTAGCATAGGGAGAGGTTGCTGCCACTGTTTCTCAGTAGGGAGAGAGTTAGGCAGGAAAAAAAAGTTATTCTGTGCTTATGCTGATAGCGATTGTGCTGTACAGTTAGTGTGCAGTGACAGGGGAGGATTTTGTTGTGTGCAGCAGCGCTGGTTATTAGGCTGCCTGCCAGTGACAGGGTAGGAATTTCTTGTGTGCAGCAGCAGAGCTGATTATTAGGCTGCCTGCTAGCTGTATTGCTGTGTGTACACAGCTGTGCAGACTGCTTTTTACACAGCACCTACACAGCACTAATACTTTTATTCTTTTTTTCGAGCGTTCATTTTTTCCCACACCGTATAGCGCTGTACGCTCCTCACACACTACGTGTACCAGCTGGTAACACGGACAAATACATGCGGACTATCTATGTGTGACTCTGGAAATATATATGGAGATTTAAATTTTCCCCAAAACCGTATACAGCTGGTATTTTCTGATACAGTACCGTTTTTCTGCCTTCTGTATTATGGTCAAATCCATACTGAGATAGCGTCTGTGCGTTAATCTGGAAATATATACGGAGATTTACAATTGTCCCTACACTGTATATGTCTGGTATCTTCGGATACATTAGCCTTTTTTGCTTTTTATATTCTGGTTTACTCCATACTGATCCTGTGAGTGTCTGCGTGTTACTCCGGAAATATATACGGAGATTTAAAATTTACCCAACACTGTATACAGCTGTACCCTTCTAATACATTACTCTTTTTCTACTTTTTATATTCTGGTGTAATCCATACTGAGCCTGTGAGCGTCTGTGTGTTACTCCAGAAATATATTCAAGATTTCAATTACCCCAACACTGTATACAGCTATACGCTTCTGATACAGTACACTTTTTCAGCTTTCATATTCTGGTCTAATCCATTCTGAGCCTGTGAGCGTCTGTGTGTTACTCCGGAAATATATACGGAGATTTAAAATTACCCCAACACTGTATACAGTTGTACGCTTCTGATACAGTACACTTTTTCTGCTTTTCATATTCTGGTCTAATCTATTCTGAGCCTGTGAGCGTCTATGTGTTACTCCGAAAATATATACGGAGATTTAAAATTACCCAATACTGTATACAGCTGTATGCTTGTGATACAGTACCCTTTTTGGCAGAAAGTCCTCCTCCACCCACCACTGTCAGTGCATCATTGAAACCTGGAACATTGGCCACTTTGTGTGATTATGTCTTGCAGATCTGATTTTTAATATTCTGGTCTAATCCATACTGAGCCTGTGAGCGTCTGTCTGTTACTCCGAAATATACACGTAGATATACAATTACCACTAGACTGTATACAGCTATACGCTTCTAATACATTACCCTTTTTCTACTTTTTATATTCTGGTCTAATCCATACTGAGCCTGTGAGCGTCTGTCTGTTACTCCGGAAATATACACGTAGATATACAATTACCACTAGACTGTATACAGCTATACGCTTCTAATACATTACCCTTTTTCTACTTTTTATATTCTGGTCTAATCCATACTGAGCCTGTGAGCGTCTGTCTGTTACTCCGGAAATATATACGGAAATTTACAATTACCCCTACACTGTATACAGCTGTACGCTTGTGATACAGTACCCTTTTTGGCAGAAAGTCCTGCTCCACCCACCACTGTCAGTGCATCATTGAAACCTGGAACATTGGCCCACATGTGTGATTATGTCTTGCAGATCTGATTTTTATATTCTGGTCTAATCCATACTGAGTCTGTGAGCGTTTGGATGTTACTCCGGAAATATATACGGAGATTTACAATTACCCCTAGACTGTACCAGCTGTAATCTTCTGATACATTACCCTTTTCAGCTTTTTATATTCTTGTCTAATCCATACTGAGCCTGAGAGCGTCTGTGTCTGACTCATGAAATATATACAGAGATTTACAACATTTCACTATACTATATATACCTGGTATCTGGTGAAACAGTACCCTTTTTCAGCTTTTTATATTCTTGTCTAATCCATACTGAGCCTGTGAGCGTCTGTCTGTTACTCCGGAAATATAGACGGAGATTTACAATTACACCTACACTGTATACGCCTAGTATCTTCTGATACATTACCCTTTTTCTTCTTTTTATATTCTGGTCTAATCCATACTGAGCCTGTGAGCATCTGTCTGTTACTCCGGAAATATATACGGAGATTTCAAATTACCCCCAACACTGTATACAGCTGTACGCTTCTGATACAGTACACTTTTTCTGCTTTTCATATTCTGGTCTAATCCATTATGAGCCTGTGAGCGTCTGTGTGTTACTCCGGAAATAATTACGGAGATTTAAAATTACCCCAATACTGTATATAGCTGTACGCTTCTGATACATTACCCTTTTTCTACTTTTTATATTCTGGTATGATCCATACTGAGCCTGTAAGAGTCTGTGTCTGACTCTGGAAATATATACGGAGATTAAAAATTATCCCTACACTGTATACAGCTAAAACACTTCTGATACAGTACACTTTTTCTGCTTTTCATATTCTAGTCTAATCCATACAGAGCCTGTGAGTGTCTGTGTGTTAGTCCTCAAATATATACGGAGATTGAAATTTTCCCCAATACTATATACACCTGGTATCTTCGGATACAGTACCCTTTTCTGCTTTTTATATTCTGGTCTAATCCATACTGAGCCTGATAGCGTCTGTGTGTGTCTCCTGAAATATATACAGAGATTTACAATTTTCCCAATACTAAAGACACCTGGTATCTTCTGATACAGTACCCTTTTTCTGCTTTTTATATTCTGGTCTAATCCATACTGAGCCTGAGTGTGTCTGTGTGTGACTCCTCAAATATATACAGAGATTGAAATTTTCCCCTTCACCGTATACAGCTGTACGCTTGTGATACAGTACCATATATCTGCTTGTATTTTGGGTACATTTTCCCAAACATGAGGAAGTATGGTGGAAGAGGCCGCGGACGTGGGTGGGGGGGCCAGCTGGTACTGATGGTGGTGGTGGTGCATCTGCTGGTAGTACCAAAAGCACAATAGCACCTAAGGCAGGAGGTGTTGAGCCTGCGACATTGTATGGCTCCAGAAGGCCTGGAAGGCTCGCTTTAGGTAAACCGCTTTTAAAGCCAGAGCATCAGGAACAGGTTTTGTCTTACATTGCCAAAACAGCCTCTAGCTCTATCACCTCCTCTTCTGAAGTTTCAAAAAATGCAAGCACTGAGTGGTCACTGCAGGCTCCTGGTCAGGAACAACACCTTTCTTTGTGTCCTTCACCCCCACCAAAAGTGAAGGATGCGGCAGACCACACTTCTGATTACTCTATGGAGCTCTTTTCACATACCATGCCTGGGTTATCAAGTCAAATCCTGAATTTCCCAGTCCAAGATGAATCTGGCATGGAGTGCACTGATGCACAGCCACTGCTAGATGATTCTGCTGGTTTCATTCACCCACAGCACTACATTGCCCTGGCAGTCTACTGAGCCAGAATCTGACCCTGTTGAAAGTCAGGTGCCCCTTCCCGAATACTCTACCACCTTACATGGTGACATAGAGGAAGGTGCACATGAAATTGAGGAGGTGATGGATGACCCAGTTGTTGACCCGAATTGGCATCCATTGGGGAAGAGGGTGCCACTGGCAATAGCTCAGAACAGGAGGAGGATCTGCAGCAGGCATCGACACCTCAGCTGCGGTTATCTGGCAGGCCAGTAGCAGTCCAAACACGTGTTAAAACAACAAAAAGAGTTGCAGGACAGCTTGGCCAGACGTTCAAATTAGCACAGCGTGCAAGCCCTGAAAAGTTGTACTATAGTAGGAAGAGTGCAGTTTTAGACATTTAAACACCATGCACTTGCAAGCGTGGACTGACTACAATACCTCAGGTAGCACATGTGCACCTGCTCCGACTGAAGGTAGCCAGCAACGCTACATTGCTTCCCCCACTGTAAGCCCACTGGTTAGCACACCACCAGAAAGAAGTGTTGAGGTGTCGTCGCAAGGCCAAATCAGTCAGGGAGTCACAATGTTTATGCACTGAAAGACTGAATCTAGGCCATCACCACCACCACCACCATCACCAACCACCTCTCAGTCCGCCATGTCCACCGCTAGTTCCCCCCATATGCAGCTCACCCTAAAAGACACACTGAGTAGGACAAGAAAGTACTCATTCTCTCATCCGCGTACACTGGCTTGAACGCCTACATTGCCAAACTGATCTCATTAGAGATGGTGCCCTTCTGTTTGGTTGAAAGCGCAGCGTTCCGAAAGCTCATGGCCTACGCTGTCCCACACTTTGACCTACCCAGTCGGCACTTCTTTTCTAGAAAAGCCATCCCTGCCCTCCACCTGCATGTGAAAGACCGCATTGTCCATGCGCTCAAACAATCAGTGAGTGGAAAGGTGCACTCTCAAACAGTGCATGGGCCAGTAGGCATGGCCAGGGCCATTACGTGTCCATCACTGCCCACTGGTTAATGTGGTGGATGCAGGGTCCACAGGAGGAGACAGCGGTGGTGGGACAGTGCTGCCTAACCCACGGTATAGGCAACAGTTGACTGTAGGCGTTCGACCCTCCTCCTCCTCCTCCAGAAGCGAAAGCGCGTCGAAAGAGCGCTGTGGCACGAGCACTCCCTTTGCAGCTGCCAGTGCTGCACACGAGGTGTCCCACTATCGAACAGCTAGTGGTAAGCGTCAGCAGGCTGTTTTAAGGATGATGTCTTTGGGCGACAACAGACACACCGCGGAGGTACTGGCCAACTACTTGCAGTGAGAAACTGAGTCATGGCTGGCCAGTCTACATCTTGAGCCAGGCAAGGTAGTCAGTGATAATGGCCGTAATTTTGCCTGGCTCACACCTTGAACCTGGTGGTGCAGTGCTTCCTAAATAATTATCCGGAGTTACCAGCCCTGCTCCATAAGGTGCGAAGACTGTGCTCGCACATCTGTCGCTTGCCCGTAGACTCCAGTCATATGCAGAGGCTGCAGAGATCACTCCACCTCCCAAGCACCGCCTATCATAGACGTTGCAACAAGGTGGAACTCCACCATGCACATGGTTGAGAGGCTGTGTCAACAGAGGCAGGCTGTAATGCATTTGTGGGAGGATACACGGGCAGGCAGTTTGAGGGCAGACATCGAGTTGTCGGGTGTGCAGTGGTCAAAGCTGAAAGACCTCTGTAAAGTCCTTCAGTGTTTTGAGGAATGCACACGGCTGGTAAGCGCAGACGACGCCATCATAAGCATGAGCATCCTACTTATGCGGCTGCTCAAGCAAACTTTGATGCACATTAAGGATCAGGCGTCTGCAGCAGAGGAGGAAGAGGAGGAGGAGGAGGGAAGCCTTGATGACAGACTGCCATTGTCTGCTCAGGGAACTGTCCTGGACGAGGTGGAGGAAGAAGAGAAAGAGGAGGAGAAGGAGGAGGGGATGATTGTTTCGGGAGGAGGATGCTTCTCAGGGGCAAGAGAAAATGTTGGCTTGCCTAGGTCAGGTACAGGGTTTGTGCGTGACTGGATTGATGTGGATTTGGCAGAAAGTGCTCCTCCACCCACCACTGGCAGTGCATCATTGACACCTGGAACATTGGCCCACATGTGTGATTATGTATTGCGGATCCTAAAAAGGGACACCTGCATTGCCAAAATGATGAAGGATGACGACTACTAGTTGGCCAGCATCCTCGATCCACACTATAAAGGCAAATTACAGAACATCATGCCACAGGAGAACCTAGAGCTAATACTGGCGAACAAACAAGCAACTCTGGTAAACTGTTTTGTTAGAGGCATTCCCAGCACACAGCAGCGGTGCAGGTTCTACCCCGAGCCGTACTGGGCCAAATGGAAGAGGTGTTCGTGGTGCACACAGCCGAAGTGGCATTGGAGACAGGGGTTTCATGACCATGTTGTGGACTGATTTCTCGAGTACAGCTCACACGACTGTTAATACTGAATCGATTGCAACAGACAGGAGACAGCAGTTGTCAACTATGGTTCAAAATTACCTCTCCTCCCCTATTGATGTTCTCCCTCACAGTTCATTCCCCCTTTGACTACTGGGCCTGTAAACTGGACACCTGGCATGAATTGGCACAACATGCCTTACAGGAGCTCGCTTGCCCTGCTGGTAGTGTGCTATCAGAAAGAGTCTTCACTGCTGCTGGATCAATCCTGACAGAAAGAAGGACCCGGCTGTCGACCCAAAATGTTGGTGATCTCACCTTCATTAAAATGAACTATGCCTGGGTTTCAAAGGATTTTGTACCACCTTCCCCTGATGACACATAAGTTGCCAGCAAATGGCTCGCTTTGTCCTCCTCTTCCTCCGACTTCTCCAATTCCTCCATTTGCAGATGCTGAACGTCCAGCCATCACCTCAACATATTGCCATTTTTTCCACCTCCCCAACTGGGCTGTACACCCCCAGGGCCGTCGTCAGCATCTGGCGCACCTGGGCAAGTGCCGGTTCCCTGAGTAGGTGGGAGGCCAACTCATGGGCGACGACACTGCCACAGGGCCCCTCATAGTACGCAAAAGTGTCTCTGACTGTGGGGGGACCCACTCACCGTCAGAGACATCAGCCAACTATGAGGAGCCTGTGCCAGTGCCGTCGCCCACTAGTGGGCCCCCCTGCTTGCTCAGGGCCACAGCACTTGCAATACTTACCTCTCCCTGCTCCACCGCTGTGACGTCTTCCGCGTTTCCTGACAGTGACATTCAGGTCAGAGAGCGTGATGACTAGTGTTGAGCGATACGATACTGCAAATATCGGGGTATCGGCCGATATTAGCTGTATCGGGCTTTTCGATTCCGAGTACCGATATTTTCGTCATATCGGATACCGGAATCGGATTTGTCACTGTCACTGTGAGTGTCCGTCGGTCGGGTCTGTCAGGAGTCAGCGGCACTTTGCTGGCAGAAGATCTCCGGCGGTCACGTCCTGGACTGCTTGATGGCCGCCATTATCTTCTCCCTGGCGGTCACATGCAGTTTTCGTGATAACTGCAGTGACTGCAGGGTAATCCCGGCCGTAAACCAGTCCGATGACGTCACCTCTGGGGAAGCAGGTAATCAGCTGTGCTGTGCCGGGATGACAGGCTCTGCCTGTCATTCTGATGTAGCAGAGCTGGATCGTCGTGGGACACTCGTTACTATGGACTGCGTCGGACAGGTGGTATACTGCTGTTTTTTTTTTCATTTTTTTACAGGAGATCGATGGCGTCGCAGGATGAGACTGTAATAAAAGTAATGAAAACTGTGTTGTGTTTTTTATTAAATTAAAATTTTTTTTTATGAACATTCACCCGCCGGGTACATCAACAATTTAACTATTTACATACAGGGACCCTGTCCGGGTTATTTATAATTCTTTGGCAGGGGTGTTCCAGGTACACCTGGTACTCTTCTGATGCTTGCCAAACATCCGAGACACCAAGGACCACCAGGACCTGATGACGTCGTGTGGCCTGTACAGTCAAGTCGTGACCCGCTATCTGTGTCTGTGTGGCCACCTCTTTCATCTCCCTCCGGGTCTGGAGCCCTATGTCCCGGACTGAACGAACCCCAGGGGGCCTAACAGGCGCCGGGTACGGGCCAGCTTACTTATCATGTCCATAGCTGGGGCTGCTGAGGAGACCACTGAGGGAGGCTGGGGAGATTTACGGTGTGGGGTGGGCACTTGTGCAGAGGCCTGGATGTGGGAGGCTGAAGGCTCCGAGGGTCTCACAGGTTCCTGACACTCTGGGGAGTAGGGGTCGCACCTGGTAACATTTAGGGCGTACCATCCATTGTAACCCCATGTCGGGTGTAAGTCACCAAGTCTCCTGGCAACAGGTCCCTCCCCGGGTGTCCTTCTGGGAGGTGAGTCTCCACGTCCCGCCGGGTCACAAACACTTCTAAATAAAGTCCAGGCTCCTGGATAAAGCCCCAACCACCTTTCAATTTAAAGCTCTGTACTGCACCCTTAAACCGCGGCTCCCACAGGGTTCCTTTATCTTTTCTCATCCGGTCCTTATCTGCCCGGTCCTTCTCCAGGTTACGTTTGCCGAAGCTTTTGGATTCTCGCTGCTCCCTTTGTCGCTCTGCTTCCCGCTCCCAACGTCTCCACTCTTCCTCCTGACGCCGGTTATAATTCTCCTCCACCAGCATCTCCATGTCTCCACCATCAAACTGCAGCTTACGATGTCCGGTTTGCGGCAGCTCTCCTGGCGCCCGACAGTCCTGGCGGCGCTCACCTGCGGAGGAAGCAGCCGGCTCTGGAACAGATGACAGTCGGGGCTCCGGTACAGACAGGTAGACCTCTGGTGCCTGCGCGGCCTCCTCCATGAGGACGGGTGTCGCTTCTTCTGTCTCAGCGACGGGGGCAGACAGCGGATCTGGGGTGCTGCCGGTGCAGCGTTTTTTGCAGGAACGGGTGCCTCCACTGTGACAACGTCAACCGGATCACATTGCAAGGGCTGGGATGCCCGCACGGAATCCTCTACTAGAACGGGTGCCTCACCTTCCGGTACAGACACTTCAGGTAAGAGGGATTGGCGCCGCTCCAAGTTTAGTTTTAGGGCACGCCAGCTGGCTTCCATCCTGGCGACCTCCTCCCGGTGCCGGGCCAGGCCTCTTAGGGTATCCTCCGCTTCCGGTGGTTCCGTGGCGATCGGGTCGCTTCCGTGGGGGGAGAGCTCTGACTGCTCCATCCCTTCACACTTCTGCTCGTGTCCATTAGCCATCTCTGCCAAGTCACATGTGTCATTAGCATCTGGAGAGGGCCCCTCTTTTGTAGGGAGGCGGGACCTTCGTGTTAGTTTCCGCACACTGAGGAGGATGAGGAGGCGGAACTGAAGAGCTGTGGGGCACGATCTTACATTGCAGTACCATTTAGAGTGGTCGCCTATCGTTTTCGCGCCACTGAGTGAGTGTACACCCACGAAGAGCAAGCCCTTCTATTCTTCACCAGTGCCTTGTCGTGACGCAGATATGGCGGAAAAATGGCAAATACATTCTCTGATGATTTTAGCAATTCTCAAGCACAAAACCAGTTCAATTCAGGCACACAGGACTCGCTTATAGCGAGCTACAGAATCCTGTTCGTGACGCCCAAGTTGAGTCGCACAGAGCCAGAGGTTTTGGGGGTACTCGGCACCGAGCCCGTCGACTTCTATGGGGTATGTCACGGCTTTACCCGCAATTGAATCAGAGTCTATTTACTATGTAGAAGTGTATAAACTGTAAATATATGTATATATATATGTCACAATGACATGTATATATATATATGTATTCTATGTGTGTATATTTTTGTGTTTACAAACGAAAGAAAGGGGTTTTTTTGTTGCGATATTTTGTTCCCATAGACTTACATGGACTTCCGGTATCGGAATCGGATATCGACGATATTTAGTGATATCGGCGATACCATTCCGATACGATATTTTCAGATATCGAGCAGTATCGCTCAACACTTGTGATGACGTCACGTCTGTGCGCCCTCTGCCTAAACGTCCAAGTGCAGAGAGCAGGAATATGGCGATGTTGAGGAGTCAGAGTGGAGCAGTGCCCAGCGAGGAGAGGTATTTCATTTTTTTTAATGCTTGGAGGAATATATGGGGAGCATTTATACTCTGGAGAATGATATATGGGGCCCATCATACACTTGAGCATCGTCCATGGGGCCCTCATACACTGGAGCATTCTAACTGGGGGACATCAGACACTGGAGCAGCATTTACGGGGCCCATTATACACTGGAGCATTATAAATGGGCCATTATATATGGAGCATTATATTGGCCCATCATAAACTGGAGCATCATCCATGGGACTTATCATATACTGGAACATTCTAAATGGGGGACATCAGACACTGGAGGCAGCATTTACGGGGCCCATTATACACTGGAGCATTATAAATGGGCCCATTATATATGGAGCATTATATTGGCTCATCATAAACTGGAGCATCGTTCATGGGCCATCATATACTGGAGCATTCTAAATGGGGGACATCAGACACTGGAGCAGCATTTACGGGGCCCATTATACAACTGGAGCATTATAAATGGGGCCCATTATATATGGAGCATTATAAATGG
>JARQOD010000001.1:619297537-619408449 GCA_033576555.1 Oophaga sylvatica | reverse complement strand
AAGTCTCCAATGTCTGGTTTGTTCTCTCAGTTTGACCATTGGTCTGAGGATGAAACGCCGAGGAGAAAAACAATTGAACACCAAGTTTAGAACAAAAGGTCCTCCAAAATCTGGAAACAAACTGGACTCCTCTGTCAGACACAATGTTCTCAGGAATGCCGTGTAAACGAACCACGTGCTGAAGGAACAAAGGTACCAATTCAGAGGAGGAAGGCAACTTAGGTAATGGCACAAGATGTATCATCTTGGAAAACCTATCACAAATCACCCAGATGACGGTCATTCTCTGAGAAACAGGAAGGTCGGAAATGAAATCCATAGAGATATGGGTCCATGGTCTCTTGGCACAGGCAATGGCATCAACAAACCACTAGAGCGAGAGCAAGGCTTGGAGCGAGAGCAAGTCCCGCAGGACTGCACAAATTCCCTGACATCACGAGACAAGGTAGGCCACCAAAAGGACCGATTAACCAAGTCTCTGGTACCAAAAATTCCGGGATGACCGGCCAACGCGGAACAATGAATCTCAGACATCACACTCTTTTTCCACTGGTCCGGGACAAACAATTTCCCAACAGGGCAGCGCTCGGGCCTATCCTCCTGACACCCCTCCAGAGCCAGTCTCAAATTGGGCGAGATGGCGGAAAGAACTACACCTTCTTTCAAAATAACAGAAGGATCAGATAACTCAGGAGAGTCCGCAAGGAAACTCCTCAGAGGGCATCCGCCTTAACATTCTTAGTGCCAGGGAGAAAGGAAACTACAAAATTAAAACGTGTAAAAAACAAGGCCCACCTGGCCTGTCTAGGATTAAGTCGCTTGGCAGATTCCAGATAAACCAGATTCTTATGGTCCGTAAGGACCACCACCTGATGTTTGGCTCCCTCCAGCCAATGTCTCCACTCTTCAAAAGCCCACTTCATGGCCAATAACTCCCGATTACCCACGTCATAATTACGTTCAGTAGTAGAAAATTTTCGAGAGAAAAAGGCACAAGGGTTACTTTTAGAGGTCTCTGGATCTCTTTGGACAAAACGGCACCTGCCCCAATTTCAGAGGCATCAACCTCCACCTGAAATGGCAGAGAAACATCAGGCTGTCGTAGAACAGGAGCAGAAGTGAATCTCTGCTTAAGTTCCTGAAATGCAGAGACTGTCTCAGGAGGCCAATTCACCACATCAGAACCCTTTTTGGTCAAATCAGTTAATGGTTTAACAATAACCGAGAAATTACCAATAAATTTACGATAAAAATTGGCAAAACCCAAAAATCTTTGAAGAGCCTTTAATGAAGTAGGTTGGACCCAATCACAGATGGCCTGAACCTTGACCGGGTCCATTTCAATAACAGATGGGGACAAAATGAATCCCAAAAATGAGATCCTCTGTACGCCAAAAAGACACTTTGATCCCTTCACATACAGAGCATTCTCTCTCAAAATCTGGAATACAGTTCGAACATGTTTCACATGAGAGTCCCAGTCATTGGAAAAAATCAAGATATCATCCAAATAAACAATCAGAAATTTATCCACAAAATCCCTCAAAATGTCATTCATGAAGGACTGGAAGACAGAAGGAGCATTAGTGAGCCCAAAGTGCATCACAAGGTACTCAAAATGCCCCTCAGGGGTATTAAATGCCGTCTTCCATTCATCCCCGTGCTTAATGCGAATAAGGTTATATGCCCCCCTGAGGTCAAGCTTGGTAAACCAAGTAGCGTTTTTTCACCCTGGAAAACAGGTCAGAAATCAAGGGTAACGGGTATTGATATTTCACAGTAATATGTTCAAAAGACGATAATCAATACACGGCCTTAATGAACCATCCTTTTTGGCCACAAAGAAAAAACCGGCACCTAAGGGTGAAGAGGATGGTCTGATATGACCCTTCTCCAATGACTCCTTGATATAAGACCGCATAGCATCATGTTCAGGTACAGACAAGTTAAAAAGGCGACCTTTAGGGAATTTACTACCAGGCACTAATTCAATAGCGCAGTCATAGCTCCAATGGGGAGAGCAATGCAGGATGCAGATTTACTTTCGCTAAACACATCAGAAAAATCAATCAAAAAATCAGGAACATCCTGAGCCTGGGGGGAGGCAGAAAAAACAGGAGTGTTGGTATTAACACATTGGCAGCCCCAACTGGTTACAGACACAGATTTCCAATCCAAAACAGGATTATGAGACTGTAACCAAGGGAAACCCAGCACGATAATGTCATGCAGATCATACAGAACCAAAAATTTGCAGCTCTCCTGATGATCAGGTTCAACCCTCATTATCACCTGAGTAGAGAACTGAGGTTTATTCTCAGCCAAAGGGGTAGAATCGATCCCCAGTAGGGGAATAGACTTCTGTAGGGGTATCAAGGGAAACCCACAACGTTTAGCAAAATCAAAATCCATCAGGTTAATAGCTGCTCCCGAATCAACGAAAGCCTGAGCAGAAAATGAGGAGAGAGAGCATATCAGAGTAACAGTTAATAAAAACTTAGTCTGAACACTACCCAAGACAACTGAGCGTGCAAAACGTCTTCCCCGCTTAGGGCAGACTGAAATAGCATGAGAGGCATCACCACAGTAGAAACATAACCCATTGCGCTTTCGAAACTCATGACGCTGTGCCCCAGAACCACTCTATCACACTGCATGGATTCAGAAGCAGGTTCACAAGGCAACACTATTCCACGCATACTTCTCCGCTCACGCAAACGTCTGTCAATTTGAATCGCTAGTGACATAGAATCATTGAGACCAGAGGGGACAGGGAATCCCACCATAACATCCTTTACATTATCTGACAGACCCTTCCGAAAAAGGGCTGCCAAAGCATCATCATTTCATTTGGTCAGGACTGCCCACTTTCAGAATTTCTGACAGTATAACTCAGCGTCCTCAAGCCCCTGATTTAATTCCAACAAGGTTTTTTCAGCTTGATCAGTGACATT
The DNA here is from genome assembly GCA_033576555.1 of Oophaga sylvatica. Taxonomy (NCBI): domain Eukaryota; kingdom Metazoa; phylum Chordata; class Amphibia; order Anura; family Dendrobatidae; genus Oophaga; species Oophaga sylvatica. The sequence continues at coordinate 619,405,495 of JARQOD010000001.1, read as the reverse complement.
AGGTTCATCGTACAATAACCCCAGAGCCAGAAAAATGCATCAACATTACTCAAAACAGGGTCCCCAGGTGTCAGGGAAAAAGCCCAATCCTGAGGATCGCAGCGCAGGAGAGAGATGACAATTTGAACCTGCTGTGCTGCGTTCCCTGAGGACTTAGGTTTTAAGGCAAAAAACAACTTACAGTTATTTTTGAAATTCAGAAATTTAGCTCGATCCCCTAAAAACAAATCTGGCATAGGGATCCTAGGTTCCACAACACGCAACCCTGCAAGATAGGTAGCAATACTCCGAACTTCAGTGGCAAGCTGATCCACACGGCCAGACAACTGTGCAAACTCCATTGAGAGAAAAAAAAATCTTCAGCACCCAGAGAAAAAGAGGGGGAAAAAAAATGCAACAAACAGAAAAAAAAAAAATCTCTGACAACTCTGACTTTTTTTTCACACTATTTTTCCCTTCTGTGAGTACCATATAATTTTCAGTTTGGCCGGTGATACTGTTATGATTTGGTAGCTGAGGAGAGCAGGCAAAAACTGCAATACACCAGAGAGGTTGGAATCTACTGGATTGCAGTACCCTGACTAACCACCACAACTAAAGGCAGCCGTGGAGCGTACCTACGTTGGTCCTAGACGCCTCGTCACAGTCTGAAAGGTTAACTACACCTAAAGATAGAAAGAGGAAAGCTATCTGCCCCGGAGCAGATCCCCAAAGAACATAGGAAGCCCCCAAACATGTAATGGCGGTTAGACAAGAGGAAATACAGACACAGACAGAAAATAGTATGAGCAAACGTTGGGGCCCAATCTTCCTAGAAAGAAAAGGATAGGAAGGACACTTACTGCAATCCAAAAAACCCTAAAAAATACCAACTCTACTAATTCAAAAACACCTGAGATCACACGACCTCTACCACCTAAATTAGTTCTCTGGTGTAACAAAACTAAGCCGCAGCCACTGAAAAAACTGGAAAAGGCAAATGAACAAATCACAGTGGCTCAGATAAACTGAGAGGAGCACAAGCCCCCGGAGGGGACCTGGCTAACCTCCACAAAAGTGCAGGAAAAAATGCAAAAAGCAAGCACAAAAATAAAAGAAGAAAATATCTTATCTGTTAGCAGAAGATGCAGGCAAGACACAACAAGCTTCCAAGTGAACCAGGAACCAAAGTTGAGACAAGAACAATTGATACCGGCAACCCTGATGGGAGGGAACCTCCCTTATATAAGACCAGTCTGTAACTCCTGATTGCCAATCTTCACAATCTTCATTGAATGGTTCAGTACTGTTTGTAACCACCAGAGGGAGCTTCTGCTCAGAATTCATTTCTAACACATTACAACATATATATATATATTTTAACCCCTTCCCGACCTGTGACACAGCGTATGTGTCATGAAAGGATCGCGTTCCTGCGGGTCGGGTGACCAGGATCACTGAAAGGTCACCCGACCCGCAGGCACAAGACCCTTTGTGCTTCACCCCAGGGGGTTGGTTTAACCCCCACATGGCTACGATCGCTCTGATTGGCTGTTAAAAGTGAAACAGCCAATCAGAGCAATCTGTAATATTTCACCAATGAAATTTGGTTAAATATTACAATCCAGCCATGGCCGATGCTGCAATAGCATCGGCCATGGCTGGAGACCGAGATCCGACCCCCCCCACACCGAGTCACAGCGGCGATCGGCAGCCGCCACCGATAGATGGCGGCGATCGGTCACCGCTGTCACTAAATGCTCCCCTCCTCCTTGCCTCCGCTGCCCCCAGTTTGCGATCCCCCCTTACCTTCCGACCCCCTACTCACCTCTACCGGTCCTCCGATGTCCCTGGATCCGTCCCGGCATCCGTCCGGGATGTTTCATGGGCGCCGCTATCTTGCAAAATGACGGGTGCATGTGCAGTGCGCCCGCAGGCCGGCGCATGCGCAGTGTGCCCTCCAGAGTCCAGAAATTTATTTTGATCACTGTGATAAACTCTCTCAGTGATCAAAATAAAAAAAAGTAAATACAGCCCCATTTATCACCCCCATAGGTAGTGACAAATAAAATAAAAAATATATAGGGTTACGATTATAAGGCTGTGTTCATATTGCGTTATGGCACTCCGTTAGACGGACTGCGTTACACCGCGGTATAACACGGTCCGTTAACGCTGCCATTCACCCCCATTTGCGGGCACATCGCGACGCATGCCATAAAGCAGCATGCGTTCGCGACATGCCATCATTCAGTGACGGAGCATCGCACGCGGCCTGCAGCGTCTGGGCTCCGTCACCGCTAGCGCAGATGAATCGTCTACTGATTCATCTGTGCTAGCGGGTATAGCATAACGCGATCGCGTAATGCTATACCGTTACCCGCCCGTCAACGCTGTGTTGAACGGGCTGGTAAAACGCAATATGAACCCAGCCTTAGGGTTAGGGTTAGAACTAGGGTTAGGGTTAGAACTAGGGTTAGGGTTAGCCTTAGGGTTAGCATTAGGGTTAGAATTAGGGTTAGGGTTAGAATTTTCACCGTTTAGGCACACAGGGTGTTAGGGTCTGCGGAACGCACCTAATAGATATACTAGAGAGGTGCATTCGCAGCCCGGGGTCCACCGTGCAGGCAAAGCCCGCTGCTAGTAAGAAGGCGAAAGTAGCGAACTCTGTTATCCCACAGAGTCGCTAAAATAAACGCCGTAGCGCGCTGTGGCAGTAAGTGCGACTTTGTTTATCCCCAGAGCCGCTAACGGGAATGCCACAGCGCTATATGGCGATAAGTGCGAACTCACTTAGCTTCAGTGAGCCACAAAGTAAAACGCTAGGGTGCTGAACCACCGTTATAAAGCGAACCCTGTTGCGTCACAGAGCCGCAGAGAAAAATACTGTGTCCTGTTAACACCACAGGGATACACAGATAACTGCTGTGCGGATAGCAGTCCATGATCATGCAGACAGCAACGCAATCAAGCAATCTCCTCACCGGAGAAGCCGGTATTCTAGGGGCTTATTTCAGCCAAGCCCTAACCACGAGCACTCAAATCTCCTCACCGGAGGTGCCGGTATTCTAGGGGCTTATTTCAGCCGAGCCCTAACCACATGCGTGCATGATCACACTGGCGCAAAGCACATAATGCAATTGATACTAGCGCATGGCAGCCCAGCCATGCCACCCTTTTATAGTAACAGCTACAGGACCTGCCAGAAACAAGGACCAATGAGAAACTGTTCCAAAACACATGTAGTTTCAGGACCTTCCTGGCGGACCAATAGGAGCTGCTGCAGTACCTGAACATGTGACCCCTGATCTCCAATGAGAGATCTTACCCTGGGCATGCTCAGAAGGGGAAACGCAGGACTTCGTCCCAAAGACGTCTGCTCCAGCACTGGCTATAATAGAAGATCCAAGAAGGGCAGCAGCAAGTCTCTGCACAGTATTGGAATGAGCAAGATGCTGGGACTGACATCTCTGCTGAGCAGGCTCCACTGCGGACGGAGATGGATGGGGGACCGCAGTGGGACTGGTTCGAGACTCCCCTTGTGCAGCAGTGGGAACTCGAACCCTAACACAGGGCTCTCCAAACACTTCATGGTGTCCGCTAACGATTGGAGCTAATTTTCCATTCAAAAAGTCAAATGGTGCTCCTTCCCTTCTGAGCCCTACCGTGTGCCCAAACAGTGGTTTATGACCACATATTATGTATCTGTGTACTCAGGAGAAATAGCCCAACAAATTTTAGGAGCCATTTTATCCTGTTGCCCATTTGAAAATGAAAAAACTGAGGCTAAAATAAAATTTTTGTAAAAAAAAAGTACTTCTTTTTTTTACGGATCAATTTGTGAAGCACCTGGGGTTCAAAGTGCTCACTATTAGTGTTGAGCGATACGATACCGCAAGTATCGGGTATCGGCCGATATTAGCTGTTTCGGCCTTTCGATACTTAGTTCCGATATTTTCCATATATCGTATACCGGAATCGGAAGTTCCCATAATTCTTTGAGAGGCAATGTGATTTTAGTCAGCCAATGAGGAATCCTAAGAAGTGTGGGCACATCCTGTACTGCTGCGGTCATGTTAACTAATGGCATGGCTGTGATTGGATGCTGAAATGATGTCAGAATGCACTATAAAAGGCGCCGCCGGCATTTTAGCGTCACTGTGCTGTGAATTCAGTAAGGGACAGAACGCTTCTGTGCTGACTCTGAGGGACAGTTAGAGATTGCGATTTAGTGTACTGTGCTGTAGGCAGGCTAGCACCAACCGCTGTGTAAAGCTTCCTTTTGCCTGCAGTGTTGTTTTAACAGCTCTGCAAGGTGTGTGTGTGAGTGTAAGTGACGCTGCAGTTTGCTCTGCATGCAACGCTGTCTGTAGGCATCTGCACGTGTCACACACAGACTCTTTTTTTTTTTTTCAGTGTAATTCTAACTATTAGTGTGACGCGCTTCTATCCGTATCCAATACATTGGTTGCAAACACTATAGAAGTAGACAAAGGAGTAGCCTTTCACAGATTGTGAACAGTTGTGTTTCAGTGTTCACTTCAGTCTGTGTTTTTTATTTTTTGAGTGCACATCACGCTCCAGTTACTTGTTCAAGCACTGCTGCTTGTACTCTGCTGAGCATGTCTCAGTGCCTCATCCTTTTCATTTATCTCCAATTGGTTCTGCTCCATTCCATTTAAAATATAATCTATTAGTGTGACGCGCTTCCATCCGTATCCAATACATTGGTTGCAAACACTATAGAAGTAGACAAAGGAGTAGCCTTTCACAGATTGTGAACAGTTGTGTTTCAGTGTTCACTTCAGTCTGTGTTTTTTATTTTTTGAGTGCACATCACGCTCCAGTTACTTGTTCAAGCACTGCTGCTTGTACTCTGCTGAGCGTGTCTCAGTGCCTCATCCTTTTCATTTATCTCCAATTGGTTCTGCTCCATTCCATTTAAAATATAATCTATTAGTGTGACGCGCTTCCATCCGTATCCAATACATTGGTTGCAAACACTATAGAAGTAGACAAAGGAGTAGCCTTTCACAGATTGTGAACAGTTGTGTTTCAGTGTTCACTTCAGTCTGTGTTTTTTATTTTTTGAGTGCACATCACGCTCCAGTTACTTGTTCAAGCACTGCTGCTTGTACTCTGCTGAGCGTGTCTCAGTGCCTCATCCTTTTCATTTATCTCCAATTGGTTCTGCTCCATTCCATTTAAAATATAATCTATTAGTGTGACGCGCTTCCATCCGTATACAATACATTGGTTGCAAACACTATAGAAGTAGACAAAGGAGTAGCCTTTCACAGATTGTGAACAGTTGTGTTTCAGTGTTCACTTCAGTCTCTGCGTAATAACCACACATAGGCCTTATAACTTTTCTGACTTTCTTTATCAATCTACCAAGATGAAGAAGTCAGTGAGTAAGGCACGTGGTCGTGGCCGTGGAGTTTCAGCAGGGAGAGGACGTGGGGATTCTGTGGCTGCTGCGCCTTCAGTGACACAGCATCCACCAGTTTTACCCATGAGCGTTCCTTTATGCGCACTTTGGTAGGAGCTCGGCGTGCCCCCCTGCTGCGGGAAGAACAAATTGAAGCCGTTGTTGGTTGGATGGCAGCCAATGCATCGACTTCAATTCCTTCCACCTCCTCTCAGGAACACAACACTGTTGAGCAACCATCTGTCTGTTCACCGCCTGTCAAATTGCCCAGGCAGTCAGAGAGTTCTGTACAGGAGCCAGCTGAGTCTCTGCTTCTGTTCTCAGAATCTGTTGGCTCGCAAACACGGGCACAGGCAAGCAGCATTCTGCAATTTGAAGAAGAGGGAGTATGCAGTGATGCGCAACAGCTGTGTCTCTCTCAATCTGAAGAGGCGGGTGAGCCAGTGCCGATGGACAGCACACCGCAGAACGCATCTTATGATGATGATGAGACTCAGGTGCCAGGTTTTGTGGAGCATGGTGCTGCCCAGACCATCCAACAGCAGCAGGTGTTGGAAGAGGGTAGTGGAGATGATGAAGTCCGAGACCCAACATGGCATGAGCAACAGGAAGGTGGTGGGAGCAGCTCTGAGGAAGAGATTGTCCCAACGGTACAAAGAGGAGGGAGAGGTAGGCTGCAGACTCGCTTGCCTGTAGCCTCCAGTTTGGCACCTGTTGGGAGCAGTTCTCTTAGAAATGTCAAAATTGGCGCTCCCATGACTTGCACTGCGTGGTCCTTTTTTGACAGACTTGTAGATGATATTTGCTATGTTCAATGCAAGCTGTGTAAGCAAAAAGTTAAAAGAGGTAAAAATATCAGTAACCTAAATACCACAAATATGTGGAAACATGTACGGACAAAGCACGTAGCTGAGTTACAAAGACACACTGGAGATGTAGGCCAACCTACAGCAGCACCTACATCTTCAGGTCGTGTTGGAGCCTCTACCTTCAGCTCACACACACTGGTTCGGCTTCCTCACAGGATCTCCATGGAAGAACCTCGGTCACTGTTGTGCATAGACAAACTGTTATTCCACCCACAGCAGCAAGTTCACAGTCATCATCACACTCCCAGACCACAAAACAGCCATCGATACCACAGGCATGGGATAAAAGACGGCCATACTCGGCAAACCATCCACGAGCACAGGCTCTGAATGCTGGCATTGCAAAACTCCTGTCCCTTGAAATGCTGTCATTCAGGCTGGTGGAGACTGACAGTTTCAGGAACTTTATGGCATTGGCAGTCCCACAATATAATGTGCCAAGCCGATTTTATTTCAGCAGGCAAGCTGTCCCTGCTCTGCAAAAACATGTCGAGGGAAACATTAAACATGCGCTACTAAACGCCGTCAGTAGCAGGGTCCACCTGACCACCGATGCGTGGACCAGTACCCATGGCCAGGGACGATACCTTTCCCTCACTGCCCATTGGGTCAATGTTGTGGAGCCGGGTACAGATCTTGCCAGTGGCGCTGTACGTGTTCTGCCAACTCCAAGGATTGCAGGAATCCAGTCTGTACACATTGATTCCTCCTCCTACTCCAGTTCCTCAGAATCATCGCTGCACGAGCCGTCACGGTATACCTCCACATGGACCCGTGAACGCTTACCTGTTGCGACCGATATGAGCACAGCCGTGGCCAAACGTCAACAGGCCGTCCTGAAATTAATTTCCATGGGGAATCAAAGCCACACAGCGCAGGAGCTCTGGGATGCCATCAAGCAGGAGAGCGACGTGTGGTTTTTGTCAGCTAATCTCCAGCCAGGCTTGGTAGTGTGTGACAATGGCCGAAATCTGGTGGCAGCTCTGGGCCTTGGCAACCTCACTCACATACCATGTCTGGCACATGTGCTCAACTTGGTCGTGCAGAGTTTTTTGAGGGACTATCCGGATCTTGATGCACTGCTGCACAAGGTCCGCCTAGAGTGCGCTCACTTGCGACGTTCCAGCATGGCCAGATCGCGCATTGCAGCTCTGCAAGTCAGATTTCGCCTTCCTGAACACCGCATCATATGTGACGTACCCACCAGGTGGAATTCCACGTTACATATGTTGGAGCGGTTGTGTGAGCAGCAGCCAGCAGTAATGGAGTATCAGCTGCAACAGGCGCAATCAACTCGCAATTTTCGCCGTTCACACTTCACCACTACTGAGTGGGCCTCTATGAAGGACATCTGCGACGTTTTGTGTGCGTTTGATGTCTCAACGCGGATGGCGAGTGCAGATGATGCACTAGTCAGCATGACTGTCCCCCTTATCTGCCTGCTTCAGAAATCACTGAAAGCACTAAAGGAAGAGGTTTTGGAAGAGGTGGAGGATGAGGAGTCACAAATTCAATTACCTTCAGGACAGTCATCGCAACGTGGTTCCTCACAAAGGGCTGGGCAGGGCTCACTTTGTGAGGAGGATGAGGAGGAGGAGGAGTCAATGGAGGAGGAAGAAATCCCTACAGAGGGAGGTACACAACGCTCTAGTCAGTATGTAGAGCGAGGGTGGGGTGATGCAGAGGAGGCAGAGATGACGCCTCTTCCAGAGGACAGCCTTTGTTGGCCAGTTGGGAGTCTGCAGCACATGGTTGATTTCATGCTTCAGTGCCTGAGAAACGACCGCCGCATCGCCCACATTTTCACCACGTCAGATTATTGGGTGTACACCCTCCTAGACCCTCGCTACCGGGACAACTTACAAACCCTCATCACACCGGTGAACCGGGACCGTAAAATGCAGGAGTACCAAGACACACTGGTGCAATCCATACTGTTGTACATTCCAGCCGAGAGAGCTGCTGCTGCTGCTACTGCTTTACAAAGCAGCTCTGTGCGTCGAGGCAGTGTAGACACCTCTACAACAAGAGGGAGCAGAAGCAGCGCCTCTGCACGGGGCAAGAACTGTATGTTACAAATGTGTCAAAGTTTTGTGACAGCGCCAGCAAGGTCTACACAATCCGAGACGGCTCCAGTCACCAGGAAGAAACGTTTCCGTAAGATGGTGACAGACTACTTGGCTTTCCCTCTAAGTGTACTCCCAGATGCCTCTTCCCCTTTCAAATTTTGGGTCTCTAAGTTGGATACATGGCCAGAGCTTAGCCAGTATGCATTGGAGGTGCTGGCTTGCCCTGCTGCCAGTGTATTATCTGAGCGTGTCTTTAGTGCTGCAGGTGGTGTAGTAACAGACCGTCGCATGCGACTATCCTCAGAGAATATAGACCGGCTTACTTTTCTGAAAATGAACAAGGCATGGATCTCACCTGAATTTGCCTGTCCGTTTTCAGATTAAATAACTGTTTGGCAACGTTTTCCATGTCTCCTGTTATGTTCATCTTTCTACCACCTGAACTCTACTCCCTGGGCTACAACATCGCCATTTGTTGCTCATAAGTAATTGGCAGGGGTACTGACTCCTGGCCAGCCTGGTTACAGCACGACAGCTGTTTCCTGGCAGTGTGAACGTCAATTATCCTCCAATAAGTTGTGCTGTCATGTTGCATTCGGGTTAGCCGACTCTATGGTGCCTGCAGTTTAGGTGATTCCTATGTGTGCTGTGGGATATGTAAATAAAGGCGGTTTCCATTGTGACAATAGGACAAGCACCCACTGTAGGACTGTGTGATTCGGTAACTGCGGACGGCTTGCGTCCTGTCAACTTACATTTTCATGGGTGCGTTCTTCTACCCGTCCGGGGTCCAGTACCGTCAACTGGTTCTCCCCAGTGCCTTTGGCCTAGGTGCCTCCATCTCCGTATCCGAGTTCCACCAACGTCTGCTGGTCCTTGGTAGTGCTTTGGAGCACAGGTACCTCCTGCTTAGTAACCGTGTCACAGTAACGTCAGCTGGTACTCGGTTGTGACATTGCCTCTTTTCCTTCTGCTACCCGTCCGGGGTCCAGTACCGTCAACTGGTTCTCCCCAGTGCCTTTGGCCTAGGTGCCTCCATCTCCGTATCCGAGTTCCACCAACGTCTGCTGGTCCTTGGTAGTGCTTTGGAGCACAGGTACCTCCTGCTTAGTAACCGTGTCACAGTAACGTCAGCTGGTACTCGGTTGTGACATTGCCTCTTTTCCTTCTGCTACCCGTCCGGGGTCCAGTACCGTCAACTGGTTCTCCCCAGTGCCTTTGGCCTAGGTGCCTCCATCTCCGTATCCGAGTTCCACCAACGTCTGCTGGTCCTTGGTAGTGCTTTGGAGCACAGGTACCTCCTGCTTAGTAACCGTGTCACAGTAACGTCAGCTGGTACTCGGTTGTGACATTGCTTCTTTTCCTTCTGCTACCCGTCCGGGGTCCAGTACCGTCAACTGGTTCTCCCCAGTGCCTTTGGCCTAGGTGCCTCCATCTTCGTATCCGAGTTCCACCAACGTCTGCTGGTCCTTGGTAGTGCTTTGGAGCACAGGTACCTCCTGCTTAGTAACCGTGTCACAGTAACGTCAGCTGGTACTCGGTTGTGACATTGCCTCTTTTCCTTCTGCTACCCGTCCGGGGTCCAGTACCGTCAACTGGTTCTCCCCAGTGCCTTTGGCCTAGGTGCCTCCATCTCCGTATTCGAGTTCCACCAACGTCTGCTGGTCCTTGGTAGTGCTTTGGAGCACAGGTACCTCCTGCTTAGTAACCGTGTCACAGTAACGTCAGCTGGTACTCGGTTGTGACATTGCCTCTTTTCCTTCTGCTACCCGTCCGGGTCCAGTACCGTCAACTGGTTCTCCCCAGTGCCTTTGGCCTAGGTGCCTCCATCTCCGTATCCGAGTTCCACCAACGTCTGCTGGTCCTTGGTAGTGCTTTGGAGCACAGGTACCTCCTGCTTAGTAACTGTGTCACAGTAACGTCAGCTGGTACTCGGTTGTGACATTGCCTCTTTTCCTTCTGCTACCCGTCCGGGGTCCAGTACCGTCAACTGGTTCTCCCCAGTGCCTTTGGCCTAGGTGCCTCCATCTCCGTATCCGAGTTCCACCAACGTCTGCTGGTCCTTGGTAGTGCTTTGGAGCACAGGTACCTCCTGCTTAGTAACCGTGTCACAGTAACGTCAGCTGGTACTCGGTTGTGACATTGCCTCTTTTCCTTCTGCTGCCTGTGATGAACGGGCACACAGTCCGCCACACGGTAGCCCGGGGTCACGGCTTGTGATCCCACCGCTGCCACCAAATTGTGATGAACGGGCACACAGTCCGCCACACGGTAGCCCGGGGTCACGGCTTGTGATCCCACCGCTGCCACCACATGTGATGGAACGTGCACACACACGACGGCTGCTGCCGTCCGACCCAGTAAACTGCAGGGATTTATAACTATCCCACTTCCACTTAGGAACTTGCAGCTCTCTGGCGCCCCCCTTACCCTCAGGTCAGTCAGGGAACTGCACCTAGGATAATTAGTCGCCAGACGGGTCACTTGGATGTGTGCTGGCTATTGGGCACGCTGCAGTGAGGGAATTATAATTACTCCTGGCTGCAGCCAGGCAGTACCCTTATAAACCCCACTGCGTCACTGCCAGCGTCACCCAATAGATTAACACTTTACACCCCTTTCTTTTAGCTGCCACCAGCTACGGCTTTTGATGAACAATTTATCAAGAGGGTCCGTAGCAACCCCAAAACAGTAGTGTAGTGCTTCAGGCACGTGCAAATTCGTTTATAGAGCAGGAGAAACAAACTAATAAATTTATAGGTTTATTCCTTAAAAACCAGGCAGTGCTTATATAATATAAAAAGATGTAACAAACTGAGACAATATCGTTATATACAGATGCAGTTATAAAATAAAATAGGATTAAGAATGAAAATCACTCACATGGTTGTTAGATCATTACAGGCAAGCCAGGCTGGGGAAGGAGCCACACGTCATAGTTCATTGGGAGATCTCTTACTCAGGACATCCCAGCAGAAAGAATCCCTAAGGAACTTCACTGTAAGACTTATGCATGTCAGCTTCTGACCTCACAAAAAGGGCTGGTCCTCTGGCCACCTCCCCTGGCTGCAAGCTATGGTTTGAGCTCTGCGATATCATAAGGTTCATAACTCGTCCTGTGAACCTATCAGAATAACGGCAGACCTATCAATGATCTCACTCTAGAATGACGGTTCCAATGAGCCCACACTTGGGTGGGCTTGTTCATGGGGCACCCGAGAATTCCATTTCTCGGGTTCTGTTGGAGTTACGGGTTTACTAGTACCACGGGAACGATGCCCGTCGGCGCATGGTTCAAACAGTAACTTTCGTATTCCTAGCGAATGCTCCCACCGTGTTATTAACCAAAAAAGAATGAATTCTCCAAAATGGCTGCTATAGGACTTTTGTAGGGTTTGCTAAGACAAAGGAAAATTCCTGAGGTGGGAGGGATGAGAGATCGAGTGCGCTGCAGAGAGAAGGAGGGAGGGGCACTTTTCCCTGTGCTTGCAAACAGTGGGGGTTTGTAGTTCTAGCAACAGCACAAGACATGAAGCTTGCAATATCATCACACCTCCCCCCTTTAGAGGGCGCTACGGAGGCATGACCTGTCGGTAATCCGACATGCGCACCTCAGGGGTTCGCCACGTCGTGATAACCCATCAGCATTCCCATGATCACTGCCTTTCTTGTGTTGTACGGCAAAATCATACTGCTGCAGGGCCAGGCTCCAGCGTAGCAACCTACCATTGGTTCCGGACACTGTGTGCAGCCAGCTCAGAGGGTTGTGGTCGGTGACCACCTTGAAGGTGCGCCCGTACAGGTATGGCTGCAAACGTTGCAGTGCCCAGACCATGGCCAGGCACTCCTTCTCGATGGTGGAGTATGCCACTTCCCTTGGCAGAAGTTTCCGGCTCAGGTACAACACGGGGTGCTCCTGGTTCCCCGAATCAACCTGGCTGAGTACAGCACCGAGGCCAAATTCGCTGGCGTCAGTCTGTACCAGGAATGGCCGACTGCTGTCGACGGCTTTCAACACTGGAGAGCTGCACAGGGCTTTTTTCAAAGCTCGGAATGCCGCCTCACAGCCATCTGTCCAGTTGACTGTTTGGGGTAGACCGCCCTTGGTGAGGTCCTTCAAGGGTTTTGCAATGGCGCTATAGTTCGGTACGAAACGCCTATAGTACCCTGCAGTGCCCAGGAAGGACTTCACCTGCTTTTTGGTCCTGGGGGTGGGCCAGGACACGATCGCGTCCACTTTCTCGGGCTCTGGACTCATGGAACCCCCGCCTACCCGGTGCCCCAGGTAGTGGACCTCCCTCATGTCCATCTGGCATTTTCCCGGCTTGATGGTCAGACCTGCCTGGTGAATACGCTTGAGCACCTCCTGGAGGTGCTGAAGGTGTTCCTCCCAGGTGGAACTGAAGACGGCAATGTCGTCCAGGTACGCCACAGCGTACTCCTCCAGTCCCTGAAGCAAGTGGTTGACCATCCGCTGGAAAGTGGCAGGGGCATTCTTCATGCCGAAAGGCATGACCGTGGACTCGTACAGTCCAAAAGGGGTGATAAAGGCAGATTTCTCCTGCGCCGCAGGGCTCAGGGGAATCTGCCAGTATCCCCGGCTCAGATCCATGATGGATATGTACTTGGCATTCGCCAACCGCTCCAGCAGATCCTCGATGCGTGGCATTGGGTGCGCATCAGAGGTAGTGATGGCGTTGAGCCCCCTGTAGTCCACGTAGAACCGGGTGGTCCGATCCTTTTTTGGCACGAGAACTACAGGTGAGGCCCACGCGCTTTTGGACTGCCGGATCACCCCCAGCTGCAACATCTCATGGATCTCCTGGCGCATAATCTGCTGCACTTTCTCAGAGATCCGATAAGGTGTCCGCCGTAACGGGGCGTGATTCCCGGTGTCCACCTCGTGGACTGCCAACTTGGTCCTTCCGGGTCGGTTAGTGAACACGGCCCGAAAGGATTCCAGAGTGGTCAGCAACTGCAACCGCTGGGAGGCGGTTAGCGAGGCATTTACCTCCATGTCCTCAATGGACCCACTGGCATTAGCTTGGGCCAGCATGTCTAGGAGGGGATCCTCTTCCCCGTCCTCGGGCAGATTGCAGACCGGTAGGACGCAGGCTTCATGTTCGTGATGGGCCTTCATCATGTTGACGTGAAAGGCCTTGCGCCTACCCCGAGTGTGGTCAAGCGTGACCACGTAGGTGGCTGGGTTGAGCTGTTGGTGCACGACGTACGGGCCTTCCCAGGCTGCCTGAAGCTTATCCTTTGGTACGGGGACCAGCACCCACACCTTTTGACCCACCTGGTAGGTCCGCTCCCGGGCGTTCTGGTCGTACCAGTGCTTCTGGTCAGCCTGAGCCTGCGTCATGTTGTCATGCACCAACTGCGTCAAGGTCTGCATCTTGTCGCGGAAGCGCATGACATAATCCACGATGGACACTTCCGTGGGGTTTGGCTCATCTTCCCAGGATTCTCTTATCAACCCAAGGGGTCCCCGGGCTCGCCTACCATACAGGAGCTCGAAGGGGGAGAACCCCGTCGAGGCCTGCGGGACTTCTCTGTAGGCAAATAGCAGGTGTGGGAGGTACCGCTCCCAATCGCGTCCCTGGGTCTCAACCAGCATGCGGAGCATCTGTTTGAGGGTACCGTTAAAGCGCTCACACAAACCATTGGTCTGTGGGTGATACGCACTCGATACCATACACGTCACCTGCATTTTGCTGCAGAGAGCCTTCATTAGGCGAGACATAAATTGAGTCCCTTGATTGGTAAGCATCTCCCTGGGAAATCCTACCCGTGAAAAGATGGTCACCAGTGCATCCGCCACCTTATCTGCCCTAGTTGAGGACAGAGCTACTGCCTCCGGGTACCGGGTAGCGTAGTCTACCACAGTAAGGATGTATTGCTTTCCAGAGCTGCTGGGGACGGCCAGCGGGCCCACAATGTCCACCGCGATCCTCTGGAAAGGCTCCTCTATCACTGGCAACGGGATCAGGGGAGCCTTAAGAGCAGGCCCCGCCTTCCCCACTCTTTGACAGGTGATACAGGAGCGGCAGTAGTTAGTCACATCTGTCCCCATCTTGGGCCAATAGAAGTGTTGAGACAGCCGTGCCTTAAGTTTTGCTGATCCCCAAGTGTCCAGCGAGTGGAATCTCATGGGCAATCCTCAACAACTCACCTCGGAACTGGTGCGGGACGACCAGCTGTTTCCCCCTCAACCACTCCTTTTGGGAATCTCCGGGTACTGTCTCCCAGTACAACCTTCCTCGTTCCCAGAACACCCTCTCCTTATCAGTCACGGAGGTGGGCGTCTCGGCGAGGTGCCTCAAGTTCTCCAGGCTCGCATCTGAGTGCAGAGCGGCCTGGAACTCCTGGCTGGAGGCAGCCAGAAGTGACGTCAGGGTTCCTCCCTCACTGGGACCCTCTGGGACCGGCTCTGGGTCCACCTCTGGTTCAGTCTCTCCGGTAGCGGAGGAGGGTCCAGATGGCAGGGCGCTACCTGCGATCCGGGCACTCTGACTGCGGGTGACAGCAGCTACATATGCAGTCTCCCCGGGGATTTCTATAGACCCATCAGCCTGTGCTGCTATGGGCTCTACCTCCCCATCCACCCCCAACACTTCAGGAGCAGTGCTACTTATGGGCCAGTTACCTTCCTCGGTGGCACTGGTCAGTGTCATGGCGTCACCTTCCTCCCGGTTCCCATGCACCTCCCCATTTCCTTGAGCACTGTCGCTTGCTCCTGCTAGGGGTTCCTCAGCCGTCTCACTCCGCAGAGCGACGGGACTGAACGCTCCTGTACCTGTGGACACATCTACCACTTCAGAGAAAGGGTTAACAGATTCAGATGGCACAGATACATCACTATCAACATCAGTCCTAGGGAAAGAAAGGTTATCAGTTGCATCATCACTTCGCAAAGCATTAGCAGGTAACACAATCAGTTTCCCATCATCATCAACATCAACATCATGGTTAACGTTAACCTTATCATCAGATTGGGAAGGGGTGTCAGGGACATAGTACGCCACCATCCTCCCCAGATCAGTCCCCAATAAAACATCAGTGGGGAGGTTTTCGGACACCCCCACTTCCTTCACCCCGCTCCCGGCACCCCAGTCATGAAAACTCGGGCTATCGGCAAGGGTAGTGGACACCCCCAATCCCTGTGACAGTTAAGGTTTTCCCCGGAATCAACTCTTCAGGGGCCGCCAGTTCGGGTCGGATGAGGGTTCGTTCAGCCCCGGTGTCCTTGAGGCCTGTAGCAAGACGGGCCCCCACGCGGACGGGCTGCATGTTGTCATCAACCCTCCCCACCACACACCACCCAAAAGAACAGAGGCGTTGGGCCCGGAGGCCTTGGCTGGGGGGTTCTTCTGCCTCTCCGGACAGGTGGCGCTGATGTGACCAGTCCTTTTACAGGAGAAACACTGGCGGGGGTCTGATGTAGGCCTGGCGCTGGCAAAGGGGATAATGCCTCCAAGGGACGACTGGCAGGGGCACTGGGGTTTGTTGCAGGCTTACCCCCTCCCCAGCGGGTGGCGACGGGCTTCCGCACCTCGGGTTTCCGGTTGGCCTCATAGTGTCATGTGTGCATCGCCACGAAGATCGTCGCGGTTGCACATTCTGACTTCTCACAGCTGAGTTGCTGTTTCTTTGTGTTTGGCAGTGAGGGAGTTAATTCTGTCTGTGCTCGGTTTTGGGACTGGGTTCAGTTTCTCCCGGCTGCAATTGATTATTTGTTGATTGGTTTCCTTTAAATCCCTGGTTGTCTGTTTTGGGAGTTGCCAGTGAAATTCTTCATGCAGACCACAGATAGGATTGAATCTGTATAGACTTAAGTTAAAGAGCTCCTTAGTTGTTTTAAGCTCAACTTGCTTAGAGTTTTATATCCCAGACCATTTATGTTCCTTCTGTGTTTGAGTGTGTATGCGAGTCTGTGTTTTCTCCAGTCTGTCCTATATGTCTAATCTGTGTATTTAGCAGAGATCAGCCCATATCCCTTTGGTGGTAATCAGGGTCCTTCTTAGGACTGATTACAGGGTTCAGGGACTGATAGGAGACTAGGTTAGGCTGGAGACTTGGACCTCTGAACCATTATCAGTACCTCCAAGGTGAGGGATTAGTTAGGACCCCAGTTTTAGGGTCAGGTTAGACCCCGGTCCTCCTCTTTCCTGTGACAGCGTATCAAGTCCTCAAGATTAACCCTGAGTTCAACGGATATCGTGTCAGGTAAATCTATTCTATATTTACATGCTGATGTTGCTAAACTATATGTTGTATAAAGTGTTGTTTCTGTAAGAATAGTTTACTGACATCGTACACATATCATTAGACAGCGTGACATTTTCACTGGCCAATAAAATTATCCCCAGTTGCCATGGATCCAGTAGCCCAGCTGGCTCTGCAGTTGCAGGGATTATCCATGGAGCTGACGGACATTAAGTCCAAAGTTTTGTCTCCCCTGGAGCAAACCAGATTTGAACCTAAAGTAGCTCTCCCGGACAGGTTCACTGGTGGGCGAGACAAATTTTTCACATTCCGGGAAGCATGTAAATTGTATTTTCGGCTTCGGCCTCGATCATCAGGGAGTGAAGAGCAGAGAGTGGGAATTGTTATCTCGCTCCTACAAGGGGACCCTCAATCCTGGGCATTCTCCCTTCCTCCGGGATCCCCGGCTCTACAGTCTGTAGATCGATTTTTTACTGCCCTGGGTTTGGTATATGATGACCCAGATCGGGTCTCTCTTGCTGAGACAAAATTACGTAAGATACAGCAGGGAGATCGTCCGGCGGAGGAATTTGCTTCTGAGTTCCGTAGATGGGCCACAGATACTCAGTGGAATGACCCAGCTCTTAGGAGTCAGTTTTGTCATGGGCTTTCTGACAAATTAAAGGACGTTTTGGCTCAGTATGATTCTCCTCCATCACTGGAGGCTGCTATGGCCCTAGCTATCCGTACTGATAGACGGCTTCGGGAGAGGGGTGAGGTAACTCCGCCCCCGGTAGTTGCTCCACCTACTACAAAAGTCCCTTATGTTGAGGTTCCCCTTGTCTGTTCAGAGGAGCCTATGCAGTTGGGAGGGACATCATTTCGTAGGAGGGGATTGGTGGTACGCAGCAGGACTAGAAGGTGTTTCTTCTGCGGGAAAGAGGGACATTTTGTTGGGGGATGTCCATCCCATGCCTTGTTGAGCAAAAAGTTGCCGGAAAACTGTTAATCCCAGGTTGTGTGGTGGACGACAACCTGGGAGTATGTATTTCGTCCGCTAGTTCTTCTCAGTTCCTTGTACCAGTGGAGATGGTGGTTGGTACGAGAGTGGAGAGATTTTCTGTTCTTCTTGATAGTGGGTCCGGGGCTAATCTGGTTGACGCTCAGTTTGCTCAGGCTCAAGGTATGCCTCTGAGTGTATTGGCCAAACCGATCCCTATATTCTCCGTTGACGCCAGGCCTCTCGGCCAAGGTAGCTTTGTTCATGAGGTCCATAACATTGATATTCGGGTAGGGGCGATACATAGGGAACAATTATCTTGTTATGTGTTGGAGGGTCTACCTACTCCTATTGTGTTGGGACTTCCTTGGTTGGTTAAACATAACCCTGTGATTAATTGGCAGTCCAGAGAGATAAGCCAATGGGGTGAGTTTTGCAAAAGTAACTGCATGAACACAGTCATCAGTGCGGTCGTGCCTAGTACATTGCCTCCTTTTTTGGAGGACTTTGGGGATGTGTTCTCTGAGGAGGGGTGTCAGGAGTTGCCTCCTCATCGCGTGTATGACTGCTCTATTAATTTACTTCCTGATGCTAAGTTACCTAAAGCTAGGTTATATAACCTTTCTGGTCCTGAGAGGCAGGCTATGAAAGACTATATTTCGGAAAGTCTGGCCAAAGGGCATATTAGACCTTCATCTTCCCCAGTGGCCGCGGGGTTCTTCTTTGTGAAGAAAAAAGATGGAGGCCTACGCCCTTGCTTGGATTTCCGCAACATTAATCGGATTACTGTTCGAGATCCGTATCCTCTCCCTCTTATTCCTGATCTCTTCAATCAAATTGTGGGCGCCAAATGGTTCTCTAAATTGGATCTCAGGGGGGCGTATAATTTGATTAGGATAAAAGAGGGGGATGAGTGGAAAACGGCGTTTAACACGCCGGAGGGACATTATGAGAACCTTGTCATGCCTTTTGGTCTGACTACTGCACCAGCAGTATTCCAACATTTTGTTAATGACATTTTTCGTCACCTTGTGGGGCTGTTTGTGGTCGTATATTTGGATGACATTTTAATTTACTCGCCAGATCTTGTGTCTCACCAGGAGCATGTGAGACAGGTGTTGCAGATCTTGCGAGACAATAAACTATACGCCAAACTGGAAAAGTGTGTATTTGCTGTACAGGAACTTCAGTTTTTGGGTTTCTTGGTGTCAGCCTCCGGTTTCCATATGGACCCTGAAAAAGTGAGAGCAGTGCTTGAATGGGATCAGCCAGAGGATCTTAAGGCTCTGCAGCGTTTTCTGGGGTTTGCTAACTACTACCGGAAATTTATTTGTAATTTCTCATCTGTTGTCAAACCTCTCACTGACATGACAAGAAAAGGGACGGATTTTTCTAAATGGTCGGACAAAGCTTGCCAAGCTTTTTCCTCTTTGAAAAAATGTTTTGCTTCGGCACCCGTTCTCATCCAACCAGATGCATCACAGCCGTTCATTGTGGAGGTGGACGCGTCTGACGTAGGGGTGGGTGCAATATTGTCCCAGGGTCCGTCCCCTGGTAAATGGCATCCGTGCGCTTTCTTTTCTAAGAAGTTGTCATCCGCCAAAAGGAATTATGATATCGGCAATAGGGAACTTTTGGCCATTAAGTTGGCTTTTGAAGAATGGCGTCACTTTTTGGAGGGGGCAGTCCACCCGGTCACCGTCATTACTGATCACAAAAACCTGCTGTATTTGGAATCTGCTAAGCGTCTGAATTCCAGACAAGCTCGATGGTCGTTGTTTTTTACCAGGTTTAATTTTGTCGTCACATATCGCCCTGTGTCTAAGAATGTTAAGGCTGATGCCTTGTCTCGCAGTTTCCCAGGGGCCGGGAAAACGGATGACCCGATTCCTATCCTTCAGGAGGGGGTGGTAGTGTCGGCTGTATGTTCTGAGCTTGAGGAGGAGGTATTAGAGGCTCAGGGGGACGCCCCTGCAGGACCTTCAGGGAGACTGTTTGTCCCAAATCAGTTGAGACAAAAGGTTATTGAGGCACATCATAATTCTGCTTTAGCAGGACATCCAGGGAGTAAGGCTACTTTAGATCTCCTTTCTCGCCGGTTTTGGTGGCCTAACGTTAATAAAGATGTTATAACTTTTGTCGCGTCCTGTGGGGTTTGTGCTCACTCTAAGACCCGCATACCCGTCCGTCTGGGACCCTCTTACCCTTGAAACTTCCGGAGCGTCCATGGACTCATTTGTCTATGGACTTCATTACGGATCTTCCTCCGTCGTCAGGGAAAACTGTCATACTGGTGGTTGTTGACAGGTTCAGTAAGATGGCACATTTCATTGCTCTTCCTGCCCTCCCTAATGCTAAAACTCTGGCGCAGGTGTTCATTGGGGAGATTGTGAGACTTCATGGGTTGCCTTCTGATGTGGTGTCAGATAGGGGGTCTCAGTTTGTGTCTAAATTTTGGAGGGCATTTTGTTTACGTCGGGGGATGCAATTGTCATTTTCCTCGGCTTTTATCCGCAGACCAATGGTCAGACAGAGCGTCTGAATCAAAGCCTTGAGCCTTATCTTCGGTGTTTTGTCTCAGAGAACCAGGAGGACTGGTCTTCTTTCTTGCCTCTGGCAGAGTTCGCTCTTAACAACAGGCGGAGCGAGTCCACTGGTAAATCCCCGTTTTTTGGGGCATATGGTTTTCATCCCCAGTTTTGTACTTTCAATGGGGGGGGCCCTTCTGGGGTTCCTGAGGAGGAGCGTTTCTCGTCGTCACTTGCTTCAGTGTGGAGAGGTGTATTGAATAATCTGAGTGCTATGGGGAACCGTTATAAACGTATGGCTGATAGGAGGAGAGTTTCTGGTCCAGATCTGAATGTGAACGATCTGGTATGGTTGTCTACCAGGAATATAAAACTTAAAGTTCCCTCCTGGAAACTGGGTCCCAGATTCATCGGGCCGTACAGGATCAGTTCCATAATTAATCCTGTGGCATTTCGTCTGGACCTCCCTCCTACGTTTAAAATCCACAATGTGTTCCACAAGTCATTACTTAAGAGGTACGTGGCACCAGTCATACCGTCACCTCTACCTCCTCCTCCAGTGGTGGTCAATGGTAACTTGGAGTTTCAAGTGTCAAAGATCATTGACTCACGTCTGAATCGCCGGTCCCTTCAGTACTTGGTGCATTGGAAGGGGTATGGTCCAGAGGAGAGGACGTGGGTTCCTGCGTCTGACATTAACGCAGATCGTTTGGTTCGGACCTTCCACAGAACTCACCCGGGCAGACCTGGCCCTGAGGGTCCGGAGGCCCCTCGTAGAAGGGGGGGTACTGTCATGTGTGCATCGCCACGAAGATCGTCGCGGTTGCACATTCTGACTTCTCACAACTGAGTTGCTGTTTCTTTGTGTTTGGCAGTGAGGGAGTTAATTCTGTCTGTGCTCGGTTTTGGGACTGGGTTCAGTTTCTCCCGGCTGCAACTGATTATTTGTTGATTGGTTTCCTTTAAATCCCTGGTTGTCTGTTTTGGGAGTTGCCAGTGAAATTCTTCATGCAGACCACAGATAGGATTGAATCTGTATAGACTTAAGTTAAAGAACTCCTTAGTTGTTTTAAGCTCAACTTGCTTAGAGTTTTATATCCCAGACCATTTATGTTCCTTCTGTGTTTGAGTGTGTATGCGAGTCTGTGTTTTCTCCAGTCTGTCCTACATGTCTAATCTGTGTATTTAGCAGAGATCAGCCCATATCCCTTTGGTGGTAATCAGGGTCCTTCTTAGGACTGATTACAGGGTTCAGGGACTGATAGGAGACTAGGTTAGGCTGGAGACTTGGACCTCTGAACCATTATCAGTACCTCCAAGGTGAGGGATTAGTTAGGACCCCAGTTTTAGGGTCAGGTTAGACCCCGGTCCTCCTCTTTCCTGTGACAGCGTATCAAGTCCTCAAGATTAACCCTGAGTTCAACGGATATCGTGTCAGGTAAATCTATTCTATATTTACATGCTGATGTTGCTAAACTATATGTTGTATAGAGTGTTGTTTCTGTAAGAATAGTTTACTGACATCGTACACATATCATTAGACAGCGTGACACATAGCTGTCGGCGATCCGGGCTGTTGTGACCGCGTCCTCTGGTTCTCGGTCCAGGATGAACTGTCGGACCTCAGCTGGGCACAGATGCAGGAACTGGTCTTTGATCATCAGGTCTTTCAGCTCCTCATAGGTGTCAACTGACAGTCCATGGATCCACTGGTCAAAGTGGTTCCTGAGTCCTTGCACCACATCGCTATAACTGTCGTGTGGGCCACGTTGGAGGTTCCGGAACTTCTTTCGGTATACCTCAGGGGTTAGCTGGTACTTGGCGATCAGGGCCTGCTTGATGGCCTCATAGTCACTGTCTTGATCTGGCGCGAGGGAAGCGAACGCCTCCAAAGCTTTGCCCTTTAGCCCGGGGGTCAAGTACCTGGCCCATTGGTCGGCAGGCAGCCGGTACTGTCTGCAGACTTTCTCAAAGGCCCGCAGAAAAGTGTCCAAGTCTCCGTCCCTTTCCAGCACGGGAAAGTGCTCCGGCCGGGGCTTGGGACTCTGAGTGCTGCTGGGCACACTGCCCTGAGCTGTGGAGGGCATTGCCCTCGCTGGACCTTCTCCAGCTCATGGGCTCTCTGCGCTTGGGCTTCCCGCTCGGCTCGGGCTCTCTCAGCCTCCCGCTCGGCTCTCTCAGCCTCTCGCTGGGCTTGGCGCTCGGCTCGGGCCTCCTGCTGGTATTGCTGAATCAGCTTCAGGCGCTCCCCCCGGTCGTCGGTGGGGAGTTCCTCCAGGGCCGCCTGCAGGTAAGGGTCCATCCCGCCCTGGTTGTAAGCCTGCAGGGTTTGGGCCTCTGCTGCCGCCCCACCTTGGCTTGGGCCGGCTTCTGTGCCCTCCTCCTCTCAGCGTGGTCCTGTGGCATCAGGACCTTGATCAGTTGAGCTTTGGTTTGGCCCCTGGGGTCAAGGCCTCGGGAAATGCATATTCCAGCAAGAGTGTCCCTTTTCTGCAGTTTGTACCAACTTGCTCCTATTGTAGCCATGTTTGCCAAATAAAAGATAGGATAGAAAAACAAAGAGAAGGGAGGGGTAACCGCAAGTACACACAATTGTCTCAGGACTAATAAACACTGAGTCTGTTCTCCAAAACTTTAGTTGCAGGGTCACTGAAGAACCGTGCAAGTTTTTTAGTGAATGGAATGATTGCTCAAACCAGATCACTAATGCTCTATAATCCCACGCTCTGCCACCAATATGTGATGAACGGGCACACAGTCCGCCACACGGTAGCCCGGGGGTCACGGCTTGTGATCCCACCGCTGCCACCAAATTGTGATGAACGGGCACACAGTCCGCCACACGGTAGCCCGGGGGTCACGGCTTGTGATCCCACCGCTGCCACCACATGTGATGGAACGTGCACACACACGACGGCTGCTGCCGTCCGACCCAGTAAACTGCAGGGATTTATAACTATCCCACTTCCACTTAGGAACTTGCAGCTCTCTGGCGCCCCCCTTACCCTCAGGTCAGTCAGGGAACTGCACCTAGGATAATTAGTCGCCAGACAGGTCACTTGGATGTGTGCTGGCTATTGGGCACGCTGCAGTGAGGGAATTATAATTACTCCTGGCTGCAGCCAGGCAGTACCCTTATAAACCCGCTGCGTCACTGCCAGCGTCACCCAATAGATTAACACTTTACACCCCTTTCTTTTAGCTGCCACCAGCTACGGCTTTTGATGAACAATTTATCAAGAGGGTCCGTAGCAACCCCAAAACAGTAGCGTAGTGCTTCAGGCACGTGCAAATTCGTTTATAGAGCAGGAGAAACAAACTAATAAATTTATAGGTTTATTCCTTAAAAACCAGGCAGTGCTTATATAATATAAAAAGATGTAACAAACTGAGACAATATCGTTATATACAGATGCAGTTATAAAATAAAATAGGATTAAGAATGAAAATCACTCACATGGTTGTTAGATCATTACAGGCAAGCCAGGCTGGGGGAAGGAGCCACACGTCATAGTTCATTGGGAGATCTCTTACTCAGGACATCCCAGCAGAAAGAATCCCTAAGGAACTTCACTGTAAGACTTATGCATGTCAGCTTCTGACCTCACAAAAAGGGCTGGTCCTCTGGCCACCTCCCTGGCTGCAAGCTATGGTTTGAGCTCTGCGATATCATAAGGTTCATAACTCGTCCTGTGAACCTATCAGAATAACGGCAGACCTATCAATGATCTCACTCTAGAATGACGGTTCCAATGAGCCCACACTTGGGTGGGCTAGTTCATGGGGCACCCGAGAATTCCATTTCTCGGGTTCTGTTGGAGTTACGGGTTTACCAGTACCACGGGAACGATGCCCGTCGGCGCATGGTTCAACACAGTAACTTTCGTGTTTCTAGCGAATGCTCCCACCGTGTTATTAACCAAAAAAGAATGAATTCTCCAAAATGGCTGCTATAGGACTTTTGTAGGGTTTGCTAAGACAAAGGAAAATTCCTGAGGTGGGAGGGATGAGAGATCGAGTGCGCTGCAGAGAGAAGGAGGGAGGGGCACTTTGCCCTGTGCTTGCAAACAGTGGGGGTTTGTAGTTCTAGCAACAGCACAAGACATGAAGCTTGCAATATCATCACACTGCCCCTCCGGGTTCCAGCACAGTCAGCTGGTCCTCGTTACTTCCATTGTCTCTTGCTCCATCTGATACCCTCAGGGTTCCAGTAACGTCAGCTGATTCTCGGAAATTAGACGACCTTAAAGACCACCCAGAAGAAGATGACGACAACAAGGACGACGAGCATGAAGCCAACCAGCCTGAACACCATCACAAAGAAAAAATAAAAGATTACCCAGAAGAAGATCACCAACAGGACAAAGAAGGTTAAGACAAACTACAAGATACAGAACAAGAGACAGCAGAACAATAAGCAGAAGATCAAAAAGCAGAAGAACATGAAGTATAAGACCAAAATGAAGAGCAAAATATATGCTCTAAATTCTAAGCAGAAGAAGACTAAGCAGTGTATGGGGGTGAGTCCGTTCCTCCTCATGGTGCCCCTGGAAAATGCCTGCTGCTGCAGGCTAAACTGAACACGGACAAATACTGTTGTAATTTAAATCTTTTGTGACAGCAAGAACGGAAGGATGAACAATTCATACTTTTACAGATTACAAGTACAGGAATATCTGTCACAAATAAGAATATGATGAAGAAGATGAAGAGGAAGAAGATGAAGAATTTGAATATGAAGAAGATTAATTAGTTTAATAATAACAATATGAATAATGTAAACAAAAACATGAATAGCAAGAAGTTTAAGAAGAAGATTAAGAAGGTGAAGATGAAGAATAATTTGATGAGAAAGATGATGCTGCTGAAGATTATGAAGGAGAAAGTGTGGCACTGGCAAAGTTAAAAAGGTGAAGAGCATGGAAGTTGTGAAACATACATATTTGCCAAAATAGAAAAAAGGTTAACAACATTGTCAATTTGTTAGTCAATCCAAACGTATTTCCAAAAAAAAATATATTAATGCTATTCCAATGCATTGGGTTAAACATGTGTGCCTTTATTGTCTCCTCAACCTCCCCCAATACATTCTACATTAGTCTTTGTTGTTTTCCTTCATGTACAATTAACCAACAAGGCAAGAATGGTTTTTTTAATGTCGATATTTGGTTCCCATAGACTTACATTGGACTTCCGGTATCGGAATCGGATATCGACGATATTTAGTGATATCGGCGATACCATTCCGATCCGATATTTTTAGATATCGAGCAGTATCGCTCAACACTACTCACTATGCATCTAGATAAGTTCCTTGGGGGGTCTAGTTTCCAAAATGGGGTCACTTGTGGGGGAGCTCCAATGTTTAGGCACACAGGGACTCTTCAAATGCGACATGGCAACCGCTAAATATTCCAGCATATTTTCCATTCAAAAAGTCAAATGGCGCTCCTTCACTTGTGAGCCCTGCCGTGTGCCCAAACAGGGGTTTATGACCACATATGAGGTATCTGTATACTCAGGATAAATTGCTCAACAAATTTTAGGATCCATTTTATCCTGTTACCCATGCAAAAATGAAAAAAATTGATGCTTAAATAAAATTTTTGTTGGAAACATTAAAATGTCAATTTTTTCCTTCCACGTTGCTTTAGTTCCTGTGAAGCACCTGAAGGGTTAATAATCTTCTTGAATGTAGTTTTGAGTAGCTTGAGGGGTGTAGTTTTTATAATGGTGTCACTTTTGGGTATTTTCTACCATATAGACCCCTCAAAGTGACTTCAAATGTGAGGTGGTCCCTAAAATACAATGGTTTTGTAAATTTTGCTGTAAAAATGAGAAATCGCTGGTCAACTTTTAACCCTTATAACTTCCTAACAAAAAAAAATTTTGTTTCCAAAATTGTGCTGATGTAAAGTAGACATGTGGGAAATGTTATTTATTAACTATTTTGTGTCACATAACTCTCTGGTTTAACAGAATAGAAATTCAAAATTTGAAAATTGCGAAATTTTCACCAAATATCCATTTTTTTCACAAATAAACGCAAAAATTATCGACCTAAATCGCTAGGATCCGTTGAAGCGTTCCTGAGTTATTACCTCATAAAGGGAC
Source organism: Oophaga sylvatica (assembly GCA_033576555.1). Classification (NCBI taxonomy): domain Eukaryota; kingdom Metazoa; phylum Chordata; class Amphibia; order Anura; family Dendrobatidae; genus Oophaga; species Oophaga sylvatica. Next base: position 619,379,297 of record JARQOD010000001.1, on the reverse strand, counting down.
ACTGGTCAGAATTGCAAAAAATGGCAAGGTCATGAAGGGGTTAAAAGTACTTACAAAAATGATGGTTCTTAACGCATAAATTAGCTAATTTATGCATGACCATCAACCACGGCAAGGTGACACTTCTCTGATGGGTCCTATCATCCTAAACCTGACTCTCTTGGGCTACAAGCCTACAGTGTGCATGGGCAAACATGCCTGTCTTGAGTTACAAACTTGCAAATTTAAATGGGCTGGTAGGAACCAGTGCTAATTAAAAACACCCTTGGGCTGATGGGAGGAGTGCAGAGTCAGAAAGGAACAGTGTGAAGAAGTGCACGCTGCAATGACTGTATAACATGCAAAAAAAGAGGGGGACGCAGCAGGACTCTGTAGAGACCAGGCACAGACTGGGTATCCACCCTTGCAAGCCACGTACACAAGCAGTGTCCATGACAATGCTCTCTCCACTTAACCACTTGCTGAGTCTGCCAATCTACCATAGGACTGTGCAATGAGCCAAGGAAGTCCAAAAACCACAGGAGAGGGGAGACCATCTAGCACATAACAGTAAATAACTTCAGAGTGCATGGCCCCTAACTGAAGATGCCACCCTCATGTAGCTTGAATAAATTTCCCCTGTCTCAAGGGAGCGGAGTCTATGGTGATTATGGGTATGGGTCTGGACAGTGTATGAGGATTGAGGCCCTGGACGAACCTAGCGTCAATCAAGTTAAACTCCGCCCCACTGTCCAGAAATGCAGACACAACCACCTTAATTTTACCCAGATGAATCTCAGCTGGCAGAAAAAATTGTGTCCTACCCAAGGCAGTGATAAGTACACCCGGGTTGCTAACCTTTCAGCGACCCAGGCTTCTTAGTTTTCAGGTGGCTGTTTACCATGAGATAGGGAAGGACATGTGCCCACGAAATGTTCCTTTTTACCACAGTAAAAACACATTCCCCCTGTGCGTCGAACAACAGACTGCTTTCCAGGATGAGATATTGCACCCAACTGCATGAGTTTCTCAGATGACTCAGACCCATTTCCCTTGACCTCGGACCTCCCGCACATTGGGATGTCTCCCTATGTCTCTGGCCAAGCCAGTGATCAACCCGGATAGCCAAAGACATGGCTGCCTCAAGTGAAACTGGAGTCTCATACAGGGCTAAGGAATACTTCACCCCTACTGATCTTCACAGAACTGGCTATGGAGTGCAGGGTCATTCCATTTAGTGTCTGTGGCCCACCTCCGAAATTGGGAGCAATACTCCTCCGCCGACCAGTCTCCCTGCTGAAGCTGACGCAGTGTGGACTGAGCAAACGAGACGCAGTCAGGGTCATCATACATATGGCCCAGTGCCAGAAAAAATTCCTCCACCATCTGAAGCAACTGGGAGTCAGACAGGAGAAAATTAAAATGCTCAGGCTTGCGGGTCCCCCTGAAGGAGAGAGATTATTGTCCCTACATGTTCCTCCACGGTTCCTGAGGAACAAGGATGTAACTTAAAAGTACAGTTTACAGGCCTTCCCGAAAACAACAAATTTGTCACGCCCCCCAAAGAACCTGTCAGTCAAAGCAATCTTGGGCTCCACTAAAGGGTGCCTGGGAGTCAAAGTTCCCAAATTTGATGTGTTAGGGTGCTGCAAAACGACAGTGTGTAAATCTGCCACCTCCAGGCTGAGCTGCTGTAGTTGCCAGGTTAGAGCAGTTATAGGATCCATAATAGATCAAAAACGGTTTCGGTCAGAGCTAATGTCAGGACTCTCTTGTTGGGTAACCTGGGACCAGGGGCTCCTTCCCCGGCCCTAACGCTAGGGGGCGCCCTAGTTTGCCCTGTTCCCTGGGTTACTTCTGAAGCTGAAGATGCCAGGGCAACATACCTTGCCTTACCTCCTAAATCCGCCCTCCATTTGTACCCTTCCCCCACCCAGGGAAGATTGCAGTAGCAGTGGACCGTAGTAGACAAACCAGAAGAACAAGGTAACACAAACAAGGGAAACGGAACATACCAGGCATACAAATATACACTTACATATAACAGAGGAATGCACCGTGGAGTGGAGGATGGGGTTAAACCAAAGTAGAAGAATGCGAATTATCACACTCACAAAAAACTAAGCAACTGTCACACATAAATCCAGTAACCAACTACTCTTATAACCACCAACTACTATCCTACATGCCATGCAGCATAATGGTAGCACTTTGGCTCAGTGGTTAGCACTACAGCCTTACAGTGCTGGGGTCCTCGATTCAAAACCCACCAAGGACAACATCTGCAAGGAGTTTGTATGTTCTCTCCGTGTTTGTGTCAGTTTTCTCCCGGTACTCCGGTTTCCTCCCACATTCCAAAGACATACTGATGGGGATTCTAGATTGTGAGCCCCATCGGTGACAGTGCCAATAATGTCTGTAAAGCGCTGGGGAATTAATGTCACTATATAAATGAATAAAATACATAAAATTTAAATAAGCTAATTCTGACAATATGTGTCAGTCAGGACCAGTTTACATAGGGAATAGGATCGGCTTACAGTGCTCAGCTGAGAGCCTATCTACCAGAGCTCTCAACATAGCCGATTAACCCCATGTACTGCCAAAGGAAATTTACACCATTTAAAACAAAAGTGAAGTGCTGCTATTCAGTGCAGGAGTAGGAGCAATCAGACGCTCTTGTATTCTGGCTCATCTCTGTCGCTGTAACCCCATGACGCACATGGTCACAAGTTGGTGAGAGTTTTGGAACCTTGAGATAATACAGCCCCTACACCAATCTCCGAAGCATCCACCGCCACAATGAATGGTCCCTGAATATCGTGTTGGATTAAAATTGGAGCGTACATGAAACACTCTTTCAATTTAGCAAGTCCCCCAATAGCATTCGGAGACCAACACTTTAGATCTGCCCCCTTGGGTGTGAGATCGGTTAGTATTTTAACAATCTGTAAAAAACCCTAATAAATTTTCTTTAGTAATTGGCAAATCACAAAAACCGCTGCAAAGCTTTAAAGCTACGAGGTTGAACCCAAACAATTATGGCCTGCACCTTTCCAGGATCCATCTTAAAACCTTCAGCTGAAACAATGAACCCCTGGAATCATATTTCCTGAACACAAAAAGTACATTTTTCGAATTTAGCAAACAAAGAATTCTCTTTGTTTATGGTGGGAATCCAGATCGGGCAAAAAAATAGAATATCATCAAGGTATACCACAATAAACCTTGCAATAATATCTTAAAATATATTGTTCATAACATTTTGAAATACCACTGGCGCATTGGTTAACCCAAAAGGCATGACAAGACTTTTAAAAAGGTCCTCGAATGTTAAAAACAGTGTCTTGCACTCATCACCCTCCCAGATGTGTATCAAATTATAAGCCCCTAAGATCCAGTTTAGAAAACCACTTAGCCCCATAAGCTGATTATATACTATAAGTCAAGGATGAGTGGAAGTGGGTAGGTATTTTTAACCACAATCTTGTTTAACCATAGAACCTCCAATACCAACCCCGCTGGAAAATTGACCAACACATAGCAGGAAATGGACTCAGAGTTAAGTGTTCCCACACTAAGTGTGAACTCCACCATAACCAGTTGGACAAGATTCTGACGTAACATTGTCTTGTCAATATCAAAAATTTTAAAGAGTTTTTCTAACCTAACTGTCCCTAACCCTAATTTCTGAACCAGTCCAGAATGAATAAAATTGGCATCAGTAAATGAAAGCTAATGCAGATTGGTTTTTAAAAAGTCGCCCCACGTTTAAAAGTATCTTGTCTGAGGAGTAAAAGGGTACCTAGAAGTTTGGGTGATCTCCTCGACAATCACCCAGACTTAGATGTTTCCCGTCGGCTTGGTTGACTTGCTTGCTTGTGGGCATGCTGCACAGTCCTTAATGAAATGTCCAGCACGACCAGAGTCTGAGATCATGTCAACATCTCCTCTCAACGACCAGAGAGCTGGCAGCTCCAACTTCCATAGGTGCTACCTCAGGTAAGTGGATGGACTAGGGAGGAATGACCAAAACCCTCTCTCACTCACCATGTCTCTCTCAAATTTTTCAATCCATATGAATGACCTGGGTCATGCCCTCCCCCGAGGAGAAAGGTGGAGTATGCAAAGCCAGAGTGTCCGTAAGTGTATCAGAAAGACCTCTGTGGAACTGGCACCTGAGAGCTCCATCATTCCACAGCACTTCAGAGGACCATTGCCGGACCTTGAAACTATAGTCATCAGCAGTGCTGCCCACTTGGATCAGGTTCATGATCCTTGCCTCTACAACCAAGACCCTGTCAGGTTCATCATAGAACATCCCTAAGGTGTCAAAAAATGCATCAACAGAGGATCGTTTTGGGGCTTGCGGGGACAAGGAAAATGCCCAAGCTTGCCTCCCCTCCCCGCAGCAAGGACATAGTTATTCCCACCCACTAACTCTCATCCGTTAAAGGCCGGGATCGTAAGGTAAAAAAATCTGCAACTCTCCCTGAAAACTCTAGACTGGTCTTTCTCCCCCAAACATTTATCCGAAAGTGCCACCATTAGTTTACAAGAGACCAACTGCACATCAAAGGGTATAGAAGTCATAACTACAGCTGGTAGTGGAGAGCTTTGAGAAGCACCCATGGTACTAGAAAATTTACCATGTAGCCGGAACTGCAATGATTCTAGCTCAGAGGTCTCAAACTGCATTCCCAAGGGCTGCAAACAGGTCATGTTTTCAGGATTTCCTTGTATTGTACAGGTGATGGTTTAATCACCTGCACAGATAATGATTCCAGCTTCTAGTGCAATGCTAAGGAAATCTTGAAAACACGCACAGTTTGAAGCCCTCGAGGAATGCAGTTTGAGACCCCTGTTCTTGCTTCTGGTGCTCCTTGGCTAGATCCTAGACATCTGGGTCATATTTGCCACCTGATCACAGAGGTGTACTAATTGGATCCATTGGTGGCAAAAAAGTATACTGCCAATCATACTGTAATGTTAGTCACTGTTCAGGTACAAGTTGTGAGGCAGGATAGTCAAATGTTAGATACCAAGAGAGCATGTAATAAGCAAAATGAAAAAGATAAAGGCTCAGTAATTTCATGGTCCAGAGTCAGAATACCAGGAGAATAGTGGATCCGAGCAAAGGGGTTGAACAAGCGGAAAGCTGAAAACTAGGCAAACAGCAACAGCAAGCACATTCTATGATTGCCAGAGATCTTAGCTCTTAACTGAGAGTTGAGCTAAGTAGCAAGGAATTTATTAGAAACATGGAGTGCATGCAAGAAGCACAGCACCACTCACTCTCTGATTGGACAGCTGAGCTGTCAATCAAAGTACTGACAGCTCAGCACACCCCTGCACCAGATTGAATGACTGAGCTGTCTATCAACGCACTCATAGCTCAGCACATCCCTGGACCCGATTGTATGACTTAGCTGTCATTCACCACTCTATGCCAATGACATGCTGAGGAGAGGAATCATGATAATTTTATGTGGTTTCCACTACTGCACATGTGGAATAAAAAGCATCCATACTTTTCACCAACGAACATGCTGGAATATTTTATTCTATTCTTGGAAGGTGATCTCAAACTACTGTACTGTTTAAAGTCAGGGGGAGCATAGAAATGCAAGCATGGTGGGCTAAGAATATTCCTATATTTTGATTTTGAATAGACTTATTAATAGAGTTTTATAGACTTGGACAGCATTACTATCTAAGCAAAAAGTAGCATTACACTTAGATTGCTCACTCCAAAGTTACTATGTTCTGAGCTGATTGGGAGTACAGCCCCACTGATTTCACGGCTGCAGGCAAAACACAGTTGATACTTGCTGCAAGCTAGAAAATCAGTCTGTGAAAAAGCATATTCGCCGTTCCCTTTCTCAACAATGCACAATTGAGATAAGGTTGTAGTCAGATCAGAAATTAGTTGAGTGAACAGCACATGTGCAGTTCCTTGAAGTAGTCACGGAGAGTTTTCCTTTAAATGCGTTGGAGGATGAGGAAGCGCGCAACTTTAGAAGACAGGCTGCCTATTATTAATAGTTGTTGGAGTAATGTTCTGCCATGCTGAATTCAATTTGGCATGTTAATCATCAAGATCTGCTGCTGGCAGCTCCCTTCACAATTGCTGACCAGTGACATTTTAGATGTGCTTGAGTAGAAAAAAGTCCGGAGATGCAGCAGGCCCTGGTAGCATGTTTCAGGCAACATAGTCTGCTCAGAGTATCACAAGCAACTGGCTTACAGTCATTGGCATGTTGTAAAATGGTTCCTGGGACAGTTAAGATAAATGGCCATACCACTAGTTCCATGACAAAATCAATGTAATGTCAAGCTATTGATGTACCTGGAACAAAGACTAGAGGGGTCTTGCTACAGTACATTATGCCACTCCATTCCATAATACCAGGAGTAGAACCATTGTGATGTTCCCTCATGGAGACCTCCTCATGGTGTTGCCCATGTGGTCTCCAGACCAGTCTCCGACTTTCACTACATCAGAGACAAAAATGGTACTCATCACTGACAAGGACTGACATCCATTACTGCCTCTATTGCAATCTTGCTTTGCACCATGATAGCCTTTGAAAGGAATGGCATGAGGTCAATGGAATGTCTGCACGTCTGGCTAGTAGCTGAATGATATGCAAAAGCATTTTGATGGTTTGTATAGATACTGTTTGATGCCTTACACTTGGTAAATGACCTGCAATTTCACTTGAAGTACAGCATGGATCAGTTGAGAGACTAGTGATACGGCCATACGACCAAGTGTTCCAGGAGGAGCCATTTTTCAATACAAAAAAAGCTAAGACGCATGTTGCTCATACTACTTTGAGCAGTCTGCATGACCTAAATATGCTACGAATATGTTGCCTCCAATCGAGCACTTATAGGACATCATTGGATAACAATTACAAAGGGAACTGCCAGCAGCAGATCTTGATGATTTGCTTGCCAGTACTACTGTGCTTCCTAACCCCTTTACCATTTAATGACCAGGGCCAATTTTTACAATTCTGACAAATGTCCCATTATGAGGTTATAACTCTGGAATGCTTCAACGGATCTTGGCAATTCGGAGAATGTTTTCTCGTGACATATTGTACTTCATGATAGTGGTAACATTTATTCTATATATATTGTGTGTATTTATGCAAAAAATGGAAATATGGCGAAAATTTTGAAAATTTTGCATTTTCAAACTTTGAATTTTTATGCCCTTAAAACAGAGAAATATGTCAAACAAAATAGTTAATAAATAACATTTCCCACGTCTACTTTACATCAGCACAATTTTGGAACCAAATTTTTTTTTTGTTACGAAGTTATAAGGGTTAAAATTTGACCAGCGATTTCTCATTTTTACAACAAAATTTACAAAACCATTTTTTTAGGGACCACCTCACATTTGAAATCACTTTCAGGGGTCTATATGCCAGAAAATACACAAAAGTGACACTATTCTAAAACTGCACCTCTCAAGGTACTCAAAACCACATTGAAGAAGTTTATTAACCCTTCAGGTGCTTCACAGGAATTTTTGGAATGTGGAAGGAAAAAATGAACATTTAACTTTTTTAGTCACGGAAATGATCTTTTACAAACAATTTTTTATTTTCACAAGGGTACAAGGAGAAAATTGACAACTAAAGTTGTGCAATTTCTCCTGAGTACGCTGATACCCCATATATGGGGGAAAACCACTGTTTGGGCGCTTGGCAGGGCTCGGAAGGGAAGGAACGCCGTTTGACTTTTTCAAACCAAAATTGGCTGGAATTGAGATTGGACACCATGTTGCGTTTGGAGAGCCCCTGATGAGCCTAAACAGTGGAAACCCCCAAGTGACATAATTTTGTAAACTATACCCCCTATGGAACTTATCTAGATGTGTGGTGAGCACTTTGAACCCCCACATGCTTCACACAAGTTTATAACGTAGAGTGTGAAAAAAAAATTGTATCTTTTCCACAAACATGATCTTTTTGTCTCCAATTTTTTATTTTCCCAACGGTAAGAGGAGAAATTGGACACCAATAGTTGTTGTCCAATTTATCCTTAGTACGCTGATACCCCGTATGTGGGGGCGAACCACTGTTTGGGCGCACAGCAGAGCTCGGAAGGGAAGGAGCGCCATATGACATTTTATGACACACCCCTAACCCTTATCCCAACTCTAACCACAAACCTAAACTAACACACTCCTAACCATAATCCCAACCCTAACCCTAATCCCAACCCTAACCCTAATTCCAAACCTAACCCTAATTCAAACCCTAACTCCAAATCTAGCCCCAACCCTAACCCTAACTTTAGCCCCAACCCTAACCCTAACTTCAGCTCCAACCCTAACTTTAGCCCCAACCCTAACCCTAGCGGGGTTTTATAGGGGTTTTTTATGTTTGGCAGCTGTCACACACTAAAAGATGCTTTTTACTGCAAAAAATTGTTTTTTATCACCACATTTTGAGAGCTATAATTTTTCCATATTTTGGCCCACAGAGTCATGTGAAATCTTGTGGACGGGACGAGTTGACGGTTTTATTGGTACCATTTGCGGGCAGATGACATTTTTTGATTGTTTTTTATTCCGATTTTTGGGACGCAGAATGAACAAAAACCAGCAATTCATGAATTTCTTTTGGGGGGGTCGTTTATACCGATCCGTGTGTGGTAAAATTGATAAGGTAATTTTTTTCGTTGGGTAAGTACGATTACAGAGATACTTCATTTATATCATTTTTTTTATGTTTTGGCACTTTTATACAATGAAAACTATTTTAGATTAAAAATAATTATTTTTGCATCACTTTATTCTGAGAGCTATAACTTATTATTTTTTCGCTGATGATGCTGTATGGCGGCTCATTTTTTGCGGGACAAGATGACGTTTTCAGCGTTACCAAGTTTATTTATATTCGTCTTTTTGATTGCGTGTTATTCCACATTTGGTTTGGCGGTATGATGATAAAGCATTGTTTTTTTGCTTTTTTTCATAAGGGGTTTACTAAAGGGGTTAACTAGTGGGACAGTTTAATAGGGCGGGTCGTTATGCGGCGATACTAAATATGTGTACTTTTATTTTTTTTTATTTACATAATAATAATGTGTTTATTGGGGAAACTTTTTTTATTTAGGGATTTTTTAAAAAATATTTTACACAGTATAATTTTTTTTTACATTGTCCCAGGGTGGCACATTACAATATAATGTCAGATCGCTGATCTGACACTTTGCAGAACGCTGTGTCAGATTGTGTCAGATCAGCGATCTGACAGGCAGTGCAGAAAGCTTGCCGCTGCCTGCTCTCAGCAGGCACTGACAAGCCACTCCCTGCAGGATCGGAAGGACCCCGTAACCATCTTGGATCCGGGGGCCAGCAGGGAGGAGACCCTCGGAACAACGCGATCACATCGCGTTGTTCTGAGGGTCTCAGGGAAGCACGCAGGGAGCCCGCTCCCTGTCCGATGCTTCCCTGTGCCACCAGAATGCTGCGATCATGTTTGATCGCAGTGTGCGGGTTAAGTGTGGGTAGCGGTCGTGACTGCTTCTGGCACTTAGTGTGGTGTCAGCAGTGACAGTCAGTACAATGGCTGCGATCGGCGCGCTCACCCCGTGAGCACGTCCAATCGCATGTGACCTACTATCCCGTCAATGGTCATATGGGCCCAGGTCCCATAAAAGGGATAGTACGTCGAATGTCAGAAAGGAGTTAAGGTCAGGGGGAGCCTAAAAATGCAAGCCTGTTGGGCTGAGAAAATTCCCCTACTTTGATTTTGAATAGAATTCAGAAAGGCAGAACACTCTTCCGATAATCATTAATATCCCCATTGAGAGCATGCCTTGGCATGTAAGTGCATCTATTTCTGCACATGCCTATGTATTTCTGCATAAGCTCAATTTTGTTTCCAACTTCTAACTATTTGTATATCATTAACATGTCTATCAAATCTGTGATTTCCATAATTAAACTACTTTTTCCTTTGCAATTTTAATGTTGAGGATTGCATTTGCAGGTTTTAATAATAATTCTAGTAATTTAATAAAAAAACATTTTATGCTATTGGGAATAACCCTTTAAAGTGAGTACTTTGACTTGGCCATTCCAAAATTTTAACTTCACTCTTCTTTAACCAATTTTTTTGCAAAGCGACTTGCATGCTTTGGGTCATTGTCTTGCTGCATGAACCATTTTCTATTGAGATTAGGTCATAGACAGATGCTTGACTTTTTTCTTTAGAATTTACTTATATAATTCAGACCTCATTTTTCTATCAATGATAACAAGGTGTCCTAGCCTAGATGCAGAAAAACAGGCCCAAACCATGATACTACCAAGACTGTGTTTCACAGACGATATGAGGTTTATATGCTGTAATAGAGTGTTTTTCTTTCTCCAAGCATAAAGATTCTTATTTAAACCAAAAGACTCTATTATGGTCTTATCCATAAACCCAAAATATTGACCCAATAGCCTTGTGGCTTAACCAGGTTATCTTTAGCAAACTGCAGACAAGCAGCAATGTTCTTTTTGAGGAGCAAAGGCTTTCTCCTTGTAATAATGCCATGGACACCATTGTTGTTCAGTGTGCTCCTGATGGTGGACTCATGAACATTAACTAATGTGATAGAGGCCATTAGTTGCTCAGAGGTTACCTTGGGTTGCTTTGGTAACCTTGAGGAATATCATTAGCCTTGCCCTTGTAGTAGTCAACCACTTTTTGAGAGATTAGTAATGGTCCAGAATTTCCTCCATTTGTACACAATATTTCTGACTATGGATTGGTCTAGTGCAAACTCTTTAGGGATGGCTTTGAAACTTTTCCCGTAATGATGAGCATCAACAACTCGTCTTCTAAGGTCCTCACAAATCATTGTGCAATCATACACTTCCATTAAAACGTGCTGTGAAGATTAAGATAGATCCCTGTTCTTTAAATAAAATCGTTTTCCCATTCACAAGATTTTCATCTCATGATTGAAAACACCAGCCTCTAATTTCACCTTCAAATTATCTGATAATCCACACATAGACTAAGTATTATTTTTAAGTCATTTGCTTGAGTTTTTTCTCTATGTCTACTTTAAAGACTTGAGTGAAAATCTGATGTAGCTTTATGTCAAATTTATGCAAAAATACTGAATATTCTGAAGGGTTCACAAACTTTTAAGTACCATTGTAGCTGTTTGACTATTGTTCACACCAAACAGGATAGAATCCTCACACTAGAGAACTTCTTTAGCTGTGCCTGTTGAAGCAATATGGAAGCATAGGTAGTTACCATCAGCATGCAGCACTCGATTAAATATAAGTTTTATGGGGTAAAAACTCAATAAGTTTCCAGGTTTCGGAATCGGCTTTGGTTTAAAGTGACATTATCTGCCATAAGAACATCATCCTCATATATTCTTCAGCATAATGTTAAACAGTGGAAAGCTCACAAAAATCCATATAGGAGGGATCCTCATACTGGATAGCTTCATTTCCTGTTCTTAAATAACTGACATGCAGGTAACAAATGGTTATCTTGAATATCTATTCTTAAAACAAATGCGTTCAAAAACTTGATTACCAACTTATTCCTTGCAAGTTTAGAAGATTCTTGGACAAAAAAACCCTCCAATGGGCACTTCAGATTTCAGCATTCTACAGTCTAGGAAAACTTGGGGTTCACCACGGTAAAATCAGAATTTTGAATATACTTGGTGGAGTTAGACCTGTCAGCCACGAAAATGACCATTATCATCATGGTTCTTATCGTCATCTTCTCCAGAATTATGCAAGATGGAAGCAAGTTCTCAAGACTAGATTATTGCACTTCATATTTCAGCACACTACATTATATAGAATATGACTTTGGATGAGTGGAAAGCTTGGAGTGACTACAGTGAAACTAGAATTTTTAGGACATTGTGTGGGGTCAGAAGCTATCAGAAGACAATCATCATCCTCATAATCATATCTTCTCCAGAATAATGCTGGATGCTGGCAAATTTCCAAGAGTAGGTTATTGTACTCAGCATGCTACATCATATAGAATATACTTTGGATGAGAAGAAAAATTGGTGTCTACCACAGTGAAACTAGAATTTTAATGATCTTGGGTGGGGTTAGGTCTGTTAGCTAACAAAAGACCACTATCATCATCATCCTCCTCATTATATCTTCTCCAGGATAATGCTAGACAGTGGAACATTATCTAGAGTGGAAAATTGCACTCCAGATTTCTGCATGCTACATTATATAGAATGACGTTGGATGAGTGGAAAACTAGATATTTTAAGGCTATTGGGTGAGGTTATGAACTACCAGAAGACCATTGTCATCCTCATAATCATAGCTTCTCCTGAATCATGCTAAATGGTGGCAAATTCAATAGACTAGAATGACTGCGGATTGCAAGGTCACAGAAAATGTTATAGGAGAATAGAACAGTATCCTTCAGCTAGAAGAAAGGCTGAGCATTGCTGCATACTTTGACCTCAGCTACATCAACCCTTTTCCACTCATCAATATAAAAGCAAGCTGCCAATGCTCCAGATAGCTCTCATTTCAGGACTGTATGGAAGGTCACATTACAGCAGAGAATGAAGTCCCACCCCATGTTTCTTCAGCACAGTCCATTACATCTCAAACTGTTCCTTTTTTCCATGGTGCAGATGTCTCCTGCATTCTAAGCACTTCAGAGAAAAGCAGAAAGAAAAGTTTTTTTCTCCTCCACCCTTCCCCCAAGCTTAGTCCTTTCATCTCAGCCCTGCTCTGCTGAATATTTCTAGCAGAGATAGGAGACATGTCTCCACGTTGCTTGCTGTTAGAAAGACTTTGTGCACCCCCTGGTGCTCTGGCGTTTTGTGTGGTAGAGATTGTCTTCTCTCACTCTCCCTCTCCCTTCTGGTTGCTCATTATTCAGAGAGAGGCAGAGACACATACGCACATACACACTCAGTGAGAGAGACGGATCTTTCAGGTCATCTGCAGCTGCAGAGAAGCAGCAGCAGCAGCCAGTGAAGGAGAGAGGAGGAGAAATAAAGCAAGGAAGATGGCAATCCTCCATTGCTGAGAGTAGCTGCAAGAAGAGGAGAGCCACCATCTCTCCACCTAGCTGAGGGAGCAGGACAACAAGAGGCTGGAGCAGCCCCGTCCAGAGAGCTGTGTAAGTGCCATGCCAGTCATCTTCTCCCTAATTGCTATTGTGTGTGTCCTCCTAATATCTGTAATGTCTAGCAGGAGAATCCTGGAGCAGTTCCTTAGGATCTGCGGTTTGGGGTGGCTGGAGAGGGGTGGGAAGCCTCTTTGGTGTGCTGTCTGGAGAAGAAAGGAGGTGGTGGTGGAAGGAGGAGGAGAAGAAGGGCGGCTAATTAATGAATTCATTAATTGACCCCCTCCTTTACCCAACCACCCCCATGTGGTGGAGATTAAAATGAACTTATGGAGTGAGGTGATGTTTGCTTGCACTTGTGACTGTATGTGGAGGAAGCTGGTGACAGACACAGCGGGGGGTTGGCTAGGTGGCCAATATGACAGAGTGACCTCTTTCTCAGCTGCATGGTGTGGATTGTACCTCAACCCCTCCTCATGCATATAAAGAGGTCTCCTGGCACCCCTCCCTCATGAGCACTGTTGACATGGAAGGTTGGATCCCGGCTTGAAATATCTTGCCTCTGAGGGAGGGAAGAGGTTGTTGTTCAGCTGGAGAACCTGCCTGAAGGAGAAAGGAAGCAGCTAAACCTGCTGTTGTCTCATTAAAGTCCTCTCCTCAGTCACTCTCTAAGAGCCATGAGAAGCTGAAGATCTACCTAGCCTTCCCTGTCCTCCATTAGTAGTCTGGTTTCTGTCCAGACTTCTGCTTGCACCATGCTCACTATGGAGCTTCCTCCTTCTGGTCACCATCTTCTCATAACTCTGCAAAACTGAGGTGACCTAGAAATGCAGTGTTCAGCTAATGGCATGTTGTTTTTTCAGGAGAACCTTCCAGAAAGCAGTTTCCTTCAGCATTTCTGCTCTCCAGGCTCATTTTAAAAAGGCCATTTTAATGTTTTTTTTGTTTTTTTTTTAGAGGAAGTGGATTTTATAGTTGCTATAGGAAGTCATGGTTTGAGTGAGGTAACTTGAGTCATACTGAAGTTCTACCAGAAAATGGAGGACAGAAGGCTTCAAAGTAGGCAAACCTAACTTGGAGCCTTGCAACCAAATAAAACATGGCAGCAAAAAAACATAACATGTTCTCCAGAGTTGAATTTCAGCGATTTTGAAGGATTTAGAGAAATATATTTCTGAATTGAAGTATTTTAGACTACTGAGGAGCTGTAATACCTGAACCAGAGGAGAAATAAATGAGGTGTAATATATTACACACTTATAACAACACACGTCAGGCTGGCAACGCTCCACAAATCTCATTTAACTACAGGGTTTTCTATTCTGAAAGTGGAACCAATGGTCCCACGTTGGATGCAAAGTTAAAAGTGGTTGTTCATTTTGAACAATCCCATCTAGCCATTAGCCAGGTAAAGTGGCTGTAGGGTTTTTACAATTATGCACTGTAATGCTAATTTTTAAGCATTAGGTCCATATGCCGCTAAAGGAACTCTCCACTTTAGGCAATTTCTTCTTGTCACAAGTGCCCTTGACGATAAACGGGTTGTAAAGTCTCTCGGCTCCCAATGAGACCACGTGCACACGTTGAGTATTTGGTGAGTTTTTTACCTCAGTATTTGTAAGCCAAAACCTGGAGTGGTTGGTTGATAAATACAGAAGTGGTGACATGTTTCTATTATACTTTTCCTCTGATTGTTCCACTCCTGGTTTTGGCTTATAAATACTGAGGTAAAAAACTCACCAAGTACTCAGTATGTGCATGTGTCCTTATACTCCAGATGAGGCCATCAGCTTTCTGCTGCACAATGTGAACAAATCTAGCAGCAAGAATTCAGTTTCCCTCTGGAACCACTATAAAGGAAAGTCAGAATTACACATTGCCCATTTAAAATAGCGTTTTTTTTGTATAAGGCCTCATTCAGACGTCAGTGAGCTATCTCGTACGTAAAAAAACAGTTGTGGCGTCACAAAAACTACGATGTGAAGCATGGAACTCTACAATGTGAAGCATGGTCAACATATGTTCCAGATATATGCATACCATATACTGGACTGGGGGCATATCACTATAAAGGAAATTCAGAATTACACATTGCCCATTTAAGTTAACTTTTTTTTGTATAAGGCCTCATTCAGACGTCAGTGATTTATCTCGTACGTAAAAAACTGATCAAGAAACTTAAAATCCATTGCACATAGTTCCCATATAAATATCTTTTGTATGTACCTAACAGTTCCAATAGTTACAATGATACCCATTTAGGTAAAAACAACCAAGCCCACCAACCTGATTATAGAGTCCCAATAGTTTGATATGTCCCAATGTTCAGCATATGGTATACTTATATCTGTACAGTGGGTATGGAAAGTATTCAGACCCCTTTAAATTTTTCACTTTTTGTTTCATTGCAGCCATTTGGTAAATTCAAAAAAGTTCATTTTTTTCTCATTAATGTTCACTCTCTTCACCCTTCTTGACTGAAAAAAGAAATTGTGAAAAAAGAAAAAACTGAAATATCACATGGTCATAAGTATTCAGACCCTTTGCTCAGTATTGAGTTGAAGCACCCTTTTGAGCTAGTACAGTGATGAGTCTTCTTGGGAATGGTGCAAAAAGTTTTTCACACCTGGATTTGGGGATCCTCTGCCATTCTTCTTTGCAGATCTTCTCCAGTTTCGTCAGGTTGGATGGTGAACGTTGGTGGACAGCCATTTTCAGGTCTCTCCAGAGATGCTCAATTGGGTTTAGGTCAGGGCTCTGGTTGGGCCAGTCAAGAATGATCACATAGTTGTTCTGAAGCCACTCCTTTGTTATTTTAGCTGTGTGCTTAGGGGCATTGTCTTGTTGGAAGGTGAACCTTCGCCAAGTCTGAGGTCGAGAGCACTTTGGAAAAGGTTTTCATCCAGGATATCTTTGTACTTGGCCGCATTCATGTTTCCTTCAGTTGCAACCAGTCGTCCTGTCCCTGCAGCTGAAAAACACCCCCATAGCATGATGCTGCCATCACCATGTTTCACTGTTGAGATTGTATTGGGCAGGTGATAAGCAGTTCATGTTTTTTTCCACTCATACCGCTTAGAACTATCACCAGAAAAAGTTCTATCTTCGTCTCATCAGACCAGAGAATCTTATTTCTCATAGTCTGGGGTCCTTCATGTGTTATTTAGAAAACTCTAAACTTTCATATATCTTGCACTGAGGAGAGGCCTCCGTCGGTCCACTCTGCCATAAAGGCCCCAGTGATAGTGGAGTGGCTGCAGTGATAGTGGACTTTGTGGAACTTTCTCCCATCTCCCTACTGCATCTGTGGAGCTCAGCCACAGTGATCTTGGGGTTCTTCTTTACTTCTCTCACCAAGGCTCTTCTCTCACGATTGATCAATTTGGCTGGATGGCCAGGTCTAGGAAGACTTCTGGTGGTCCCAAACTTCTTCCATTTAACGATTATGGAGGCCACTGTGCTCTTAGGAACCTTGAGTACTGCAGAAATTCTGTAGTAACTTTGGCCAGATCTGTGCCTTGCCATAGTTCTGTCTCTGAGCTCCTTGGCAAGTTCCTTTGACCTCATGATTCTCATTTGGTCTGACATCTGCTGTGAGGTCTTATGTAGACAGGTGTGTGCCTTTACAAATCAAGTCCTATCAGTTTAATTAAACACAGCTGGACTCCAATGAAGGAGTAGAATCACCTCAAGGAGGGTCACAAGGAAATGGACAGCATGTGACTGAAATGGACAGGAACCGTTGAGTATATACAAAAGATAATTATATGGTCACTATTTGTAGTATATTATAAATTTTTCTTCTGGCTATATACATCTTTGGTGAATTGAGCATTGCTATTCTGCTGCAGGTTGACTATTTTTTATAGTATATTAGTAGCGCCAGTGTAGATTTTTGGTTATTGATTTTTTATGGATCAATTTTTCATAGATCAAATTGGATCAAATTTTGATCATTGTTTGATCAGTATGTCAGCTTTTATGACCAAAATGTTATCAGTTTTTGTCATATGCACGGAGGATTCGCCAGCTTCTATCAGTCCGTGAAAAACAGAAAGTGGATGTCATCCAAGTGGTGTCTGACTTTTTCAAGAACATAAACTGACATTGGCGAGTATGATCTGTCAATTTGAACATGTCTCTTTTTTTGTGAGGACCCCTAGTTCCACAAATTTTATATGCAAATTGCCTCTTCAAAAAAAGAGGACTTGTACTCTATAGCGCCACCTATTGGAAGTAGCGATCCTACAAGTCACAATCAACCCTTTAACGAGTCTTGTAATATGACTTAGGATAAAAGCCAAATCAGTACCTCCATTTGGCTTTTATCCTAAGTCATATTACAAGACTCATTTTTATCCTAAGTCATATTACAAGACTCGTTAAAGGGTTGATTGTGACTTGTAGGATCGCTACTTCCAATAGGTGGCGCTATAGAGTACAAGTCCTCTTTTTTTGAAGAGGCAATTTGCATTTAAAATTTCCCAGAGGAGCATTGCACGGCGAATAAGCCTCCTTACCTTGACACGCCAGAGCTGGTATGTCACTCTCCACAAGGAGAAACCTTACCCCTTAGACCCTAGTTCCACAAAGAAA
Source organism: Oophaga sylvatica (assembly GCA_033576555.1). Taxonomy (NCBI): domain Eukaryota; kingdom Metazoa; phylum Chordata; class Amphibia; order Anura; family Dendrobatidae; genus Oophaga; species Oophaga sylvatica. The sequence goes on along the minus strand of JARQOD010000001.1, from coordinate 619,361,619 downwards.
CATGAACAAGAAAACAGACCCATAGATTATAATATTTATGAGTTCGGTAAATTAAAAATATAGAACTTGTACTTAAAAAACTGATGTCTGAGTGCACCCTAATAAAGGACAGGACAGGTCCTCCAGAATAAGGAATGCTCTTTGTAACCTCTCTTCACACTAAACAGTAAAGAAGGATGCTCAAGAGAAAGCCAATGTCTTTTAACCTAGATGTTCATAAAAGAATATATAAAAGTGTCCACACTTCAGTTAAATCCATACACTACATCTGCCCAAATATGTGACATCACTAATTGTACTATGGCAAAGAGTTTTTTTGCCTTTACTCATAAGCGTTGGCATAGTTCAGATAATGGCCAATCTTTAAATTGTTTTAGACTCCAGTAAAGTCGCTATGTATCATGTAGGTTATACCATTCTGTTGTTTGCTATTAGAATGAAAAGCATTTATTGCTCTTCACTTTAGTATTGAAGTTTTCTTATGATGTAGGAGTGTGATGAAGGATCTAATCTCTCTGTTTAATCTGTGAATGAGAAGTAAAATATTCCATGAATGAGGAATAAAGTTGACATATTACACTGCATATTACAAGTAAAGTGGCATTTTCTTGTTAGACATCTATAGTAAACTTTGGAACTTTTACATGCTATAAAATAACATTAAAGGTACCTATACAAATTAAACTAAAATGACTGAAAATGGTTACTTTAGGCCATAAAAGGTAATTTTTTAAAATTTAACCACAAATGGTAATTTTAGATGACCAAGGACACATCAATGGAAAAGAAGTCAGAGGAAATATTTTTCCATCTTAAAGGGAACCTGTCACCCCCAGGGCCTTTTTAAGTAAAAGAGACACCTTCAGCAGCACGAAGGCTGCATTCTGTGAAGGTGGCTCTTATGTTTCTGATTGCTAGGAACGCTGAAATAGACAATTTTATAATTTGTCCGACATAACTCAATTGTGTCAGGGAGGTATGTCTTATCCCCCTGTGTCAGCGACCTCAGCGGTGTCAGTCATCCCCTTTTGTTTCCGGCCCCGCCTCTCCTTCTTGCGATGTCACCAGCGCTGCGTGTAGATTACCAGCCTCGCAGTGGGAATACATCATAACACACTGCGGGGTGGGATCTGGGGCCGCCGCTACATGCAGCGCCGGTGACGTCTCAAGAAGGAGAGGAGGCGGGGGCCGGCAACAAGAGGGGGAAGATTGACACCTCTTTGGCCATTGATACAGGGGGAGAAGACATACCTCCCTGACACAATATAGGTATGTCGGACAAATTATAAAACTGTCTATTTCAGTGTTCCTAGCGATCAGAAACATAAGAGCCACCTTCACAGAATGCAGCCTTAGTGCTGCTGAAGGTGGCTCTTTTACTTAAAAAGGTCCTGGAGGGGGGTGACAGGTTCCCTTTAAGGTAGGCATACACATTAGTCTAAAGTTGAACAAAACAGACGACGTCAACCAAAATCATTGTTGATTGGGTGAAATGTAATAACAAATGATCATCATCACTGATCTTTCTGAAACCCTGTTTTCAGAGCTTTGTGATAATGCACTAGAAAGATTGTCATTGAAGATGTGCTTAACCACCTGTAACTGGCAATATGGACTAAAATGTGTACGGAGACGTCAGTGAAACGATCAGTCACTAAACAATTGTACATTAGACAGTTCTTCTGCCATCAACCTCCTTCTGTCAAATGTTTTTGGCCACCTTAAAGGCTATCATACTCATTAGTATGTTACTGGTGGAACAATCATACCAGTAACATACCATACATTTTAGCCTATATTGCCTACTACAGTCATTTAACCTAGCCATACATATTATAGCACCACTCCAGCATTTTTTTTATTGCAGCGCTGGTGTGGTTCTACTAATGTAAGATCCTAGCACTAGTGTTGAGCATTCCGATACTGCAAATATCGGGTATCGGCCGATATTAGCTGTATCGGAATTCCGATTCCGAGTTCCGATATTTTCGTCTTATCGGATACCGGAATCGGGATGTCACTGTCACTGTCAGTGTCCGTCGGTCGGGTCTGTCAGGAGTCAGCGGCACTTACCCGGCAGAAGATCTCCGGCGGTCACGTCCTGCACTGCTTCATGGCCGCCATCTTCTTTCCCCGGCGGTCACATGCAGTTTCTCGCGATAACTGCAGTGACTGCTGGGTAATCCCGGCCGTAAAGCAGTCAGTCCGATGACGTCACCGCCGGGGAAGCAGGTAATCAGCTGTGCTGCGTTGCAATGACAGGCTCTGCCTGTCATTGCGATGTAGCAGAGCTGGATCGTCGTGGGACTATCGTTATGGACTGCGTCGGACAGGTGGTATACTGTTGGTTTGTTTTTTTTCTTTTTTTACAGGAGATCGATGGCGTCGCAGGAATGAGAGAGTAATAAAAGAAATGAAAACTGTGTTGTCTCTTTTATTTCATTAAAAGACTTTTTTCTTGCTGTGTCTTTTTTTTATACATTTAATAACTTTCAGATTAATAATGGATCGGTGTCTTATTGACGCCTATCCATTATTAACCGGGCTTATTGTCACCGTGCAATCAACGGTGACAATAACCCCTTATTACCCCGCTTGCCACCGCTACAGGGCAAGTGGGAAGAGCCGGGTAAAGTGCCACAATTGGCACATCTTTTGATGCGCCAAATGTGGGGCTGCTGTAGCCTGGTATTATCAGGCTGTTGAGGGCCAAAATCCATGGGCCTTGACAGTCTTTTAATACCAGGCCGCAGCAGTCTGCATTTTACTTGGCTGGTTAACAAAAATAGGGGGGATCCCCACGCCGTTTTTTTTTTCGAGGGGATCCCCTATTTTTGTTAACCAGCCAAGCTAAGCAGACTGCTGTGGCCTGGTATTATCAGGCTTGCAAGGTCCATGGATATTGGATCCTTACCAGCCTGAAAAACCAGGCCTCAGCGGTCTGCTTCATCTGGCTGGTTAACAAAAATAGGGGGGACCCCACGCCAATTTTTTTCAAGGGGATCCCCTATTTTTGTTAATCAGCCAAGATATGCAGACTGCTGTGGCCTGGTATTATCAGGCTGGCAAGGTCCATGGATCTTGGCTCCTTAACAGCCTGAAAATCCAGGCCTCAGCGGTCTGCTTCATCTGACTGGTTAACAAAAATAGGGGGGACCCCACGCCAATTTTTTTCGAGGGGATCCCCTATTTTTGTTAATCAGCCAAGATATGCAGACTGCTGTGGCCTGGTATTATCAGGCTGGCAAGGTCCATGGATCTTGACTCCTTAACAGCCTGAAAATCCAGGCCTCAGCGGTTTTCTTCATCTGGCTGGTTAACAAAAATAGGGGGGACCCCACGCCAATTTTTTTCGAGGGGATCCCCTATTTTTGTTAATCAGCCAAGATATACAGACTGCTGTGGCCTGGTATTATCAGGCTGGCAAGGTCCATGGATCTTGGCTCCTTAACAGCCTGAAAATCCAGGCCTCAGCGGTTTTCTTCATCTGGCTGGTTAACAAAAATAGGGGGGACCCCACGCCAATTTTTTTCGAGGGGATCCCCTATTTTTGTTAATCAGCCAAGATATACAGACTGCTGTGGCCTGGTATTATCAGGCTGGCAAGGTCCATGGATCTTGGCTCCTTAACAGCCTGAAAATCCAGGCCTCAGCGGTCTGCTTCATCTGGCTGGTTAACAAAAATAGGGGGGACCCCACGCCATTTTTTTTTCGAAGGGAACCCCTATTTTTGTTAATCAGTTCCCTCTGACGTCACTGATTGTGTCCCTGGCTGACCTGAAGTGAAAGTGGAAAGCAATCAATTAAGCTTTCCACTTAAGGGCCCGTCTCACATAGCGATATCGCTACCGAGATCGCTGCTGAGTCACTAGTTTTGTGACGCAGCAGCAAGCTCACCAGCGATATCGCTGTGTGTGACATTCAGCGACGATCAGCCCCCCTGCGGGTATCGCTGATCGTCGCTGAAATGTCAGGACCTTTGATCGCTGGTTTCCCGCTGACAGGCACACATCGCTGCGTGTGACAGGCGGGAGACCAGCGATCCGCTGGTAACCAAGGTACACAGCGGGTTTCCAGGCGCGGGGCTGTGCCTAGAAACCCGCTGTGTACCTTGGATACCAGCGCCCTGATGCAGGGAGCTGGTATCCAAGGTACACAGCGGGTTTCCAAGCGCTGCGCGGTGCCTGGAAACCCGCTGTGTACCTTGGTTACCAGCGGATCGCTGGTCTCCCGCCTGTCACACGCAGCGATGCGTGCCTGTCAGAGGGAAACCAGCGATCAAAAAAAGGTCCTGACATTTCTGCGACGATCAGCGATACCCGGCAGGGGGCTGATCGTCGCTGAATGTCACACACAGCGATATCGCTGGTGAGCTCGCTGCTGCGTCACAAAACTAGTGACTCAGCAGCGATCTCGGTAGCGATATCGCTATGTGAGACGGGCCCTTAAGCGATGTTACCCGCAGTGTCGCTGTCCCAGATCGCTGCCTGTTTGGCAGCTCAGCAGCGATCATGTAGCGATACACCAGCGATCCTGACAAGTGCATATCGTTGTCGGGATCGCTGGTGTATCGTTATGTGACACCCAGCCTTTACTCTCCTGTCAGGCAGGAGAGGAACTCATTCATTTGGGGTTTACTGTGAGGCTGCAGCATTAGCTGCGGTCCCTGCAGTAAACATTAACCCTTTCTGAAGGATTACACCGTGGGACCTGACTGTGCATGGGATAGGTAAGAATAATTTTGCTTTTTTATTTTATTTTTATTACAGGAAATGGTTTTTGCAGTAAAATAAAAGATGGTCAAAAACATGTGTCTTTATTTCATTAAAATGATTTTTAATTAAAGTGTGTGTGTTTTATTTTTATTTCATGCAATAGGATTAATAATTGATAGTTGTCTAATTGACAGCTCTCAATTATTAACCTGGCTTAAGGTCACCTTTCAATAGCAAGGTGGCTTTAACCCCATATTAACCCATTCGCCACCGCTACAGGGCAATGGGAATAGACGAGCAAAGTGCCAGAAAGGGCGAATCTAATTATAGATTTGTCTTTCCTGGGGTGTCTGGGGGCAGATGTTAGTAGCCGGGGGGGGCAAAATAATGGTCCCTCTCTGGGCTATTATTATCTGCCCCCACTCACTGGCTTTGTCTGTCTGGTTGCGAAAATAGGGCGGGAGCCCACGCATTTTTTTTCAGCAATTTTACACCTCATAATATATATACATGTCATTGAATTTGTGACACATATATATATATATTTATATTTGTAGTTCATACACTTCTACATAGTATAATAGCCGCTAATTCAATTGCCGGCTTTTGTGAAAATGCAGAACCCGACATGAAATGACACTTGGTGTACATAGGGTTAACCATGTCTTTTCATGTCCTTTGCTATCTAATTTGCACAAACAATTAAATCAGACTATGTGTGCAAAATTTCACACCTGTAGGGGTTAATTAAAGGTGTAAATTCGTAGCAAAAAAGTCCGTTTTTTTTACAACGAATTTACACCTTTAATTAACCCCTACAGGTGTGAAATTTTGCACACATAGTCTGATTTAATTGTTTGTGCAAATTAGATAGCAAAGGACATGAAAAGACATGGTTAACCCTATGTACACCAAGTGTCATTTCATGTCGGGTGACATGAAATGACACTTGGTGTACATAGGGTTAACCATGTCTTTTCATGTCCTTTGCTATCTAAGGCCGGAGTCACACTGGCGACAAAATCGGACGACTGCAATGCGATGAAATATCGCATTGCAGTCGGACCTATGTTAATCTATGGAGCAGCTCCCAGTATCAGATTTTTTGTGGTCCGTTTTAAACGTCCGTGTACAATCGCAGCATGCTGCGATTGTCACCGATTGTCGGTCGACAATCGCCAATGCAAGTCTATGGGAGCGATGAAAAATCTGATTACAAACGGACCACACTGTGTGACTTGCGATGAAATCGCATCGGTGTCCTTTAGAAAAGCCGGCAATTCATCCCCGCCTATACTGTAAAATCACACTGACAGCTTTAATAAAGACTAGAAAGAATAGATATATACACATAGAACACATACATATATATATACATGTCATTGTGACATGTATATATACATATATTTATAGTTCCTAGACTTCTACATACTGTAATAGCCGCTAATTCAATTGCCGGGTTTTGTGAAATCACAGAAGCCGACATGAAATGATACATTGTTTCCACACATTTAACCATGTAATTTCATGTATTTTTATATATGTTTGAAACATACAATTACATGAGTGTATTTGTGCAAAATTTCAGACATGTAGGGGTTAATTAAAGGTGTAATTTCGTTGAAAAAAAATGCGTGGGCTCCCGCTGTATTTTCTCCACCAGACAGACAAAGCAAAGCGAGTGGGGGCAGATAATAATAGCCCAGGGAGGGTGCATTTTTTTGTGCCCCCCCTGGCTACTAACATCTGCCCCCAGACACCCCAGAAAGGGCAAATCTATAATTAGATTCGCCCTTTCTGGCACTTTGCCCGTCTATTCCCATTGCCCTGTAGCGGTGGCGAATGGGTTAATCTCACCTTACTGTCACCTTGCAATTGAAAGGTGACCTTAAGGCAGGTTAATGATTGATAGCTGTCAATTAGACAACTATCAATTATTAATCCTATTGAAGTAAATAAAAAAACACACACACTTTAAGAATAAATAATTTTAATGAAATAAAAACACATTTTTTTGACCATATTTTATTTTACACTAAATCCGTGCGAAGCCATTGATCTCCTAAAATAAAGAAAAAGAAATAAAACAACATTATTCTTACCTATTCCGCCGATCTGTCACGTCCCACGCTGTAATCCTTCACAAAGGGTTAACTAGCTTTGAGCCAAGCAGTGCAAGTAATCCTGCATGCTCAGCTCAAAGCTCATGAATGAATAAGTTCCTCTCCTGGCGACAGGAGAGGATGTGTTTCATGAATGAAGCTTAATTGATTGTGTCCACTTTCCCTTTAGGTCAGGTCACTACAGTTAAATTGGCAAGAAATCAATTAAGCTCCATTCATGAATCTATTCCTCTACTTTCTGTGGTAGAGGAACTTATTCATTCAGGGGAATACAGGTCTGAGACAGCATTATTAGCTCTCTGCGACCTGTAACCTGTTAACCCTTTCTGATGGATTACACCGTGGGACCTGACTGTATATCGGATTGGTAAGTATAATTTTGCTTTTTTATTTATTTTTATTACAGGAAATGGTTTTAGCAGGAAAATAAAATATGGTCAAAAACTGTGTGATTATTTAATTAAACTTATTTTTTATTAAACTGTGTGTGTTTGATTTTTCTTTCATACAATAGGATTAATAATTGATAGTTGCCTAATTGACAGCTATCAATTATTAACCTGGCTTAAAGTGACCTTTCAATTGCAAGGTCATTTTAACCCCTTATTAACCCATTCGCCACCGCTACAGGGCAATGGGAATAGACGGGCAAAGTGCCAGAAAGGGCGAATCTAATTATAGATTTGCCCTTTCTGGGGTGTCTGGGGGCAGATGTTAGTAGCCAGGGGGGGCACAAAAAAAATGTACCCTCCCTAGGCTATTATTATCTGCCCCCACTCGCTTGCTTTGTCTGTCTGGTGGAGAAAATACAGCGGGAGCCCACGCATTTTTTTTTAACGAATTTACACCTTTAATTAACCCCTACATGTCTGAAATTTAGCACACATATACTCATGTAATTGTATGTTTCAAACATATATAAAAATACATGAAATTACATGGTTAAATGTGTGGAAACAATGTATCATTTCATGTCGGCTTCTGTGATTTCACTGAAGCCGGCAATTGAATTAGCGGCTATAACAGTATGTAGAAGTGTAAGAACTATAAATATATGTATATATATATATGTCACAATGACATATATATATATATATATATATATATATATATATATAATATATATATATATGTGTATATTCTATTCTTTCTTTTGGCATTTAAATACTATTCTTTTGGATCCATTATATGTCAGTTTTGCAAGCCTGCGAGAAAATCTCGCAAGTCGGATGAAAATCGGATGTTACAAGGTACACACACATGCGATTAAATCGCATCTTTAAAGGAAAATCGGATGCCAGAAGGATGTGTGATGTTTTTATTTTGATCCGATTGTTGACCGTCTAAAACGGACCGATTTTTTGTGGTTGTGTGTGACTCCAGCCTAATTTGCACAAACAATTAAATCAGACTATGTGTGCAAAATTTCACACCTGTAGGGGTTAATTAAAGGTGTAAATTCGTAGCAAAAAAAGTCCGTTTTTTTTTACAACGAATTTACACCTTTAATTAACCCCTACATGTCTAAAATTTAGCACACATATACTCATGTAATTGTATGTTTCAAACATATATAAAAATACATGAAATTACATGGTTAAATGTGTGGAAACAATGTATCATTTCATGTCGGCTTCTGTGATTTCACTGAAGCCGGCAATTGAATTAGCGGCTATAACAGTATGTAGAAGTGTAAGAACTATAAATATATGTTATATATATATATATGTCACAATGACATATATATATATATATATATATGTGTATATATCTATTCTTTCTTTTGGCATTTAAATACTATTCTTTTGGATCCATTATATGTCAGTTTTGCAAGCCTGCGAGAAAATCTCGCAAGTCGGATGAAAATCGGATGTTACAAGGTACACACACATGCGATTAAATCGCATCTTTGAAGGAAAATCGGATGCCAGAAGGATGTGTGATGTTTTTATTTTGATCCGATTGTCGACCGTCTAAAACGGACCGATTTTTTGTGGTTGTGTGTGACTCCAGCCTAATTTGCACAAACAATTAAATCAGACTATGTGTGCAAAATTTCACACCTGTAGGGGTTAATTAAAGGTGTAAATTCGTAGCAAAAAAAGTCCGTTTTTTTTACAACGAATTTACACCTTTAATTAACCCCTACAGGTGTGAAATTTTGCACACATAGTCTGATTTAATTGTTTGTGCAAATCAGATAGCAAACGACATGAAAAGACATGGTTAACCCTATGTACACCAAGTGTCATTTCATGTCGGGTGCTTCTGTCTTTTCACTGAAGCCGGCTTTACCCGGCAATTGAATGAGAGGATATTTTACTATGTAGAAGTGTATAAACTATACATATATGTATATATATATGTCACAATGACATGTATATATATATATATATGTATTCTATGTGTGTATATTTAGTGTTTACAAGGAAAGAATGGGTTTTTTTTAGTTGCGATATTTTGTTCCCATAGACTTACATGGGACTTCCGGTATCGGTATCGGGTATCGCCGATATTTTAGTGATATCGGCGATACCATTCCGATTCCGATACTTTAGGATATCGGAAAGTATCGCTCAACTCTACCTAGCACCTAATATTGTACTCTCCACCCACCATTTTCAGGTCTTTCTAGCGCTGCTTCGGTCCCTTGCCGCCATCTTGTAACCCACAATTTTCATCTGACCAGCAGTCAGATGTAACAATTCTCAATGAAATTCTGTGAGAGCCAGAACAACGGTCTCATACACTTGCCTTGAAAAATTACCTCCAACTCACTCCAGCAAACACTGGAGTGATCCGGCAGGTCGCAAACTGCTGGAGAGTGACCGGGGCGGCATCAATAAAAGATGAAGACAGTGGCTGATAAGTATAAGACTAAGTGCAGGGGCCTTACATTAGTAGCACCACTCCAGCGCTGCAAAAAAAAAAAACCAAAAAATGCTGGAGTGGTGCTTAAATTTACACCTGGCTATTAACAATCTTTTTGGGAATATTTTATCAGTGAAAGTTCATTTATGGATGGGTGGGGGTTTTTTTTGCACAAAAAAAGTTGGAAACATAGCAAACTTTATTTCAGAAGATGACGGTCTATGATTGGTTGGCTAAAACAATTGTTAATTGTTAAGTTTTTACCCAATGGACAAACAATTTGTTTGGATTAAAATTCTTTCTTTCCATCTAATATGTATGGCCAACCTTAAGGCTTCCTGCATGCCAGCATGTTTCTTCTTGGTCTTGGCAATGTATATTTTATGAAATGTAGATAGATAAGGGATCTCAGACAGGTGATCGACCAACCTGTAATGCTATTTTTCTGTTAATATATATAAAAAGACTTCTTACATAACAAAAACTTGTGCAGTTTTCTAATATACTTTATTTAAAGTGTTTATAACTTTGTGAAATCTCTTCTTGTCAATGAAAAGAAATATTCTTCTTGAGCTGTTCTTGCTGAAACACCTGATAGGTTAGTTGTTGAATATTAGGATGCCCAAAGACATTAGACCAGTTGACTATGTTATTTGTATGGGTGTCCCAGGACTCTCCACCACAGGTGATGTTGGCGAAAGAGCGACTGGGCATATTGAAGTTCAATCCATTTATTTTCAGGGAAGATAAGCTGAACTGGGGGTACATGCGTTTGGGGTGGTTGTTAAGAACATGTTTAGTTTACAGCTATTGAAGGTGTTTATGCAGACCATCTTCTGTAAGCTTTATGTAACATTATGACTTACATCTTTATCCTGTCTCTCTAGACTGGTAACGCCTACCTACTGTAATATTTTGTAGCAAACTCTTCAGTTGTGGAAACAGGTTTGAATGTTTTTTAGGATGCTTTTGACCTCTACAGGTACAGAGGAATGATGATAACAAGCAGATATCCTAAAAGTAGAGATGAATGGTAACAAAAAGTATATTCCGTAGCTGTTTATCTGAAATTATACAGTAACATACTGTATCTTTAATAGGTTAGACCGTCTTAAAGCTTTTGTTTGCACTTCAAGAACAGAACAGTACATTTTCATTAATATATTCAATATAATGCATTAATGCTCAACTTCTTCAGCAATAAAGACATTTATTATTGTTCATTGTTGCTTGTTTTCTTCATTTACAATTGTGACAAATAGTTGTAATTTCTTGTTTCTGAAATGGGTTCAGAACAGTAAGTGAGGGTTCACACATTGTGGCCGCAGTGCGGTATTTTGCTGTGGTTCTCCAAAATTCCGACAGCCAATAATGTACAGCTGTCTTAGAAGGCCTCTTACAAACATAGGAACCTCTCTATTTAGGCACCAAATTAGATATACTATACAGAGTGTAATTGCTATCTTGTGCATCTAGGCGGCGGCAGTCTAGTCTTGTCCGGTTATATGTCACATGGTTGTCCATGATATCTACTTCTGTCTGTCCGATAAATCAAAAATGTCTTCAACTGGATTATACTTAGTGTTATATTAGTCTTTAGTCTTTTTTTTATCTCTTACAGCATACCAAAAAGGTTTACCATCAATCCTGTAGGTCTAGGAAACTCGTTATAACAAGCCATTTTGAATACAAAACCCACATCTTTTGTTACAGGCATGTTCACCGTAGTGGACCTTTATGTGAAAGACAAAAAAGAGTCTAGAGTGTAGAGGATATTTTAAGTGAATTGATTCTATTGATTGTGCTTTCAGTGTTTACAGACTGTTATTATTTTACATTCCAATCTTATATAAAAAAAAAGTATGGTCTTCCAGATATCTATTTCCCTTTTTGTAGCTCCTAAACTGACAGTTCATGTAACGGTCAAGTGCAATACTCAAAAGAATTGGTTGGCACATTTTTTTTACTTGTGGAATTAGTGATATAGCTGTATAGGCACCTATCCCCCAATAAAAATAACACCATTTAATAGGGATATGATGTGTCAGTTATGCGAATCTACAATGCCTTGCGAAAGTATTCGGCTCCCTGGAACTTTTCAACCTTTTCCCACATATCATGCTGCAAACATAAAGATACCAAATGTTAATTTTTGGTGAAGAATCAACAACAAGTGGGACACAGTTGTAAAGTTGAACAAAATTTATTGGTTATTTAAAATTTTTGAGGAAATACAAAAACTGAAAAGTGGGGCGTGCAATATTATTCAGCCCCTTTAACTTAATACATTGTTGCGCCACCTTTTGCTGCGATTACAACTGCAAGTCGCTTGGGGTATGTCTCTATCAGTTTTGTACATCGAGAGACTAAAATTCTTGCCCATTCTTCCTTGGCAAACAGCTCGAGCTCAGTGAGGTTGGATGGAGATCGTTTGTGAACAGCAGTTTTCAGCTCTTTCCACAGATTCTCAATTGGATTCAGGTCTGGACTTTGACTTGGCCATTCTAACACCTGGATATGTTTATTTGTGAACCATTCCATTGTAGATTTTGCTTTATGTTTGGGATCATTGTCTTGTTGGAAGACAAATCTCCGTTCCAGTCTCAGGTCTTTTGCAGACTCCAACAGGTTTTCTTCAAGAATGGTTCTGTATTTGGCTCCATCCATCTTCCCATCAATTTTAACCATCTTTCTGTCCCTGCTGAAGAAAAGCAGGCCCAAATCATGATGCTGCCACCACCATGTGTGACAGTGGGGATGGTGTGTTCAGGGTGATGAGCTGTGTTGCCTTTACGCAATATTGTTTGGCATTGTTGCCAAAAAGTTCGATTTTGGTTTCATCTGACCAGAGCACCTTCTTCCACATGTTTGGTGTGTCTCCCAGGTGGCTTGTTGCAAACTTTAAACGACACTTTTTATGGATATTTTTGAGAAATGGCTTTCTTCTTGCCACTCTTCCATAAAGGCCAGATTTGTGCAGTGTACGACTGATTGTTGTTCTATGGACAGACTGTCCCACCTCAGCTGTAGATCTCTGCAGTTCATCCAGAGTGATCATGGGCCTCTTGGCTGCATCTCTGATCAGTCTTCTCCTTGTTTGAGATGAAAGTTTAGAGGGACGGCGGGGTCTTGGTAGATTTGCAGTGGTATGATACTCCTTCCATTTCAATATGATCGCTTGCACAGTGCTCCTTGGGATGTTTAAAGTTGTGGAAATCATTTTGCATCCAAATCTGGCTTTAAACTTCTCCACAACAGTATCACGGACCTGCCTGTTGAGTTCCTTGGTCTTCATGATGCTCTCTGTGCTTCAAACAGAACCCCGAGACTATCACAGAGCAGGTGCATTTATACGGAGACTTGATTAGACATAGGTGGATTATATTTATCATCAGTAGTCATTTAGGACAACATTGGATCATTCAGAAATCCACAATGAACTGAAAAGTGAAAAAGTGGGGCGTGTAATATTATTCGCCCCCTTTACTTTCTGTGCAGCAAACTCACTCATATTACACGCCCCACTTTTCAGTTTTTGTATTTACACAAACATTTAAAATAACCAATAAATTTCTTTCAACTTCACAATTGTGTCCCACTTGTTGATTCTTCACCAAAAATGTACATTTGGTATCTTTATGTTTGAAGCATGATATGTGGGAAAAGGTTGTACCATAGAAGCCATATGCAAATCAGGCTGGAAGTGCAATAGGAGGGGTGGAGGATGAATTCACTTGGAAGAAGTAGTGGATAGACACGTCCCATTTATCACACTTCAAATATGTGTTTTATCTGACATATTCTGTTTTTTTTTTTATTATTCCTATGATGCCAAAAAAGCCAATATTATAGTATACTCCTAGGAGGATTAGCACCATAAATTGGACATTTCACACTAAAGCTAATGATTTACTAAAAAGTAATTTTCCTGAATGTGACCTGACATTTATATTTAACTTGTCTGTATATTAGAAATCCTGAATTATCTCTAAAAATAATACACTCACTTACTGATGCTCTGCCTTGGCCTTCTGCTGGTCTCTACCTTTCCAGTTCTGGATGAAGCAGCAAGGACATGGGTGGGAGGGAGACTTTGGCAGTGGTATGGTGAAGAAGTGGTGATCAGTATATAAATATGTTTTGTGTATTAATAATAATAATAATAATAATAATAATAATCTTTATTTATATAGCGCCAACATATTCCCAGCGGCTTCACAGTTTAACAGTTTCCAAACACAAGTCATAAGTAACAGCATTAACAATACAATAATTAAAGCAAAATAAGACGACCCTGCTCGTGAGAGCTTACAATCTACATTGAGGTGGGGGAGATACAAAGTACAGGTGTGTATATACAATGGTGCATTTACAATGATTGTCCTGCCATCTTGAGGGAGTGAGGGATGGATGGAGATAGTGAATGGGCTACACACGCACACTTACACCTAGAATGACTTTGTTTAGTGTATTAGTAAATTTGATTAGTGTATTCAATATATACACAGAAAAGCAGGCGTCTCCGATAAAATCTTGGCAGCTTTATTACACTTTGATTAAAATCAGGTCACAAACAGGACAGTATTCTGGTGTTGATGTTTCGACTTGAACATTCTTAAACAATTAAGACTGTTCAAGTCGAAACTCTTCAACATCAGAATACTGTCCTGTTTGTGACCTGAATTTAATGAAATTGTAATAAAGCTGTCAAGATTTTATTAGAGACTCCGGCTTTTTGTAGTTATATTGGATTTACTTGCACAGGCCGAGGGGCTTGCTGGACCTCCGAAACCTATGCAGTGGTGGATACCTACAATGGTGCGCTCATTTAGTTTTCTGCTTTTGCAAATATTTTGTATACTGCTGTAATGTTCTCGATTGGGTTTTATTGACATCACTCATAATACATTGTTTATTTATGTAATCAATGAGTCCACTGTTCATGATTAAGATGACCTCTGTAAACACTTTTTTTACCTAACACCTATGGAAGTGAATAAAATTAATTTTTATGGAGATTAAAAAACAGTGTAGCATAGCCATGCTTAACAGTTTCTGCAGCCCCTGTTCTTGTACCATGCAATTTGACATTGTTTTTTTATCTATTCCATGAACTACAGGTCATTTTTTAAATCCTTTGTTTTTTGACATTTTTTATTCTAATATAGTGCTTTACTGAATTTGGAAATATTTTTCCAAACAACTCATTGTATTCACAGAGTATACAAAACATTAGAGGTAGATAACTTTTCCTTAGATGAACTTAAAAGTTGTCTGCTCAGTTTCTAAATGGTTTAACTTGTTATTAATTGGGATAAAGGCTGGTCAAAGATGTTCAAGAGTAGTTCAGAAAATTAGATCTCTCTATTTTCAGCTGTGACCAGTTTGAATGGTTTAAGACTTTCTTTACAGTTATAGATTTCAATATATTTAGAATGATTCAGCATTCCACCAAATCCATGAAATTAGCAAAAATGTGTTTATTCTTGAGCTATGAATGAAATGTTGGAGTCATTTTTACAGATCAGAATACAATGTGTAAATAAATAATTGCCCCCAATCCCTCCAAGTTATAATTTTAATTGGTTCTGGGATGACCATTGTACATTGAGTCTACAGTCAAGAATAATTGGATCTGAACACAACAAAAAGATAAGCAAATATAAGATAAAACAAAATGTTAGTTAATATCGCATACCCACTAATAAACAAGTAAGAAGGCCCTTGCAAATTAGTTAGAAATAGCTCTGCTCTTGTATTACTGTAGTTTAGAGAGGTGCTACTAGACAGTTGCCTGTGCAATGCTGTGCTGATTGGCTGAATCATACCTTCATCAGATGAGCAATGTCTGTGACATTGTCTGTTGAATGGATATTACCGTATTTTTCGGACCATAAGACGCACTTTTTTTTCCTCCAAATTTGGGAGGAAAGTGTGGGTGCGTCTTATGGTCGGAATGTAACTTGGGGAGGGAGGCAGGGGGCAACGGTGGAGTGAGATCGCAGGAGGCAGGAAAATATCCCCTCCGCTGCAGGAATCCAGCGCTGGGGAAACCACTGGTCCCGATACTTAAGTGCAGTGAATATTAATTAGCCGCTTCCCCGCCCACCTATCAGTTGAGCAGGGAGCAGCAAATGACAGAGCCACATGGTTTCCCCAGCGCCTGATTCCTGCAGCAGCCGGGAGATGTGAGTGGGAAGTAGAAGGAGGTGACAGGAGCAGAGTGCAGCAGGAGGCATCGCATACCTGACAGCCTGGGGGCTGTGCTGATGCGAGGCTGAATGCTCCTGTGGAGGACCTATGATGAGGTCATGAAGAGGGCGGGCTGGAGCATCACATGACCACACAAAGCCCTGCCTATTCATGATGTCATCACAGGTCCTGCAGACACACTGTACAAGAAAAAAATAATTAAAAGGTTAGTAAATACAGCACATTAAAAAGCACTCTGCCATCCTGTGGTGGACTATAACTCCCAGCATACCATAGGATCTGCAGGACATGCTGGGAGTTACAGTTCTCCCATGGGATCTTAAAGCAGCACTCCAGTGTTATCAGTGCTGGAGTGTGGCTTTAAATATAAGCCCTATGCCCCCATTCTTAGGCCGGGGTCACACATGCGAGAAATTTGCACGATTTTTGTGCGAATCTCTCTCGTGAACACCGGGGCACTGCTGCCGGCACTCGGACCAGAGCGTGCGGCTGCATGTATTTCTATGCAGCTGCACGCTCCAGTCTGAGTGCCAGCGGCAGTGCCGGGTGTTCACGAGAGATTCGCACAAAAATTGTGCAAATTTCTCGCATGTGTGACCCCGGCCTTATACTCACCCTCCAGCGTCTTCACAGAGTAGTTTACAGACACCACACTGGTCCCGCAGCACCATCTTCTACCCGTAGCTTCCTACATAATAACATGCTATTATATATAATAACACCACATATAATAGTATGTTATTTATGTTATTAAATATTTTACCACAGTTTTTGCTTCAAATATATTTTTCCCTATTTTCCACCTCTAAAACCTGGGTGCGTCTTATAGTCCGGTGCGTCTTATAGTCCGAAAAATACGGTAGTTACTGTGGCCCAAGAAAGACCATTGTGTGGTTGGAAATATTGTAACCCAAGGCCATTGCAGTTGGATGCAATGGGGGACCTTTGTATTAGCTAACTCACACCTCCAGGTAGTCCTCTAGCAAGATATCACCAGAAGGGGAAGGTTTTCTTATTTTCTTGCAGAATTCTTCTGCATTTGTGTTATGAGCTCGGTTGCAACAACATTATGTAATGGATTGCAACCGAACCCGGGGTCCGCGATGCAGTTTATGTTCACTGCTGCCGAACACCCTTGGATTAGGAGGGTAATAACTGACAACTAAATATAAGGATCTTGCCTGTGAGCTTCACATTGAGCAAGATATAGCATTTGCACTATCTCCGTTAACTTCACGGGAGAAGTGCTGACGACTGGCGTAAACGTAGCCCTGTTAACAGCACAGAAGCCACTTGCAATTTTTTAGGTAGTGCATGGGACTCACGCCAGCTGATGGCGATAGCCGCGTGCTGCCAACCGGGTTACGTCCCGGACTGCGCAGCTTCAATATTCAGCTGGTGGCGATGCCCGCGTGCTGTCAGCCGGTGTGAGACCGGTCTGAGCAAGCTTCTCTGTTCAACCGGCAGGTGATGCCCAGGTTACGCGCCCCGCAGTCTGCTTAGGGTGTATAACTACCCTATATTCGTAGCAGGACTGCGACATTGGCTACCTGCCTGGCATAAGCTGAACCTGCCTGAAGGACCTGAGCTAATAAACCGAGCGTACTCTGGCAAGGTCCCGGAGAGCAAAGCTAGAGAGCCCAGATTCTGGAACGTCCACACATGAGCACTGTCTATTTTAGTATGATCTAACTGCGCTGCGCCGCGGACAGACAAGCTATTTAAGGGCTAAGCTCCGCCCCTCACCATCTCGTCAATCACATCACCGATGATGTCAGCCGTGACCAATCAGGCGATGCCAGGTCAGAGGATCAGCTGACACTAAGCACCAATCCTGGCTCGCCATGTCACGGACATGCTCAGTGCAGGCATTTCTGGACTTAGGCTTGCAACAGCCTTTTCTTGTTCCGTAACCTAGGTTTAAGGCTACTACGAACAAAGACCCAAGTAACTATTTGTGCCTCTCGGGTATTGGCTAGGCATTGGGATTGACAGCGACGCTGAGCAGCATCTGCCTCGGCCAGGTCTGGATGGGAGACCACAGACTCCTCGGATTCAAGTTCAGATCCTGCCATCGCCCGATGCCTAACAATTTGGTGGGTAGTTCTGTTTGATCATATGCTATCAGGTGGCAAGAACCTTTGCAGGACTGTTCTCCAGAAGATCTACATCATGGCAATTCTATCCTTAGAGCCCCGCTAAATTTTTCCTTTGGGGCTCCCTCTCCAATGTGTCTACAATACTGCAAATGATACAAATAAAATATTTCTTAATATAACACATTGCAATACATTATACCACAACACAGAAAGGTGTCACGATGCTGAAACTGTAACTAGACACTTTGCACAGCAAAAGCCATTGAACGTGTCAAGCATCAAATAACATTTTTCTGCACCATGATATCTTTGTGGTATGTGAGTTAGGGTAAGAAATGCTGTATCTGCAACTTTTCAGTGTCTTTCCAGGAAAAGGCTGCTTCATTAGTTCTGAACATGGTGACCTAATGCAATTGGAAGCCACTAAAAGTGGAACAATTGGAAAATGAACCAAGTTAAAGATTTGGAAGTGATATGTCTAATCCTTCATTCCATATTTTAACATTACTTCAAACTGTAGTAATAGTGTAAACATCTATTATGTGATGTTAGGTGAATCACAAAAGTTTATCATTGTGTTTTTATTCATAGTCTCTTTCTCACTAAAAGGGAGAGTCCAACACAGTATAAATTTTGGCAAAGCACTCAAAGTTGTTTAAATGGTAAAATAAAAGCAAATCTCAACTCATTGTTTCTCCAACGCTCTTGTTCAGACATTGTGCAGGTAACTGCTGATCTTTACTTTCTTGTCCCTAATCGGCACACTCGAAATACTAGGACATTCTTCTCAGCCAATTAGTGCCTGAGATGGGTCCATGATGTGAACAGTGATGGGATGAACTGCTATGTACACACGTGTCAAGACAGTCCCAAGAAGTGTTATGACAGGAATATCAGGAAATCTGTAAATCTTTTTTGATTTTCTTAAAGTACTCTAAACCCTTCCATTCCAAAGTTGTTCCTGCTGGACAAGCCCTATAGTAATTTAGTTGATTTTAGTTCCTATGTGTTCTCTCTTTCTGTAGGCTTAAAATTATTGGTGAGATAGTGCTTTTACATAGATATATTGATTCATTGTAAATATAGAGAAGGAAAGCCCAATATGTCCAAAGTTCTAGACAGAAGCTAAATATAAATATTATATTTCATAAGGCCAATGCAGGTAATCTACAGTCCTTTGTCATATGATCATACCTGGACAGCATCGTAAAACTCTCAATGATTATTTGAGGTTCTCAAATAGTGAATGGATGTGGTTAATTGTCCTAGGTAATAAGGAAGGGTGTTAAACGCCTCTTTATGAACCAAGGTGATCCCTTTTGAATATATCCGAGTGAAAATTATTTATGTGTAGTCTATACTAGAGGACAGAAGCAGTTATTGCATCATAAAGATATAATAAAAAAGTCTGCATGTCACAGATTGTCAGTAGAACAAGCGAATGACATGGGTATAAAACTTATGATTATAGTTTATATGTACCACTTTGTAAAAAACAGTGTCTCAAAATGTTCTTTGATCCAGTATTTACCATAGGTTTCTTATAAAAATATAGCCAATGAATTGAAGATGTAAAGACTTGAATAAGTAAATATGGAAATAATTTAGAACCTGGTAAATATGCTCCATATGGAATACTCGCAATGTCTTTGGTGGGGAGATCATTCCCTGTTAATTAAGCTGTGCTTTTAATAGATGCCATTGTATGAATATAACTATGGGGGTAATATGATCAACGTTCAGTTGGGGGTTCTTAGAAGTATTGAGGAACACTGATCTACAACACAAGGTTGGAACGTTTCCTTGAGAAACATTGATGTAGAACACAAGGTTGGAGCTTTTCCTCTAGAATCATTGATGTAGAATACAAAGTTGGAATGTTTTCTTACTGATGTTACAACCTGACAAGCTCGTTACTATTTTTAAAGAACCATATGGAAAAACTAATCAATATCATATGGCACCAAGTCTATGGAATTCTAGGTTTGATGTCATTGACTCTTGATGTCATTGTCTCTAAGAGTTAAACCTATATGGACTAGTTTCTCGAGATGTTGTAATATGCTATGTGTATCAAAAGAAGACCTTTTTTTAGAATATGTGTTATCTTGTAGAATATTATTTAAGGAGTAAGCTGTTTTGGATACCTCAATAGCCAAAGTTTAGACTATATCTTCCTAGCCAGACCGGGGTTGGGTTTTTGTAGTTTCATTATTTTGTAAACTTCGTTTACAGTTTTATTGCCACTTATTCGTTATATTGAGATTAAGTTGTTCTTTATAAGTGTATCCTAACATTGTAAGTTGGATATGAAGAGTTATTTTGAAATTCTTCTGAAGGCAAGTTTTACCCTTAGCTAGCACTTTAAGATTTTCTGAGAACCTACTTTTTAAAAGGACACTTGAAGGCTTTCTGTTGAAGGGTGTGTCTGTTGGCACTGTTTGCTAATGCAGACAGGCTGCTTAGTGATTAACAAAGGTCATTTAGACTTTGGAATCCAGCAGCCAGAGGACTCTGGAAAAAGATAATAATTCCCATGTGAGCTGAGGAATATGGACATGACTTGTTTTCTTTTCAGGTTAGCCCTTATGTTTCCTTAATTTAGATCTGGTTTTGTGAGGTCTTTTTCTATGCTTCTAATGGAGAATGTAGAGGAACCTAGCTATCTTGAGTTTAAAGCATTGTTTTCCTAGAGCTGGTTAAACTGTTTCTCCTCTTTACTCCACAATGAGTTCACTTGTACCAGGCATTTCTGCATGAGCAGTGTGCCGAGTCCAGATAAGGCTGGATGGTCTGAAGCCATGTTGTGTTGAAGCTCTGCATATAAAATGGCTGATTCTAATACAGCTCTGTGAAGCTGTATCTACTGCCTCTGGAACATGTGCGAGAAGTGTTCAGCAGAGCAGTGTTTCCTTTAACCGAGAAGAAAGGTCTAAGCTTGGGGGATGGGGAAGAAAACTGGCTGATCTGCTTTCTGCGAGGTGGTTAGAATTCAGGACTCATCTGCACTATGGAGAAAAACATTCTGAGATGTATGTGCTGAAGAGACACAGGGTGGGGCTTCATGTGCTGCTGTAATTTGATCTACAGCAGATAGAAACCTCTTCCACACGGCTCAGTCTTGTGCTCTGCAGCAAAACCTTGAAGCATCTTAATTATAATAGCTTGTCTCAAATTATGTCTATTGCAAAGCCACTCATTGATGGGGAAAAGAGAAGCCGTAGCTTAAAAAAGGAAGGAAAAAGGTCTTTACCAGCAGAGGAAAAAAATAACTCAATACAATATTCTTTCTTTTTAGTAATCACTCTGGATGAGAGAATGCATCTTTAATTTTACAACAAATCTGATCAGGTTGTGCTTTGATACTTTTTATTGTTGACAGCACAGCAAACCCATTCCACTATACTAGGAGCAAAGCGTGTTTCGCATGACACTGGTTAAATGCAATTTTCAGATGACTTAAACCCGCTTATTTTTTCATTTTATTCTTATTCGCCAATTTTTAAGAATCTGTAGGAAAAGAGGAGCATTTGTGTCTCATTTTCATGCCTTACTAGATGAATGGATTTAATGTGATTAAGCTAAATTGGATTCAGGCGGAGTAAATGGCTTCATAGTCTTCCAATACACATCATGTGAATTTATGCATTCTTAGTTGCTGCATCTACAAAACATGATGGTATGGCCAAACAGGGAGTCGGCTGCTCTGCCAAAGTTCCACCAACCCTAATGGCTTCACAATTGTGAAACAAAATTGTGCGGCAGTTGGCCACTAGCCTTGTTTTGCCACATGTAGTCACCCACACCATCTTGACCTACCCAAATTATTGGTCCTTAGCTATCAAAATGGTAGATTTTCAGTGAGCTAGAGTTTTGTAGACATAAACTTCATTTGGTATTTCCATAGGGCTGAATCGTATGTCTTAGTCAAATTCTCAATCAAGAGGTATGTTTTCACAGCCACTTTTGCTAAACCATGTATCAAGACTGATTTCATGAATATTAACCATAATTTCTATCCTGAATGACAGTTCATGACTGTACAACAACTGAATGGCTAGGCGACAAAAAACAGTCACACGTTGCTGCTTATTGATTAAAAATATTTTTCAGTGTTGATTCCATCAGAATTATATACGGTCATCTTTAATTATGTCACTCATTTATATAGTGCCGTAGTATTCGACAGCGCTTTACTGACATTATCATCACTGTCCCCTTGGAGCTCACTATCTATATTCCCTATCTGTATGTCTTTGGAGTGTGGGAGGAAACCGGAGAACCCAGAGGAAACCAATGTAAACACAGGGAGAACATACAAACTTGTAGATGTTGTCCTGGGTGGGATTTGAACCCAGAACCCCAGAGCTTCCAATCAACAGTGCTACTTACTAAACCAACATGCTGCCCTCATCACTCATAAATGTTTGATATAGTTGAGATGCAGGCAATTTAGAAGGTAAAACTAAACCTTCACCTTTGTCGTGTTTTTCAAACTTATCTTAAAGAATTTACTGACATGAAGGGGATGTTTTTGGCCTGTAACAATATTAAGATAGGTGGTATGTGTTAAAGCTGCATACACAGAAATGCCTGAACCTAAGGTTTCCCAACAGGACATCTCCTAGAGCATAACACTGCCTTCTCCAGCTTTCCTTCTTCCCATGGTGCATCTTGGTTCTGCACGGTACAAAGTTACCCACATGAGATGAAAACAAAAGACATGGTTCTTTAGACTATGCAACCTTCTTACAAATCTTCATTGTCTAGTTCTGATAATCAGATACCTATTTTTGCCAGTGACAAGGGTCATTCTGACGATTCTGCAGTAACAGATACACTCTGCACCCTATCTTTACTGAAAAACACAGAAATGTAGAAATTTTTGCAAATTTAGTAAAAAAAAAAACTGAAATATCGCATGGTCATAAGTATTCACACCCTTTGCTCAGACACTCATATTTAAGACTCATGCTGTGCATTTCCTTTGTGATCCTCCTTAAGATGGTTCTACTTCATTGGAGTCCAGCTATGTTTAAACTGATAGGACTTGATTTGTAAAGGCACACACCTGTCTATATAAGATCTCACAGCTCACAGTGCATGTCAGACCAAATGAGAATCATGAGGTTAAAGGAACTGGCCAAGGAGCTCAGAGACAGAATTGGTGAGAGAGGTAAAGAAAAACCTCAAGACCACTGTGGCTGAGCTCCACAGATGCAGTAGGGTTAGGAGAAAATTCCGCAAAGTCAACTATCACTGCAGCTAAAAAACACATTAAGGACTCCCAGACTATGAGACATAAGATTCTCTGGTCTGATGAGACAAAGATAGAACTTTTTGGTGATAATTCTAAGCGGTATATGTGGAGAAAACCAGGCACTGCTCATCACCTGCCGAATACAATCCCAACAGTGAAACGTGGTGGCTACATCATGCTATGGGAGTGTTTTTCAGCTGCAAGGACAGGACGACTGGTTGCAATTGAAAGAAACATGAATGCGGCCAAATACAGCGATATCCTGGATGAAAACGGATGAAAACCTCTTTCAGAGAGCTCTGGACCTCGGACTTGGCGAAGGTTCACCTTCCAACAATACAATGACCCTAAGCACACAGCTAATATAACAAAGGAGTGGCTTCAGAACAACTCTGTTACCACTCTTGACTGGCCCAGCCAGAGCCCTGAGCTAAACACAATTGAGCATCTCTGGAGAGACCTGAAAATGGCTGTTCACCAACGTTCACCATCCAACCTGACGGAACTGGAGAGGATCTGCAAGAAAGAATGGCAGAGGATCCCCAAATCCTGGTGTGAAAAACTTGTTGCACTATTCCCAAGAAGTCTCTTGGCTGTACTATCTCAAAAGGGTGCTTCTACTCAATACTGAGCAAAGGGTCTGAATACTTATGACCATGAGACATTTCAGTTTTTCTTTTTTAATAAATTTGCAAAAATGTCTACCTTTCTGTTTTTTTTTCAGTCAAGATGGTATGCAGGGGAACATTAATGAGAAAAAAATGAACTTTTTTGAATTTACCAAATGGCTGCAATGAAACAAAGAGTGAAACATTTTAAGGGGTCTGAATACTTTCCGTACCCACTGTATATGTGCCATTGACTGTGTATTCTGACAGCTTTCTTTCATAGGATTAAAGTTTTTTTTCTGGGATTTTACCAAACTTTGCCAATGGAAGAGAATGTTCTACTGTAAAGAAATGACCTTTACTTTCCTGTTGAAACCTCATTCCACTCCAGCACTTCCTCTCTGATGGCACTATTAGTTTAGTTCTTTTGTGATTTATTTGCCCTCTGCAACCAGTTACTAGCCTCATTGGTCACGTGCCACACATGCAAACATCATGGTTGAGGCAAGTAGTTGGACACTGCAGCCATCTCTTTATATTTTCAGGTCATTGAAGTTGACAGATACAATTTATTTTTTTCAAAATTGGATTTTTTTTGCTCATGAACTGATTTTAGACTACCCCATTTGAGATGACTGGGAGATCAAAGAAGTATAAGAAATGAACTCACTATTTTGATGACCTATAAATCAATATCAGATCGGTGGGGGGTTCGACACTATTCTTTTGAAAGAAGCTGTTGTGCAGTACCTGGTGGCGACCAATATACATTGAATAGAGATGCGTTCTGCAGCTCTGTTCGAAATGTTTGCCAATGGAGCATATAACAGATGATCAGTAGAAATGCTTGGTATCTGACTCACATCTATCTGATATTGATGACCAATTATTTGTATGGGTGACCAAGATGGTGTGCCTGAACAACCTCTTTAACATTTAAGCCCAAAGTTCATTAGCTTTGATACCTGATGTTGGTATTTGGTTTTAATTTAAATTTATGATGATTAATTTGCTGTATTAGGTATTGTAGTGAAAATCAAACCACTTTTTTCATTTAAGGTTTAGTTTCAATATAATGTTGAATAACTTCAGAAGAACCCAACTGTGTTGGTAATGAGAGATGTGCATGCACATTTGAAGATCTTGTCACTTTTTTATATACTCTTTTAGTCGTGTGGCGTAATCCCATGTTACAAATTTAAAGACAAATCTAGCTGGGCATAATTATTTAAGTAATGAGTCCAGGTTATGATTGAACTTCCCAAATTCCATGGATGATTCTATGCCTGCTAGTATAAAAACACCCAGTCTACGTGTAGATTGGTTTGTCTTAGCTGAATTGACTTTTTTTTGTTCTTTTGGACGCTTATCCTAAGAAAGCATAATTTTAGATGTTCTCCAAAGTTCTTCCTTCCTTTTCTCCTGTTGTCAATCGCCACACTCATCATACATAAACTGTAGGAGGAAGCATGTGGTACTTAGTTACTAGCTGCAGGAAACATTAGGGAAGGGAAGCCAAGTGGTAAAGTACAAATTTGGTTGTTCTTGGAACTAGATTTAGATGCATTCTTAAAGCAGTTGGCCATTTTCTTTTGTTTGTGCAGCTTCCCTCAGAAACTGGTCAACACTTCTGTCCATAAAATGGCTTCTAATGGAGGAGCATGCCCATCAGACTCTTCCAGTTGTAAAACACCACACATGGGAAAGCTGCTTTTCTATTGATGGAGGCTGATGGACAAGTCTGTGGTCATATGTTCAGTTCTGGACAGAAGTGCTTGTCAGTTTTTGAGAAAAGGTACACTAACAAGAGAAAATGGCCATCCCCTTTAAAATTGTGTATCTGTCATTAGATGGATTAAAATATTTACAGTTGCAGAATAGTAGATGAGCAATGCATATAAAGATAATTCAGTTGGTTGTTGTTAATTTCTGAGCTAAACAGCTGGAAATGGTCTGGAAAATACATAGACCCATACAGTAGTAGCTCAATATTTCTGGCAGAATTAGACTCCTGTTTACTTGGCAGCACAGTACTGGAAGTAGATACACCTCTAGGACAAAATAATTGAGGATTTTTCACCATTTTTCTGTTATTTGGATCAATTATGATGAATGATCAACTGGGCTAAAAATCTTATGAATGTAGTCTATATTCTTTGAATTTTTGATTCATTATTTTAATAAAGACAAGTAGATTGTAGTAAACCCACATTTTGGAAATAGAACCATTCACTGGCTGTCACATGGCAGTTTACCATCATACATGGACATACATACATGTGGTCAAAATTGTTGCTACCCCTTGTTTAATGACAAAAATCCACATTGGTGACAGAAATAACTTGAATCTGAAAAAAGTAATAATCAAAAATCTATGAAAATGAACAAATGAGGCCAGAGATTGCTTTTCAACCATGCTTCCACAGAATTTTTAAAAATATAAACCTCATGAAATAGGCCTGGACAGAAATGATGGTACCCCTGAAAATAATGTGACAAAAGGGACATGTTAAAACAAGGTGTGTCCACTAATTAGAATCACGGGTGTCTACATTCTTTGAATTAGTGAGTGGGCCTGTATAGAGGACTACAGATACTCACTGTGCTGTTTGGTAACATGGTGTGTATCACACTCAACATGGACCAGGGGAAGCAAAGAGTGGTCTCAAGAGATTAGAAAGAAAATTATAGACAAACATGTTAAAGGTAAAAGTTATATGACCATCTCCAAGCAGTTTGATGTTCCTGTGACTACAGTTGCACATATTATTCAGAAATTTAAACTCCATGGGACTGTAGCCAACCTCCCTGGACGTGGCACAGGAGGAAAATTGATAGCAAATCAAAGAGACGGATAATACGAATGATAACAAAAGAGCCCAGAAAAACTTCTAAACATATTAAAGGTGAACTTCAAGCTCAAGGAGCATGAATGTCAGATCACACCATCCATCGTTGTATGAGCCAAAGTGGACTTCATGGGAGACGACCAAAGAGGACACCATTGTTGAAAAAAAATCATAAAAAAGCCAGACTGGAATTTGCCAAACTACATGTGGACAAGCCACAAAGCTTCTGGGAGAATGTCCTATGGACAGATGAGACAAAAATTGAAGTAACGTTTTTGGCAACGCTCATCAGCTCAATGTTCACAGATGGAAAAATGAAGCATATCAAGAAAAGAACACTGTCCCTACTGTGAAACATGGAGGAGGCTTTGTTATGTTCTGGGGCTGCTTTGCTGCATCTGGCACAGGGTGTCTAGAATCTGTTAATCAGGGCTGGAATCAGGTACCCCACACTTTGCCTTCTTTTTCATTATGTACTTTATCTATTTCCTCCTGTGTTCCCTTGCCATCCACATTCACCGCCCCATCCCCCCTCCATCACGACTCATACACATCAGCCCCTCTATCCTTCCCTCTCCCATGTACAGCTCCCATGCACTCCTCACCTTCCTGAAAAACCTCAGCCCATCTTGCCCAAACACATCACAGAAAAAACCTACTTACAATTCCAACAACTACCTGCTCTTTATCTTCCTACTCCTACTGATTTCAGGGGACATCTCCCCCAACCCTGGTCCACCATCCCCCAACCTCAATCCCTACCCTACCTCATACCGAAACCATAATAATCTTATTAATATTACTTGCACTCCCTCATCTCCTTCTTTCAATTGTGCCCTCTGGAATCCACGGTCTGCATGCAACAATCTATCCTTCCTGCACAACTACTTTCTGAACCACTCTCTTAATCTGTTGGCCCTCACTGAAACCTGGATTCAGGATTCTGACACTGTCTCCCCTGCTGTCATTTCCTATGGTGGTTTACAGTTCTCCCATTCCCCGAGACCCATAAACAGACATGGTGGTGGAGTTGGCATACTCCTGTCCCCACAATGCACTTTCCAGGTCATCCCCCCAATTCCATCACTCTCATTCCCTTCTTTTGAGGTCCACACCATCAGGCTCTTCCATCCCCTCTCCCTCAGAGTAGCGGTCATATATCGGCCCCCAGGCTCGCCCACCCAGTTCCTTGACCACTTCTCAGCCTGGCTGCCGCACTTCATGTCCTCAGAACTACCAACCCTTATCCTTGGAGACTTCAACATCCCCATTAACAGCCCTACTTCCACATCTGCATCTCAGCTTCTATCACTAACCACTTCTCTAGGCCTCTCACAGCTTTCAACCTCTGAGACACACAAGGATGGCAACACCCTTGACCTGGTCTTTGTCCGCTTCTGTTCAATCTCCCACCTAAATAACTCACTGCTTCCATCTCTGACCACAACATTCTCTCCTTCATGCTCACAAATCCTCCACCACCCCAGTGCACTCCTACCTACCACACATTCAGAAATCTACAAGCCATTAACCCTCAGACACTTTCAGACTCCCTACACTCATTGCTGTCCCCAATCTCCTCTTTTTCCTGTCCTGATCTGGCTGTTCATCACTACAATGACATTCTTAGGAGCACCCTTGACCAAGTAGCACCGCTCACCCTCAGAACCTCCAAACACACAGTAAAACAGCCCTGGCTCACATTGCAAACTCGACTTCAGCGATGCTCTAGGAGTGCTGAACGCCTTTGGAGAAAAACCCGCACACCAGAAGACTTCATCCACTTTAAATTCATGTTAAGAACTTATAATGCTGTCCTTCACCTCGCCAAACAGACCTACTTCACCACCCTGATCTCCTCACTAGCCAACAACCCCAAGAAACTTTTTGACACTTTTCACTCCCTCCTCAGGCCAAAAGCACAAGCCCTATCACAGACATTTGTGCTGACGACCTGGCCTCCCACTTTATAGAAAAAATAGATACTATCCGTCAGGAAATCTGCTCTCAACCACCAAGTGCTGTGACTCCCATCCCATCCTGCATTTCCCCTGGCTCACTTTCCACATTTGATCCCATCACAGAAGAAGTCTCCAGACTCCTCTCTTCCTCTCGTCCGACTACATGCACTACCGACCCCATCCCCTCACATCTCCTCCAGTCTCTCTCTCCAGTTGTCACAACTCACCTAACTACAATCTTTAATCTCTCACTCTCCTCTGGCATTTTCCCATCCTCCTTCAAACACTCCATCATTACTCCACTACTAAAGAAACCCACTCTCAACCCTTCCTGCACAAACAACTGCAGACCGGTCTCCAATCTCCCATTCATCTCTAAACTTTTGGAGCGCCTAGTATACTCCCGCCTCACCCGTTACCTCTCAACTCACTCCCTCCTAGACCCTTCACAGTCCGGCTTCCGACCCCTACATTCGACTGAAACTGCACTCATCAAAGTGACCAATGACCTTCTGACAGCAAAACGTAACGACGACCACTCTCTGCTCATTCTACTCGACCTTTCTGCAGCTTTCGACACTGTTGACCACTGTCTCCTACTGTCTAGGCTCCAGTCACTAGGTATTAAGGACACTGTTCTCTCCTGGTTCTCTTCCTATCTTTCTGACCGCTCCTTCAGTGTTTCGTTCTCTGGCTCCACATCATCTCCTCTTCCTCTCACTGTACCCCAGGGCTCAGTTCTTGGCCCCCTTCTCTTCTCTCTCTACACGGCCCCAATTGGACAGACCATCAGCAGATTTGACTTTCAGTACCATCTTTATGCTGATGACACACAACTATACACGTCATCCCCCGACCTTACCCCCGCTGTTCTACAGAACGCCACCGACTGTCTGTCTGCAGTCTCCAACATCATGTCCGCTCTCTATCTGAAACTTAACCTCTCCAAGACTGAACTCCTTCTGCTCCCGCCGTCTACTAACCTCCCTAAATCTGACATTTCCCTCTCTGTGGGCGGACCATAATAACACCCCGGCAGCAGGCTCGCTGTCTGGGTGTTATGTTTGACACCAATCTCTCCTTCACCTCCCATATTCAATCTCTTGCCCGCTCTTGCCGTCTACACCTAAAGAACATCTCTAGAATCCGCCCTTTTCTCACCATGGAAGCAACAAAAACCCTGACTGTAGCATTGATCCACTCCCGCCTGGACTACTGCAACGCTCTATTACTTGGCCTCCCCATTACTCGACTATCCCCTCTCCAGTCCATCCTTAATGCAGCAGCCAGGGTCATCCATCTGGCTAATCTGTACTCGGACGCGTCCGCTCTTCGCCAGTCCTTACACTGGCTGCCCATTAATTATAGGATTCAAAAGTACTGGTTCTCACCCACAAAGCTCTCTACAGTGCAGCACCCCCCTACATCTCCTCCCTCATTTCTATCTATCGGCCTAACCGACTGCTGCTCTCTGCAAACTACTTTCGACTAACCTCTGCACTAATCCGTACCTCCCACTCCCGACTCCAAGACTTCTCCCGCGCTGCGCCAATCCTCTGGAATGCTCTACCCCAAGAAATTAGGACTATCCACAATTTGCATGGTTTCAGGCGCTCCCTCAAAACACATTTGTTCAGAGTGGCCTATCACATTCACTAATCAAAGTCGTTCTATGTTTAAGTGTGTATGTGTAGCCCATTCACTATCTCCATCCATCCCTCCCTCAAGATGGCTGGACCATCATTGTAAATGCACCATTGTATATACACACCTGTACTTTGTATCTCCCCCACCTCATTGTAGATTGTAAGCTCTCACGAGCAGGGTCGACTTATTTTGCTTTAATTATTGTATTGTTAACGTTGTTACTTATGACTTATGTTTTGAAACTGTTACACTGTAAAGCGCTGCGGAATATGTTGGCGCTATATAAATAAAGATTATTATTATTATTATCTGTGCAAGGTACAATGAAATCTCAAGACTATCAAGAGATTCTAGAGAGAAATGTGCTGCCCAGTGTCAGAAAGCTTGGTCTTAGTCGCAGGTCTTTGCAATAGTATAATGACCCAAAACACAGAATGGCTAAGAGGAAAACATTGGACTCTTCTGAAGTGGCCTTCTATGAGCCCTGACCTAAATCCTATTGAGCATCTTTGGTAAGATCTGAAACATGCCGTCTGGAAAAGGCAACCTTCAAACCCGTGACAGCTTGAGCAGTTTGCTCTTGAGGAGTGGGCCAAAATACCTGTCGAGAAGTGCAGAAGTCTCATTGACAGTTACAGGAATCGTTTGATTGCAGTGATTGCCTCAAATAGTTGTGCAACAAAATATTAAGTTAAGGCTACCATCATTTCTGTCCAGGCCTATTTCATGAGTTTTATTTTTTTTAAATTCTGTGTAAGCATGGTTGAAAAGCAATGTCTGACTTTCATTTGTTGACTTTCATAGATTTTTTTTATTAATTACTTTTGTCAGATTCAAATTATTTCTGTCACCATTATGGGTTTTTCTGTCATTAAATGAGGGGTAGCAACACTTTTGACCACTTGTGTATATACAGTATATATAACCAGCTTAGATAATGCTTAATGAAATTAACTCTTCCTTACAATGGAGTCAATTTCTTTTTAAGTCATTTTTGAAGATGCTTTATGGTCATACCCATGAAACTGTAGGAGACTGCAAAACCAAAGCCAATGTTCAATGCTGTAGCTTGGGTTTCCATAACTTATATTACATTTTACCTAATTGTTATACGTGGTGATGTCTGAAATGCTGGTTGGCTGAAGACATTTTGTTCTCCTGGACAATGAAGCTTTCAGAGAACCTTTTCATTGAAGCCTTTCTGTGAAGGGTGTGCCTTTCGGCAAGGTTTGCAGTTACAGACAGACTGGCTGATGGATGACAAAGGTCATTTAGACTCCTGCAAACAGATGATGTCCTCTCTCAGCACAACAGGATAACCCCCATCTAAGGTGAGAGATTGTGACCTATTTTTCTTCACAAACTCGACCTGTTTTTATTTTGTCTTGGAGAAATGCCTTTGTCTGTTTTCACAATTTCTATGCACTTCATAAATGCACAATATCTTGCAAACTAGATTTCCAATGTGTAGGAAGGTTGTTTATGAGTATGTGTTGGGTCCAGATGAGACTGGAATGGTCTGAAGCCATGTTGTGCTCAGACTATAATCCTTTTGTGTCTGCAAGCATTACATGAAAATGGCTGTTTCTGAAGCTGTGAGCATAGCTTCTGTGAAGCAGAGTCTCCTCTCTCTGGAACATGTGCCAGGAATATTCAGCAGAGCAGTGCATCCTTTAGCTGAGAAGAAAGGTCTAACCTTGGGGGATGGGTAGAGGGGAAAATAACTGGATGAGCTGCTTTCCTGTGAAGTGCTTACAAAGCAGGAATCATCTGCTCCTTGGAAAATAAAAATGAGCCGTGGTTTGTGCTGAGGAGAAATGGGGTTGCTATTAATTTGAAAGTGTAATCTGATCTACAACAGGTAGAAACCTATTCCACCAAACGCAGACCTGCTCTCTGATATACAGGATTGTTATATCATGGTTAGGGTTTTTTGAAAATCTCAAATACACTGGAAGGCAAAGTATCATTTTAGCTTACAGGATATGTCACTGAGAATCCCATTTGTTTCTAACCAGACATCTTCATGCTAAACTTAGCTGTAGAATCAGTGGAAAGATTGTCTTAAACTGCATGCTGGCTGGGTTAGATTTAACACTTATCAGACCAATCCAAGAATGGACTATCCTTTATGACATATAAGCCAGTGTGACAACTCCTGAAGCCTTATTAACTTTTTATGTGGCATGGTAAAATATTTCATAAACAATACATGTCCAAAAGTTTAGATAGTTGCAAATTTGTAGGCGCTTGGTAGTAAACGCCAGATAATTTGGACATACATCAAATTTTGTCACTGATAGTGTTATGCACAAAAAAGTATTTTCTGCCTGTACCCTTGTATGGTCAATAAGATGAACTTTAGATAACCTGTCAAATTAGCTCAACTCCATCATGGTTTCTGAAAAACAGAATTTAAGAAGAAAGGCTTGAGACTTGGGTCACCATTGAATATCTAAAATAATGTTCTAGTTCATTGATTTGTCTTTTATCGTTTGACTTTTTACATTTTTTTTTGTGCCTTTATAATGCCATACTTTTATTTTTTACCAAAATCTTTAATCTTCTTGAAGTCAATGTAAATGTAAAAACTGTTTACGCAGTTTGGTAACCTATATTTAGCATTATAAAATCAGATGAATGATATGTTTTGAGAGAAACATTAAAGATGAAAGATTATAGTGGCTTTCAGTGCAGTTTAATTATATTTTAGAGGAAGTGGCTACACTTCTAGCTTCTTTAGCTGAGTCACATAAGTCTACAGCAGAAAATGGGAACCAGAAGGTTTTAAAGCAGGAACATTTCTAAAATATAGACTTGCTCCAATGCTAGGTCTCATTCAACTTTCCCTTCCCATGGTACCTAATTGTTGCCAAAAACAGGGATGGATGTCACCATGTAGGACAACAAAGAGCAAAACCTGATTTTATAAACAGCCTACAGCCCAAATAGACTTCTAACAAACCCACCAGCACTAGTTTATGTTGTCTATTTATTTGCCAGTCTGACTTTTTTATTTCTTCTATATAGAGACATGTCCAGTGGAAAGCTCTAAACAAGCTTTGTGTAACTTTTTTGTGTGCGCTAGAGCTCTGCTTGGTACATAGTGTCACGCTGTCTAATGATTTGAATACAATGTCAGTAAACTATTTATACAGGAACCACACTCTATACAACATATAGTTTAGCAACATTAGAATGTAAGTATAAAATAGATTTACCTGACACAATCTCTGCAGAACTTAGGGTTAATCTTGAGGACTAGATGTGCAGAAACGATATAGTTGAACTCAGGGTTAATCTTGAGGACTTGATGAGCTGTAACTGGAAAGAGGAGGACCGGGGTCTAACCTGACCCTGCACTGGGGTCCTAACTAATCCCTTACCTTGGAGGTACTGATAATGGTTCAGAGGTCCAAGTCTCCAGCCTAACCCTGTCTCCTGTCAGACCCTGAACCCTGTAATCAGTCCTAAGAAGGATCCTGATTACCACCAAAGGGATATGGGCTGATCTCAGCTAATACATAGATTAGACATATAAGACAGACAGGATAGCACTCACTTGCATACACACTCAAACATCGAAGGAACATAAATGGTCTGGGAAATAAACTATAAGCAAGTTGAGCTTAAAACAGCTAAGGAGCTCTCAACTTAAGTCAATACAGATTCATTCCTATCTGTGGTCTGAATGAAGGATTTCACTGGCAACTCCCAAAGCAGACAACCAGGAATTTAAAGGAAACCAATCAACAAATAATCAATTGCAGCCGGGAGAAACTGCACCCAGTCCCAGCACCGAGCACAGACAGAATTAACTCCCTAGCTGCCAAACACAAAGAAACAGCAACTCAGCTGTGAGAAGTCAACATGTGCAACCGCGACGATCTTCGTGGTAATGCACACATGACAGTACCCCCCTTCTACGAGGGGCCTCCGGACCCTCAGGGCCAGGCCTGCCCGGGTGAGTTCTGTGGAAGGTCCGAACCAAACGATCTGCGTTAACATCAGACGCAGGGACCCACGTCCTCTCCTCCGGACCATACCCCTTCCAATGCACCAAGTACTGAATGGAACGGCGATTCAGACGGGAGTCAATGATTTTTGATACTTGAAATTCCAAATTACCATTGACCAACACTGGAGGAGGAGGTAGAGGTGACGGTATGACTGGTGCCACATACCTTTTAAGTAATGACTTGTGGAACACATTATGAATTTTAAACGTAGAAGGGAGTTCCAGACGAAATGCCACAGGATTAATTATGGAACTGATCCTGTATGGCCCGATGAATCTGGGACACAGTTTCCAGGAGGGCACTTTAAGTTTTATATTCCTGGTAGACAACCATACCAAATCGTTCACATTCAGATCTGGACCAGAAACTCTCCTCCTATCAGCCATACGTTTGTAACGGTTCCCCATAGTACTCAAATTATTCAATACACCTCGCCACACAGAAGCAAGTGACGATGAGAAACACTCCTCCTCAGGAACCCCAGAAGGACCCCCCCATTGAAAGTACAAAACTGGGGATGAAAACCATATGCCCCAAAAAACGGGGACTTACCAGTGGACTCGCTCCGCCTGTTGTTAAGAGCGAACTCTGCCAGAGGCAAGAAAGAAGACCAGTCCTCCTGGTTCTCCGATACAAAACACCGGAGATATGTCTCTAAACTCTGATTCAGACGCTCTGTCTGACCATTGGTCTGTGGATGAAAAGCCGAGGAAAACGACAATTGCATCCCCCGACGTAAACAAAATGCCCTCCAAAATTTGGACACAAACTGAGACCCCCTATCTGACACCACATCAGAAGGCAACCCATGAAGTCTCACGATCTCCCTAATGAACACCTGCGCCAGAGTTTTAGCATTAGGGAGTGCAGGAAGAGCAACGAAATGTGCCATCTTACTGAACCTGTCAACAACCACCAGTATGACAGTATTCCCAGACGACGGAGGAAGGTCCTAATGAAGTCCATAGATAAATGAGTCCATGGACGCTCCGGAAGTTTCAAGGGTAAAAGGGTCCCAGACGGACGGGTATGAGGAGTTTTAGAGCGAGCACAAACCCCACAGGACGCGACAAAAGTTATAACATCTTTATTAGCGTTAGGCCACCAAAATCGGCGGAAAGGAGATCTAAAGTAGCCTTACTCCCTGGATGTCCTGCTAAAGCAGAATTATGATGTGTCTCAAAACCTTTTGTCTCAACTGATTCGGGACAAACAGTCTCCCTGGAGGTCCTGCAGGGGCGTCCCCCTGAGCCTCTAACACCTCCTCCTCAAGCTCAGAACATACAGCCGACACTACCACCCCCTCCTGAAGGATAGGAATAGGGTCGTCCGTTTTCCCGGACCCTGGGAAACTGCGAGACAAGGCATCAGCCTTTACATTCTTAGACCCCGGACGATAAGTGACGACAAAATTAAACCTGGTAAAAAACAACGACCATCGAGCTTGTCTGGAATTCAGACGCTTAGCGGATTCTAAATACAGCAGGTTCTTGTGATCAGTAATAACGGTGACCGGGTGGACTGCCCCCTCCAAAAAGTGACGCCATTCTTCAAAAGCCAATTTAATGGCCAAAAGTTCCCTATTGCCGATATCATAATTCCTTTCGGCGGACGACAATTTCTTAGAAAAGAAAGCGCACGGATGCCATTTACCAGGGGACGGACCCTGGGACAATATAGCACCAACTCCTACGTCAGACGCGTCCACCTCCACAATGAACGGCTGAGATACATCTGGTAGGATGAGAACGGGTGCCGAAGCAAAACATCTTTTTAAAGAGGAAAAGGCTTGGCAAGCTTTGTCCGACCACTTAGAAAAATCCGTCCCTTTTCTCGTCATGTCAGTGAGAGGTTTGACGACAGACGAGAAATTACAAATAAATTTCCGGTAGTAATTAGCAAACCCCAAAAAACGCTGCAGAGCCTTAAGATCCCCTGTCTGATCCCATTCAAGCACTGCTCTCACCTTTTCAGGGTCCATCCGGAAACCGGAGGCTGACACCAAAAAACCCAAAAACTGAAGTTCCTGTATGGCAAAATCCCCCTGTGATCCAATTTAGAGAACCATTTGGCGCCAACAATTTGATTGAAGAGATCAGGAATAAGAGGAAGTGGATACGGATCTCGAACAGTAATCCGATTAAGTTCTCGGAAATCCAAGCAAGGGAGTAGGCCTCCATCTTTTTTCTTCACAAAGAAGAACCCCGCGGCCACAGGGGAAGATGAAGGTCTAATATGCCCTTTGGCCAGACTTTCAGAAATATAATCTTTCATAGCCTGTCTTTCAGGACCAGAAAGATTATACAACCTAGCTTTAGGCAACTTAGCATCAGGAAGTAGATTAATAGAGCAGTCATACACGCGATGAGGAGGCAACTCCCGACACCCCTCCTCAGAGAAAACATCCCCAAAATCCTCCAAAAAAGGAGGCAATGTACTAGGCACGACCGCACTGATGACTGTGTTCATGCAGTTGCTTTTGCAAAACTCACCCCATTGGCTTATCTCTCTGGACTGCCAATTAATCACAGCGTTATGTTTAACCAGTCAAGGAAGTCCCAACACAATGGGAGTAGGTAGACCCTCCAACACATAACAAGATAATTGTTCCCTATGTATTGCCCCTATCCGAAGGTCAATGTTATGAACCTCATGAACAAAGCTACCTTGGCCGAGACGCCTGGCGTCAATGGAGAAAATAGGGATCGGTTTGACCAATACACTCAGATGCATACCTTGAGCCTGAGCAAACTGAGCATCAACCAGATTAGCCCCAGAACCACTATCCAGAAGAACAGACAATCTCTTCACTCTAGTACCAACCACCACCTCCACTGGTACAAGGAACTGCGAAGAACCGGCGGATGAAATACATACTCCCAGGTTGTCATCCACCACACAACCTGGGATTAGCAGTTTTCCGGCGACTTTTTACTTAACAAGACACGGGATGGACAATCTCCAACAAAATGTCCCTCTTTCCCGCAGAAAAAACACCTTCTAGTCCTGCGGCGTGCCGCCAATCCCCTACTACGAAAAGATGTCCCTCCCAACTGCATAGGCTCATCCGAACAGACAAGGGGAACCTCAACATAAGGGACTTTAGTAGTAGGTGGAGAAACAACAGGGAGTGGAGTTACCTCACCCCTCTCCCGAAGCTGTCTATCAGTACGGATAGCTAGAGCCATAGCAGCCTCCAGAGAAGGAGGAGACTCATACTGAGCCAAAACGTCTTTTAATTTGTCAGAAAGCCCATGACAAAACTGGCTCCTAAGAGCTGGGTCATTCCACTGAGTATCCGTGGCCCATCTACGAAACTAAGAAGCAAATTCCTCCGCCGGACGATCTCCCTGCTGTAACTTACGTAATTTGGTCTCAGCAAGAGAGACCCGATCTGGGTCATCATATACCAATCCCAGAGCAGTAAAAAATTGATCTACAGACTGTAGAGCCGGGGATCCCGGAGGAAGGGAAAATGCCCAGGATTGGGGGTCCCCTTGAAGAAGTGAGATAACAATTCCCACTCTCTGCTCATCACTCCCTGATGATCGCGGCCGAAGCCGAAAATACAATTTACATGCCTCCCGGAAGGTAAAAAATTTGTCTCGCCCACCAGTGAACCTATCTGGAAGAGCAACTTTAGGTTCAACTCTGGTTTGCTCCAGGGGAGACAAAACTTTGGACTTAATGTCCGTCAGCTCCATGGATAATCCCTGCAACTGCAGAGCCAGCTGGGCTACTGGATCCATGGTAACTAGAGATAATTTTTTATGGCCAGTGAAAATGTCACGCTGTCTAATGATTTGAATATAATGTCAGTAAACTATTTATACAGGAACCACACTCTATACAACATATAGTTTAGCAACATTAGAATGTAAGTATAAAATAGATTTACCTGACACAATCTCTGCAGAACTTAGGGTTAATCTTGAGGACTAGATGTGCAGAAACGATATAGTTGAACTCAGGGTTAATCTTGAGGACTTGATGAGCTGTAACTGGAAAGAGGAGGACCGGGGTCTAACCTGACCCTGCACTGGGGTCCTAACTAATCCCTTACCTTGGAGGTACTGATAATGGTTCAGAGGTCCAAGTCTCCAGCCTAACCCTGTCTCCTGTCAGACCCTGAACCCTGTAATCAGTCCTAAGAAGGATCCTGATTACCACCAAAGGGATATGGGCTGATCTCAGCTAAATACATAGATTAGACATAAAAGACAGACAGGATAGCACTCACTTGCATACACACTCAAACACCGAAGGAACATAAATGGTCTGGGAAATAAACTATAAGCAAGTTGAGCTTAAAACAGCTAAGGAGCTCTCAACTTAAGTCAATACAGATTCATTCCTATCTGTGGTCTGAATGAAGGATTTCACTGGCAACTCCCAAAGCAGACAACCAGGAATTTAAAGGAAACCAATCAACAAATAATCAATTGCAGCCGGGAGAAACTGCACCCAGTCCCAGCACCGAGCACAGACAGAATTAACTCCCTAGCTGCCAAACACAAAGAAACAGCAACTCAGCTGTGAGAAGTCAACATGTGCAACCGCGACGATCTTCGTGGTAATGCACACATGACACATAGAGATTTTATAATAGCATTGCACATGCTCTACTGTAACTTCCTTCTATCTTTCTTACTGTGATAAAGTCGGTGAACTAGGGTTTGTAACTGATTTATGAGTTCTATTATTTGATATGTAGACACAAAGGAGAGGTGGTAAACCAGAACACACTTAATAAGACAATTTTGATCCATTATAATATACAATTTTATTGGTATGACTATGCTATATTTAACAAAGAAATATGTTCTTACAAGGGATATCTGTTATGTGGAAACTCTTGTGCTTAGGAAAAAAAAGACTGGTGATGGTGAAATAACTGAAAATATAAAATGCATCCCTCATCTATGAGGTGAGTGTAACTCAGTGACAGTTTCCCTTTAGATTATTACCTAAGGAGGATTTGTCACCGGATTTCACCATAATAATTACATTCATTATTAAACAGATGTCTTAGATCTGATGAGGTCGGTCTACTAATAAGCTCTAGCTAAACTTATAAAATGCTAAAGGCGGAAAAGAACCATTTTAAAAAATTCATTTCTTAAGCAAGTATACCAGCTTCTTCAGGTCTGAGGAATCTATTTAACATATGCAGTTCCTATTGTGAAATCTGATGACATATATGTTTAGGTAGTGTGATGTTTTTAGCGCATTTTTTGCTGTGGCGCTTCAAAGGGAATGGGATTTTTAGGAATCCAATTTACAGTAGATATCACAATAAAGAACTATGTGGGTTTTTTTTAGGTATGACCTTATGGTTTCTTTGTCCTATGCATCACAATTTAGCTGGTGTATTTTCCAAAACAAATGTGACTTTTAGAAATAGAACTATGAACATAATTTTCCCTAGGAGTTTTAGAAATATTTCCCAGAACTGGTTGAAGAAGTTATTGGAAAGAGAATCTGTCAGCATGATAAGCAGTTTTTTATCACATCACATCTAATAAATGCTAGATCCATAGATCAGAACATGTAGAGCAGTCTCCCAAACTCCCACACACTTTATGCTTAAAATAAGGGTCCCTCTCAGCTGGCAGGCCCACAACCGAAAATACGATACAATATGATACACTTTATTGATCCCGGGGGGAAATTACAGTATTACAGCAGCAATACAAACAGCAGTACATAAAATATTAGGACACAAATCTTGCACAGGTATACCAACATTACATAATAAATAAAAGTGGGTAGTTCAGGTGTATATAAGTCACTGTTAATTGACATTAGTACACCAGGCATCAGTCATGTGTTCACCTAAAGTCTGGTGCATTCATGTTTCAGTAAAACTGGCTCACCTATGAGCACTCTCCGTTCCATAGATGAACATCGTTAGTGCAGGGTTTACAGCTCAATGTGAATGGTGTAAGGCACTTCAACAACATTAGGCAAAGGGGCTGGATTATCAGAGGCACTGAGGGCAGTCTGGATCTGCCCAATGGACTGCTCAGTTAGGATTTTCAGAAGTACAGAAAGTGTATAAAGTAAAATTTGAACTGCAGTGGCGTATTGGGGCACCTTTAGAAAACTATTTAGGTTAACAAAAGAGTGAAAACCAGGTTCCTATTAAGAACTACAATGGGTTCGGAAAGTATTGAGACCCCTTTAAATTTTTCACTCTTTGTTTCAATGCAGCCATTTGGTAAATTCAAAAAAGTTCATTTTTTTCTCATTAATGTACACTCTGCACCCCATCTTGACTGAAAAAAAACAGAAATGTAGAAATTTTTGTAAATTTATTAAAAAAGAAAAACTGAAATATCATGAGTCTTCTTGGGAATAGTGCAACAAGTTTTTCACACCTGGATTTGGGGATCCTCTACCATTCTTCCTTGCAGATCCTCTCCAGTTCCGTCAGGTTGGATGGTGAACGTTGGTGGACAGCCATTTTCAGGTCTCTCCAGAAATGCTCAATTGGGTTTTAGTCAGGTCTCTGGCTGGGCCTGTCAAGAATGGTCACAGAGTTGTTCTGAAGCCACTCCTTTGTTATTTTTGCTGTGTGCTTAGGGTCATTGTCTTGTTGGAAGGTGAACCTTCGGCCAAGTCTGAGGTCCAGAGCACTCTGGAAGAGGTTTTAATACAGGATATCTCTGTATTTGGCCGCATTCATGTTTTCTTCAATTGCAACCAGTCGTCCTATCCCTGCAGCTGAAAAACACCCCATCGCATGATGCTGCCACCACCATGTTTCACTGTTGGGATTCTATTGGACATGTAATGAGCAGTGCCTGGTTTTCTCCACACATACTGATTAGAATTGTCATAAAAAAGTGCTATGTTCATCTCATCAGATCAGAGAATCTTGTTTCTCATAGTTTGGGAGTCCTTCATGTGTTTTTTAGCAAACTATGCTGGCTCTCATATGTCTGGCACTGAGGAGAGGCTTCTGTCGGGCCACTTTGCCATAAAGGCTTGACTGGTGGAGGGCTGCAGTGATAGTTGACTTTGTGCAACTTTCTCCATCTTTCTACTGCATCTGTGGTGCTCAGCCACAGTGATCTTGGGGTTCTTCTTTACCTTTCTCACCAAAGCTCTTCTCGCACGATTGCTCAGTTTGGCAGGACGGCCAGGTCTAAGAAGACTTCTGGTGGTCCCAATTTTCTTCCATTTAAGGATTATGGAGGCCACTGTGTTCTTAGGAATCTTGAGTACTGCAGAAATTCTTTTGTAACCTTGGCCAGATCTGTGCCTTTCTTCAATTCTGTCTCTGAGCTCCTTGGCCAGTTCCTTTGACCTCATGATTCTCATTTGGTCTGACATGCACTGTGAGCTGTGAGGTTTTATATAGACAGGTGTGTGCCTTTACAAATCAAGTCCTATCAGTTTAATTAAACACAGCTGGACTCCAATGAGAACCATCTCAAGGAGGATCACAAGGAAATGGACAGCATGTGACTTAAATATGAGTGTCTGACAAAGGGTCTGAATACTTATGACCATGTGATATTTCAGTTTTTCTTTACTAAATTTGGAAAAATTTCTACATTTCTGTTTTT
The DNA here is from genome assembly GCA_033576555.1 of Oophaga sylvatica. Lineage (NCBI taxonomy): Eukaryota > Metazoa > Chordata > Amphibia > Anura > Dendrobatidae > Oophaga > Oophaga sylvatica. The sequence continues at coordinate 619,319,680 of JARQOD010000001.1, read as the reverse complement.
TTTCAGTCAAGATGGAGTGCAGAGTGTACATTAATGAGAAAAAAATGAACGTTTTTTGCATTTACCAAATGGCTGCAATGAAACAAAGAGTGAAAAAATTTAAAGGGGTCTGAATACTTTCCGAACTCACTGTATATTACATTGTTTTGTTTATTTTGGATGTTTTAGTTTTTTTGACAGACCTCTACTTCATTCCTGATTATATCGAAATTCTAGGGGCCTATTTGGTAAAAAGCCTAGGTTTTATGTTGTGGAGACAGACCTCTCTCCTCACGGTTTAGTAGTGCAGCATAAACACAGTTAAAGCCTTCGGAGTATTTTAGTCCAATAAGTTGAGTAAGGGTAGGTGCACACGGTCATTAAACGCTGCGGGTTGGATGCTGCGTACTTGCGCAGCGTCCAGATGTCAAGAAATCTCATGTCTAGTATGCGTCCAGAGTCACCCGCGGCTCACCTGGAGACGGTCATGCAGCACGTCTTTTTAGATCGCAGTATATCTATTTATCTTGATTTACTGCTTTAGTGGCATATGCTTTTTAAGAATGTCCATCCTGAGTTCATGACAGCTAGTATGTCTATTATTTTGTAGTATGGGATATTTAGAACAAAGCTGTTGATGGCAGACCACGGACCTAAAGTCTATGATCCATAAAATCCCTCAAAGTCTGCTTTATGGAGAATACAGGATCAAATAGGATAGATGTTTACCTGCCCAGACCAATTGAAACAACACTCTGACCGGCCAGAAATGCATATTAATGGTGGAATTCGGGATGCCAGCGGTCAGATGTTAGAATCAATTTTATGGTAAATAAATCTGACTACACTTGGCCCAATTTTCAGGCTGTGTAGGTGGTCAGGGTAGCAATGATAGAGTTTGACAGACTAAATCACTCATCATTCTCTAAAGGCTATTTTCAGTATGTTGTTAATCTCTGAGCACTGTAAGTGAGCCTTCTTTTTATCATAGAGAAGAAACAGTACCTTGTAAGGGCTGCTGGAGTCTTGTTTGAGACATCCGGCAAAGTGCCACCAGATTACAAATTGGTGTATGTTTAAAGAAAATCTGTTGTGAGAATATAATCTATTGCTTAAAGCAGATTTTTGTGTTACATATATATTTTTTTTAAGTTCTGAAATGCCTTTCATCTCATGTTGTTATACAGTACAGACCAAAAGTTTGGACACACCTCATTTAAAGATTTTTCTGTATTTTCATGGCTATGAAAATTGCACATTCACACTGATGGCATCAAAACTATGAATTGACACATTTGGAATTATATACTTAACAAAAAAGTGTGTAACAACTGAAATTATGTCTTATATTCTAGGTTCTTCAAAGTAGCCACCTTTTGCTTTGATGACTGCTTTGCACACTCTTGGCATTCTCTTGATGAGCTTCAAGAGGTAGTCACCGAGAATGGTTGTCACTTCACAGGTGTGCCCTGTCAGGTTTAATAAGTGGGATTTCTGGCCATATGAATGGGGTTGGGACCATCAGTTGTGTTGTGCAGAAGTCTGGTGGATACACAGCTGATAGTCCTACTGAATAGACTGTTAGAATTTGTATTATGGCAAGAAAAAAGCAGCTAAGTAAAGAAAAACGAGTGGCCATCATTACTTTAAGAAATGAAGGTCAGTCAGTCTGAAAAATTGGGAAAACTTTGAAAGTGTCCCCAAGTGCAGTTGCAAAAACCATCAAGCGCTACAAAGAAACTGCTCACATGAGGACCGCCCCAGGAAAGGAAGACCAAGAGTCACCTCTGTTTCTGAGGATAAGCCTCAGAAAACGCAGGTTTACAGCAGCTCAGATTAGAGACCAGGTCAATGCCACGCAGAGTTCTAGCAGCAGACACATCTCTACAACAACTGTTAAGAGGAGACTTTGTGCAGCAGGCCTTCATGGTAAACAAGGACAGGCAACAAGCAGAAGAGACTTGTTTGGACTAAAGAACACAAGGAATGGACATTAGACCAGTGGAAATCTGTGCTTTGGTCTGATGAGTCCAAATTTGAGATCTTTGGTTCCAACCATCATGTCTTTGTGCGACGCAGAAAACGTGAACAAATGGACTCTACATGCCTGGTTCCCACCGTGAAGCATGGGGGAGAAGGTGTGATGTGTCGGGGTGCTTTGCTGGTGACACTGTTGGGGATTTATTCAAAATTGAAGGCATACTGAACCTGCATGGCTACCACATCTTGCAGCGGCATGCTATTCCATCCGGTTTGCGTTTACTTGGACCATCGTTTATTTTTCAACAGGACAATAACCCCAAACACACCTCCAGGCTGTGTAAGGGCTATTTGACCAAGAAGAGTGTTGGGGTGCTACGCCAGATGACTTGGCCTCCACAGTCACAAGACCTGAACCCAATCGAGATGGTTTGGGGTGAGCTGGACCGCAAAGAGAAGGCAAAAGGGCCCATAAGTGCTAAGCATCTCTGGGAACTCCTTCAAGATTGTTGGAAGACCATTTCCGGTTACTACCTCTTGAAGCTCAAGAGAATGCCAAGAGTGTGCAAAGCAGTCATCAAAGCAAAAGGTGGCTACTTTGAAGAACCTAGAATATAAGATATATTTTCAGTTGTTTTGCACTTTTTTGTTAAGTATATAATTCCACATGTGTTAATTCATAGTTTTGATGCCTTCAGTGTGAATGTACAATTTTCATAGTCATGAAAATAGAGAAAAATCTTTAAATGAGAAGGTGTGTCCAAACTTTTGGTGTGTACTGTATAATGTTCATGTCATATTAAGAAACCTAATTAGAAAAAATTTATAGTTTTAACACTGGCCTCTGAGGCTTTGTGAGACTTCCTGTCCTTTCAGGAAGAGTTTACAGCAGTTTCCTTATCATCAGAGGCAGTTTAGCAATGACTGATAACACATCTTTACAATGCTGAGAACACAGTATCCACCACTCATAATGAGCGATGTCAATCTGACCCTGCTCCTCCTCCCTTCACAATAAAGGGTATGCCACACTTAACAACATCGCTAACGGGATCGCTAAAAAACGTCACTATTTAGCGATCCCGTTAGCGATGTTGTTGTGTGCGGCATCTGTCAGCGACGAGCTCCCTGCTGAGATCCTGCTGTGATCTCGCTCGTCGCTGGAATCGTTCCGGACCCTATTTTATCGTCGGCGCTCCCGCTGGGTAAGTATCGCTGAGTGTGGCACCTTTTCTTAGCGATTTAGCGGTACTTTTGTACCGCTAAAGTCGTTAAGGAGATCGCTAACCGCGATAGCGTCCTTAACGACATCGCTAAGTTAAGCCGCACTCAGCGATATATAAACAATCCCGCTAGCGATCGCATTAGTATGCGTCGTTATCGTTATCGCTAGCGGGATTGTTTAGTGTGGCAGTACCTTAACCTTTGCACATTCTCAATAGATGCTCCAATAAAAACAATAGGTTCTGGGTCTATTCTATGTTCATTGTGAACATGTGTTGTTTCCTGAAAAAGGAAATTAGAATCTAAATAAACTTCAGTGGCCAGCGTGAAATTTGAAAGATTTTTAATTTTTATTTTTAGTACATTGACTGACGACACATTCCCTTTCACTTTACTATTTTAACATGTAGAATTATTCTTAGGGCATTTTACTGTTTTACTGTAGGCACAACATCCCTGTCTTTCATTATTAAGAAACAATGATTAACAAGTGAAGGGTACAGTGTTTTTTTCGCAGTGAAGTTATGCAACTTATTATTCTTACAAATGGTCCTTTGCCAGAAATCCTGGTGAAACCTTAGAATCAAAAACTGGATTTCTTTTTCAGTTTTGTGAGACCAGTTCTGTCACTGATACTTCTATACTTAGGAGCCAACTCTAGCAGATATGGTTTGAAGCAACAGATCATGTTCAAGAGTGGAAAATTCCATTGGCTTCCTTGCAGCTCTTGGACTGATTTTATACCCTGACTTCTAAGAGGGATAAGTGTGTTTTGAAATCCATCCACATATTGCCTCTGGTGTTTTCTCATGTTTTTGTTTCTTTGAGAGAGACCTATTAATGTTTATTTGATGACCATTAGGTTTACATTATTACTGTATTGCCTTATTCACTTCAGGTTGTTGAAGTTTAGATTTTTGTAAACTGTAAAATTATAATTTATTTAGATTTTTGTAAACTGTAAAATTATAATTTATTCATTTACTTGGAATTTATTATAATCTGGATTTTTTTAGTGAAATATTGCACTTATAAATCATCACAGTCATAAGTTACTTTTATATGGCTAACTTTTGCTCAGCCTTATGCACCAAAAAATTAGCATACTTTGAGAAAAACTAACTGAAAGATTTGCACTTCGGCTGGGTTTTGGGTCCATTCTCATGGATCTGGATCTCTAGTAGGTTCCCATTCTTATTTGTCTTGAATAGGTACGCACATAATATGGACCATGCCTTAGATTTTTTGTATACAAAGCAACTAACACAGACATTTGTAGATATTTGGAGATGGGAAGAAACTTGAGTGCTCAAGGCAATTAACACAGATACTTGGATAATTAATTTTTTTGTGGAAAGTAGTGGCCAAGTGCCTATTATATGTATATTTTTTTTAACAATTTTGTTGTTTTTTTATGTCATGTTTCTGAGTAGAGACTACTGGCTTTGTTGGTACATTGTTGAAAAGTTCTGTTATTATTACATTGTGGATAAATAACTACCTCAGTAAAGATCTATAACTGTAGTGTACAATGTTAAAAAAAAAGGGTGTTCGAGGGACATTTATTGTATAATTATAGCATATGTCATTATATCTGGATTGTGGGGATGACATATCAGAAATACTTAACAAAGTCCAGGATTCCATTTTGCTACCCTGAAGCCTAGCAGAAGTAGGGGGTTAGGCCTCTTTCACACATCAGTTTTTTACCATCAGTCACAATCCGTTGATTTTTGAAAAAAACGGATCCGGCGATTGATGCCGCAGGATTCGTTTTTTTTCTCATAGACTTGTATTAGCAACAGATTGCGATGGATGGCCTCACGTTTCATCCGTCGTTCAACAGATCCATCGAAAATTTTTGATCTGGCTGCCAGGCACAACGCACAAAACAACGTTTTTCGTCTCCGCAGAATAATCGGACAGCGACGGATCTGTCGAAATAACGGATCAGTCGCATCAGTTTTTCACAATCTGTCAATCCGTCGAGACAAAGGATTGTGACAGACGGCAAAAAACTGATGTGTGAAAGAGACCTTAACCCCTTACTGCCATCGGACGTACTATCCCGTCCATGGTACCTGGGCCCGTATGACCGGGGACTGGATAGTACGTCCCGTGCGATCGGACGCGCTCCCGAGGGAGCGCAGCCGATCGCGGCAGGGTGTCAGCTGATTATCACAGCTGACACCCAGCACTATGTGTCAGGAGCGGTCACGGACCGCTCCCGGCACATTAACCCCTGACACACCGCGATCAAACATGATCGCGGTGTACCCGGGGCACAGGGGAGGATCGCGCAGGCAGGGGGCTCCCTGCGCGCTCCCCTGAGACCCTCAGAGCAGCGCGATGTGTCGCGCTGTTCCGAGGGTCCGTCCTCCCTCCAGGTCCCCAGATCCAAGATGGCGCCGGGGTCCTGCAGGGAGGCGGCTTCCTCAGTGCCTGCTGAGAGCAGGCACTGAGAAGCCTGCAGCGATGCCAGAGCGATCGCTGGTGTGACAGAGTGCTGTGCACACTGTCACACCAGCAATCTGCTAAAATACAGTGATGTCCCACCCTGGGACAAAGTAAAAAAGTTTAAAAAAATTAAAATAAAAAGTGGTAAAAAAAATCATAAAAAAAAAATATATATTCCCCAATAAATTCATTTCTTCCTGTAAATAAAAAAAACAAAACAATAAAAGTACACATATTTAGTATCGCCACGTCCGTAACGACCCCCCCTATAAAACTATCCCACTAGTTAACCCCTTTAGTGAACCCCTTAAAAAAAACTAAGCAAAAAATCAATGCTTTATCATCATACCGCCGAACAAAAAGTGGAATAACACGCGATCAGAAAGACCGATATAAATAAACATGGTACCGCTGAAAACGTCATCTTGTCCCGCAAAAAACGAGCCATCATACAGCATCATCAGCGAAAAAATAAAAATGTTATAGCTCGCAGAATAAAGCGATGCAAAAATAGTAATTTTTTAGATAAAATTGCTTTTATTCTATAAAAGCCCCAAAACATAAAAAAATGATATAAATGAGGTATCACCGTAATCGTACTGACCCGAAGAATAAAACTCCTTTATCAATTTTACCACACGCGAAACGGTATAAACGCCTCCCCAAAAGAAATTCATGAATTGCTGATTTTTGTTCATTCTAACCTCCCAAAAATCGAAATAAAAAGCGATCAAAAAACGTCATATGCTCAAAAATGGTACCAATAAAAACGTCACCTCGTCCCGCAAAAAATAAGACCTCACATGACTCTGTGGGCCAAAATATGCAAAAATTATAGCTCTCAAAATGTGATGCAAAAAACTACTTTTTGCAATAAAAAGCGTCTTTAAGCGTGACAGCTGCCAATCATAAAACCCGCTATAAATAGTAAATCAAACCCCCCTTTATCACCCCCTTAGTTAGGGAAAAATAATAAAATTAAAAAAATTTATTTCCATTTTTCCATTAGGGTTAGGGTTGCGGCTAAAGTTAGGGTTAGGGTTGGCGCTAACGTTAGGATTAGGGTTAGGGTTGGGATTAGGGTTAGGGGTGTGTTAGGGTTAGGTTTGTGGTTAGGGTTGGGACTAGGGTTAGGGGTGTGTTGGGGTTAGGGTTGGAGTTAGAATTGGGGGGTTTCTGCTGTTTAGGCACATCAGGGGCTCTCCAAATGTGATATGGCGTCTGATCTCAATTCCAGTCAATTCTGCGTTGAAAAAGTCAAACGGTGCTCCTTCACTTCTGAGCTCTGCCATGCGCCCAAACAGTAGTTTACCCCCACATATGGGGTATCAGCGTACTCTGTACCCAAGAGTTATTGTGCAATTTGTCCTATTTCTTCTGTTACCCTTGGGAAAATAAAAAACTGGGGGCGAAAATATCATTTTTGTAAAAAAAAAAATGATTTTTTTTGTTTTTACGGCTGTATGTTATAAACTCCTGTGAAGCACTTGGGGCTTCATAGCGCTCACCACACATCTAGATAAGTTCCTTGTGGGGTCTATTTTCCAAAATGGGGTCACTTGTGGGGGGTTTCCACTGTTTAGGCGCATCAGGGGCTCTCCAAATGCGACATGACGCCCCCAGACCATTCCATCAAAGTCTGTAATCCAAAACGTCACTACTTCCCTTCCGAGCCCTGACGTGCGCCCATACAGTAGTTTTCTCCCACATATTGGCTATCAGCGTACTCAGGACAAATTGGACAACAACTTTTGGGGTCCAATTTCTCCTGTTACCCTTTTGAAAATAAAATATTTGGGGCGAAAAAATCATTTTTGTAAAAAAAAAAAGGATTTTTTATTTTTACGGCTGTACGCTATAAACTTCTGTGAAGCACTTCGGGCTTCAAAGTGCTCACCACACATCTAGATAAGTTCCTTGTGGGGTCTATTTTCCAAAATGGGGTCACTTGTGGGGGGTTTCCACTGTTTAGGCGCATCAGGGGCTCTCCAAATGCGACATGACGCCCCCAGACCAATCCATCAAAGTCTGCAATCCAAAACGTCACTACTTCCCTTCCGAGCCCCGACGTGCGCCCATACAGTAGTTTACTCCCACATATTGGGTATCAGCGTACTCAGGACAAATTGGACAACAACTTTTGAGGTCCAATTTCTCCTGTTACCCTTGTGAAAATAAAATATTGGGAGCAAAAAAATCATTTTTGTAAAAGAAAAAAAAGATTTTTTATTTTACGGCTGTACGTTATAAACTTCTGTGAAGCACTTGGGGGTTCAAAGTGCTCACCACACATCTAGATAAGTTCCTTGAGGGGTCTAGTTTCCAAAATGGTGTCATTTGTGGTGGGTTTCCACTGTTTAGGCAGATCAGGAGCTCTCCAAACACGACATGGCATCCAGCCAATTCTGCGTTGAAAAAGTCAAACGGCGCTCCTTCCCTTCCAAACTCTGCCATGCACCCAAACAGTGGTTTACCCCCACATATGGGGTATCAGCGTACTCAGGACAAATTGCACAATAACTTTTGGAGTCTTGTTACCCTTGGGAAAATAAAAATTGGGGTGAAAAGATCAATTTTGTGGAAAAAATATGATTTTTTAATTTTACGGCTCTACGTTATAAACTTGTGTGAAGCACTTGGAGGTTCAAATTGCTCACCAAAGATCTAGATAAGTTCCTTAGGGGGTCTAGTTTCCCAAATGGGGTCACTTGTGGGGGGTTTCCACTGTTTAGGCACATCAGGGACTCTCCAAATGCAACTTGGCGTCTAATCTCAATTCCAGCCAATTTTGGTTGGAAAAAGTCAAATGGTGCTCCTTCCCTTCTGAGATCTGCCGTGCGCCCAAACAGTGGTTCCCCCCCACACATATGGGGTATCAGCGTACTCAGGACAAATTGGACAACAACTTTTGAGCTCCAATTTCTCCTGTTACATATGGGAAAATAAAAAATTAGTGACTAAGAGATAATTTTTGTGGGAAAAAAATAGGATTTTTTATTTTCATGCCCGGGCATTATAAACTTGTGTGAAGCACTTGGGGGTTCAAAGTGCTCACCAAAGATCTAGATAAGTTCCTTAGGGGGTCTAGCTTCCAAAATGGGGTCACTTGTGGGGGGTTTCCACTGTTTAGGCTCATCTGGGGCACTACAAGTGGAACATGACCCCCATCAATGTTTGCATTCCAAAACGTTACTGCTTCCTTTCCAAGCCCTGCCATGCGCCCAAACAGTTTCCCCCCCCACATATTGGGTATCAGCGTACTCAGGACAAATTGGACAACAACTTTTGGGGTCCAATTTCCTTGGGAAAAATCAAAAATTTTGGACTAAAAAATCATTTTTGTGGAAAATTGTTTTGTTTTTTTTCACACCCAGGCATTATAAACTTTTGTGAAACACTTTGGGGTTCAAAGTGCTCACAACAGATCTAGATAAGTTCCTTAGGGGGTCTAGTTTTCAAAATGGTGTCACTTGTGGGGGGTTTCCACTGTTTAGGCGCATCAGGGGCTCTCCAAACACGACATGGCGTCCAATCTCAACTCCAGCCAATTTTAGTTTGAAAAAGTCAAACGGCGCTCCTTCCCTTACGAGCTCTGCCGTGTGCCCAAACAGTGGTTTTCCCCCACATATGGGGTATTGGCGTACTCAGGAGAAATTGCACAACAACTTTATCTGTCCATTTTCTCCTTTTACCCTTGTGAAAATAAAAAAAAGTTTGTAAAAGATCATTTTTGTGGCTAAAAAGTTAAATATTCATTTTTTCGTTCCACGTTGCTTCAGCTCCTGTGAAGCACCTGAAGGGTTAATAAAATTCTTGAATGTGGTTTTGAGTACCTTGAGGGGTGCAGTTTTTAGAATGGTGTCACTTTTGGGTATTTTCTGCCATATAGACCCCTCAAAGTGACTTCAAACGTGAGGTGTTCCCTAAAAAAATGGCTTTGTAAATTTTGTTGTAAAAATGAGAAATCACTGGTCAACTTTTAACCCTTATAATTTCCTAACAAAAAATTGTTGGTTCCAAAATTGTGCTGATGTAAAGTAGACATGTGGGAAATGTTATTTCTTAACTATTTTGTATGACATATTTCTCTGTTTTAAGGGAAAAAAAATTCAAAGTTTGAAAATTGCAAAATTTTCAAAATTTTCGCCATATTTGCATTTTTTTCAAAAATAAACGCAAGGTATATGGAAGAAATTTTACCACTAACGTGAAGTACAATATGTGACGAGAAAACAATCTCAGAATCGCGAATATCCGTTGAAGCGTTCCAGAGTTATACCCTCATAAAGAGACAGTGGTCAGAATTGTAAAAATTGGCCCGGTCATTAACGTGCAAACCACCCTTGGGGTGAAGGGGTTAAGCAGCGAAATTGGTTGATGACTACTACAGTCTTCATGGCAATGTAGGGGGAGTGATGGAACAACAGAGCAATAATGTTTTTTTATTTTGGTTGAAACCACGTTAAGCCCTAGAGCGGAGATTGAAAAACTAGATGGTATGGTTGTGAAGACAAATGCTCTGAAAGGTGATCTTAGATTTGTCTGATCTGATTTTAAGGCGGCTTAATTTATAGGTAAACCTAAATGGAACATGGTGATTATCCAGGAATCGTAGAATGTTGTTATATGCTATTTTCCATTGAAATGAACGCACATCTCTGTTATTTTTGATCTTACATTAACAGAATAGTTTGCCTTCAGGTCTATACTGGTTCCTTTTTATCTGTCTTCTTTCTCTTTAATTCCCTCTTAGAAGAAAGGCAGGTGTAATGCACGTTTGCTATTAAAAGGCCAGGAGGAAATAGAAGATGATCTGTTTTGCTCAGTCATAAAGCTTATGTGTGTACTGTAACAGTGCATTTACATAGAAATTGACTATTTTGGTATATGTTTTCCTTTATTGACTTGGCAAGAAGCAAAAGAGATTAAAACAGATGACCTTGTGCATGTAACCTTGCTGGAAAACTTTGCTTCTTCTGTTCTGTAAGTGGTTTAATGATTTCAGGAGCTAATACCGCACCACGATAGGATTACAACACAGTTGATCAAACTATGTTGCATGCAAATTTTATTGTACTCTACAAAATAGGTAAAACGTGGAGAGATGAACAAACTTGACCGTTTCAGTTGTGATGGGGGTTCTTAAAGGTTTGTCTCCTCTACTATTATTTTATGCCTAAACATTCAGCACTGTTGCCAGTGACCTAAAATACAGAAATTAAAATATAGATGATATAGATTAAAATTATACTTATCACAGGAGGCTCAAATTTAGTAATTTTTTGTTTTGTGTGCAGGTAGTCCAGTGTTAGTGTTATCAAAAATTATGATTGCTGCCTGCAGTCTACCCAAGTCCACCAAACATGACAATTCTTGTGGGACTTTCCAACCATCCAATATGTTTGGAAGCCTCCTATCTCTTCTCTAACAGAGAATGTTAGCGGAGATAAGGATTTGACAGTTTGTATTCAAACCCCAGGGATTTAAGTAGTTTATTCCCCTTCCCCATTGGAAACAGGAACACATAGGGTAGCCAAATGTTCATGTGTATGGGGAGGTGAAGGAGCTCAACAGATATAATTGTCAGCTGAACAAGCTAACTGACAACAGCTATGTCAGATATATGATTACCTTGAGCCGTGCTGAGGAGGTGATGGGATCCTAGGGAAAGCTATCACAAGTAAAAAAGGCAATTAAACATAACACCTGTAGCTAGCTCAAATTCAAAAAATACTGTGATGGACACTTGCAGAGAAGCAGAAACTTCAGAGCCCTTTCTTTATAACACAAAGTACACATGAATCCCTTATTGCTGTTTTTGAAAGCATGGTGGGCTTTAGGATGATGGCATCAAAGCATCAATCCTTGACTTGTATTTTTTTTCAAGCAATCTGTAATATCTCCTCTACCATGTGACTTAAAAGCTGAACATGGATACATATGATATATTTCCAAAGTAGTATATAACATTATTAAAGATTTGCAACAAGGGATCTCCCAGTTTGACGTAACAGACAAGATAACTGAAGAACCAAATCCTCCCTTTAATTTCTTGTAATTGGGCAATAGAGCATCATTAATTCTAGGGTGCTGCATATGCAAAGATTGTATACATATACTGCATATATAAAATACAAGTGCAATAAACATAAACTAACAGTGACAAAACAAGTATAGAAGGGGAGTGGACCCTGCCCTTGCAGACTTTCAATCTACACAGTATTGCCAAAGGAAACAGTAGATTAAAAGATTGGAATGGCTTGGAAATCTTGGAGATAGTTGTGTGAGGAACATGCAAGGGATGAGTAAAGCAGATCTAATGAAAACTGGAGATCATGTGTTGGGAGTATTGATGAGAGAGTATGCTCGTTGCTCGGGTGGTCTCCGAGTATTTGGAAGTGCTCAGAGATTTAGTTTATGTCACCACAGCTACATGATTTGCGACTGCTAGACAGCCTAAATACATGTGGGTACTTCCTAACAAACAGGTAATCCCCACATGTATTTAGGCTGTCTAGTAGCCGCAAATTATGAAGCTGCTGCAACAGAAACAAATCTCCGAGCACTTCCAAATACTCGGAGACCACCCGAGTAATGAGCATACTCGCTCATCACTAGTTGGGAGGTAACAGGTGAAATATGTATGGAGAAGACAGATTATGGTTGGGGTTGCATGTAATTGGTAGTATTTTAACCCCTTTCTGCCATCCAACGTACTATCCCGTCCATGGTACCTGGGCCAGTATGACCATGGACGGGATAATACGTCGCATGCGATCGGACGCGCTCCCCCCGATCGCGGCCGGGTGTCAGTGATTATCACAGCTGACACCCGGCACTAAGTGCCAGGAGCGGTCACGGTGTAACGGGGCACAGGGAAGCATCGTGCAGGGAGGGGGCTCCCTCTGTGTTCCTCTGAGACCCTCAGAACAGCGCGATGTGACCGCGCTGTTCTGAGGGCCTGTTCCCTGCAGGACCCCGGATCCAAGATGGCCGCCGGGTCCTGCACGGAGGCGGCTTCCTCAATGCCTGCTGAGAGCAGGCGCTGAGGAAGCCTGCAGCACTGCCTGTCACATCGCTGGTGTGACAGAGTGCTGTTCACACTAACACACCAGCGATCTGACCCTATACTGTGATGTCTCACCCTGAGACAAAGTAAAAAAGTTAAAAATATAAAAATCACACCTGTAAAAACAAATTCCCAATTAAAGAAAAAAACAAAATTTCCTATAAATTCATTTCTTCATGTAAATTAAAAAAACCGAACAATAAAAGTACACATATTTGGTATTGCCGCGTCCGTAACGACCCGCCCTATGAAACTGTCCCACTAGTTAACCCCTTTAGTGAGCCCCTTAAAAAATAAAAATAAAAAAGCAAAAAAACAATGCTTTATCATCATACCGCTGAACAAAAAGTGGAATAACACGCGATCAAAGAGACGGATATAAATAAACATGGTACCACTGAAAACGTCATCTTGTCATCAGCGAAAAAATAAAAAAGTTATAGCTCGCAGAATAAAGCGATGCAAAAATAACTATTTTTTATATAAAATTGTTTTTATTGTATAAAAGCGCCAAAACATTAAAAAAATGATACAAATGAGGTATTGCTGTAATTGTACTAACCCGAAGAATAAACTACTTTCTCAATTTTACCACACGCGGAACGGTATAAACGCCCCCCCAAAAGAATTTCATTAATTGCTGATTTTTGGTCATTCTAATCTCACAAAAATTGTAATACAAAGCAATAAAAAAATGTCATGTGCCCAAAAATGGTACCAATAAAAACGTCAACTTGTCCCGCAAAAAATAAGACCTCACATGACTCTGTGGGCCAAAATATGCAAAAATTATAGCTCTCAAAATGTGGTGATGCAAAAACTATTTTTTGCAATAAAAGTGTCTTTTAGCGTGTGACAGCTGCCAATCATAAAAACCCAATATAAATAGTAAATCAAACCCCCCTTTGTCACCCCCTTAGTTAGGGAAAAATGCTAAAATAAAAAAAATGTATTTATTTCCATTTTCCCATTAGGGTTAGGGTTGGGGTAAAGTTAGAGTTAGGGTTGCGGCTAAAGTTAGTATTAGGGTTATTGTTGGGATTAGGGTTAGGGGTGTGTTAGGGTTAGGTTTGTGGTTAGGGTTATGATTACGGTTGGGATTAGGTTTAGGGGTGTGTTGGGGTTAGGGTTGAAGTTAGAATTGGGGGGTTTCCACTGTTTAGGCACATCAGGGGCTCTCCAAATGTGATATGGCATCTGATCTCAATTCCAGCCAATTCTGCGTTGAAAAAGTCAAGCGGTGCTCCTTCCCTTTTGAGCTCTGCCATGAGCCCAAACAGTAGTTTACCCCCACATATGTGGTATCGGGTACTCAGGGCAAATTGCAAAATAACTCTTTGGGTCTAATTTCTTCTGTTACCCTTGGGAAAATAAAAACTTGGGAGCGAAAATATCATTTCTGAAAAAAAAAGATTTTTTTTTGTTTTTACGGCTGTACGTTATAAACTTCTGTGAAGCACTTGGTGGTTTATAGTGCGCACCACATCTAGATAAGTTCCTTGGGGGGTCTATTTTCCAAAATGGGGTCACTTGAGGGGGGTTTCCACTGTTTAGGCACATCAGGGGCTCTCCAAATGCGACGACCCCTGCAGACCATTCCATCAAAGTCTGCAATCCAAAACGTCACTACTTCCCTTCCAAGCCCCGACATGTGCCCATACAGTAGTTTTCTCCCACATATAGGGTATCAGCGTACTCAGGACAAATTGGACAACAACTTTTGGGGTCTAATTTGTCCTGTTACCCTAGGGAAAAAAATTGGGGGCGAAAATATCATTTTTGTTGAAAAAAATTATGATTTTTTATTTTTATGGAACTACGTTATAAACTTCTGTGAAGCACTTGGGGGTTCAAAGTTCTCCCCACACATCTAGATAAGTTCCTTGTGGGGTCTGTTTTCCAAAATGGGGTCACTTGTGGGGTTTTTTCACTGTTTAGGCACATCAGGGGCTCTCCAAATGTGACATGACGCCCGCTGACCATTCCATCAAAGTCTGCAGTCCAAAACGTCACTACTTCCCTTCCGAGCCCCGACGTGTTCCCATACAGTAGTTTTCTCCCACATATAAGGTATCAGCGTACTCTGGACAAATTGGACAACAACCGTTGGAGTCCAATTTCTCCTGTTACCCTTAAGTTGGGGACTAAATGTTAGGGTTCGAGCTCCCACTCCTGCACAAGGGGAATCTCGAGCTATTCCCACTGCGGTCCCCCATCTGTCTCCGGCCGAAGTGGTTCCTGCTCAGCAGAGACGTCAGTCCCAGCGTCTTGCCCGGCCCAGTACTGTGCAGAGACTTGCTGCTGCAACCAGTGTTGGAGCAGGCAGATTTGGGACTAAGTCCTTTGTTGCTTCATCTGAGCATGCCCAGGGCAAGATCTCCATTGGAGATCAGGGGTCACATGCTCAGATACAGCTGCCACTCCTATTGGTCCTTCAGGAAGGTCCTGTAGCTGTTGATGTTCTGAATCAGCTTCCGATTGGTCCTTCCTGGAAGGTCTTTTTCTCGTGGCTGCTATAAAAGGCTGTCCTTACCGCACGGCCGTGCACTAGTATCAACCGTTATATGCTTTGCGCCAGAATGGTCATGCGTATGTATGGTTAGGGCGGCTGAAATACGCCATTAAAATACCGACCTAATCGGTGAAGAGCTTGGTATGCTAGCTGGTCAGGGTCGGTGTCCTAGATGCCCTAGATTACCGGCATAACCGGTGAGGAGTTTGATTGCAGTATTCAGGGCCTGGCGTTCAGACGCCATAGATTGCGGGTGACTCCCACGAGGACATTAGCGCATGATCATTTTCTATGTTCGCTTAGCAGTCAACTGTGTACCTGGGTGCCTAACAGGACACAGAAGTTTGTCTCAGCGGCTCTGTGACATAACAGGGTTCGCTTTCAACGCTAGACAGTGCCCTAGCGTGTTTACTTTGCGACTCAGTGGTGTTAACTGAGTTCGCACACATCGCCATATAGCGCTGCGGCACTCCTTCTAGCGGCTCTGTGGAATAACAGAGTTCGCACATATTGCCACAGCGCGTTACGGCGTTTATTTTGGCGACTCTGCGGGATAACAGAGTTCGCTTTTTGTGCCATCTTACTAGCAGCAGGCTCCGCCTGCACGGTGGACCCTGGGCTGAGAACGCACCTCTCTACATCTTATATTTGGTGCGTTCCGCAGACTCTTAACACTAAAAAATCATGTTTGTGGAAAAATATGATTTTTTTATTTTCATGCTCGGGCGTTATAAACTTTAGTGAAACACCTGGGGTTCAAAGTTCTCACCACACATCTAGATAAGTTCCTTGAGGGGTCTTAGTTTCCAAAATGGTGTCATTTGTGGGGGGTTTCCACTGTTTAGGCACATCAGGGGCTCTGCAAACACGACATGGCGTCCAGCCAACTCTGCTTTGAAACAGTCAAACGGTGCTCCTTCACTTCCGAGCGCTGCCATGCACCCAAACAGTGGTTTTCCCCCACATATGGGGTATCAGCGTACTCAGGACAAATTGCACAATAACTTTTGGGGCCTTGTTACCCTTGTGAAAATAAAAATTGGGGTGAAAAGATCATTTTTGTGGAAAAAATATGATTTTTTTAATTTTACGGCTCTACGTTATAAATTTGTGTGAAGCACGTGGGGGTTCAAATTCCTAACCACAGATCTAGATAAGATCCTTAGGGGTCTAGTTTCCAAAATGGGGTCACTTGTGAGGGATTTCCACTGTTTAGGCACATCAGGGGCTATCCAAATGCAACATGGCGTCCAATCTCAATTCCAGCCAATTTTGGTTGGAAAAAGTCAAATGGCGCTCCTTTCATTCCGTGCGCCCAAACAGTGGTTCCCCCCCACATATGGGGTATCAGCGTACTCAGGACAAATTGTACAACAACTTTTGTGGTCCAATTTCTTTTGTTACCCTTGGGAAAATAAAAAATTGGTGACTAAAAGATAATTTTTGTGGGAAAAAATAGGATTTTTAATTTTCATGCCTGAGCATTATAAACTTGTGTGAAGCACTTGGGAATTCAAAGTGCTCACCACAGATCTAGATAAGTTCCTTAGGGGGTCTAGTTTCCAAAATGGGGTCACTTGTGGGGGGTTTCCACTGTTTAGGCACATCTGGGGCACTGCAAACGGAACATGACACCCATCAAAGTCTTCATTCCAAAACGTTATTACTTCCTTTCTAAGCCCTGCCGTGCACCCAAACTGCTTCCCCCCCACATATGGGGTATCAGCGTACTCAGGACAAATTGGACAACAACTTTTTGCGTCCAATTTTTTTGGGAAAAATCAAAAATTGGGGACTAAAAATCATTTTTGTGGAAATTTTTTTGTTTTTTTCACACCCAGTCATTATAAACTTTTGTGAAACACTTGGGGGTTCAAAGTGCTCACAACAGATCTAGATAAATTCCATAGGGGGTCTTGTTTCCAAAATGGTATCACTTGTGGGGGGTTTCCACTGTTTAGGCGCATCAGGGGCTCTCCCAACGCGACATGGCGTCCAATCTCAATTCCAGCCAATTTTGGTTTGAAAAAGTCAAATTGCGCTCCTTCCCTTACGAGCTCTGCCGTGCGCTCAAACAGTGGTTTTCCCCCACATATTGGGTATTGGCTTACTCAGGAGAAATTACACAACAACTTTATCTGTCCATTTTCTCCTTTTACCCTTGAGAAAAGAAAAAAAATGTTTGTAAAAGATCATTTTTGTGACTAAAAAGTTAAATGTTCATTTTTTCCTTCAACGTTGCTTCAGCTCCTGTGAAGCACCTGAAGGGTTAATAAACTGATTGAATGTGGTTTTGAGTAACTTGAGGGGTGCAGTTTTAAGAATGGTGTCACTTTTGGGTATTTTCTACCATATAGACCCCTCAAAGTGACTTCAAATGTGAGTTGGTCCATAAAAAAAAGGCTTTGTAAATTTTGTTGTAAAAATGAGAAATCGCTGTTCAACTTTTAACCCTTATAACTTCCTAACAAAAAAAAAATTTTGTTCCAAAATTGTGCTGATGTAAAGTAGACATGTGGGAAATGTTATTTATTAACTATTTTGTGTGACATATTTCTCTGTTTTAAGGGAATAAAAATTCAAACTTTGAAAATTGCAACATTTTAAAAATTTTCGCCATATTTGCGTTTTTTTTTCAAAAATAAGCGCAAGTTTTATCGAAGAAATTTTACCACTAATGTGAAGTACAATATGTCATGAGAAAACAATCTCAGAATCGCGAAGATCCGTTGAAGCGTTTCAGAGTTATAACCTCATAAAGAGACAGTGGTCAGAATTGTAAAAATTGGCCCGGTCATTAACGTACAAACCACCCTTGAGGGTTAAGGGGTTAAACTACAGTTCTTAATGTAGTTAGAAGAGATTGACAGAGGTGAGAGGCAGAGTATTAGTGAGAGGAGAGGTGGATTGATTGGTCATCAGATTTAAGAATAGATTTCAGTGGTAAGAGAGAATTACATGGGATGCCAAAAAAGAGGATGTATTCTAGGTGGGAAATTGTGAAGGCTTGTATTAATATTGTTGTTGACTCGAGGAAAGGCAGATTAAAAAAATATATTTAAGATGGAGATGGCAATGTCTTAGATGAGTGGTATAAATGATAGACCAGTGTTAAAACTTACACCCGATCAGCAGAATAGTAAAAGAGGGGAAAGTGTGGAGTCATATAATGTGATAGATAAGTTTGGTAAAAGGTTTGAGATGAGTAAAAGATGATATATTCAGTTTTGTTCATGTTGAACTGTGGGATGAGAAGGAGGATATAGTTGATAGACTCTTGTAATGTTGATCAGGTTGGTAGATTTGAGCATCATCAACATATTGCGGTACAGCAAGCCATGACTTATTAAGTAGTCCCAGGTCAAAACTGTAAATAAAGAAGATTAGAGGTCCTGAGATAGAGCCTTGAGGTACACCATGAGAGCATGATAGAGGACAGGATGAGGAGGTAATATGAGAACGTTGCATTCTGTTACTTCTGGCTAGTTTAACTAATTTGATTCTTTCCTTTCTTGCCTTAGCAGTCATTAAAAGGGTGAACCTGACTTACAAATGGCTTGAAGTGTATTTATGGGGCATTTTTGGCAACCAAAAATATTAATTCTCACATTTCTACTTATACCTAAGTTATATATTATAAATTATATTTACAGTAATATGCATCTTCATTATATGAAATAGTTCTCTGTCGAGAAGTACGGTTCACCAGATAGCTGTGATTATGGTTTAGTATTATCTACAGGTTAGACTTCCTCATGTAAAGTTTTGTGCATTATTCTCTAGGCAGTAATAACTAGGAAATGTTTTATATAGTAAAGTGTTGTATCAGCTGTGAGCTCCTTGGGGTTTACCTCAGTGTGCCATGTTTATCAGTCAATTAAATCATTAGAATATGCTTAGAGGCAAAGGAATATGTCAGTTTTGCAAAAGTTTGTGAGATTATACTTTTTCCAAGGATTATAACTTCATATTTTGCTTAATTTATTTGATTTAACATTATTTTATAGACAATCATCTTGGCTATCTCATACATAAATTTGACTTTCAACTATTCAGCATATGATTAGTTATAGAGATTCTTGTAATGTCACTGCATTGTTACATTTCCTAATAGCTTAGTGTGTTATTAGGTTGATTCCCAAGCGAACGTTCATTGGTTCAAATCAAGGAGCACCAATCAAAATAGCAGCAATAGGATACTTATTAAAACTTAACATTTATTCACCAAGTTACTTTAAAAATGGAACACACACTTATAACAAACATCCTCAAAAGCCATGTACAAGAGGACTTTTGATATATTCAGAGAGATAGGTCAAATTATGACCAGAAAAATCTACTTATATATATATTTAAGGAGAATGACCTCAATAAAGATGTATTGTTATCAACCCTGCACCGCTAAGGTTGTATATATATCATCTGAAAACATAAAGGATGTCATGAGGTAAATAAGAACGCTCTCAACTATCCATAAAGACATCAATTTCATACGCCATCTCCTTATTCAAGAACAAGTCCTCTTGTACACGGTTTTTGAGGATGTTTGTTATAAGTGTGTGTTCCATTTTTAAACTAATTTGGTGAATAAATGTTAAGTTTTAATAAGTATCCTATTGCTGCTATTTTGATATTAATATTGAGGATATAATTGTCTGGTTGTCTATAATTGCTATTTCTAACAAGGAGCAGCCATGAAAAAAATTTCCAAGAAAAGAGAAACATCATCATCCAGGTCATCGATAGTCGCTCGGCCAAGAAAATTGCCAAACTGCATCATGTGAGTTCCATGACAGTTGGAAGAATATGATATGAATTCTGTCTATCCATCCATTCAAAAGCCAAGAGGTGGACGTCCAGGCAAAATATTGGAGTCAACAAGTCAGCTCATCACAAGGTCTATCAGTTCTGGTGCAACAAACAGCAGTGGGGTAGCTCGTGAGCATTATAACCATAAGATCAGAGATGTCCATGCAAGCACAGTGCGACGCGCATTACACAAGTCTGGAATGGTGGCTCAAAAAAGGTGAAGAAGCCTCAATTTCAGTATCTTCATAAGAAGTGTCGGCTCCAGTTTGCAAAAAAGTACAAAAATCGGACAGAAGATTGGAAGCGTTTGATTTGGAGTGATGAGATGAAAGTCAATAGACTAGGCTCTGATGGTTGCAAATGGGTCTAGAAGAAACAAGGGAAAAAGGAGCTAGTGGGGCTAAGAAATTGAAGAAATTGTCAAGTTCGGTGGAGGAAGACTAATGATATGAGGTTGTTTCACAGTCAAAGGCATTGGATACTTGAGCAGAATTAGTGGTGGTCTGAGCTATATGTGAGTGTCCTACAAAAACAAGTTACTTTGTACACTCCAGTATGTTGGATATGAAAAGAACAACATGTGTTCTAGTAGGATAATGACCCTAAGTATACGTCAAGATTTGTGAAGAAATGATTCAATGACAGTGAAGTAGAGGTGCTGGATAGACCCTCACAGTCCCCAGACCTCAACCCAATCGAACACTTGTGGGTAGGTTTGAAGAAAAAGCTGTACACATACCCAAGTGAGTCAACCAAAGGTGGATTTACAAAACACTAACAAAATAATAAAAATCAAAAAAATATTTTTAGAAGCAAAACTGTAACAATGCAGTGACACACCAAGAATCTGCATAACTAATCATATGCAAAATAGTTGCGTCAAATTATGCATGAGATATCCAAGATGATTGTCTATGAAATCATGGTAGTCTCACGTTTGAAGCAGTAGTGGAGATATGGAGCATGAAAGTCAAAAGTTCAAAATATATGTTACCCTTTTATCTTCAGTGTATATAATGCACAGCTTATTCACCATTCATATTTGGGGAACACTATTAGCCCTACCTTCACTGAAAGATCAGAATTTTGCCCTATAATTTATCATTATTTTATAAGATTATTTCCTGGTCTTTGTTCATGAATCATGTTGTACTGAAGCAGCTTGGTTGTTCTTCAGAGTTGTGCAATGTTTCCCAGAACCTTGTTGAGAGTGGTGTTTTGTAGGGTGTGTTTGATGTGGCAGGAATAGCAATGCAGTCAGTCTGTGATTATCTGAGATCATTTAGACTTTGCAATCCAGAAGGCATATGTTCCTCTGCTGAGAGAAGGCAACTGTCATGTGAGCACAAGGGTATGAACCTGGAAAGTTATGTATGATAGTTAGCTTTGCACATTCTATTTCTTCCTTTGGTTACACTGTAAAATACTTCCTTGTCTTCAATGGATAGATGTACCAGCTTTGAAATTCATTTGTTTGAATTGTTACGATTTCTCATGAAATTAAACACTGGCTGTTTCTGGTTGCCTGATTGTTCAAGGCAACATTATGCTGAAGCTTCTCTTTGTGATTGCATTTGCAGAGTTAAAATGGCTGCTTCTAAAGCTCTGAGGACTTAACTGCAGAGCGAGTCTTACAGCTTCTATGAAGCAATGTCTCCTGTCTCTGGAACATGTGCCAGAAATATTCAGCAGAGCTCTTCCTCCTTTAGCAGATAGGTCTCACTTTGGGGGATGGGAAAGGAGAAGAAAACTGGATGATCTGCTTCTGCGAAGTGCTTAAAGTGTAGGACTCGTATGCACCATGGAAAAATGTTTTGAGATGTAATGGATTGTGTTGAAGAAACTTGGGTTGGGTATAATTTGCTGCTGTAATTTGACAACAGTGGATAACCACAATCCAAGCTTATGAGCTGAAATAAGAGCTAGATTCCCTCTTGTTTTTAAAACCATCCAGCACAAAGACTTTTATTGATGAGAGAACACAGACTGCATTTTAGATAGTACATTCAGTGTGTCCTTCCAGAAGCTTCTTACAAAAGGTGGGATCTTTTTCAGTCTCAGTATATTTTTCTTCTTTCTCTTTGATTTATGACTGTTAAGTCATATTATTTAC
>JARQOD010000001.1:619257515-619297437 GCA_033576555.1 Oophaga sylvatica | reverse complement strand
CAATCCCTGGGTGGAGATGATATAGCCCAGGAAAGGTAGAGACTCCTGCTCAAACATGCACTTCTCCAACTTCGCATATAGGGAATTTGCTCGCAAGAGGTCGAAGACCTTGCAGACATCTCTCCGGTGGGAGGCCATATCTGGAGAAAAGATGAGAATGTCATCCAGATAGACTACCACGAGGTGGTCAACATATCCCAGAAGATGTCATTCACAAAGTCTTGGAAGACAGCTGGGGCGTTAAAGAGCCCAAAGAGCATTACCAGATATTCATAATGCCCATCCCTGGTGTTAAATGCCGTCTTCCATTCGTCCCCCTCACGGATGCGAATCAGGTTATACGCACCCCGCAGGTCTAACTTAGTAAATACCCTTGCTCCCCGAAGCCTGTCAAAAGCTCAGAGATTAGCGGCAAAGGATATTTATTTTTCACGGTGATAGCGTTGAGACCCCTATAATCAATGCACGGACGTAATTCTCCGTTCTTCTTCTACACAAAGAAGAACCCCGCTCCCGCTGGTGACACCGACTTCCTAATGAATCCCCTTGCCAAGTTCTCCTGAATATATTGGGACATGGCCTCTGTCTCAGGAAGAGAGAGGGGATAAACCCTTCCTCTAGGAGGCTCAGCTCCAGGCAAGAGGTCGATAGGACAGTCATAGGGGCGATGAGGCGGAAGAGTCTCCGCAGCCTTCTTCGAGAAAACGTCGGCATAAGACCAATAGACCCTGGGAAGAGGAGAGAGGTCTATGGGTATCTCAGTGGTGTTGACCTGCACGCTGTCCCTAATGCATCTGCCTTTACATAAATTACCCCAACCCAGAATTCTCCCTGAAGACCACTCAATATGGGAGAGTGGTGGCGGAGCCAGGGTAATCCCAACAAAACCTCATCTATACCCTCTGGGAGGATAAAAAATGATATATTCTCCTGATGGGAAGGAGACATAGACAAGGTGAGTGGGACAGACTGATGGGTGATTTGTGAGGGCAGAATTGCTCCGTTCAACACCCGTACCGATACTGGTTCAGCCAGCAACACCAAAGGCATGGTGTGGCGAGAAGCAAAGGAGGATGACATAAAATTCCCCTCTGCCCCAGAATCCACACACAGCTTGACGGGTAGGGTGGTAGAACCGTGGGTAATTATGCCCTTGAGGAGCACTTTAGGGGCAAAACTCATGGCGTCCAGTGACCCTGTTCCTACGGTTACTGGGCGCGACCGTTTATTCAGTCGCTGTGGACATCGGTTGGCAAAATGTCCCTGCTGCTGGCAAATATAACAAATCGGGGATGGACGAGTGACCCGAGATTTAGATCCTGCAGGAGCAACCTCCTGAAGGTCGGACGCCTGAACGGGCGACTCCAGAGGGGTGGTGAAGGTTGGAGCCAACCGAACCCTCTGCCTACACTGGGCACGTTCCAGCCTCCGCTCGTGGAAACGGAGGTCGACGCGGGTGGAAATAGCGATTAGCTTCTCCAGTGTGGCAGGAATCTCTCTGGTAGCCAAGGCGTCTTTCACATGACCCGCCAGTCCTCTCCAGAACACGGGAATGAGGACTTTATCTGGCCACTCTAATTCCGAGGCCAGAGTCCGAACTTGGACAGCAAACTGGCTGACCAAAGCCGAACCCTGGGTACTTGCCAGCAGTTTGAGCGCCGTATCGTGGGTGATCTGAGGTCCTAGAAAAACCTCTTTCAGAGCCTCCAGAAAACGAGAAGCACTCCGCACCACACGGTCGTCGCGCTCCCACAGCGGCGTTGCCCACTTCAACGCTCTGCCCGACAGAAGAGCTATCACAAAGCCCACTTGTGCCCGATCCGTGGGGAAACGTGCAGCCAGAAGCTCGAGGTGTATGGAGCACTGACTCACGAATCCCCGACATTGCTTGCTGTCACCAGCAAACTTGTCTGGAAGCGGGAGGTGGACAATGTAGGGACAGAGGTGGCAGAGGACAAACTGGCTGCAGCTACGCTAGCAGCCTGAACAGCGACTGCGGTAACATCCACAGCTGAGGTTGTGCGCTCAAGAGCCGCCAACCTACCCTCCAGCTGCTGGATGTACAGCTGTAAACGCTGTTCATCCGCCATTTTACTAGCCAGACCCTGGCGCTAATATTATGTTAGGGTCTGCGGAACGCACCAAATATAAGATGTGGAGAGGTGCGTTCGCAGCCCGGGGTCCACCGTGCAGGCGGAGCCTGCTGCTAGTAAAATGGCGTAAGAAGCAAACTCTGTTATCCCGCAGAGTCGCCAACATAAACGCCGTAACACGCTGTGGCAATAAGTGCGAACTCACTAAACACAACTGAGTTCGCAAAGAAAACACGCTAGGGCGCTGTCTAGCGTTGAAAGCGAACCCTGTTACGTCACAGGGCCGCTGAGAAAAAGTGCTGTGTCCTGTCAGGCTCTCAGGTACACAGTTAAGTGCTAAGCGTACATAAAGCGTGATCATGTGCTAATGTCCTCGCGGGAGTCACCCGCAATCTATGGCGTCTGAACGCCAGACCCTGAATACGGCAATCAAAACTCCTCACCGGTTATGCCGGTAATTTAGGGCATCTAGGACGCCGACCCTGACCAGCTAGCACACCAAACTCCTCACCGATTAAGTCGGTATTCTAGTGGCTTATTTCAGCCGGGTCCCTAACCACACACACACATGACCACACTGGCGCATAGCATACAATGGTTGATATTAGCGCATGGCGGCCCAGCCATGCTACCCTTTTATAGTAACAGCTACAGGACCTGCCAGAAACAAGGACCAATGAAGCTTGTTCCAGAACAACAGTAGTCACAGGACCTTCCTGGCAGACCAATAGGAGCTGCTGCAGTACCTGAGCATGTGACTCCTGATCTCCAATGAGAGTTCTCACTCTGGGCATGCTCAGAAGGGAAAACGCAGGACTTTGTCCCAAAGACGTCTGCTCCAGCACTGGCTATAATAGCAGATCCAGGAAAGGCAGCAGCAAGTCACTGCACAGTACTGGAGTGGGCAAGACGCTTGGACCGACGTCTCTGCAGAGCAGGCTCCACTGCGGCCGGAGATGAATGGGAGACCGCAGCGGGGCTGGTTCGAGACTCCCCTTGTGCAGCAGCGGGAACTCGAACCCTAACATTAGCTTAAGTTTGTAATTGTCTATGATGTAACTAATTGTTTGTCATTTCTCATTGGCCACTGCCCCTTTATATATCCTCCCCCCTGTGCACTTTATCATTGCCACCTGAGGAAGACAGAATTACCTGTTGAAACGCGTTGTGGTTTCATCCAACTCTGCACCTCTATTCCTCATCTGAGGCACCCGGCTGGAGCTGCATTACATCACCCAAAGCTACGCTTGGCTGGCACTCCTTTGTGACCGTTTTAACTTGTCTGAAAATGAATCCACAGAAGATCTGTGGTTAGTTCTCCAAGATGATTGGAACAAACTCCCTCCCTGCGCTAGTGTACCTAGAAGAATTGATGTTTTCATGCTGTTTTGTAGGTAATAGATGGTCACACCAAATGTTGATTTGATTTATTTTTTTTTTTTTTTTTTACCTTGCATTGTGTTAATTGATAAAAATAAACTTAATATTTCTATTTTTGAAAACAATCAAACTTTGCATAATTTTTACACAGCTGTCTAATACTTTAGCACAGTACTGTACATGTGTTTAAGAGATTGTCTCCCAAAGGCAAACACTATCCATAGACCCTGTTAAAGTTGATGAATGTCATATAAGGAAGTTCTTACAAAGTCTGGCTCTAGCTCTGGCAGACCTAGTCTGTCCCTATTTTACATGTTTGGACATTTATTTGCTTGCCAGCATACAGAACAACATTTGCCTGCAGCATCTGTAGAGAAGTCGTAGGCCCTTTCAAACCGGGGCGCCTAACGCGCCCCCATTACCGCAGCCGCATGTAAAAGCTTCCCTTCCGCGCCCAAATGCGTTTCGTGTTCTGAGCTGGATAGAAACCTCCGCAAAAAAAAAAGTGCAGCACGTTGTCGCCGCCCATGACATTGCGCCCATCGGACAACCGCATCAACCATTGACATCGGCGCCATGCGCCTAATGCATGTCAATGCGAAAAAAGCGCATGCCCGCTCAGTTTCAGATCGGCCGCGGAAAATGCCTGGGGCGCCCAGGAAACGATGTGTGAACAGCTTAGTGTAGCTTCCTCTTTTTTTAGGTGTGTATCTAAATATATACATTTAATTCATATTTAGAACACAGCTAATTTCATTTTTTTTCTGGGAGTGGGTGAGACTTATTTGAACTTGCCTGACTTTTTACTAAGGCCTGTTACATACATTAATGCTGCAAAAGAAGAAAAAAGGGAACAACAATCAATTGTAATGTTGAAAGAATGCATGACTATACCAACCAATCACAAAGCAGATTTTGTTTAAGAAAAAATAAACTGTGCGCTGATTGGCTGTTATGGTCAACAAAGACAGTTTAACTTCTAGTTCAGACACGTACCTCTTTCCAACTAGTGTCCAAATGACAATTTGCACCAAATACACTTTTTGATAACTAGTAGAAGACCTTTGTGTATCACCAAGGCATAGATAGAATGATGATTGTTTACAATGGTTATGTTTAGCAGATGTGGTATTATAGCACTATACACTATACAACTGGTATTATAGCAATATACACTATACAACTTAGATAGCTATCAGACGAACAATCGTTCGTCTTGCAGCTATCGAGGCCAACTCTCCCATACACAGGAACGTTCAAATGTGTTCTCTAGGAGAGAGCTACTGCCAGACATCTCTGTCAGTGGTGAAATTGGTCTTGCCTCATCCTTAACTCCCCAGACAGATCACCTATCTGGGGCCCCCACGGACCGTAAACTAGCCATCAATATCAACAGTTTCGGCCAATGTTAGTCTAATGTGTATGGCTTGCGTAAAGCTGTTGTTCTCTTTTCAGAAAACTCCTCTATCACAATGTTCCCCACTTATAAAATAATAACACCCATACTCACCTCTGGTTCTGACGCTGTACCAGCAGTGTCGGCACTGGATCACCTGGGACTTGTGTGTCATTGTTATGTAACGTGATCCCAGCAGCCAGTCAGCGACCAGTTGATTCTCCCTTACTTTGGACAAATCATACATCTGGAGGAAGTGACAAAGCAACCACAACTCTCACTTCCTCCGGATGTCAGTTACGTCCAAAGGAGGGGAAAGTGAAGTGACCGCTGACTGACATAACAGTGTCACACGAGCTTTGGGAGAGCTAGTGCCGGCACCTCTGGAAAGAAGAAATGTAGTATAGTTCTCCTAATTCGCTATGTCGCTTACCCCATGGGCAGATCATTGCAGTAGCTTATGTATCCATGGTTACGATCACAAGCAGCTAACTAACTGTCACTGTATGAGTGGTTGTAACCATTGATATCTAAGCTACTTCAATGCCCTGCACATGGGGTAAGCGACATAGCGAATCAGAAGAACTATACTACAGAGGTATTTGCTAATATTATTACACCTACTACATATTGGGATAGGATCTTGGAGATGCGAATACCCCTCTTAAGTTCTTCTGACCCCTCTGTTCATGGCAGAAATCCCACATAATAAGCCATTACATTGTCATATGAGTCAAGTAATCATAATACCCTTACCATAAATCCAGTTTTGCATAAAAGTGGCATTTCCACATTGCGTTGATGTTGGCGAATATCTCCTCACATAAGAAATCTCATAAAGGAAGCCACACTTTGTATTTTTGATTTGTACTGACTCTAAATAGTGCCACCAAACTTCAGGACAGAAAGGCTGTTGTTTTAGTAGAACCTTCCCAGCAGATCTACTTTAGCCTCTTGTTTCTTGTTGTTTTAGCCACCTTGTTCGTTAGTGGGTAATTGAACAATGACATAATTGATGCACACTACAGCACAAAATATTTAGTGGCTGTAACAGCTATTGTTGGAACAGGATGCATTGTCCACATACAATAGAACTGGCATGAACATTGATGTGTAATTGTTTTGTATATTGCTTCAGTGTCTTCTTTATGTCTTCATTGCAGAAGAGAGAGTCGTTCCTATAGAAGTGTGTCGTTCCAAGTTATCAAAGCAACTGCAAGGAGTTGTGTTTCGGTGTGATAAATGCACTTTTACCTGCTCGAGTGATGACAGCCTGCAACAGCACATAGAAAAGCATAATGAACTGAAGCCCTACAAGTGTCAGCTGTGCTACTACCAAACCAAACTAAATGAAGAACTAGATAGCCATCTAAGAGAGGAGCATAAGGTAGGCGTTACATGCTCTGGAGATAAGTAAATTGATCACAACCTACTTTTCTATATTGTATATTCACTTTTTGAATAAATCATGAGGTAATATTTCCCTTTTCTAGAGACTGTACAATTTAGAATTCTGCAGTTTAAAAATACAGATTTACGAATGACTTCATATGGAAAATGTAAGTTATTGTGTAAAATTAAAAATATATACATGTATCAAGTACCATTCAACAGTTTGGACGCACCTGCTCATGTAATAGCTTTCTTTGTTCTTATTGGAATATGCATAATTTAGATTGAAGGAAACAAAACTCAAAGGAACACATATGAAGACAAGTAGTAAAGAAACACTTGTGAAATAAACCAAAATATGTGTTAAATTTTAGATTCCTCAAAGTACCCCCTTTGACAGCTTTACAGACCCTAGTCATTCCCTCAACAGTTTTATCAGGTAATCATCTGGAATGGCTTTCCAACAGTCTTGAAGGAGTTCCCAGAGGTGCTGAGCACTTACTGGCTTCACCCTGCTGTCCATTTCATTCAAAACCTTCACAAATGGGTTGAGTTTGAGTTACAGTGGAGGCCATGTTTTATGACACAGCACTCCGTCTTTCTTTTTTTAGTTACATAGCCCTTACATACTGCTCAAGAACCAGTAACAGGCTCTCACGCAGGAGAACGATGAAGAAATACATGAAGATAAGACTTTGTCCACAAAGAACAACCTTGTACGCCCTCAGAGTCCTCCTGGATGGAGAGAGAAAAATGTTGTAAAGAAGAAACAAGAGAGTTGTGGTCATGGGGGATTCCCTGTGGAGAGGCACAGAGGCCACTATCTGCGGACCGGATATAACCTAAAGAGAAATGTGCTGTCTTCCAGGTGCAAAAATTAAAAATGTGTCTGACAGGATACCAGGACTGTTCAGACCTACAGATGACTACCCATTCCTGCTAATACATGTGGGGACAAATGACACAGCAAGAAAAAACCTGGAAACCATCTGCAGTGACTTTGAAAACTGAAAGTGAAAGAATTGGGAGTGCAGGTGGTCTTCCCATCCATCCTCCCATTGGATGGCCATCGAACAAGGAGGTGGGATAAGGGTCTGCAGGTGAACAACTGGCTACATCGTTGGTGCTGTCTGCAAGGATTTGGATTTCTGGATCACAAAGCAAATTACTTATACAATGGAATACTTACTAGAGATGGGGTGCACCTTATGAAGACTGGAAAACATGTATTTGGAAGTCGCCTTGCTACACTCATCAGGAGAGCTTTAAACTAGAACAATGTGGAAAGGGAAGCAAAAGGCCAGAAAAGGCCATACACCTGACAAATACGATTGAGAACTCTGCTATTAGAAGTGGAAAGGAAGAACAAAGACAAAAAATCTAAATAATAAAAATATTGGAGAAAGAGAAACCAATCACAAACTAAAATGTTTCTATACAAATGCACAAAGCATGGGCAGCAAACAAGGAGAATTGGAACTACTAACGCAGGAAAAGAAATATGATGTCATTGGAGTCACTGAAACTTGGTGGGATGATACACATGATTGGAATACAAGGCTTGAAGGATACAACTTATTTACAAGAAACAGACTTGATAAACGAGGAGGAGGTGTCGCATTGTATGTTAGAAAAGCGTATATCTACAGAGATTGAAGCTTCAGAGACTGGGAGTTCTGTGGAGACTGTTTGGGTAAGAATAAAAGGAAGAACAAAGGAAAGGACACCATTGTAGGCATTTACTACAGGCCGCCTGTGCAAGCTGAAGATATGGATGAACTCTTTATGCATCAAATGGCCAAGTTCTCCAAAAAATATGACATAGTGGTCATGGGAGATTTCAACTATCCAGACATTTGTTGGGAATCTCTCAGGGAAAACTAACAGGTCAAGTAAATTCTTACCCTCTCTTGCTGACAACTTTATCTTCCAAAAGGTAGGGAGAAAACAAGGGGATCTGCTACCTTAGATCTAATCCTTATAAACAGGGAGGAAATGTTTGAGGAGGTAAGAGTAGCTGGAACCCTAGGAGGTAGCGACCATGCTGTTTTTAAATTTTGGATGACTAGAAGAGGAAGACCTGTGAAGACTCAGACTTCAAGGTTAGATTTCAGAAAGGCCGATTTTACGAGACTCAGAAAGAGGATTCAATGGGTGGATATCCTTAAGGACAAAAATGCCCAGGAAGGATGGGAAATTTTGAAAAATGAGATTCTCAAAGCACAATCATTAACAATTCCAAAAAGAGGGAAGAATAGGAAGCATTTAAGGAAACCAGGATGGATGAACACAGAACTTAAACACATGTGAAAAAGGAAGAAATGTTTATCAAATGGAAAGAGGGAGGCATATCTAATGAAGATTATAATGCAGGCTGCAGAACCTGCAGGTCAGGAATCAGATTATCTAAAGCTGACAATGAATTAAGCTTGCAAGAGCCATCAAAAGCAATAAAAATATGATTTTGGGGATATGTCAAAAGTAAAAGAAAAGTCAAAGATGCTATAGGATTTTTACAGGATGAAAATGATGAAATGATAAGAAAGGATGTTGAGAAGGCCGAACTTTTAAATTCCTATTTTGCATCTGTTTTCTCTCAGAAAGGAAATGTAACATTAACTGATCTTCACTGTCATATTAAAGGAATAGAAGAATCCAGGCTATCTATAAACAGAAAGATAGTGAGGGAATACTTAGCTAACATAAATAAATTCAAGTCTCCAGGTCCAGATGAATTACACCCCATAATACTGAAGGACATAGTAGAAGAAATTTCCGAACCACTCTGCATAATCTTTGAAAATTCTTGGAGAACAGGAGGAGTCCCAGAAGATTGGAGAAGAGCAAATGTTGGTCCTATCTTCAAGAAGGTGGACCCAGGGAACTATAGGCTGGTGAGTCTGACTTGTATACTAGGAAAGAT
Organism: Oophaga sylvatica; assembly: GCA_033576555.1. Classification (NCBI taxonomy): domain Eukaryota; kingdom Metazoa; phylum Chordata; class Amphibia; order Anura; family Dendrobatidae; genus Oophaga; species Oophaga sylvatica. The sequence goes on along the minus strand of JARQOD010000001.1, from coordinate 619,288,253 downwards.
CTTTGAACAAATTATTAAACAACATGTATGTAAGTACCTGGATAAGAATGAAGTGATTATCGAGAGTCAGCATGGGTTTGTAACTAATAAGTCATGTCAGACTAACTTAATTTCCTTCTATGACAGAATCACTGACTGGGTGGATCACGGAAATGCTGTAGATACAGTATATCTTGACTTCAGCAAAGCATTTGACAAAGTATCTCACACCATCTTTATTGAAAAAATGACTAAGTATGGAATGGACAAGGCAACTGTTAGGTGGATTCATAACTGGCTTAGTGATCGGACGCAAAGAGTGGTCGTAAATGGCTGCACATCCAGTTGAAAGAATGTCTCAAGTAGGGTACCACAGGGCTCTGTCCTTGGCCCTGTATTGTTCAACAGATTTATCAATGATTTAGATGAAGGAATTGAGGGTAAGCTGAATAAATTTGCTGATGACACAAAGCTAGGAGGGATAGCTAATACTAGAGAAGAGAGAGTGGATTCAAAAAGATATTAATAAACTGGAGCAGTGGGCAGCAACTAACAGAATGGTTTTTAGCTGGGAAAAATGAAAAGTACTACATCTGGGCAATAAAAAATAAAAAAGCATGTACAGAATGGGAGAAATAGGGCTAAGCAACAGCAGATGTGAAAAAGACTTGGGTATACTAATAGATCACAGACTGAATTTGAGTCAACAGTGTGATGCAGCGGCAAAAAGGCAAATACAATTCTGGGATGTATTAACCGAAGCATACAGTCTAGGTCAGGTGAAGTTATTATTGCCTTCTACTCCTCTTTAGTCAGACCTCATCTGGAATGCTGTGTCCAGTTTTGGGCACCACATTTTAAAAAAGACATCAACAAACATGAGCAAGTTCAGAGAAGAGCGACCAGAATGGTGACTGGTCTGCAAACCATGTCCTACGAGGAATTGTTACAGGATTTGGGAATGTTTAGCTTGCTAAAAAAGAAGACTGAGAGGAGACTTAATAGCTGTCTATAAATATCTCAAGGGCTGTCACATTGTAGAAGGATCATCTTTATTCTTATTTGCACAAGGAAAGACTAGAAGCAATGGGATGAAACTGAATGGGAGGAGACACAGATTAAATATTACAAAAAACTTTTTGACAGTTAGGGTGATCAATGAGTGGAACAGGCTGCCATGAGAAATGGTGAGTTCTCCTTCAATGGAAGTCTTCAAACAGGCTGGACAGACATTTTTCTGGGATGATTTAGTGAACCCTGCTTTGAGCAGGGGTTTGGACCAGATGATCCAGGAGGTCTCTTACAATACCATTCTTTGATTCTATGAGTATTTTATATTGCAGAATTCTGTGGCATCTGCGCTGGGTAAGTGTGCCTTGAATTTAAAATAAGTCAACAGTTAAAAGCTCCCCCAAATCATCAACCCTTACCTTACATGTCTAGGAAACACACATGTAAAAAAAAAACATCCACTTACCTTTTCAGCTTCTTACATATTGACTTGGTAGTTGGTCCTGAAAATCTCAAATTTTAACATCACACTGCACATTTCCACTGCTGTAATGTTCACTCCTTGTGTCACGTGGCCCAAACAAGTCAGTTGTCCTTGTTTGCAGTCCTCAGTAGTGACTTCTTTACAGCAATTTGACCATAAAGGACTGCTTTTCATGGTCTCTACTTGATGTCTGTGTATCAATTATGAGTGCTGTTGTCTGAGGTAAATTTTGGTTTCTGAGGCTGGTAACTCTGATGAACTTATCCTTTGCAGCAGATGTAATTGTTGGTCTTCTCTTCCTGTTGTTGACACAATCAGCTCACCAGAGTTGACATGCAAGGCCTGATTAGAGGTGTGATGAGCCATCTTGGAGAATCAATACAGTACACGCACACACATAGTGTCCAGCACAAGAGTCCACTTTAATGAAATACAGGTGTGGTTTAAGCCTGGTAGAAAGGTCTTTATGCCAACAAGCAGGAAACTGTTTTGTGGGATTACATAGTAACATAGTTATTAAGGTTGAAGGAAGACTTTAAGTCCATCTAGTTCAACCCATATCCTATCCTAACCTGCCCTAACATGTTGATCCAGAGGAAGGCAGAAAAAAAAACCAAGTGGCAAACAGTAAGCTTCACATTGGGGAAAAAAATTCCTTCCTGACTCCATATACGGCAATCAGACTAGCTCCCTGGATCTAATAGAAAATGAACTCGGCACTCAACTTTAGTATAGTGAGAATAAAGATTTTTATTCACAGTAGTAACACGAAACGTTTCGGTCCTATATCATGGACCTTCATCAGTCACAGATACTACTGGGAAGGGGGTTGATCCACATAGGGAAGAAAGAAAGGGCTGGATATAGCCTGTGTTGGTGGGGTGAGATGAGGAAGAGGACAATGCCTCTATTGCACTAGTAACCTGTTGTGAAGGAGTCCGGTAGTGAGGATAGGTCTCTGCATTGGACGCGGTGTCCACCGCTAGTCTAGGTTACTAGTGCAATAGAGGCATTGTCCTCTTCCTCATCTCACCCCACCAACACAGGCTATATCCAGCCCTTTCTTTCTTCCCTATGTGGATCAACCCCCTTCCCAGTAGTATCTGTGACTGATGAAGGTCCATGATATAGGACCGAAACGTTTCGTGTTACTACTGTGAATAAAAATCTTTATTCTCACTATACTAAAGTTGAGTGCCGAGTTCATTTTCTATTAGATACGGTTTGGGAACCTACTCTGGCACCTTCTTGGTTGTGCACACGGTTATTTTTTCATAGCTCCCTGGATCAACGCAGTATCTAGGAAACTAGTGAATATAGCCTGTAATATTATACTTTTCAAGAAAGGCATCCAGTCCCTTCTTAAATTTTAGTAAAGAATCACTCATTACAACATTAGACGGCAGAGAGTTCCATAGTCTCACTGCTCTTACAGTAAAGAATCTGCATCTGTGATTATGGCTAAACCTTCTTTCCTCCAGACATAGAGGATGCCCCCTTGTCCCCGTCACAGGTCTAAGAGTAAAAAGATCATTAGAAAGGTCTTTGTACTGTCCCCTCATATATTTATACATTGTAATAAGATCACCTCTAAGCCTTCATTTTTCCAAACTAAATAACCCCAAGTGTAATAACCTGTCTTGGTATTGCAGACCCCCCAGTTCTCTAATAACCTTGGTCGCTCTTCTCTGCACCCGCTCCACTTCAGCTATGTCTTTCTTATACACCGGAGACCAGAACTGCACACAGTATTCTAAGTGTGGTCGCACCAGTGACTTGTATAGAGGTAAAATTATGTTCTCCTCATGAGCATCTATGCCTCTTTTAATGCATCCCATTATTTTGCCTTGGCAGCAGCTGCATGACATTGGCCACTAAATGTGAGTTTGTCGTCCACCCACGCACCCAGGTCTTTTTCAGTGACAGTTTTGCCCAGTGTTTTACAATTAAGCACATAATTATACATGTTGTTTGTTCTACCCAAGTGCATGACCTTACATTTATCCCCATTAAAGCTCATTTGCCATTTATCAGCCCAAGCTTCTAGTTTACATAAATCCTCCTGTAATATAAAATTGTCCTCCTCTGTATTTATTACCCTGCAGAGTTTAGTGTCATCTGCAAGTATTGAAATACTACTCTGTATGCCCCCTACAAGGTCATTAATAAATATGTTAAAGAGAAGCGGCCCCAATACTGACCCCTGTGGTACCCCACTGCTAACCGTGACCCAGTCCGAGTGTGCTCCATTAATAACCACCCTTTGTTTCCTATCCCTGAGCCAGTTCTTATCCCACTTACACATATTTTCCCCTATCCCCATTGTTCTCATTTTATGTATCAACCTTTTGTGTGGCACTGTATCAAAAGCTTTTGAGAAGTCCATGAACACCACGTCCACTGCATTCCCTTGGTCCAGTCCTGAACTTACCCCTTCATAAAAGCTTATCAGATTAGTCTGACAAGAATGGTCCCTCGTAAACCCATGCTGATACTGTGTCATGAGGTTATTCAGCCTCAGATACTCCAATATAGTATCCCTTAAAAAACACTCCAGGATTTTACCCACAGTAGATGTTAAGCTCACTGGCCTATAATTTCCAGGTTCCGTTTTTATTAGGAAATAGTTGTGTCCAAGTTTCTGGTTCAATTCAGAATCTCAGGGACTTGGAATGTGTAGGAGAAATTTTAAATTGTAAAAGTGCTTTGTGGTAAATTTAGAGAGTAAAATGGATTTCCCACACAACAATTGTTCTCATGAAATCTAGTTTCAGTTTAGCAATTGATAGTTTTCTTGACTCCACTTCAGGATACCTTCAAGTTTCTAGCAATTTTCCAGATTGTCAGCTATTCTTGAGTTAAAGTAATGATGGACTGTCATTTCTCGTTACTTTTAAGTGGTTCTTGCCATATTCTGGCTGAACACAGTTGTGATATAGGGCTCAACTCTGTATGAACCTATTTACCAACACTTCCTCACTATTTCCGAGCACCAGTAATTCCAAAAATGAACTCTTGGCATTGCATACCAGTTCTTGGAAACCATTCTAGGTGACTACCTGATGAAGCTGCTTAGGAAAATGCAAAGAGGGTGTGAAGCTGTCATCAGAGTGTTTCTTTACTCCTTGTTTTTATATATGACTCTTTGTGGTTTCCTTGCCTTTAGCCTGAATCTAAAATTGGCACATTCCAATAAGAACAAGGAAAACCATTGTATAAACCTGTCCCAAGAAAATCCCATTATCTAGGAAGAAGTTATTTTTATTAAGGGAATCTGTCACTAGGAAAATGGTACTGTATATGGGGCCACAATATAATATGTCTAGACTTACCAAGCACAGGCATGTATTTGTGATGTTAAAGGGTTTTTTCACCTTTGAGTGTTAATTTAAAGGGTTGTCTCAGCTACTTAAAGGGGATATCCAAGACTTTGAGAAAAACAAAAAATGTCTCTAAGCACTAACAGGCAGATAGTTTCTACTTACCTGCCTGTTGTGCCCGGCGTTATTCTTCGCTGGCACAGAGCGGTTGCTGACCACTCCTGCTAGCGATTCAGCTGCTTATGCTGACATCACGTTGACAGGACGGTGGCTTCTTCTCCGTCCTGCTATGTTGATGATGCAGGACTTCTGATGTCATTCTGATTGACAGCCTGCTCTCCCAGTTAGGCAGTGGGGATTTGGCTGTCAATCAGAATGATGTCGGCAGTCCTACCCTGTCAACAGAGTGGAGCGGAAAAGAAGACGCCGCTCTGTCAAATTAACTTCAGCAGAGGCAACTAAATCACCGGCAGGAGTGGTTGGTCACCACTCCGTGCTGGCAAAGGATGGTAGGTAGCAACTACCTGCCTGTTAGTGCATAGGCACACTGTTTTTTCACAAAGTCCCAGAAATCACCCTTAAGAGGGAAAAATTGTAAAGTGCTTGTATAACTAAGCAGCTTTGCAATTTACCTCTTATTAATCCTCTCCATTCTCAAGCACATAGGTGTTTTTAATTTTATAGTATCCTGCTCCTTGCCCAGGTTACAGACAACCTCTACAGTCTTGAAAGCAAAGAGTGCAGTGCTTACAAGCTCCTTCCAGTAAAACTTGTAATCTTTGCTCTGAAGCTAGCCAAATCATTGGATCCAGCCAGCTTAAGTTTCTCCTGCTATGTTGCAGAGGCAAAATTACCTTTGCTAGCTGCATTGGATAGTGTTCTGATGATGGTAGTCCAAACTGTCAATTATTAGAATCAATGTGCTATAAGGCAGCAGAGACGTGCGCTCCTGAAGACTGAAAGTGAGAAAACCACTTTAAGTGCTAAATGATACATATAATTGTGCCATATATGGTGCTACATGTATTGTTCTTGTTTTAGTGTTTTTACTTGGCTCTTATTGCAAACATACTTGCAATATTTTATTATTTTACCTGTTCTAAGCAAAATCACAATATTTCCCATGATACCAATTATCATTTTGTGGTCTTTATAAATTCTTCTATATCATTTTTCTAACAAGCTTCTCAGTAGCAAACTTTGGAGATGGTCTTTACATCCATTTCCAGCTTTACATAGGTAGACTTGTTAGACACACTGCAGACTTGCAGGAAACGTACCCAAGCCCCATCAAAAGGGCTTCTGATCGTCTCTCACAAGTCACATTTATTTAGCTGTCGGCGAGCAGACTGCCACGGTAGTAAAACCATGACATAACATGGTCTGTGAGACCGATTCCAATTTGTAAAGATTGCCTTTGTTAAGTAGCTCCAGTTAATGGTGCAGCACAGCTTGGGGAGACGATCACCGTTCAGTAAATTCACATGATTAAAAAAAGGATCATACTTTGTTCTCAGCATAGTTTACAGTTGATGTTATGTATTTATATAATGTCAGTGTAAAGATGTTTATCCACAGTGCTAAAATGATCATTAATAGGGTACATCAAACTGAAAAAAATGGTAGTATATTTCTGTCTGGTGCTCTATGTAAAGAATTTGTAATGTTTTTTATAGATATAATATTTGACTCACAGAATGTAATGTGACGAGTGATTAAAGTTGGGGCTATTTTGAAAATACTTGTAGTTTACCATCAGTAAAAAATAATAATCTTAATCCCACCTTCAGAAAACCCTTCTTATTCTTTATTTCTCCCTCCGGAGGGCCCAGCCCAAGTGACACATTGGTATGCCATGTGCCATGTAATACTTTGTTTCTCTTGCAGCAATGCTAAAGTGAACCAGAATAGATGACTGTTAGGGATGAGCGAACCTGAAGTGCAAAGTTTGGGGTTCGTACCGGACACCTATTGTCCAATGCTGATTTCCGAACTTCTCCCGGAAGTCCGTTTTAGTGTTCGGACTTCAGATGCTGAGAGTGAGAGGAATTCTGTGGGGATACTCTGCTTCGCTTTGCAGCCCCCTAGCCCTTACTATTACCATTTTACAGCACCATCTCTTGAAAGAAGTTTTCTATTTTTTGGGTAAATAAAGTAAATCTGTTATATTAAAAAGTATCACAACTTTCCGATCTTTCTACTTTGTGTTTCACGATTTTGAAGATTTAATTTTGCTTTAAGTGAATGGAAACATTCTTATTTATACTCAAGTCTAGAAATCTGTTCTGATTGCTTTCAGCTAAATTGTTTTTACAGATAGATGTTAAGAATGGCTAGAAGTTGAATCACCAGTATGTTAGCAATCTGCAAAAACCTTTCATTGTACAATGACTGTCCTGACTGGGTGGCGCATGATTTGATATTCTCATGTTGGTTGTTGGATTACAGGTGTGCCGTAACTTTGAGCTTGTTGGATTAGTAAATTTGGATCAACTGGAGCAGATGAAAGATAAAACCGAGACTTCAAGCAGTGATGAAGAAGAAAGCGCAAACAAGAACGGAGGTTGGTGGCTGTTTACCTACACACAGCAGTGTTAACTGTATTCTTAGGAAGCTTGCAGATCAAGTTAAATGGGTTGTCTCGTCATGACAATTCCTGTTCATAAGCCTGCTCAGACCTCCCTTTAAGAGCCACAAATATAGGGGCTGCTCTATAGAAGAGGCTGCTTCTGACTTGAGCAGTTCTTGCATTGTAATGTTCTTCAACTAAATAGCCACAATGAAATGACTGCTTTGCTAGAGCTGTTTGTCTTGGTGGAGTGCAGGCAGTAAAATCAGCTAACGAGACAACTCCTTTAACCTCCTATCAGCAATAATAGGAGCAATAATAATTGGGGTTGATACATCTAAGTGTTTACACTGTAAATCACCTTGAAAATTTGCTACATTTTTGCAGATTACAAAGTTTGCAACTTTTGGCGTTTTCATGCCAGTTCTGAAGGACGAGGGAGTTGTAATGCCCTATTCCCTAATCCATTATGAGAAGTGGTGTACATTACGCCAGGAATTTTACTCCACCACTTATTGCCACTTAATGGATCCGTCTCCTCTTCTTCATCCATGCCCTTTCATTATTATTATTATTTATTTATTTATATAGCACCATTAATTCCATGGTGCTATACATGAGAAGGGGATCAAAGTACAACATCAAAATACATATATCACTTACAGTAAACAAAACTAACAATGACAGACTGGTACAGAGGGAAGAGGACCCTGCCCTTGCGGGCTTACCTTCTACAGGATTATGGGGAAGGAGACAGTAGGTCGGGGGTTGCAGTAGCTCCAATGGTGTTGAGGTGGCCGCGTGGTCATTGCAGGCTGTAAGCTTTCCTGAAGAGGTGGGTTTTCAGGTTCCGTCTGAAGGATCCAAATGTGGTGGATAACCGGACGTGTTGGGGCACGGATGGGGGGGATATTCGGGAGAAGTTTTGGAGGCGATTGGGTGAGGAGCGAATAAGCATGGAGCAGAGAAGGAGGTCTTGGAAGGACCGGAGATTACGTGAGGAAAGATATTGAGGGATTAGTTCGGAAATATACAGAGGAGAAAGGTTATGGATGGCTTTGTAGGTCAGTGTTAGTAGTACAATGTCACCAGAAATGCCAATTTCTGGTGATTCATTAAGACTGTACAATGTCAGTCTTAATGAATCCGGCCTTTTACCTTTTGTGCTCCTTGTAGTCTGTCTTGGTTGCTGTATGATCTAAAAATGTGACTACCTGTCTTTTACTAGTTATTGAAATTATTTTGGCCATAGATGTTATTTAACCTCTTCCTGAAGTACAACTGAGGCCACTCCATACAGGGCAGGTGTTGGCTGTGCTATAAGCTTCTTCTAACAGCAGCGATTGGAGCTAGCTCTGAACACTGCAATTTAATCACTTCAATCTCTGACAACGGCATTCAAGTCCTTCTAACTAAACAACCATAGGGTGTCGATGGGTTCACATAGTAGTTGGGGGCCTACTGCAGGCCCTTGTCACTGGCAACTTGGTGTTCCTATTAAGCGCTGGGCTTCTTTGGAAATTAGTTTTACTGTACATATTGAAATGAAAAAGTACGGTATTTGTATGTAGTACAAGCTATAGATGATCTCAAGTTCAAGTCCAGCGGAAGGGCTAAAGAAAGAATAGTTAAGCAAATATATATTAATGAAATAAAAAAATGAAAGATTAAATCATCCATTTTAACAATTCAAACATAAATTAAAAAAGCATATTTGGTATAATCATGTCCATACAGGCCAATCTATCAAAATACAAAGTTGTTCGACCTGTAATGTAAAGAGCATAAAGAAAAAAGAGAATTGCTGTTTGTTGGCTTAGCAACTCCCAAAAATAGCAATAAAAATCAATCAAAACGTGTTTTCCCAAAAATAGTACTAGTAAAAACTATAGCTTTTCACGCAGAAAACTAGTCCCTGTACAACTTCATTAATGAAAATTAAAAAGTTATCTGTTTCAAGAAATTACACAAAGTGACACAAACCAAATTATTTTTCCAGAATTCAGAATTTTTTAGGTAATAGCGAAATATAAAAAAAACTGTGAAAGTTTGGTGTTGTCATAATTGTACTCACCTGCAGAATGTAAAAGGCTATAAAAATGAAATGTAATAAATAATGTCAGAATTAAATTTTTTCGACATTTCATCACACTTGGATTTTATTCCCATTTCCCAGTACATTATATGGCACAGCGTATAGTGTAATTCCTAACTACATCTGAGAGCAGCATAGAATAAAACCAGAGCCCAATGATATACTGTATGTTTGCATTATTGGGTGCAGTATTTTGGAGTGTAAAAACTTGCCAGAAGTCAGCCTGCAAGTTTTACTTCCCGTAAGTACACGAGCTGCTTGACAGCTGTCCTTACGTGTTTGTACAAGGGCATGATTTGGTTTTGAGCATTATAATAATAATCTTTATTTAGGACCATTATTGTAGCTTAATAAAAGTAAGAAAACAAGTAAAAAAAACATATATTCAAAACAAAGCCAGGTCCCTGCCCATAAGAGCTTTCAATGTACTATACCTAGGACCATAGAAGAAACGCAACAATTTGAAAACAGGTTCTATTAAAGTTTATTAAAATTATATATAATATAATAGTACAAAATAGCCATAGCTCACTATTTAGGCACAATTATCAAGGAAACCAGTATGAAGAGTCAGAGGATCAGTAGGGCAATATAATAAATGCACTCAACAATATGACATGGACGGTATTCCGGCATGTGAAGCTCGGTGTGTGCTTTATCCATAGATTAAACTTGTAGAAAACAAGAGAGTTAGTCTGTGCTGTGAAACTGTCAGAACAACTATGAGATATGTTGGCCTTTATTGTGCACCCTCTTTGACAAGTGTTATTCTTTGTAACTGTGTACTAGGGAACCCATTTTAACCTTTGTCCTGTATGCTAGACATGTTTCTGACATGTTGGCATCAACAGTGGGAAAAGAAACATTGGTTTCTCAAATGTATGAACAGAATGGCAACTACATTGGACAGGTCGTCTTATGAGAAATAGATTGGTGACTACATTGGGCATCTCATTATATGAGAAATAAACAGAATGGTGACTGCATTAGACATATAATTACATGAGAAATAAACAGAATGGTGACTGCATTGGACAGGTCATCATATGAGAAATAAACAGAATGGTGACTACATTGAATATGTCATTTTATAAGAAATAAACAGAATGCTGACTACATTGAATATGTCATTTTATAAGAAATAAACAGAATGGTGACTACATTGGACATTTCATTTTTAAAAATAAACAGAATGGTGACTACATTGAACATTTCGTTTAATAAGAAATAAACAGAATGGTGACTACATTGGACAGGTCTTATGAGAAATAAACAGAATGGTGACTACATTGGACAGGTTGTCTTATGAGAAATAAACAGAATGGTGACTACATTGGACAGGTCTTATGAGAAATAAACAGAATGGTGACTACATTGAATATGTCATTTATAAGAAATAAACAGAATGGTAACTACATTGGACATTTCGTTTGTAAGAAATAAACAGAATGGTGACTACATTGGACAGATCGTCTTATGAGAAATAAACAGAATGGTGACTACATTGAATATGTCGTGTTATAAGAAATAAACAGAATGGTGACTACATTGGACATTTCGTTTTGTAAGAAATAAACAGAATGGTGACTACATTGGACAGTTTGTGTTATAAGAAATAAACAGAATGGTGACTACATTGGACATTCGTGTTTAAGAAATAAACAGAATGGTGACTACATTGGACAGTTTGTGTTATAAGAAATAAACAGAATGGTGACTACATTGGACAGTTCATTTTATAAGAAATAAACAGAATGGTGACTACATTGGACAGTTTGTGTTATAAGAAATAAACAGAATGGTGACTACATTGGACAGTTCGTGTTATAAGAAATAAACAGAATGGTGACTACATTGGACAGTTTGTGTTATAAGAAATAAACAGAATGGTGACTACATTGGACAGATCGTCTTATGAGAAATAAACAGAATGGTGACTACATTGAATATGTCGTGTTATAAGAAATAAACAGAATGGTGACTACATTGGACATTTCGTTTGTAAGAAATAAACAGAATGGTGACTACATTGGACAGTTCGTGTTATAAGAAATAAACAGAATGGTGACTACATTGGACAGTTTGTGTTATAAGAAATAAACAGAATAGTGACTACATTGGACAGTTCGTTTTATAAGAAATAAACAGAATGGTGACTACATTGGACATTTCGTGTTATAAGAAATAAACAGAATGGTGACTACATTGGACAGTTAGTTTTATAAGAAATAAACAGAATGGTGACTACATTGGACATTTCGTTTTATAAGAAATAAACAGAATGGTGACTACATTGGACATTTCGTGTTATAAGAAATAAACAGAATGGTGACTACATTGGACAGTTTGTGTTATAAGAAATAAACAGAATGGTGACTACATTGGACAGATCGTCTTATGAGAAATAAACAGAATGGTGACTACATTGAATATGTCGTGTTATAAGAAATAAACAGAATGGTGACTACATTGGACATTTCGTTTTGTAAGAAATAAACAGAATGGTGACTACATTGGACAGTTCGTGTTATAAGAAATAAACAGAATGGTGACTACATTGGACAGTTTGTGTTATAAGAAATAAACAGAATGGTGACTACATTGGACATTTCGTGTTATAAGAAATAAACAGAATGGTGACTACATTGGACAGTTAGTTTTATAAGAAATAAACATTGGACAGGTCGTCTTATGAGAAATAAACAGAATTGACACTACTAAAGATGAGCACAAGTGCTCATTACTTGAGTTTGCCTTTGGTGCTCGGTTATGAACCCGGTATCACAGGTGGTGGAGTGACATGTTCGCGTCCCCGCAAACAAAACATATGGAGTTTGCTAGGCAATCCTGTATGTTTTGTGGCTGTCTAACAGCCGCAAAACATGCGGCCACAAGGACTTGAACATGTCACTCGAGCACCCGTCATATCCGGTGCATACCCGAGCGAGCACCCTAGTCAAACTCAAGTAATGAGCACTTTTTTCTCATCACTAGTTACTACATTTGACATGTCATTATATGAGAAATAAACAGAATGGTGACTACATTGGATATGTCGTTATGTGAGAAATAAGCAGAATGATGACTACATTGGACATGTCATGTGAGAAATAAACAGAATGGTGACTACATTGAACAGGTCGTTATACGAGGTAATAACAAGTATAATGGCAAAGTAATGTCCCAGTTCACCATATTAAAAAGCTAAAGACTCTTCCTGTCTATTACTATGAGTCCCATGTGACTGATCATTTATAATTATAGGCCAGGAGAACCTGGTCGCAGCATCACATTTAGTTGCCATAACAATATCAATAAATAATAGTAATATAATGCTTGACGCTACAGCGCAAAAAATACCAGCTAAACAATGTGATGAATGTTTTTTATTCTGTCACTCCTGCAGAATTGTCTGACATCAAGACTACTGTTCAGGAAAAGCGCTTTCCATGTGAATTCTGTGGGAGGACATTTACGCTTAACACTGAATGGGAACGGCATGTTTTAAGACACGGCATGTAAGTCAGATATTAGGACTTGTCACACGTCTACACAATAAACACATACACATGATGGACAATGAATTACTGCAGGTCACATTTATGGTGCATTATAGCTTTAATTGTCTGATCACGCCAGATTTTATTTATGCATATCAACATAAATTTAGGCTTTTACTCAAGGTTTATTTATTCTGCTTACCCAGTGTCGAACTCAGATACATAGGGCCCACCAGTGACAGTGATTCTCAGGGCATACCTTCTATCTATTCAATAATCAATGCCCATTCAGATTCTATGTCAAGCAGCTCCCAATATACTTAAACTAAGCTTGTTTTCTATGTTGTACAGATATTTAATACATCCATAAATCTCTTAAGTGGGAGCAGAATGTGACTGGCTGAAAGTATGCTATGGTTATTACTTTTTGGTCCTTTTTAGACTGCATTGTACCAGCTACATCTAAGGTTTTTACATTCAGCAAAAAGACATAGTCGGCTGAGGCAGTGCCGTGGTTTACTTTACTTCTGTCACTATAACAAGACAGAATAGTGGAAATTATGATATGAACCTAGACAAACAAAATAACATAATAGATGGTGACTGCCATGTTGCATAACTAGCAATAAACCTGGCATTCAGGATAGTTTGAACGTGTAACAGGTTTATTTGGCAATCCACAAACTAACCTTTCGGTCTGTTTAGACATTCATCAGAACTGATTGCCGTGTGGGAACTATCAGAGAACAGCGCTGACAAGGGCGATCCGAATTGCTGTAGAAAGTGCCAGGAAGGAATTAGGAGAGAAATCTGTGGCCATGAGTTCTCTTTGTGATGGGAAGCTGAAAGTAATGTTCACATGGCATTCAGCTTCTCCTTCTGCCCTGTAGTGATCATGCAGATCAATGCCAGGTAGGGAGAGTGAGAACTGTCCGTTCATTAATATTAACAATGATCAGGACAGCTCTTCATGACCCCTGCTGCTTGATCATTAAGAAAACCTGTCGGGTGTCTAGCAATCCTGTGATCCCCTGACTACAAATGCGAACATTTATTCACCTTTATGTTCACATGTGGTATTTCAGCTGCCTTTTACCGGGCCTATCTCAAGCACATACAACAGTGTAATGGGTCTGAAATGTCACTTGTGAACATGAAGATGAATGAATATACAGTATACATGGTATACACATGGTTTTACATGGTGTAAGGACCCCAGAATAGCAGTGAAACCCTAACCTCCAGCTTCTTTATGATTCTATGCAGTGCAGCCTCCCCTAAATCCCTGGCCCGACTGCTAAGCTTTTGTATGGAGTTACAACAACTTGGTAGCTCAGTTGTAATTGCAAAGTAGGAGTAAAGGGGACTGCAGCAACTTAATAATGACAAAAGCAGAGGAAACAGAGCTGTGAATGTGTTAAAAAGCTGTTACCCTGCTCTGCAAAAGATGGGAGCTGGTGGATGGCACCACCTAACTTGCTGATGACAGTCACAAAAGCCTATTAGCAGCTTCATATATACTGCAACCTCTCTTGGTTCAAAGGACCACCGAAGAAACTGAGTCTGAGCCTCTGCTTGCTTACATAGTGCTGTATAGACATTGTCATCACTGTCCCCATTGTGTATCATTATGCCTTGGAGCAGATCGTGAATTATTTTAATTAATTAATGCAATAATTCAATTACAATAATATTAAATTTAAGAAAAAGATTAATAATAAGTTCATACAATTTGGCTACGGGATCCAACTTTGTAACTCACATTTAATTGAACTCTTCAAAAGTAAGCTTGTAATTACTCTATTGTCTACATTTCTAAAATGTCCAAATATTCAATCAATAATTTGATCCATTTCCTTTATGGAAAAAATAATTGAATAATGGAAAGTTTTACATATTTGTAATATACAGGTGCATCTCACTAAATTAGAATATCATCAAAAAGTTAATTTATTTCATTTCTTCAATACAAAAAGTGAAACTCATGTATTAATAATAATAATAATAATAATCTTTATTTATATAGCGCCATCATATTCCGCAGCGCTTTACAGTTTAACAGTTTCAAAACACAAGTCATAAGTAACAACGTTAACAATACAGTAATTAAAGCAAAATAAGACGGCCCTGCTCGTGAGAGCTTACAATCTACAATGAGGTGGGGGAGATACAAAATACAGGTGTGTATATACAATGGTGCATTTACAATGATGGTCCAGCCATCTTAAGGGAGTGAGGGATGGATGGAGATAGTGAATGGGCTACACACACACACACACTTACACATAGAATGACTTTGATTAGTGAATGTGATAGGCCGCTCTGAACAGATGTGTTTTGAGGAGCGCCTGAAACCATGCAAATTGTGGATAGTCCTAATTTCTTGGGGTAGAGCATTCCAGAGGATTGGCGCAGCGCGGGGGAAGTCTTGGAGTCGGGAGTGGGAGGTACGGATTAGTGCAGAGGTTAGTCGAAAGTCGTTTGCAGAGCGCAGCAGTCGGTTAGGCCGATAGATAGAAATGAGGGAGGAGATGTAGGGGGGTGCTGCAGTGTGGAGAGCTTTGTGGGTGAGAACAAGTACTTTGAATTGGATCCTATAATGAATGGGCAGCCAGTGTAAGGACTGGCGAAGAGCGGACGCGTCCGAGTACCGATTAGCCAGATGGATAACCCTGGCTGCTGCATTAAGGATGGACTGGAGAGGGGATAGTCGAGTAATGGGGAGGCCAAGTAATAGAGCGTTACAGTAGTCCAGGCGGGAGTGGATCAATGCTACAGTGAGGGTTTTTGTTGTTTCCATGGTGAGAAAAGGGCGGATTCTAGAGATGTTCTTTAGGTGTAGGCGGCAAGAGCGGGCAAGAGATTGTATATGGGAGGTGAAGGAGAGATTGGTATCAAACATAACACCCAGACAGCGAGCCTGCTGCCGGGGTGTTATTATGGTGCCGCCCACTGAGAGGGAAATGTCAGATTTAGGGAGGTTAGTAGACGGCGGGAGCAGAAGAAGATAGAGTATTGGATAGATGTATTAGATAGAGTCATTACAAACAGAGTGATCTATTTCATGTGTTTATTTCTGTTAATGTTGATGATTATGGCTTACAGCCAATGAAAACCCAAAAGTCATTATCTCAGTAAATTAGAATACTTTATAACACCAGCTTGAAAAAATGATTTTAAAACCCAAAATGTTGGCCTACTGAAATGTATGTTCAGTAAATGCACTCAGAACTTGGTCGGGGCTCCTCTTGCATCAAATACAGCATCAATGTGGCATGGCATGGAGGCGATCAGCCTGTGGCAGTGCTGAGGTGTTATGGAAGCCCAGGTTGCTTTGATAGCAGCCTCCAGCTCGTCTGCATTGTGGATTCTGGTGTCTCTCATCTTCCTCTTGACAATATCCCATAGATTCTCTATGGGGTTAAGGTCAGGCAAGTTTGCTGGCCAATCAAGCACAGTGATACTGTTGTTTTTAAACCAAGTATTGGTACTTTTAGCACTGTGGACGGTGCCAAATCCTGCTAGAGAATTACATTTTCATCTCCAAGAACTTGTCGGCAGAGGGAAGCATGAAGTGCTCTAAAATTTCCTGGTAGATGGCTGCGCTGACTTTGGTCTTAATAAAACACAGTGGACCTACACCAGCAGATGACATAGCTCTCCAAACCATCACTGATTGTGGAAACTTCACACTAGACTTCAAGCAGCTTGGATTGTGTGCCTCTCCACTCTTCCTCCAGACTCAGGGACCTTGATTTCCAAGGTCTAGTGTGAAATATCCACAATCAGTGATGTTTTGGGGAGCCATGTCATCTGCTAGTGTGGGTCCACTGTGTTTTATCAAGACCAAAGTCAGCACAGCCATCTACCAGGAAATTTTAGAGCACTTCATGCTTCCCTCTGCCAACAACCTTTTTGGAGATGGAAATGTAATCCTCCAGCGGGACTTGGCACCTATCCACACTGCCAAAAGTACCAATACCTGGTTTAAAACCAACAGTATCACTGTGCTTGATTGTTCAGCAAACTCGCTTGACCATAACCCCATAAAGAATCTATGGGATATTGTCAAGAGGAAGATGAGAGACACCAGACCCCACAATGTAGATGAGCTGGAGGCTGCTATCAAAGCAACCTGAACTTCCATAACACCTCAGCACTGCCACAGGCTGATCGCCTCCATGCCACGCCAAGTATTGAGTGCATTTACTGGACATACATTTCAATAGGCCAACATTTTGGGTTTTAAAATCATTTTTTCAACCTGGTGTTATAAATTTTTCTAATTTACTGAGATAATGACTTTTGGGTTTTCATTGACTGTAAGCCATAATCATCAACATTAGCAGAAATAAACACTTGAAATACATCACTTTGTTTGTAATGATTCTATATAATATACGAGTTTCACTTTTTGTGTTGAAGAACTGAAATAAATTAACTTTTTGATAATATTCTAATTTTGTGAGATACACCTGTACTTTAAGGCCGATTCATTAAGACTGGAATTGCGCATGCTATACCTAATGAAGGGGCTTGTGCCTAATTCATTAAAAGCTGAATTCTGGTTATAATTAGGGACTTCTGTTATTGGTGTGCTCTGCTTCCAGAAATGTTCACCAGTGAGGGACTAGAGGACATTTCTGGAGTAAGTTAAACTGGTGTAATGTTTCTTGACTTTAATGGGCAGGATGCATGACTAAAGTAAATTATATATATATTTATTAAATTAACTGACATGAAAAGATAATATCACAGAATATTCTCAACCGATAATCAATGCGGTGAGCTGGAAATAATTACATATCTGAGTATAATACAGAGTAAAAATAGCAGCAAACATAATAAATATAATAAATATTGCACATAAGGGGAATAAATCCAGCAGTCTGGGCGGTAAGCAGTCCTCACCGGCATTATTCATCTGTTTACATCCTCATTCGTGCACTAGTCACTTTAACTTACCTGCATTCATTATGATTGAATTGTGCTAGTGTCTATACTTACTTCAAACCACCAGGCTGGTTTCCTTTTTGCACTTTGATCCTATATCACTGTTGTTTGGAATCTATTTGGGCATAGGTGCAATAGTATTGTACTATTTGATTTATTTATTCATACTTCACATCATTACCAATTATTATATCTACAGTGCCTGATATTTTGTATTTTGCATCTATTCCCCTTATGTGCAATATTTATTATATTTATTATGTTTGCTGCTATTTTCACTCTGTATTATACTCAGATATGTAATTATTACCCACTCACCGCATTAATTATCTGTTGAGAATATTCTGTGATATTATCTTTTCACGTCAGTTAATTTAATAAATATATCTAAAATTTACCTTAGTCATGCATCCTCTATATAGATCTAATAGTCTTTCATAGGATTCATGACCAGTTTATGTAATTTTTGCATCTATACTAATTTGATGGGCAGGAGTAGCCATGCTCAATGCAATAGAAGCTACGTCCATATTGGCGAACCAGGTTGAGACTGGCGTGTAAACACCAAATGTCACAAAATTTTTGTCCAACTTTTTATTATTATTATTATTATACATTTTTATAGCGCCATTTATTCCATGGGGCAAATATAGACAAGTACAGTTAACATGAGCAATACAAGGCACACACAAGTACAGAAGGAGAGAGGACCCTGCCCGCAAGGGCTCACAGTCTACAGGGATGGGTGAGGATACACTAGGAGAGGGTAGAGCTGGTCGTGCGGTGGTTCAGTAGACTGATGATCACTGCAGGTTGTAGGCTTGTCGGAAGAGGTGGGTCTTCAGGTTCTTTTTGAAGGTTTCCATGGTAGGCGCGAGTCTGATGTGTTGGGGTAGAGAGTTCCAGAGTATGGGAGAGGCACGGGAGAAGTCTTGTATGCGGTTGTGGGAAGAAGAGATAAGAGGGGAGTAGAGGAGGAGATCTTGAGAGCATCGAAGGTTGCGTGTGGGTATGTACCGGGAGACCATGTCACAGATGTATGGAGGAGACAGATTGTGGATGGCTTTGTAGGTCATGGTTAGGGTTTTAAACTGGAGCCTCTGGACGATAGGAAGCCAATGAAGGGCTTGGCAGAGAGGAGAGGCTGGGGAATAACGGGGAGACAGGTGTATTAGTCGGGCAGCAGAGTGCAGGATGGATTGGAGTGGTGCCAGAGTGCTAAAGAGAAGGCCAGAGAGTAGGAGGTTGCAGTAGTCGAGGCGGGAGATGATGAGGGCATGCACTAGTGTTTTTGTAGTTTCATGGTCAAGGAATGCACGGATCCAGGAAATATTTTTGAGTTTGAGACGGCAGGAGGAGGCAAGGGTTTGGACATGTGGCTTGAAAGAGAGGGCAGAGTCGAGGATCATTCCGAGGCACCGAGCATGCGGGACTGGGGAAAGTGAGCAGCCCTTGACGTTGATGGACAAGTCTGGTGGGGGGGTATAGTGAGATGGGGGAAAGATGATGAATTCTGTTTTGTCCATGTTCAGTTTTAGAAAGCGAGCAGAGAAGAAAGCAGAAATAGCAGACAGATATTCTGGGATTTTGGTCAGTAAGGAGGTGAGGTCAGTGTAATTTATGTAGTACAGTTCATATAGCGTCTTGTGCTTGGGTGCGATGAAAACACAGGAGTCACAGGTTTGATATAGAAAAGTCCTGTATTACTTCATACAAGTTGGCAGAAATAGTCACACAGTTTGCAGACACAGAAACAGGAGACACAGCAGGCCAGAGTAATCCAAGCTCAGCAATCACTCTCCAATACAGATTCAGGATCTTCTTCTCTGTTACCGTAAGTCCATGCAAACGTGGGTCTTTCAAAGAGCAGGGTTCAGAGTCCACAAGTGCTTCAGAGTTCCTCAGTAGGAATAGCTGGAGTACAAGGTCCAAGGCTTACAGGAGTCAAGTCACAGGTTCACTGCAGGCTAGATTCTGAAGCACTGATTGCTCAGCTGTGGCTGCTTAAGAAGCAAAGGAGAGAATCAGGGCGGGAACATGCAAGCTGGAAACTCCATTTTGACTGAGGGCAAGATAGCTGCAGCAAGACAGAAAGTAAAATGGCTGACGAACAAACTGAGTTTCAGGAATATATACATAGAACCTTACATTACTCCCCCCTTAAGGACAACCTCCGGATGACCTCAGACCAGGCTTGTGTGGGTACCTCTGATGAAACTGACGGAGCAAGCGAGGAGCATTAACGTTATTGACCGGTTCCCATGAGTTGTCCTCCACTGGGTAGCCCTGCCATTTAATCAGATATTGTAACTGATTTCTATACAACCTGGAATCTAAAATCCTTTCCACCACAAATTCTTCCTGACCATCGACTAGCACTGGGTCAGGGCAAGGAGAGGAACGTCCAGGAAACGTATTGGGTGTCGCAGCCTTTAGTAGGGATACATGAAAGACAGGGTGGATTCTCATAGTTCTGGGCAGTTGAAGACGACAAGCAACGGCACTTATAATTTTACTGATTTTATAGGGTCCAATGTACTTATGTCCCAACTTAGACAATGGAATCCTTAACTTAAGATTTCTGGTTGACAGCCAGACCAAGTCTCCTACCTTGAAAGCTGGTGCAGGTTTACGAAATTTATCTGCTGCTTTCTTGTACCTTTCTTGAGCCGATTCCAGATTTTCCTTTAGAAGATCCATATTCTTCTGTAAAGACGTGATTCTTTCAGCCACTGCTGGTAAAGGCGTTTCTATGGGAAATCGTGGTAGAATGTTAGGATGATAACCTAGATTAGAGTAAAAAGGAGACTGTTTAGTGGAGGCACTCTGAGAGTTGTTATACGAGAACTCAGCTAATGGAAGTAGATCCACCCAATCATCCTGTAGGTGGCAGATAAAGCAGCGGAGATACTGCTCCAGGGTTTGATTGGTTCGTTCGGTCTGTCCATTAGTCTGGGGATGAAAAGCAGAAGAAAGGTTTACTTTAATGTCCAATGCTGCACAGAAATTTTGCCAAAACCTAGAAGTGAATTGCACCCCTCGATCCGAAATAACCTCATCCGGTACTCCATGTAAGCGAAACACATCTTTAATCATCAAATCTGATGTCTGTTTTGCAGTGGGTAAGCCGACACAAGGGATAAAATGAGCTGCCTTTGTTAGACGGTCAACCACCACTAGAATGGTGTTCTTCCCTGAGAGGTTGGTAACTCCACAATGAAGTCCATAGAAATGGATCCCCACGGGCGGGACGGGGTGGGAAGAGGCTGTAACAGACCAGTTGGTGAGGAGCGAGGTGTTTTGCATCTTGCACAGACCTCACATGAAGTGACATAATTCAAAACATCCTTCCTGCAAGTGGGCCACCAAAAGAAACGAGAAAGAAATTCCTGTGTCTTTAGAATTCCTCTATGCCCGGCTATCTTGGAATCGTGAATGAGTTGCAATACTCTTAATCTGACTGTTTCAGGAATATACAGACGTTGTCCCTGAATCCACACACCATTCTTAAAGACAAGACTTACGTCCCTTGGGGGTTGTGCCAAAAAGGAATCCGCATGGTATGCTTCCTTGATGTCCTTAAGTAGGTCTTGATTATGAATTACTCCTAGGAATCTAGAGTCAGGAAGAATAGTCTTAGGAGGAGTAATTGGACGTGTCTCTGCTGAGTAAATCCTAGAGAGTGCATCAGCCTTTCCATTGCGCGATCCTGGTCTATAAGAGATGATAAAATTAAATTGGTTTAAGAAAAGATTCCAGCGAGCCTGGCGAGGAGTCAGGCACTTAGCCGACCTGATAAACTCAAGGTTACGATGGTCTGTCAGGACGACTATTTGCTGTGCAGCTCCTGAAGAAGGTGTCTCCATTCTTTGAAGGCGGCAATAATGGCCAACAACTCTCTATTGCCCACATCGTAGTTCCTCTCAGCCGAAGACAACTGCTGGGAAAAGAAGGCACAGGGATGCAAGACATTCTTCTCACCTGTTCTCTGAGAGAGTATAGCTCCAACGGCACAGTCTGAAGCATCCACCTCTATTATGAAGGCAAGCTCGGGGTTGGGATGTACTAGGATAGGTGCAGTGGTAAATTTATCTTTTAGACGGGAAAATGCTTCCTGGGCTTGGGGAGTCCAGGAAAACCTAGACTCTTTCCGGGTAAGTTGAGTGATAGGTGACACTACCTCAGAGAAATTTCTAATGAAACGTCTATAGAAGTTGGCAAACCCGATGAAGCGCTGTACCTCCTTCACATTTCTAGGACTTGGCCAATCCTTGATGGCTTGGGTTTTGCTTCCATCCATACTAATTCCTTGTGTAGACAGTACATACCCCAGAAATTGAATTTCGGTCCTATGGAATTCACACTTTTCAAGTTTGATGTAAAGATGATTTTGTCTTAGACGTTCCAAGACCATTCTCACATGTCCATGATGTTCCTCTGTGGAGTTAGAAAAAATTAGAATATCATCCAAATAAATTACCACAAATGTATCTAGGAGATCCCTGAAGATGTCATTCACCAAGTGTTGGAAAGTGGCTGGGGCGGTACTCAGACCAAAAGGCATAACTAGATATTCAAAGTGTCCATAGCGTGACCTGAATGCAGTCTTCCATTCATCCCCAGGTCTAATACGGACTAAGTTATAGGCCCCACGAAGATCTAGTTTAGAAAAAATTTTGGCATGTCGCACTCTCTCCAATAACTCAGGGATTAAAGGCAATGGATAACGGTTTCTAATAGTAACCTTATTGAGTTCCCTATAGTCTACGCATGGTCTCAGAGATCCATCTTTCTTCTTTACAAAGAAGATGGGTGCACCTGCAGGAGATGAAGAGGGGCGTATGAAGCCCTTGGCTAAATTTTCATCTATGTAATCCTTTAAAGCCTTTAGCTCGGGCCCCGCCAGGGGGTATATCTTACCAAAAGGTATCTCTGCTCCAGGCAATAATTCAATTGGACAATCATATGGACGGTGAGGAGGAAGCTGGTCAGCGTTCTTCTTGTCACATAAATCCACATAGTCCTGGTATACAGCTGGTAGTTCAGGGACTGACATGATTCCTTTAGGAACAGAGCAAGCTGAAACTTTTGGACTCATCTGTTTCTCTGGAAAGTGTAATTCCTTGGTCTCCCAGTTAATGGTAGGATTCTGAGCCTGCAGCCATGGTAGCCCTAGAATAATGGGAAAGTGGGGAGAAGAGATAAGCATAAAGGACAGTTTCTCTTGATGATCTTTACCCATAAGAACCCTCAAAGGCTCTGTTTCCTGATCCACTGGTCCAGAGGTCAGCAGGGAGCCATCCACAGTTTCCATCTGTACTGGAGTAGCCTTCTTCACTGAACGTATTCCCTGTTTCAGAGCAAAGGAGACATCCATAAAATTTCCACTTGCCCCTGAGTGATCATAGCAGAGCTAGACACCCAAGCTGAGTCAACCCAGAGTTTGATGGAAAGAAAGCAATGAGAATTGTTTTTCTTACAACTCAGCTGGGACACCGCTGAGGAAACTTGAAAAATGGCAGCGTTTACACAGTCAACGTCCTCAGAGGTAACGGAGTTTAAGTCCGAGAAATCAAGATCTGTTGCTGCAGATCTCTCTGGAGCCTGAGGCTCGGACCTGACAGATCCCCTCTCGCAACACTCACAATGAATGAGTGCTGCAGTAGTCTTACGAGAACGGCTGGGGCAGTTTATAATGAAGTGCCCTGACTTACCACAATAGAAACATAGATTCTCCTTAAAACGATGTTCCTTGCGTGCATCACTAACCCGTCGTTGTAAAGAGTCTACCTGCATGGGTTCAGGTTCAGGTTCCCGTGTAATCCTACTCAAAGGTTCCTTAGCTGGAGAGGAAGGTAGGAAAAGGTTAGTACGATTGCTTTCGAACCATCTCTCTTGCCTGCGTTCAGTCAGACGAGTATCAATACGGATGCAGTAGTTAATAAAGTCACCTAACGCAGTGGGAGGGTCGGCACGAGCAAGTTCATCCTTAATCAGTGGAGATAACCCCTTTCGAAAAATAGATTTTTTGGCGGAACTGTCCCAGGTGGTATCAAGGGCCCATCTCCTGAAATCCAAGGCATATTCAGCTACCGAGTGCTTACCTTGGCGCAAAGCTAACATGGCTGCTTCAGCTGTTGCACCTCGATTGGGGTCATCAAACACCTGCCCCATGGCTGAAATAAAATATCAAGGTGATTCAAACAATCATCCTCAGTCTCAATCAGAGGGTTTGCCCACATTAAAGCCTTGTTGGTAAGCAACATAATTATAGTAAGCACCTTAGATCGTTCAGTGGGAAATTGTGAAGCATGTGCAGAAAAAAAAAGATTGCATTGATTAATAAATCCCCTGAATTTCTCACGTTCACCGCCAAAACGAAAAGGGGGCAACTTGGGAATCCCAGCACTCGGGGCTACGGCAGGAGCCTGGACTCGCCCCTCTAGAACCTCAATCCTGGCTCGCAAATCCTGGGTAGTCTGTCCAACCACTTGCAAATTGTGATTATTGAGGTCCTGTAGATTTGTAAAACGGGTCTTTATATTCTGCAAATCTGCAAGGATATTATCAGTCACTCCGCAAAGTTCCTTTATGCGGGCCTCCATTTTCCAGATCTTTTAAGACAGGATTACTGGAAGAAGAGGAGAGAAAAAAAAACAATAGTGTTCACCTGTGGCAACACTGCAGAGAGAAAAAAAAATTAAGGGAACTGCTCACCTGGAATGGTTGTGAGAAGTCACAACCACTATCATCACAGAAAGTTTCAACCAGACATCTGATATCCAGAGTTACAGCAGACAAAAAAGAGAAAAGAAAGGAAAAAAAAAAAAAAACAATAGTGTTTACCTGTGGTAACACTGCAAAAAGAAAAAACTTAAGGGAATTGCTCACCTGGAATGGTTGTGAGAAGTCACAACCACTGTCATCACAGAAAGTACAACCGGACGTCTGATATCCACAGTACAGCAGACACAGCCTTCCAGACCCAGCAGACACTAACGTTTTGGCTTCAGAATCTTGTAATGTATGTAGTACAGTTCATATAGCGTCTTGTGCTTGGGTGCGATGAAAACACAGGAGTCACAGGTTTGATATAGAAAAGTCCTGTATTACTTCATACAAGTTGGCAGAAATAGTCACACAGTTTGCAGACACAGAAACAGGAGACACAGCAGGCCAGAGTAATCCAAGCTCAGCAATCACTCTCCAATACAGATTCAGGATCTTCTTCTCTGTTACGTAAGTCCATGCAAACGTGGGTCTTTCAAAGAGCAGGGTTCAGAGTCCACAAGTGCTTCAGAGTTCCTCAGTAGGAATAGCTGGAGTACAAGGTCCAAGGCTTACAGGAGTCAAGTCACAGGTTCACTGCAGGCTAGATTCTGAAGCACTAATTGCTCAGCTGTGGCTGCTTAAGAAGCAAAGGAGAGAATCAGGGCGGGAACATGCAAGCTGGAAACTCCATTTTGACTGAGGGCAAGATAGCTGCAGCAAGACAGAAAGTAAAATGGCTGACGAACAAACTGAGTTTCAGGAATATATACATAGAACCTTACAGTCAGGTCCAGATAGGTAGATCTGCGTGTTGTCGGCGTAGAGATAATACTGCAAACCATGGGATTCTATGAGCTGTCCCAGGCCGAGGGTGTAGATGGAGAAGAGTAGGGGTCCTAGAACTGAGCCTTGGGGAACACCGACAGATGGGGGCGAGGTGAGGAGGTGGTGTGGGAGAGGGAGACACTGAATGTTTGGTTTGTTAGATATGATGAGATCCAGGATAGGGCCAAGCCTGTGATGCCAAGAGATGAGAGAATCTGTAGCAGGAGGGAATGGTCCACAGTGTCGAAGGCAGAAGACAGGTCCAGGAGAAGGAGGACAGAGTAGTGTCGCTTGCTCTTGGCGGTTAGTAGGTCATTGGTGACTTTAGTTAGGGAAGTTTCAGTTGAGTGATGCAGTCGGAAGCCTGATTGTAAGCGGTCAAAGAGGGAGCAGGAGGAGAGGTGGGAGGACAGTTCAAGATGGACATGCTGTTCCAGTAGTTTTGAGGCATAAGGGAGAAGAGATATCGGGCGATAGCTAGACACAGAGGATGGGTCAAGGGAGGTCTTTTTGAGAATGGGTGTGATCGAGGCATGTTTGAAGGATGAGGGGAAGACACCATTTGTAAGTGAGAGGTTGAAGAGGTGTGTTAGAGTAGGGGTGAAGACGGTGGCGAGGCTAGGGATGAGGTGGGATGGGAGCGGGTCAAGCATGCAAGTGGTGAGGTGTGATCTTGATAGGAGGGTGGAAAGCTGATCTTCTGTCAAGGTGGAGAAGTTGGTTTTGGAGGAAGAGGGTTGAGCAGCTAAGAGGGGCAATGAGGGCTGTGGGCCAAAGCTTTCTCTGATCGTATCGATCTTCTGCTTAAAGAAAGAGGCAAAGTCTTCAGCAGAAATGAGAGGAGAAGGAGGAGGTGCGGGGGGACAGAGTAGAGAATTGAAAGTGTTGAAGAGCTGTTTAGGGTTGTGAGACAGGGAGGATATGAGAGATGAGAAGTAAGTTTGCTTTGCAGCAGTGAGCGTGGACTTGAAGCTGGTGAGGGACTGCTTGTATGCATTAGGTGCTCGGCAGAGCGGGATTTTTTCCATCTCCGCTCAGCAACCCTGGAAGCCCATCTCAGTTCTTTGGTGAGGCTAGTCAGCCAGGGCTGCCTGTTGATTGTACAAGTTTTGCTATGTGTGAGAGGGGCGGCCGAATCAAGTGCTGCTGTTATTGTAGTGTTATAAAAGCTGGCAGCAGAATCTGTGTCATGAAGTGAAGATATGTCTGTAAGAGGGAGGAGGGACTCAGAGAGCATTGGTAAATTGAGGTGTTTGAGATTTCTGCGAGGGTGAGTGAGTTTGTGGAGTGGGGGTTGTGCACTAGAAGAGGAGAGAGAAGAGAACGTCAGTAGGTTGTGGTCAGACAGGGGAAGGGGTGAGTTAGTGAGATTAGTAAGGGAACAGAGGCGGGTGAAGAAAAGGTCCAGGTTTTGGTGATGCCAAGGAAGGAGAGTTTATTGGTGATGAAGAGGTTGTGGATAAATGACAGTTTATTGCAGACAGAGCATGCGTTCCATAGTGCTCCAGGTAGGGGGACTTGAGGAGTGGGGGCTGGGTGAATGGGTATGAGGTTATCATGATTGCAAAGACGTGTAGAGGATCGTGGCAGGGTGATAGAAGTGAGTGTGGGGATGTGTTGAGGAGGGCCTGGATTTGGGGATATGTCACCAGCAATGAGGAGTAACAGACAGAGCGTTCGAACGTTGGAACAGGATAAGACATGGTGTGGCCGTGTGTTTCTGGAGAAAAAGGATTGTACGTGGAGGAACAGTTCTGAGGAAAAGGTGAGATGGCTGGGGAGAATGGAGGGGGAAATGACTACTTCCTTACTAGGTGGGGGGATTACAGGGAATAGGAAGAAAGTAAGTAGTATGGGGGTGAAAGTGAAAAGAAAAGGAAACATGGTAGTAGTTATATATTATGTCAACTTACAGTCAAATTCCAGTCCAATTCTAGTCTAATTCAGAGAATAGTAATTAGAAATCTGTAGTTTGAAAGATGGAACACTTCTCAGTGTTCCGAATATTTTGATTTAATAAGGTTTTTTTTCTGCCAGATTTCTGGCTTAAATACCTTAATGAGTTAGCCACTTTGTGTTTCACCATTTGCAAGTTCTCTTTCTGCTTTTTGTGAATCCATTTACATTTCGAAGCTTCAAACTGTTCCTTACATACCGTATTTTTCGGATCATAAGACGCACTTTTTTTCCTCCAAATTTGGGAGGAAAGTGTGGGTGCGTCTTATGGTCAGAATGTAACGTGGGGAGGGGGCAGGGGGCAGCGGTGGAGTGAGATCGCAGGAGGCAGGAAAATATCCCCTCCGCTGCAGGAATCCAGTGCTGGGGAAACCACTGGTCCCGATACTTAAGTGCAGTGAATATTCATTAGCCGCTTCAGCGCCCATCTATCAGCTGAGCAGTGAGCGGGGAGCAGCAAATGACAGAGCCACATGGTTCCCCAGCGCCTGATTCCTGCAGCAGCTGGGGAGATGTGTGTTGGAAGGAAAATGAGGCGGCAGGAGCAGAGTGCAGCAGGAGGCATCGCATACCTGACAGCACAGGGGCTGTGCTGATGCCATGCTGAATGCTCCTGTGGAGGACCTGTGATGAGGTCATGAAGAGGGTGGGCTGGAGCATCACATGACCACACAAAGCCCTGCCTCTTCATGATGTCATCACAGGTCCTGCAGACACACTGTACAACAGAGAATTAATTAAAAGGTTAGTAATGACAGCACATAAAAAATCACTCTGCCATCCTGTGGTGGACTATATATCTCCCAGCATGCCATAGGATCTGCAGGACATGCTGAGAGTTATAGTTCTCCCATGGGATCTTAAAGCAGCACTCCAGTGTTATTTTTCAGTGCTGGAGTGGTGCTTTAATATAAGCCCTATGCCCCCATTCATATACTCACCCTCCAATGTCTTCACATAGTACTTTACAGACACCACACTGGTCCCGCAGCACCATCTCCTACCCGTAGCTTCCAACATAATAACATACTATTACATATAATAGTACCACATATAATAGTATGTTATTTATGTTATTAAATATTTTACCACATTTTTTGCTTCAAATATATTTTTCCCTATTTTCGACCTCTAAAACCTGGGTGCGTCTTATAGTCCAGTGCGTCTTATAGTCCGAAAAATACGGTAGTTATAGTCTGACAGGCATTATACTTTATCCATTGAGGCTCTATTCACATCAATTTATTGTTTGGTTTAGCTCCTAAAGTACATTAGTCTGATTAAAGTCAAATTGTTCACCTTGTGATTGAGCCCGGTTGGTATTCATCAGTAAAAAAAAAATGTAGTACTCTATTCCATCCTGCAGAGTTCCGAAAAGAACATATACTGCATAGTAAACATTTTTTAACATAGAATTCTACTGGTAAAGGATGGATCTATATAGCTTCTGTTACAGGCGTGAATTGAATGTAGAAGTCATGAGACTTTAAATAGGTTTTCATTACATATCCGTCAAACAGATGCCATCATAGCCTATGGTGATCGATGCCTCTAATTAGTGCCTAACTCTTGCATCCATCACACATAGACAGTAATGTCATGAAAAGCTATTGAAACGTCACTGTGTGTCCAATAAATAGATGTCATTGTGGTTTATTGGTAGCATGCCACTCTCTGGCGTATATGTAAAACAGTTACAAAAAAACAAGATGTGAACAAAGCCTAAGAGTTATCAGTTATCAGAATGTAAATTGAACAAACCTATCATTTCCTTAGAAAGTGTGTAACAACTGAAATTATGTCTTATATTCTAGGTTCTTCAAAGTAGCCACCTTTTGCTTTGATGACTGCTTTGCACACTCTTAGCATTCTCTTGATGAGCTTCAAGAGGTAGTCACCGGAAATGGATCTTCCAACAATCTTGAAGGAGTTCCCAGGAATGCTTAGTACTTGTTGGCCCTTTTGCCTTCACTCTGCAGTCCAGCTCACCCAAAACCATCTCGATTGGGTTCAGGTCTGGTGACTGTGGAGGCCAGGTCATCTGGCGTAGCACTCACTCTCCTTCTTGTTCAAATAGCCATTACACAGCCTGGAGGTGTGTTTGGGGTCATTGTGCTGTTGAAAAATAAATGAAGGTCCAACTAAACGCAAGCCGGATGGAATAGCATGCTGCTGCAAGATGCTGTGGTAGCCATTCTGGTTCAGTATGCCTTCAATTTTGAATAAATCCCCAAAAGTGTCACCAGCAAAGCACCCCCACACCATCACACCTCCTCCTCCTTGCTTCACGGTGGGAATCAGGCATGTAGAGTCCATCCGTTCACCTTTTCTGCGTCGCACAAAGACACAGTGGTTGGAACCAGAGATCTCAAATTTGAACTCATCAGACCAAAGCACAGATTTCCACTTGTCTAATGTCCATTCCTTGTGTTCTTTAGCCCAAAAAAGTCTCTTCTGCTTGTTGCCTGTCCTTAGCAGTGGTTTCCTAGCAGCTATTTTACCATTAAGGCCTTCTGCACAAAGTCTCCTCTTAACAGTTGTAGAGATGTGTCTGCTGCTAGAACGTTGTGTGGCATTGACCTGGTCTCTAATCTGAGCTGCTGTAAACCTGCAATTTCTGAGGCTGGTGACTCGGATAAACTTATCCTCAGAAGCAGAGGTGACTATTGGTCTTCCTTTCCTGGGGCAGTCCTCATGTGAGCCAGTTTCTTTGTAGCGCTTAATGGTTTTTGCAACTGCACTTGAGGACACTTTCAAAGTTTTCTCAATTTTTCGGACTGACTGACCTTCATTTCTTAAAGTAATGATGGCCACTCGTTTTTCTTTACTTAGCTGCTTTTTTCTTGCCAAAAAAAAATTTTCTAAAAATTTTAAATTTAGTAGGACTATCACTGTGAAAACCCCCAGATTCCCCACAACACCCAAATGATGGTCCCCCAAACCCCCCTTTTTAAGGGAGAAATCCCACTTATTAAACCCAAAAGGGCACACCTTTGAAGTGAAAACCATTTCCCCGGGGAAATACCCTTGAACCAAAAAGAATGCCAAGATTTGCAAAGCAATCCCTCAAAGCAAAAGGGGGCTACTTTGAAGAACCAAAAAAAAAAGACATATTTTTCATTGTTCACACTTTTTTTTTAAATTTTTAAAATTTTTCATGTGTTTAATTCATAGTTTTGATTTCCTTCAAAAAGAATGGGCCAAATTTTCCCTTTTATGAAAAAACGAAAAATCTTTAAAAGAAAAAAGGGGTTTTCCAAACTTTTTTGGCTGTA
>JARQOD010000001.1:619011716-619257415 GCA_033576555.1 Oophaga sylvatica | reverse complement strand
GGGTCCTGCAGGGAGGTGGCTTCTTCAGTGCCTGCTGAGAGCAGGCGCTGAGGAAGCCTGCAGCATTGCCTGTGAGATCGCTGGTCTCACAAAGTGCTGTGCACACTGTGAGACCAGCGATCTGATAAAATACAGTGATGTCCCACCCTGGGACAAAGTAAAAAAGTAAAAAAAATAAAAATCACAAGTGTAAAAAAAAAATTCCAAAATAAAGGAAAAAAAAAATATTCCCCAATAAATTCATTTCTTCCTGTAAATAAAAAAAACAAAACAATAAAAGTACACATATTTGGTATCGCCGCTCCGTAACGACCCGCCCTATAGAACTGTCCCATTAGTTAACCCTTTAGTGAACCCCTTAAAAAAAAAACAAAGCAAAAAAATCAATTCTTTATCATCATACCGCCGAACAAAAAGTGGAATAACACGCAATCAAAATAGACCGATATAAATAAACATGGTACCGCTGAAAACGACATCTTGTCCCGCAAAAAACGAGCCACGATACAGCATCATCAGCGAAAAAAAAAAAGTTATAGCTCGCAGAATAAAGCGATGCAAAAATAATTATTTTTATATAAAATTGTTTTAATTGTATAAAAGCGCCAAAACATAAAAAAATTATATAAATGAGGTATCGCCGTAATCGTACTAACCCGCAGAATAAAACTGCTTTATCAATTTTACCACATGCGGAACGGTATAAACGCCCCCCCAAAAGAAATTAATGAATTGCTGATTTTTGTTCATTCTAACCTCCCAAAAATCGAAATAAAAAGCGATCAAAAAATGTCACGTTCAAAAATGGTACCAATAAAAACGTCAACTCGTACCGCAAAAAATAAAACCTCACATGTCTCTGTGGGCCAAAATATGCAAAAATTATAGCTCTCAAAATGTAGTGATGCAAAACCTATTTTTTGCAATATAAAGCGTCTTTTAGCGTGTGACAGCTGCCAATCATAAACACCCGCTATAAGTAGTAAATCAAACCCCCCTTTATCACCCCCTTAGTTAGGGAAAAATAATAAAATTAAAAAAATGTATTTATTTCCATTTTCCAATTAGGGTTAGGGTTGCGGCTAAAGTTAGGGTTAGAGTTGGGGCTAAAGTTAGGGTTAGGGTTGAGATTAGGGTTAGGGTGTTTTAGAATTAGGTTTGTGGTTAGGGTTATAGTTAGGGTTGGGACTAGGGTTAGGGGTGTGTTGGGGTTAGGGTTGGAGTTAGAATTGGGGGTTTCCACTGTTTAGGCACATCAGGGGCTCTCCAAATGTGACATGGCGTCTGATCTCAATTCCAGCCAATTCTGCTTTGAAAAAGTCAAACGGTGCTCCTTCCCTTCTGAGCTCTGCCATGCTCCCAAACAGTAGTTTACCCCCACATATGGGGTATCAGCGTACTCAGGACAAATTGCACAATAACTCTTGGGGTCCAATTTCTTCTGTTACCCTTGGGAAAATAAAAAATTGGGGGCGAAAATATCATTTTTGTAAAAAAAAAATGATTTTTTTGTTTTACGGCTGTACGTTATAAACTTCTGTGAAGCACTTGGGGCTTCATAGCGTTCACCACACAGCTAGATAAGTTCCTTGTGGGGTCTACTTTCCAAAATGGGGTCACTTGTGGGGGGTTTCCACTGTTTAGGCACATCAGGGGCTCCCCAGATGCGACATGACGCCCGCAGACCGTGCCATTAAAGTCTGCAATACAAAACATCACTACTTCCCTTCCGAGCCCCAACTTGTGCCCATACAGTAGTTTTCTCCCACATATTGGGTATCAGCGTACTCAGGACAAATTGGACAACTTTTGGGGTCCAATTTCTCCTGTTACCTTTGTGAAAATAAAATGTTGGGGGCGAAAATATCAGTTTTGTAAAAAAAATAAAGAATTTTTATTTTTACGGCTGTACGTTATAAACTTCTGTGAAGCACTTCGGGGTTCAAAGTGCTCACCACACATCTAGATAAGTTCCTTTGGGGGGGTCTATTTTCCAAAATGGGGTCACTTGTGTGGGGTTTCTACTGTTTAGGGACATCAGGGGCTCTCCAAATGCAATATGACTCCCGCAGACCATTCTATCAAAGTCTGCAATCCAAAACGTCACTACTTCCCTTCCGAGCCCCGACGTGTGCCCATACAGTAGTTTTCTCCCACATATAGGGTATCAGCGTACTCGTGACAAATTTGACAACAACTTTTGGGGTCCAATTTCTCCTGTTACCCTTAGGAAAATAAAAAGTTGGGGAATAAAAGATCATGTTTGTGGAAAAAATATGATTTTTTTATTTTCATGTTCGGGCATTATAAACTTTAGTGAAACACCTGGGGGTTCAAAGATCTCATCACACATCTAGATAAGTTCCTTGAGGGGTCTAGTTTCCAAAATGGTGTCATTTGTGGGGGGTTTCCACTGTTTAGGCAGATCAGGACCTCTCCAAACACGACATGGCGTCCAGCCAATTCTGTGTTGAAAAAGTCAAACGGTGCTCCTTCCCTTCCGAGCTCTGCCATGCACCCAAACAGTGGTTTACCCCCACATATGGGGTATTAGCGTACACAGGACAAATTGCACAATAACTTTTGGGGTCTTGTTACCCTTGGGAAAATAAAAAGTGGGTGAAAAGATATTTTTGTGGAAAAAATATGATTTTTTAATTTTACTGCTCTACGTTATAAACTTGTGTGAAGCACTTTGGGGTTCAAATTGCTCAACACAGATCTAGATAAGTTCCTTAGGGGGTCTAGTTTCCAAAATGGGGTCACTTGTTGGGGGTTTCCACTGTTTAGGCACATCAGGGGCTCTCTAAATGCAATATGGCGTCCAATCTCAATTCCAGCCAATTTTGGTTGGAAAAAGTCAAATGGTGCTCCTTCCATTCCGAGCTCTGCCGTGCGCCCAAACAGTGGTTCCCCCCACATGTGGG
The DNA here is from genome assembly GCA_033576555.1 of Oophaga sylvatica. Taxonomy (NCBI): domain Eukaryota; kingdom Metazoa; phylum Chordata; class Amphibia; order Anura; family Dendrobatidae; genus Oophaga; species Oophaga sylvatica. Next base: position 619,254,488 of record JARQOD010000001.1, on the reverse strand, counting down.
GTATCAACGTACTCAGAACAAATTGGAATACAATATTTGTGGTCCAATTTCTCCTGTTACCCTTGGTAAAATAAAAAATTGGTGACTAAAAGATAATTTTTGTGGGAAAAAATAGGATTTTTTATTTTCATGCCCGGGCATTATAAACTTGTGTGAAGCACTTGGGGGTTCAAAGTGCTCACCACAGATCTAGATAAGTTCCTTAGGGGGTCTAGTTTCCAAAATGGGGTCACTTGTGGGGGTTTCCACTGTTTAGGCTCATCTGGGGCACTGCAAACGGAACATGACCCCCATCAACGTCTGCATTCCAAAACGTTATTACTTTGTTATTACCTTTCCAAGCCCTGCCGTGCGCCCAAACAGTTTCCCCCCCACATATTTGGTATCAGTGTACTCAGGACAAAATTGGACAACAACTTTTGGGGTCCAATTTCCTTGGTAAAAATCAAAAATTTTGGACTAAAAAAATCATTTTTGTGGAAAATTGTTTTTTTTTTTTCACACCCAAGCATTATAAACTTTTGTGAAACACTTGGGGGTTCAAAGTGCTCACAACAGATCTAGATAAGTTACATAGGAGTCTAGTTTCCAAAATGGTGTTACTTGTGGGGGTTTCCACTGTTTAGGCGATTCAGGGGCTCTCCAAATGCGACATGGCGTCCAATCTCAATTCCAGCCAATTTTGATTTGAAAAAGTCAAACTGCTCTACTACCCTTACGAGCTCTGCCGTGTGCCCAAACAGTGGTTTTCCCCCACATATGGGGTATTGGTGTACTCAGGAGAAATTGCACAACTTTATCTGTCCATTTTCTCCTTTTACCCTTGTGAAAATAAAAAAAATGTTTGTAAAAGATAATTTTTGTGACTAAAGGGGTTAAAATACACAATTTACCTGGTTTAGTGGTGTGTCTTCTTACCTTTTTGGGCCCTGTTGGGCTGCACAGGTTCCACTAATGGTATATCCGCAACTGGACTATAATTAAATTGATACAAATATAATATAATAGTGGAATTAACATTTAATCATATAGAAATATTCTGGAACTAGATGGAGGCTATCGCATCGGGAGGGTGGTAATGTCACGATGGGGGCAGGCTTTGAAGCGTTAAGAATCTCCCCCCCATGTGCTCACCCACCTATCCACTCTCTCTTTCCCCATGTGCTGACTTCTCCCATCTGTGCTCTCTTCTTTGACATGTCTACCCCAAGTTCTATACCCCTTGTCTTCTGTCTCTCTCCTTCCTGTGCTGTGTTCTCCCCTCATGTGCTATCCCATTTGAGCTGTCTCCCCCTGTGCTCTGTCTCTCTCACCCCTGTGCACTTTCTCTCTCCCCCATCTGCTGTCTTCTCCTCTCATGTCATCTCTTCTTTGACCTGTCTGCTCTCTCTCCACCACTTTGCTGTCTTCTTCCCTCATGTGTTCTCTCGTTTGAGCTGTCTCCCCCCTGTGTGTCCTCTTTCCTATGTGCACTCACACATCCCCCTGTGTTAAAATGAAAGCAAACTAGGTAAAGGTAACATGTTATTAACATGGAAAAATTTATGACAAAGGTGCTTTCATTTACATTGTATCCACATAAGGACAAAAAAAACCACATTTTATTCTATAATCTATATCTATCTATCTTTTTATCTATCTATATGTATTTTATATTGCTCTATCATCTATCTATGTCTCTAATCATCTGTTATTTGTATATGTGTCTCAATCTATATTTAATGTATGTATGCCATTTCTATCTCTCATCTATGTATGTCTCTATCATCTATGTATCTCTTATGTATCTATCATCTATCAATGTATGCCATATGTATCTATCAACTATCTATGTATCTCATATCTATCTAGCTATCTATTTATCTATCTATCTATGACTATATCTATCTATCTCTATGGACCACACCTTGAGGTGGAGATATGATGAACAGCCGTCCCACCATCTCTTTAGCTGTTCACAAAAAACCCAGCCCTGTTTAAGTTAATTTAAGTCTCTCAGTATCTGTGACACTAGAGAATTAAGTCCGGGTTCATATCACCAAATTTTACAAACTGGATGACACATATCTCTCCTGTGATCACCTTACAATATTAAATATCTCTCTATGTATCACACAATCTATCTATATCTTTCTCATAGCTATGAAACATCTATCTATGTGTATGTGCATCTACAGGTCCTTCTCAAAAAATTAGCATATAGTGCTAAATTTCATTATTTTCCATAATGTAATGATTACAATTAAACTTTCATATATTTTAGATTCATTACACACCAACTGAAATTTGTCAGGTCTTTTATTGTTTTAATATGATGATTTTGGCATACAACTCCTGATAACCCAAAAAACCTGTCTCAAAAAATTAGCATATCAAGAAAAGGTTCTCTAAACGACCTATTACCCTAATCTTCTGAATCAACTAATTAACTCTAAACACATGCAAAAGATTCCTGAGGCTTTTAAAAACTCCCTGCCTGGTTCATTACTCAAAACCCCCATCATGGGTAAGACTAGCGACCTGACTGATGTCAAGAAGGCCATCATTGACACCCTCAAGCAAGAGGGTAAGACCCAGAAAGAAATTTCTCAACAAATAGGCTGTTCCCAGAGTGCTGTATCAAGGCACCTCAATGGGAAGTCTGTTGGAAGGAAACAATGTGGCAGAAAACGCTGTACAACGAGAAGAGGTGACCGGACCCTGAGGAAGATTGTGGAGAAGGACCGATTCCAGACCTTGGGGGACCTGAGGAAGCAGTGGACTGAGTCTGGTGTAGAAACATCCAGAGCCACCGTGCACAGGCGTGTGCAGGAAATGGGCTACAGGTGCCGCATTCCCCAGGTAAAGCCACTTTTGAACCATAAACAGCGGCAGAAGCGCCTGACCTGGGCTACAGAGAAGCAGCACTGGACTGTTGCTAAGTGGTCCCAAGTACTTTTTTCTGATGAAAGCAAATTTTGCATGTCATTCGGAAATCAAGGTGCAGAGTCTGGAGGAAGACTGGGGAGAAGGAAATGCCAAAATGCCTGAAGTCCAGTGTCAAGTACCCACAGTCAGTGATGGTGTGGGGTGCCATGTCAGCTGCTGGTGTTGGTCCACTGTGTTTCATCAAGGGCAGGGTCAATGCAGCTAGCTACAGTACACCAGACTCAGTCCACTGCTTCCTCAGGTCCCCCAAGGTCTGGAATCGGTCCTTCTCCACAATCTTCCTCAGGGTCCGGTCCCCTCTTCTCGTTGTACAGCGTTTTCTGCCACATTGTTTCCTTCCAACAGACTTCCCATTGAGGTGCCTTGATACAGCACTCTGGGAACAGCCTATTTGTTGAGAAATTTCTTTCTGGGTCTTACCCTCTTGCTTGAGGGTGTCAATGATGGCCTTCTTGACATCAGTCAGGTCGCTAGTCTTACCCATGATGGGGGTTTTGAGTAATGAACCAGGCAGGGAGTTTTTAAAAGCCTCAGGAATCTTTTGCATGTGTTTAGAGTTAATTAGTTGATTCAGAAGATTAGGGTAATAGGTCGTTTAGAGAACCTTTTCTTGATATGCTAATTTTTTGAGACAGGTTTTTGGGGTTATCAGGAGTAGTATGCCAAAATCATCAGTATTAAAACAATAAAAGACCTGACAAATTTCAGTTGGTGTGTAATGAATCTAAAATATATGAAAGTTTAATTGTAATCATTACATTATGTAAAATAATGAAATTTAGCACTATATGCTAATTTTTTGAGAAGGACCTGTATATGTCTATGTCATATGTATGTACTGTAAGTTTCCAACTCACTCAGCTGCGACGGAGGCAATCAAGACGCACTTTTATATCAAAAGTTCATCAGGTTTATTGCTCCATAAACCTCACAGTAACATACAGTATAATTCTTCAGTACTTCAGCTCGGTCCTGGAACCTCACTCTTCAGACACAGAGTCCTCTCTGTAATGTCCTGCCTGGACACATGGAAGTTTGTCCACACTGGTAGACTCCACAACACTCTCTTCAGACACAGAGACCTCTCTGTAATGTCCCACCTGGACACATGGAAGTCTGTCCACATGGGTAGACTCCCACATCACTCTCCCAGGTGCCAAACACACTCCATTACCTAGGTGTAACTCCACCCATAGGTGAGGTCAGGAATCAGGATCACATGGTTAGATCACATGGTCATGACCTCACCACAGGTCCTTTAGATACACACCATTACATACAGGTTTTATCCTAGGTATTCAGACACATACCCCTTGGGTGGGTTTGTAGGTGACTGGACCCGCCCAGCTCTCCAAGTCACCTGGAAGCCTCCCAATGTATAGCACAACTCTCAGCAGTAGATCTGCTGAACAAAACACGCCCAGGCTTCCATCACAGGGCCACCCACCTCTGCGATACATACCGTCCATCCATGACATGCCTCCATGCATATCCGAGGAGCATACACAGTGCCCCTAGCTGCATCAGGGGTCACTATACCACAGTACATATAAAATATCTATCTATTATATTATCTATGTATAACTATGAGATATTTATCCATCATCTACCTATAAATCATACACAGTATCTATTAATCATATTACAAATTAAGTAGATTAATTTAAAACATTTTTATAAACAAAATTCCTTGTAAAAATTTTATCACTATTACATAACAACTTTCCTTGAAGTGGTGTATTAATAACTTTCACTTTGACATGGGAGCGTTGCTTCACTCTCGAGAAAGCAACGTATAGCTGTCCATTCCCAAACACTGGTTCAGGTAAATAAATACCCACTCAATTGAGGGTCTGTCCTTTGGGATTGTTAATAGTCATTGCGAATGCAGGTTTTACTGGAAACTGTCATCTTCTTAATTTAAAGGGTAACCCAGTGTCAGAAGGACACAAACCTATGCATGGAATAAATACAATGTCCCCTTCGGCTTATCCAGTAATCACTTTAGCCTGTATGATGTTGGGGTGTAAGGCAGTGACAATCAGCCGAGTTCCATTGCAGAGGCCTTTGTTGATATTGAGGTTTCGCAGTAGCATGACAATGGTGCCAATTTTAAGTTGGAGCTGATGTGATGGCATTGCTGATGGCATCAGAGAATTTAAAAATTCCACTGGGTACTGTTCACGTTCATCATCGTCATCAGCATCCACAGATTTTTCGCTTGTATATACAACGTACTCGCCACTGATTCTGTCCATTATTTGAGAGTTGAGGTGTGCATCATTTTTTGGACAGAGTATTGCATATGATGCTGCAATGTTAACACTGTCTTTGTCTTTGGCATTTATGGTAATGTTTTGTCCAAAGATGTCAGTCACTAAACAGCCAGTGCACAACATGTCAGGAGGAATGTCTATGACATCATCTCCAAGGTTGTGTTCGTTTGACAGCTCACCATTTCCTAGTTTAAGCAACCAACTGCTGTATTCTGGATCACTGGAGAACATGTTGTTGAATAGCGGCAGTCTTATAAAGATTTTCCAGTGTTTTGAATATTTAACACAGGAGTCTACAATTTCTGTTCTTGTGGCATTAGTAAGTACAGGAAAGCATTGTTTGAATTCTCCTCCAAAAATGAAAACTTTACCATCAAAGGGTACATGATTTTTGTCAGCAACATGTGTTGTCATGACATCATGTAGAAGTCTATCAATGACATTCAAAGCATGGTTTTGTGCCATTGTGCACTCATCAATGGTAAAAAGTTTAGTATGTTGAAACTTTTTGGCAGCGTTGGTGTCACTTTTAATCCTTTAAACAGATGTTTCATTGATAGGAATTGGTATGCCGTAGAGAGAGTGCATTGTTCGACTTCCTCGTAGCAAGTTAACTGCTATTCCTGTTGTGGCTGCAGGTGAGACGTCTCCTTGTCCTCGTACATAATGTATGAGTAGATGGTATAGGTAGGTTTTTCCCTGCCACCAGGGCCATCAAAAAGAAGCACTTAGGTGTTAATGTGGTGTCTTTTAAAGCTTGAACTATGGCCTTGCAGGCAAAACGTTGCTCCTGATTCAGAGTTTCTTTCATCTCTGCAGCCCTTGTCAACTCATATTCCTTATCATAGTCATCGTGAGGCTGACTTTTTTTGTTTGCTGGTCGAGGTAAATTGAAATTATCAAAAGACTTCCCATGGATTAGCAGCACATCTTGCAAATCTTTCATAGCGTAGCCTAAACAATTGATGCAATTTTCTGTGTTATTGTGGTATCTGTGACAGTAGTCTTTTAAAAAAATGTTCCTTAACCCCTTAGTGACAGAGCCATTTTGCAGCTTAATAACCGGGCCAATTTTTACAGTTCTGACCACTGTCACTTTATGAGGTTATAACTCTGCAACGCTTTAACGAATCCAGCTGATTCTGAGATTGTTTTTTCATGACATATTGTACTTCACGTTAGTGTTAAAAAATTTTTTATATGACTTGCTTTTATTTATGAAAAAAACGGAAATATGGCGAAAATTTTGAAAATTTCGCAATTTTCAAACTTTAAATTTTTATGCCCTTAAATCAGAGAGATATGTCACACAAATTTCTTAATAAATAACATTTCACACATGTCTACTTTACATCAGCACATTTTTGGGAACAAAATTTTCTTTTGTTACGAAGTTATAAGGGTTAAAATTTGACCAGTGATTTCTCATTTTTACAACACCACATCACATTTGAAGTCACTTTGAGGGGTCTATATGATAGAAAATACCCAAAAGTGACACCATTCTAAAAACTGCACCCCTCAAGGTGCTCAAAACCACATTCAAGAAGTTTATTAATCCTTCAGGTGCTTCACAGGAGCTGAAGCAATGTGGAAGGAAAAAATTGACACTTAACTTTTTTTGCAAAAGCTTTACTTCGGAACCAATTTTTTTTATTTTCACAAGTGTTAAAAGAAAAAATGAACCACAAAATTTGTTGTGTAATATCTCCTGAATACGCCGATACCTCATATGTGGGGGTAAACCACTTTTTGGGCGCACGGCAGAGGTCGCAAGGGAAGGAGCGCCGTTTGACTTTTTCAACGCAGAATTGGCTGGATGCCATGTCGCGTTTATATAGCCCCTGATGTGCCTAAACAGTGGAAACAACCCACAAGTGACCCATTTTGGAAACAAGACCCCTTAAGGAACGTGGTGAGCACTTTGAACCTCCAAGTGCTTCACACAAGTTTATAACGTAGAGCCGTGAAAAAAAAACATTTTTTTTCCACAAAAATGATCTTTTTACCCCAATTTTTATTTTCCCAAGAGTAACAAGACCGCAAAAGTTTTTGTGCAATTTGTCCTGAGCATGCCGATACCCATGTAGGGATATGTGGGGTAAACCACTTTTTGGGCGCACGGCAGAGGTCGCAAAGGAAGGAGTGCCATTTGACTTTTTCAACGCAGAATTGGCTGGATGCCATGTTGCGTTTAGAGAGCCCCTGATGTGCCTAAACAGTGGAAACCCCCAACAAGTGACCCCATTTTGGAAACTAGACCCCTTAAGGAACTTATCTAGATGTGTGGTGAGCACTTTGAACCTCCAAGTGCTTCACACAAGTTTATAACGTAGAGCCGTGAAAATAAAAAATCATATTTTTTCCACAAAAATGATCTTTTCACCCCAATTTTTATTTTTCCAAGGGTAACAAGACCCCAAAAGTTTTTTTGCAATTTGTCCTGAGCATGCCGATACCCATATGTTGGGGTAAACCACTTTTTGGGCGCACGGCAGAGGTGGCAAAGGAAGGAGCGCCGTTTGACTTTTTCAACGCAGAATTGGCTGGACGCCATGTCGCATTTGTAGAGGCCCTGATGTGTCTAAACAGTGGAAACCCCCCACAAGTGACCCCATTTTGGAAACTCGACCCCCTAAGGAACTTATCTAGATGTATGGTGAGCACTTTGAACCCCCAAGTGCTTCACAGAAGTTTATAACGCCCGGGCGTGAAAATAAAAAATCATATTTTTTCCACAAACCTGATCGTTTAGTCCCCAATTTTTTTTTCCCAAGGGTAATAGGAGAAATTAGACCACAGGGCTTGGAAGGGAAGCAGCGCCGTTTGACTTTTTCAAACCAAAATTGGCTGGAATTGAGATTGGACACCATGTCGCGTTTGGAGAGCCCCTGATGCGCCTAAACAGTGGAAACCCCCACAAGTAACACCATTTTGGAAACTAGACCCCCTATGGAACTTATCTAGATCTGTTGTGAGCACTTTGATCCCCAAAGTGTTTCACAAAAGTTTATAATGCCTGGGTGTGAAAAAAAACAAAAAACAATTTTCCACAAAAATGATTTTTTAGTCCCAAATTTTTGATTTTTCACAAGGAAATTGGACCCCAAAAGTTGTTGTCCTATTTGTCCTGAGTACGCTGATACCAAATATGTGGGGGGGGAACTGTTTGGGCGCACGGCAGGGCTTGGAAAGGAAGTAATAACATTTTGGAATGCAGACGTTGATGGGGGTCATGTTCCGTTTCCAGTGCCCCAGATGTGCCTAAACAGTGGTACACCCCCACAAGTGACCCCATTTTGGAAACTAGACCCCTAAGGAACTTATCTAGATGTGTGGTGAGCACTTTGAACCCCAAAGTGCTTCACAGAAATTTATAAACGCAGAGCCGTGAAAATAAAAAAATTTTTTTTCCTCAAAAATGATTTTTTTAGCCAGCTATTTTTTATTTTCCAAGAGAAATTAGAACCCCAAAATTGGTGTGCAATTTGTCATGAGTACGCTGATACCCCATATGTTGGGGTAAACCACTGTTTGGGCGCACAGCACGGCTCGGAAGGGAGGGAGCGCCATTTGACTTTTTGAACGTCACGTCGTGTTTGGAGACCCCCTGATGTGCCTAAATAGTGGAAACCCCTAAATTCTAGCTCCATCCCTAACCCCAACACACTCCTATCCCTAATCCCAACCCTAATCCTAATCCCAACCCTAATTCCAACCCTAATTGTAACCCTAACACTAATTGTAGCCCTAACCCTAATTGCAACCCTAACCCTAATTGTAACCCTAACCCTAATTATAACTCGACTGCGGTAACTTCCACAGCTGAGGTTGTGCACTCAAGAGCCGCCAACCTACCCTCCAGCTGCTGGATGTCCCGCAGTAGATGCTGGTTATCCGCCATTTTACTAGCCAGACCCTGGCGCTAGTATTATGTTAGGGTCTGCGGAACACACCTAATAGATATAGTAGGTGTCCTCCGTGCAGGCGAAGCCCGCTGCTAGTAAGATGGCGAAAATAGCGAACTCTGTTATCCCGCAGAATCGCCAAAATAAACACCGTAGCGCTGTGGCAGTAAGTGCGAACTCTGTTAATCCCTAGAGCCGCTAACGGGAATTCCACAGCGCTATATGGCGATAGGTGCGAACTCACTTAGCTTCAGTGAGCCGCAAAGTAAAACGCTAGGGCGCTGAACCAGCGTTATAAAGCGAACCCTGTTGCGTCACAAAGTCGCTGAGAAAAAGACTGTGTCCTGTTAACACCACAGGGATACACAGATAACTGCTGTGCGGATAGCAGTCCGTGATCATGCAGACAGCAACGCAATCAAGCAATCTCCTCACCGGAGAAGCCGGTATTCTAGGTGCTTGTTTCAGCCGAGCCCTAACCACCAATGAAACTGTTCCAGAACACCAGTAGTCACAGGACCTTCCAGGCGGACCAATAGGAGCCGCTGCAGTACCTGAGCATGTGACCCCCGATCTCCAATGAGAGATCTCACCCTGTGCATGCTCAGAAGGGGAAAACAAGGACTTTGTCCTAAAGACGTCTGCTCGCCGCTAACCAGTACTGGCCACAATAGCAGAGCCTGGAGAGGCAGCAGTAATCCTCTGCACACTGTTAGACTGGGTGAGACGCTGGGACCAACGTCTAAGCTGAGCAGAGTCCCTTGCGGCTGGAGACGAATGGGAGACCGCAGCCGGGATGGCTCGAGATTCTCCTTGTGCAGAAGCGGGAACTTGACCCCTAACATTACCCCCCTCCTAGGGCCCCCCCTTCTCTGGGCCTTGCTACGCTCAAAGGCAGCGATGAGCTGCGGATCATGAACATGCTCGGCAGGCTCCCAGGACCTATCCTCAGGCCCATAACCCCTCCAATCCACCCAAAAATGTTTTTTGCCCCGTACCACCTTGCACCTTACAATGGCGTTCACCTCGTAATCGTCCGAAGACGAACCCGACGTCCCGGCAGATGACTCAGGCAACCGGGAGATGACCACGGGTTTTAGGAGGGACACATGGAAGGTGTCGGAGATACCAAGGCGAGGCAGAAGGGCCAAATGGTAAACCACAGGGTTCACCTGCTCGAGAACCTTGAAGGGACCCAAATAGTGGGGTGCCAACTTAGTGGATTCCACCCGTAACCTGATGTTTCGGGCGGAGAGCCACACTAGGTCGCCAGGAGCAAATGTCGGAGCGGGATGCTGATGGGCATCGGCAGCAGACCTCATCCTCTCCTTGGAAGCCTGAATGGCATCCTGGGTGCGGTCCCATATGTCCCGTGCCTCCACAGCCCAGTCTGCCACCCTGGAGTCGGCGGAAGCCACGGGCATGGGCACCGGTACCCGCGGATGCTGACCGTAATTTAAGAGGAATGGGGTCTGTCCGGTGGAGTCAGCCATAGCATTGTTTAGCGCGAACTCCACCCACGGGAGCAAGGATGCCCAGTCATTCTGCCTGGCAGAGACAAAATGTCGCAAATAGGTGACCAAGGTCTGGTTGGCCCTCTCTACCAACCCATTCGTCTCGGGATGATATGCAGAGGAGAGGTTCAGCTCAATGCAGAGTAGATGACACAACTCTCTCCAGAACCGAGACACAAATTGGGGACCTCGATCGCTGACAATCTTGTCTGGCATACCGTGTAGACGGAAGATGTGTCTAATAAATAATGCTGCCAAGGCCCGTGCAGAAGGTAACCGTGGTAGCGGCACTAAGTGCACCATTTTGGAGAAGTGGTCGGTGATCACCCAAATGATAGTGCAACCCCGAGACTTGGGTAAGCCCACCACAAAGTCCATCCCGACCATCTCCCAGGGCCTGTCTGCCACCGGCAAAGGAAAAAGTAAACCAGCTGGCTGTTGTCGAGGGGACTTGTTCCTGGTGCAGAAGACACACGCCTGAACATACTCCCTGACGTCACGGGGACCATATGTGGCCACCAGTATGTCCTCGCCAATAACTCAGTTGTCCTCTTTGCCCCAAAGTGTCCACCCACCCTGGATGAGTGTGCCCAAGAGAGTACCTCCGGTCGCAAATTAGTGGGCACAAAAGTCTTGCCAGGAGGCACAGACTCTAGCGAAACCGAGGCTACAGTTCTCAGGCTCTCTTCGGGGACAATAAGCCGAGGCTCCTCATCCTCCTCCTCTGATGACACTAAGGAGCGAGAGAGAGCGTCGGCCCAAACATTCTTCTCACCGGAGAGAAAATGGAGGGTGAAGTGGAACCGAGAGAAGAATAGGGACCATCTGGCCTGGCGAGAATTTAGCCACTAAGCCGTTTGCAAATATACCAAGTTTTTGTGGTCGGTGAAGACTTGGAAGGGAAAACGAGCCCCCTCCAGAAGATGTCTCCATTCAGAGAAGGCCAACTTCATAGCCAGCAACTCCCTGTCCCTGATGGAATAATTCCTCTCTGCTGGTGTAAAGGTCTTAGAAAAGAAGAAGCAGGGATGCTTCCGACCTTGAGCATCCTTTTGATAAAGGACTGCTCCAGCACCAACAGAAGAGGCGTCCACCTCTAAAATAAACGACTTATCAACATCAGGGCGATGTAATATGGGAGCACTGGCAAAATGCGACTTGATGGAAGAGAACGCCTTGGAGACCTCCTCAGACCACAACTTGGATTTGCTCCCTTCTTGGTGAGGGCTACCAAAGGAGCTACCAAAGTCGAGAAATGGGGAATGAACTGGCGATAATAATTAATGAACCCCATAAAGCGCTGCACCGCTTTAAGAGAATGGGGTTCTTACCAGTCCATTACAGCCTGTAGTTTGGCAGGATCCATAGCCAATCCCTGGGCAGAGATGATATAGCCCAGGAAAGGTAAGGACTCCTGCTCAAACACACATTTCTCCAGCTTGGCATAGAGGGAGTTTGCCGTAAGAGGTCGAAGACTTTGTTGACATCCCTCCGGTGAGAGTCTATATCTGGTGAAAAGATGAGAATATCATCCAGATAGACTACTACAGAGGTGGAGAGCATATCCCGGAAGATATCATTGACAAAGTCTTGGAAAACAGCGGGAGCATTACAGAGCCTGAAGGGCATCACCAGGTATTCATAATGCTCATCTCTGGTATTAAAAGCTGTCTTCCACTCGTCCCCCTCACGGATGCGAATTAGGTTATAGGCACCACGTAGATCAAGCTTGGTAAATACTCTTGCTCCTCGGAGCCTATCAAAGAGCTCAGAGATTAGGGGCAACGGGTACTTATTCTTGACGGTGATGGCGTTAAGACCCCTGTAGTCAATACATGGACGTAATTCTCCGTTCTTCTTTTGCACAAAGAAGAACCCCGCCCCTGCTGGTGACACCGACTTCCTAATGAACCCTCTTGCCAGATTTGAATATACTGGGACATGGCCTCCGTCTCAGGAAGCGAGAGGGGGTAGCATCTCCCCGAGGAGGTTCTGCTCCAGGCAAGAGATCAATAGGACAGTCGTAGGGGCGATGAGGTGGAAGAGTCTCCGCCGCCTTCTTGGAGAAAACGTCTGCATATGACCAATAACACTGAGGAAGAGAAGTGAGATCTACGGGTATCTCTGTGGTAGTGACCTGAACGCACTCCCTGACACACCTGCCTCTACATGAATCACCCCAACCCAGTATTCTCCCAGAGGACCACTCAATATGGGGAGAGTGGTAACGGAGCCAAGGTACTCCCAGCAACACCTCGTCTATTCCCTCGGGCAGGACAAGAAAATATATACTCTCCTGATGGGAAGGGGACATAGATAAAGTGAGAGGGTTAGTCTGGTGGGTGATTTGTGAGGGCAGAGTTGATCCATTCACTACTTCGCACAGTCACTGGTTTGGCGAGCATCACCAGAGGTATAGTGTGGCGGAGAGCAAATACAGAGGACATGAAATTCCCCTCGGCTCCAGAATCCACACAGAGCTCAGCGGTGAGCGTGGATGGACCTACAGTAATAGTCCCCTTAAAGGACAACTTTGTGGAAAATGCCACAGTGTCTAGTGAACCTCCTCCCAAGGTCACTAGATGCAACCGTTTTCCCGACCGCTGTGGACATTTGTTGGCATAATGTCCTACCTGCTGGCAGATGTTACAGACCACGGGTACTCGAGCGGCCCGGGACTTAGGTCCCGCTCGAGAAACCTCCATGGCCTCACGGGAGTCGGGCGCCTGGCTGGATTCTAGTGGTCTGGCGAAGGTGGGAGCCAGCCGGAACCTCTGCCTACACTGGGTCCACTCCAACCTCCGCTCGTGAAAACGGAGGTCGATGCGGGTAGATATGGCAATAAGCTTCTCCAGTGTGGCAGGGAATCTCCCTCGTAGCCAAGGCGTCTTTCACATGGCCCCTAGTCCTCTCCAAAACACGGGAATGAGGACTTTATCCGGCCAGTCCAACTCCGAGGACAGAGTCTGAAATTGTACATCAAAACAGCTGACCAAGGACGAACCCTGTGAACTTGCCAGAATTGGAGCGCCGCATCGTGGGTAACCTGAGGTCCTAGAAAGACCTTTTTTAGAGCCTCCAGAAAACGAGGAGCACTCCGCACCACACGGTCGTCACGATCCCACAGCGGGGTGGCCCACTCCAACGCTCTGCCCGACAGAAGAGATATTACAAAGCCCACTTGTGCCCGATCCATGGGGAAACGTGCAGCCAGAAGCTCGAGTTGCATAGAGCACTGACTCAAGAATCCCCGACATTGCTTGCTGTCACCAGCAAACTTGTCTGGAAGTGGGAGTTGGGATATTGTGGGGGCAGAGGTGGCAGTGGACACACTGGCTGCAGCCACGCTAGCAGCCTGAACAGCGACTGCGGCAACATCCACAGCTGAGGTTGTGCGCTCAAGAGCCACCAACCTACCCTCCAGCTGCTGGATGTCCCGCAGTAGACGCTGGTTATCCGCCATTTTACTAGCCAGACCCTGGCGCTAGTATTATGTTAGGGTCTGCGGAACGCACCTAATAGATATAGTAGAGAGGTGCGTTCACAGCCCGGGGTCCACGTGCAGGCGAAGCCCGCTGCTAGTAAGATGGCGAAAATGGCGAACTGTGTTATCCCGCAGAATCGCTAAAATAAACGCCGTAGCGCGCTGTGGCAGTAAGTGCGAACTCTGTTATTCCCCAGAGCCGCTAACGGGAATGCCACAGCGCTATATGGCGATAGGTGCGAAATCACTTAGCTTCAGTGAGCCGCAAAGTAAAACGCTAGGGCGCTGAACCAGCGTTATAAAGCGAACCCTGTTGCGTCACAGAGCTGCTGAGAACGCAATCAAGCAATCTCCGCATCGGAGAAGCCGGTATTCTAGGGGCTTATTTCAGCCAAGCCCTAACCACTTGCACTCAAATCTCCTCACCGGAGGTGCCAGTATTCTAGGGGCTTATTTCAGCCGAGCCGTAACCACATGCATGCATGATCACACTGGTGCAAAGCACATAATGCAATTGATACTAGCGCATGGCGGCCCAGCCATGCCACCCTTTTATAGTAACAGCTACAGGACCTGCCAGAAACATGGACCAATGAAACTGTTCCAGAACACCAGTAGTCACAGGACCTTCCTGGCGGACCAATAGGAGCCGCTGCAGTACCTGAGCATGTGACCCCCGATCTCCAATGAGAGATCTCACCCTGGGCATGCTCAGAAGGGGAAAACAAGGACTTTGTCCTAAAGACGTCTGCTTGCCGCTAACCAGTACTGGCCACAATAGCAGAGCCTGGAGAGGCAGCAGTAATCCTCTGCATACTGTTAGACTGGGTGAGATGCTAGGACCAACTTCTAAGCTGAGCAGAGTCCCCTGCGGCTGGAGACGAATGGGAGACCGCAGCCGGGATGGCTTGAGATTCCCCTTGTGCAGAAACGGTAACTTGACCCATAATGTACTTTTAGGAGAATGAATTAATATTTTTTTGAATCTGCCGCCAGGCAGATTCGGTGGGCGCACTGCGCATGCACCTGCCATTTTTTTTTACAGGAAGAAGACCCGGGAGCCTGGGACCTGCCGGAGGACGGAGGACACTTTTTGCGGTCGCCGTTATACTCAGTTTAACGGCGATTGCGACACCGGGGTCGGTAACTACCGACCCGGATCATGTTCTCTGGGGTCTCGGCTACCCTCCCGAGACCCCAGAGAAAATTGCCCACCCCCCGGCAGATCACGGCGGGCGCATTGAGCATGCGCCCGCCATTCAAGATGTCGGCGCCCACCGGAGGAGGCAGGTGGGCCCGGGGGCCACAAGGTGCAGATTGGGGGCCACAAGGGGGGATCGGGGACCCTTTTTCTCTGTCCTCTGATGTCCGATGACATCAGAGGACAGAGAAATTAAATGACACATCAGATTTTTTTTTTTGTTGCGATCGCCGTTATAGGGTTAATAACGTCGATCGCAACATCGGGTCGGTAAAAACCGACCCGATTCATGTTCTCTGGGGTCTCGGCTACACCCGGTAGCCGAGACCCCAGAGAAAATGCGCCTCTGGGGGGCGCTATTCACTTTTTCCACAGCGCCTTTAATTAACGGCGCTGTGGTTTAAGTACCCTTAATGACCGCCATTAAAAGGCGTATCGGCGGTCGTTAAGGGGTTAAACTCATTCCACAACTCTAGGGGATTAGTAGGTGGACTGAAAACACAGATGTAAGCTAACATCTCCTGAAGTTTTGTAGGCATGTTCAGAACGGTGTCATCTATTTTAGTATTTTTCCAGAATCCCAAGAAGCAACCTCCTGGATTACAAACTGAGAGAGGACAACAACAGGGTACCTCTGTGGTCACATACAACCCCCACATGAGCATCCTAAGGAAAATTGGTGCTGATCTCCAACCCATATTCCACAGAGACCACAAATTGAAAGACATATTCCCAGAACTACCACTCCTCTCCTACAAACAGCCCCCTAACTTAAGGAATCTCCTTGTCAGAAGTGTCCTCTTGTCACCATCAGTGACTGGCACATTCCCATGTAACAACAAAAAATGCAAAACTTGTACCCACATATTACCAACAAATACAGTCCGTGTACCAAACACAAATCAGGACTATAAGGTCATGGGTTCCTTTTCATGTACGTCCTCCAATGTGGTGTACATGATACAATGCACAAGGTGCCCTGGAGCTATCTATGTTGGGGAAACCATGCAAAAACTACAAACAAGGATGAATCTACACAGACATACGATCAGGAATGAAATGGACACGCCTGTGGGAAAACATTTCTCTGGAACTGGACATTGTATGACAGACTTAAAAGTCTTAATACTAAAAGGTCATTTTAAGGATGACAGGGAGAGAAAAATATGGGAATTCAAACTTATTAGGATGTTCAATACTTTGACACTAGGACTCAACTTAACACCTGGTTATATGGTTCACTACATAGACACAGTTCACACCTTCACCAGAAGGACTCCAGATAGTAACACATTCCCACCAGCTCTCCATTTGTAAGATAATGCTAATTCGATTTCCTTTGAAGGCATCACACCTCCCAGGTCTTGAACAAATTTCCTACTATAGTAAGCATCTGATGTGTCTTTCTTATTATTTCAAATGTAATCTTGCCTGAAGAAGGAGCCACTGTGCTCTGAAAGCTAGCGAACATATAATTTTCTGGTTAGCCAATAAAGGTATCACCTTAAGAATGCTCTTGTCATAATTGGACGGAAAAGTATTTTTCAGACACTGTCATTTATTAATAATCCTAGTGCTAATGCAGCATCTTTAAATATTTGATGTGTTACACCATTTATGGATTTAATGCTCTCAAAACTTGTTGGGCCTTTTACATGCAATAATCACAAACGTAAATAATATCGTTCTTGGTCTTTCACACTAACTGTATACATTCTTCCAATTACTTTTTCGCCTCATCACTTTCTGGGTTCCCATGTGCCTTGTTTCCAAACATAGTGCTCAGGAATTTCTCGGTAGTAATATTGATGTGCATTTAGGTCAATCTTATTAAGGTTGAAGTGTGGAATTATTATGGAGCTTTTGTTGAATGTTGTCAATGGGAACGTCTTCATGAAAATATAGTGGCTGAGAGTTAGGCATGTGTACCACTAGGAGAATGATGGCATGAGATTGTTTATGTATTGGAAAAGCAAATATTCTCCATGCAGCTTCTGGCGCACTGATGTATCTCGAATTAACAAATTGGCTTGTTTCATCATGTTTGATGTCTCTTTGAGTTATTTCAATATTAGCCTTGTCGTGTCCTTTGTATACATATTTAAACAAATATTTTACACTTTGGATGGAAGCACAGATTTCCACATTAATGTGGCAGTTGCATTTTTTGAGCAAACAGCGGTTATATGGAACAAGCCATGAATTATCAATTGTCTTTGAACGATGGTCGTATGTTCTCCCAATGTTTCTGCGGTAACTTGAATAGCCATCCTTTCTTTGATGGTATATTCTTGGTATTTTTTTGGAAACCTTTGGAACACTTCCCATTATCCATACAGGGAGCGTTAGGATTGGCTTCTCCACAGGGACCATGAATCATGTTCTTAGTAACAATGCTGTGGAGCTGAGGGTATTTTGTTTCATCGGGAATTTCTGCCCATACTATATTGTTCATGTCCTCTTCAGTTCTTATTTTTGAATTACTTTCAAGGATTACTAAAATATGTGCGTGTGGCAGACAGCGCTTTTGAAACTCGATGACATGGACGGCTGTGGTGACCTCTCCAAATAAGCCATTGTTGATGTCCGCTAATAGGGAATCAAGTTTAATTTTAAAAACACGTGCCATCAATAGAGATGAGTGACTTTGCCTTTTTTAATGTCGAGTCGGGTTTCGTGAAACCCGACTTTCTCAAAAGTCGAGTCGAACGAAATCGGCCGACTATCTCGAAAAGTCGGAGGTCCGACTGAAACGCGAAACCCAATGCAAGTCAATGGGGAAGCAAAGTCGGCAGGGAGTGGAGGACAGTAAACACACCTACAGTGCCCATTTCAATGCCAACGACATCAATTCTTATTACTTAAGCTTGGCAACCTTAATTTACTTTATAATAATAGTTATGCATTGAAAACTGGGGGTTATTTGGTTAAAGTTGTGGGGGGGTAGGGCTGGCTCCAGGTTTTTGTGTGCCCCGGGCGAAAGAGTGTCAGTGGGCCCCTTTAACACATACCACAATTCATGATGTTCCGATACGGCACAGAAATATAGGTATAGTACAATGACAGATGCTTCACTTCTTACATTACATGACTGATATCTATTTTAAATTCTACAATAGCTCAAAAACCGGACAGTATATTCCACCATACAGTATTATGGCCACCACTTAGTGCGCCATACAGAATAATGAGCCCCATATATTGCTCCATACAGAATAATTGGTCCCATATAATGTTCCTTCCAGTATATGATGAGCTCCACATAATGCTACAGTATATGATGGTCTCCATATAATGTGCCATATAGTATAGGACGGTCCCCATAGAGTATAATGAGCCCCACATATTGCTCCATACAGTATAATGAGTCGCATATAAAGCTCCATACAGTATATGATGGGCCCCATATATTGCTCCATACAGAATGGGCTGCATATAATGCTCCATACAGAATAGGCCCCATATATGCTCCATATGATGCTCTATACCCTATATGATGCCCCATAAATAATAATTATAATGGGCCCCATATGATGCTCCAGTGTATAATGGGCCCCATGGATGATGCTCCAGTGTATGGGCCTATATAATGCTCCATATATGATGGGCCCCATTTATAATGCTCCAGTGTATAATGGGCCCCATATATGATGCTCCAGTGTATGATGGGCCCCATGGATGATGCTCCAGTGTATGATGGGCCTATATAATGCTCCATATATGATGGGCCCCATTTATAATGCTCCAGTGTATAATGGGCCCCATATATGATGCTCCAGTGTATGATGGGCCCCATATATAATGCTCCAGGGTATAATGGGTTCCGTATATGATGTTCCAGTGTATGATGGGCCTATATAATGCTCCATATATAATAAGCCCCATTTATAATGCTCCAGTGTATAATGGGCCCCGTATATAATGCTCCATATATAATGGGCCCCATTTATAATGCTCCAGTGTATAATGGGCCCAGTTTATGATGCTCCAGTGTATGATGGGCCCCATTTATAATGCTCCAGTGTATGATAGGCCCCATGTGATGCTCCAGTATATGATGGGCCCCATGGATGATGCTACAGTGTATGATGGCCCCCATTTATAGTGCTCCAGTGTATGATGGGCCCCATGGATGATGCTCCAGTGTATGATGGGCCTATATAATGCTCCATATATAATGAGCCCCTTATGATGCTCCAGTATATGATGGGCCCCATGGATGATGCTCCAGTGTATGATGGGCCCCATTTATAATGCTCCAGTGTTTGATGGGCCCTATCTATGATGCTCAAGTGTATGCTGTGCCCCATATATAATTCTCCAGTGTGTAATGCTCCCCATATATTGCTCCAAACATTAAAAAAAATGAAATACCTCTCCTCGCTGGGCACTGCTCTACTCTGGACTCCTCAGCGTCGCCCTCTTCCAGCTCTCTGCACTTGGACTGTTCAGGCAGAGGGCGTACAGACGTGATGTCATCGCGCTCTCTGACCTGAATGTCACTGTCAGGATACGTGGAAAGATGTCACAGCGGTGGATCAGGGAGAGGTAAGTATTGCAAGAGCTGGGGCCTTGAGCAAGCAGGGGAGGCCCACTTGTGGGCGACGGCACTGGCACAGGGCCCCTCATAGTACACCAGTGTGTTTGACGGCGAGTGGGCCCCCCACAGTCAGAGACACCGGCGTACTATGAGGGGCCCTGTGCCAGTGCGGTTGCCCATGAGTGGGCCCCCCCACCTGCTCAGGGCCCCAGCACTTGCCCGTGTGCGCCAGGTGCTGACGGCGGCCCTGGGTGGGGTACAGCCCAGTTAAGGAGGTGGAAAAACTGGCATAAGTTGAGGTGTGGGCTGGACGTTCAGCAGCTGCAATTGGAGGAATTGGAGAAGTCGGAGGAAGACGAGGACAAAGCGAGCCATTTTGCTGGCAACCTATGTGTCATCAGGGGAAGGTGATACAAAATCCTTTGAAACCCAGGCATGGATCATTTTAATGAAGGTGAGATCACCAACATGTTGTGTCGACAGCTGGGTTCTTCTTTCTGTCAGGATTGATCCAGCTGCACTGAAGACTCTTTCTGATAGCACACTACCAGCAGGGCAAGCGAGCTCCTGTAAGGCATATTGTGCCAATTCAGGCCAGGTGTCCAGTTTACAGGCCCAGTAGTCAAAGGGCAATGAACTGTGGGGGAGAACATCGATAGGGGAGGAGAGGTAATTTTGAAACATAGTTGACAACTGCTGTCTCCTGTCTGTTGCTATCGATTCAGTATTACCAGTCGTGTGAGCATTACTCGAGAAATCAGTCCACAACATGGTCATGAAACCCCTATCTCCAACGCCACTTCGGCTGTGTGCACCACGAACACCTCTTCCATTTGGCCCAGTACGGCTCGTGGTAGAACCTGCACCACTGCTGTGTGCTGGGAATGCCTCTAACAAACGGTTAACTAGAGTTGCTTGTTCGCCAATATTAGCTCTAGGTTCTCCTGTGGCATGATGTTCTGTAATTTGCCTTTATAGTGTGGATCGAGGATGCTGGCCAACCAGTAGTCATCATCCTTTATAACTTTGGCAATGCGGGGGTACCTTTTTAGGATCCACAAGACATAATCACACATGTGGGCCAATGATCCAGGTGTCAATGATGCACTGACAGTGGTGGGTGGAGGAGCACTTTCTGCCAAATCCACATCCCTCAAGTCACGTACAAACCATGTACCTGACCTTGGCAAGCCAACATTTTCTCTTTCCCCCTGAGAAGCATCCTCCTTCCCAAAATAATCATCCCCCTCATCCTCCTCTTCTTCCTCCACCTCATCCAGGACAATTCCCTGACCAGACAATGCCTGACTGTCATCAAGGCTTCCCTCCTCCTCCTCCTCTTCCTCCTCCGCTGCAGACGCCTGTGCGTCAAAGTTTGCATGAGCAGACGCATAAGTGGGATGCTCATGCTTATGATGGCGTCGTCTGCGCTTACCAGCCGTGTACATTCCTCAAAACACTGAAGGACTTTACAGAGGTCTTTCAGCTTTGACCACTGCACACCCGACAACTCCATGTCTGCCCTCAAACTGCATGCCTGTGTATCCTCCCACAAATGCATTACAGCCTGCCTCTGTTTGCACAGCCTCTCAACCATGTGCATGGTGGAGTTCCACCTTGTTGCAATGTCTATGATAGGCGGTGCTTGGGGAGATGAAGCGATCGCTGCAGCCTCTGCATACGACTGGAGTCTACGGGCGAGCGACGGATGTGCGAGCACAGTCTTCACACTTTATGGAGCAGGGCTGTTAACTCTGGATAATTATTTAGGAAGCACTGCACAACCAGGTTCAAGGTGTGAGCCAGGCAAGGAATGTGTCTCAGATTTTGCCAGGGCCATGGCCGCCACAAAATTACGGCCTTTATCACTGACTACCTTGCCTGGCGCAAGATGCAGACTGCCCAGCCATGACTCAGTTTCTCGCTGCAAGTAGTTGGCCATTACGTCCGCGGTGTGTCTATTGTTGCCCAAAGACATCATCTTTAAAACAGCCTGCTGATGCTTACCACTAGCTGTTCAATAGTGGGACACCTTGTGTGCAACACTGGCAGCTGCGATGGAGTGCTCGTACGACTGCACTCTGTCGACAAGCTTTCGCTTCTGGAGGAGGAGGAGATGGAGGGTCGAACGCCTACAGCCAACTGTTGCCTATACCGTGGGTTAGGCAGCACTGTCCCACTGCCGTTGTCCCCTGTGGACTCTGCATTGTTTGAGTGGAAAATGCTGTCTTTCACATGCAGGTGAAGGGCAGGGATGGCTTTTATAGAAAAGAAGTGCCGACTGGGTAGGTCATAGCGTGAGACAGCGTAGGCCATGAGCTCTCTGAACGCTGCACTTTCAACCAAACGGAAGGGCATCATCTCTAATGAGATCACTTTGACAATGTAGGCGTTCAAAGCCAGTGTACGCGGATGAGAGGATGAGTACTTTCTTGTCCTACTCAGAGTGTCTGCTAAGGTGAGCTGTACTTGAGAGCTGCATATGGGTGAACTAGCGGTGGACATGATGGACTGAGAGGGGGTTGGTGATGGTGATGGTGGTGGTGGTGGTGGTGATGGCCTAGATTCAGTCTTTGGTTGCAAAAACATTGTGATTCCATGACTGCTTTGGCCTTGCGACAACACCTCGACATTTTTTCCTGGTGGTGTGCTAACCGGTGGCTTACAGTGGGGGAAGCGATGGAGCTTTGCTGGCTACCTTCAGTTGGAGCAGGTGCACATGTGCTACCTGAGGTTTAGTAGTCCGTCCACGCTTGCAAGTGCATGTTGATTAAATGTCTAAACATGCAACTGGTATTCAAATTTCTGAGATTTTTCCCTCGGCTAAAGGTCCTTCCGCACTTCTTACAGATAACTTTTGCCTCATCAATAGGATTTTTGTCAAAAAAGTGCCACACTGGTATTATGGTATAAATTTTCAGGGCTTACACGCTGTGCTAATTTGACCGTCTGGTCAAGCTGTCCTGCAACTCTTTTTGTTTTTTTTAAGACTTTTTTGTACTGCTACTGGCCTGCCAGATAACCGCTGCTGCGATGTTGATGCCTGCTACGGATCCTTCTCCTCTTCTGAGCTATTGCCAGCGGCACCCTCTTCCCCCAATGGATGCCAATCCGGGTCAACAACTGGGTCATCCATCACCTCCTCTTCAATTTCATCTGCACCTTCCTCTGTATCACAGTGTAAGGTGGTATAGTATGCTGGAAGGGGCACCTGAGTTTCATCAGGGTCAGATTCTGGCTCAGTAGTCTGCGAGGGCAATGTAGTACTCTGGGTGAATGTACCAGCAGAATCATCTAGCAGTGGCTGTGCATCAGTGCTCTCCATGTCAGATTCATGTTGGACTGGGGAATTCAAGATTTGACTTGATAACCCAGGCATGGTATGTGAAAAGAGCTCCATGGAGTAATCTGAAGTGTGGCCTGCTGCATCCTTCACTTTTGATGGGGGTGAAGGACACAAGGAAAGGTGTTGTTCCTAACCAGGAGCCTGCACTGTTGACTCAGTGCTTGCATTTTTTGAAACTTCAGAAGAGGAGGCGATAGAGCTGTAGGCTGTTTCGGCAATGTAAGCCAAAATCTGTTCCTGATGCTCCGGCTTTAAAAGTGGTTTACCTACTCCCAGAAAAGGGAGCCTTCCAGGCCTTCTGGAGCCAGACGATGACGCAGGCTCAACACCTCCTGCCTTAGGTGCTATTGTGCTTTTGGCACTACCAGCAGATGCACCACCACCACCATAAGTACCAGCTGGCCCCCCACCCCACGTCCGCGGCCTCTTCCACCATACATCCTCATGTTTGGGAAAATGTACTCATAATATCAGCAGATATATGGTACTGTATCAGAAGCATACAGCTGTATACAGTGAAGGGGAAAATTCTAAATCTAAGTCTATATTTCGAGAGTATAGATAATGAAACGTGTGCACAGCCGGATATAGTGGTGCCCAGTTAGGTTCCCAAACCAGAATATATGGAGTAAAACTAGGCACTCAACTTAATGCTCAAAAAGAAAAGATGATTTTATTGTGATCCAAAATTGGATGGTTTTCCAATGTGTGTGCCACACACATTGGAAAACCATCCAATTTTGGATCACAATAAAATCATCTTTTCTTTTTGAGCATTAAGTTGAGTGCCTAGTTTTACTCCATATATTTCGAGAGTAACACCCAGATGCTCACAGGCTCAGTACGGATTAGACCAGAATATAAAAAGCAGAAAAAGGGTACTGTATCAGAAGCGTACAGCTGTATACTGTCTAGGGATAATTGTAAATCTCCATATATATTTCCAGAGTCAGACACAGACTCTCACAGGCTCAGTATGGATTACACCAGAATTTAAAAAGCAGAAAAAGGGTAATGTATCCGAAGATACCAGGCGTATACAGTGTAGGAGTAATTGTAAATCTCCGTATATATTTCCAGAGTCAGACGCAGACTCTCACAGGCTCAGTATGTATTACACCAGAATATAAAAAGCACAAAAAGGGTAAAGTATCAGAAGCGGACAGCTGTATACAGTCTAGGGGTAATTGTAAATCTCCGTATATATTTCCGGAGTCAGACACAGACGCTCACAGGCTCGGTATGGATTAGACCAGAATATAAAAAGCAGAAAAGGGGTAATGTATCAGAAGATACCAGGCGTATACAGTGTAGGGGTAATTGTAAATCTCTGTATATATTTCCGGAGTAACACACACACGCTCACTGGCTCAGTATGGATTAGTCCAGAAGATAAAAAGAAGAAAAAGGGTAATGTATCAGAAGCGTACAGCTGTATACAATCTAGGGATAATTGTAAATTGCGAATATATTTCCAGAGTCAGACGCAGACTCTCACAGGCTCAGTATGGATTACACCAGAATATATAAAGCAGAAAAAGGGTAATGTATCAGAAGAAAACAGGCGCATACAGTATAGGGGTAATTGTAAATCTCCGTATATATTTCAGGAGTAACACATAGACACTCACAGGCTCAGTATGGATTAGAGCAGAATATAAAAAGCAGAAAAAGGGTAATGTATCAGAAGCGTACAGCTGTATACAGTCTAGGGATAATTGTAAATCTCCATATATATTTCCGGAGTCAGAGACAGACTCTCACAGGCTCAGTATGGATTAGGCCAGAATTTAAAAAGCAGAAAAAGGGTAATGTATCAGAAGATACCAGGCATATACAGTGTAGGGGTAATTTTAAATCCCCGTATATATTTCAGGAGTAACACACAGATGCTCACAGGCTGTTGTGAATGAGCAGAGGCTCCCTCTGGTGGTTACAGACAGTACTGAACCTTCCAGCGAGGAATGGCAATCTGGTATCACTGACTGAACGGATATAAGGGAGGTTCCCTCCCATGATGGTCGCCGGTGATCAATTGTTCTGGTCTCAATTGTGGTTCCTAGTTCATTTGGAAGTTTGCTGGTGTCTTGCCTGCGTCTGCTGCTTTCAGATAAGATATTTTCTGCTTTTCTTTTTGTGCTTGCTATTTGCATAGTTTTCTGCACATTTGTGGTGGACAGCTGGGTCCCCTCCTGGGGCCTGTGCTCCTCAGAGTTTGTCTGTTGCCACTGTTGTTTTTTCATTTGCTTTTTCCTTCTTTTTCAGCGGCTACGGCTTGGTTTTGTTCACACTGAGATCTGATTTAGTGGGTGGCGAGATCGTGTGATCTCAGTATTTTTGTAATCAGAATTGTTGGATTTTTGTAGGGTTTTCTGGGTTGCAGAAAGTAATCTCTCCTGTCCTATCCTATTTAGCCAGCTTGTGGCCCCAGCGTTTGCTCATTCTATTTTCTGTCTTTGTCCATGCTTTCTTCTTGTCTAACCGCCATTACATGTTTGGGGGCTTCCTATTTTCTTTGGGGATCAGCTCCGGGGCAGATAGCTTTCATCTTTCTGCCTTTAGGTGTAGTTATCTCTTAGGCTGTGACGAGGCATCTAGGATCAACGTAGGAACGCTCCACGGCTACCTCTAGTTGTGTGGTTAGTTTAGGAATCTGCAACCCATTAGTTACCAACATCTCAGGTGTTCAGCTGCCCGGCTGTTGTTCCTGTCCTCCTCAGCTACATAACATAACACAGGCTCAATATGGATTAGACCAGAATATAAATAACAGAAAAATGGTAATGTTTTAGAAGCGAACAGCTGTATGCAGTCTAGGGATAATTGTAAATCTTCGTATATATTTCCGGAGTCAGACACAGACTCTCACAGGCTCAGTATGGATTACACCAGAATATATAAAGCAGAAAAAGGGTAATGTATCAGAAGAAAACAGGCGCATACAGTATAGGGGTAATTGTAAATCTCCGTATATATTTCAGGAGTAACACACAGACACTCACAGGCTCAGTATGGATTAGAGCAGAATATAAAAAGCAGAAAAAGGGTAATGTATCAGAAGCGTACAGCTGTATACAGTCTAGGGATAATTGTAAATCTCCATATATATTTCCGGAGTCAGAGACAGACTCTCACAGGCTCAGTATGGATTAGGCCAGAATTTAAAAAGCAGAAAAAGGGTAATGTATCAGAAGATACCAGGCATATACAGTGTAGGGGTAATTTTAAATCTCCGTATATATTTCAGGAGTAACACACAGATGCTCACAGGCTGTTGTGAATGAGCAGAGGCTCCCTCTGGTGGTTACAGACAGTACTGAACCTTCCAGCGAGGAATGGCAATCTGGTATCACTGACTGAACGGATATAAGGGAGGTTCCCTCCCATGATGGTCGCCGGTGATCAATTGTTCTGGTCTCAATTGTGGTTCCTAGTTCATTTGGAAGTTTGCTGGTGTCTTGCCTGCGTCTGCTGCTTTCAGATAAGATATTTTCTGCTTTTCTTTTTGTGCTTGCTATTTGCATAGTTTTCTGCACATTTGTGGTGGACAGCTGGGTCCCCTCCTGGGGCCTGTGCTCCTCAGAGTTTGTCTGTTGCCACTGTTGTTTTTTCATTTGCTTTTTCCTTCTTTTTCAGCGGCTACGGCTTGGTTTTGTTCACACTGAGATCTGATTTAGTGGGTGGCGAGATCGTGTGATCTCAGTATTTTTGTAATCAGAATTGTTGGATTTTTGTAGGGTTTTCTGGGTTGCAGAAAGTAATCTCTCCTGTCCTATCCTATTTAGCCAGCTTGTGGCCCCAGCGTTTGCTCATTCTATTTTCTGTCTTTGTCCATGCTTTCTTCTTGTCTAACCGCCATTACATGTTTGGGGGCTTCCTATTTTCTTTGGGGATCAGCTCCGGGGCAGATAGCTTTCATCTTTCTGCCTTTAGGTGTAGTTATCTCTTAGGCTGTGACGAGGCATCTAGGATCAATGTAGGAACGCTCCACGGCTACCTCTAGTTGTGTGGTTAGTTTAGGAATCTGCAACCCATTAGTTACCAACATCTCAGGTGTTCAGCTGCCCGGCTGTTGTTCCTGTCCTCCTCAGCTACATAACATAACAGTATCACCGGCCAAACTGAAAATTATATGGTACTCACAGAAGAGAAAAATAGTGTGGAAAGAAAAAAGTTGTCAGAGTTGTCAGAGATTTTTTTTTCTTTTTTTCTCTGTTTGTTGCATTTTTTCCCTCTTTTTCTCTGGGTGCTGAGGAGGATTTTTTTTTTCTCTCAATGGAGTTTGCACAGTTGTCTAACCATGTGGATCAGCTTGCCACTGAGGTTCGGAGTATTGCTACCTATCTTGCTAGGTTGCCGGTTGTGGAACCTAGGATTCCCATGCCAGATTTGTTTTTGGGGATCGGGCTAAATTTCTGAATTTCAAAAATAACTGTAAGTTGTTTTTTGCCTTAAAGCCTAAGTCCTCAGGGAACGCGGCACAGCAGGTTCAAATTGTCATCTCTCTCCTGCGCGGCGACCCTCAGGATTGGGCTTTTTCCCTGACCCCTGGGGATCCTGTTTTGAATGATATTGATGTATTTTTTCAGACTCTGGGGTTATTGTACGATGAACCTAATGTCACTGATCAAGCTGAAAAGACCTTGTTGGAATTAAATCAGGGTCTTGAAGACGCTGAGTTGTACTGTCAGAAATTCAGAAAGTGGGCAGTCCTGACCAAATGGAATGATGATGCTTTGGCAGCCCTTTTTCGGAAGGGGCTGTCAGAGAATGTAAAGGATGTTATGGTGGGATTCCCTGTTCCCTCTGGTCTCAATGATTCTATATCATTGGCTATTCAAATTGACAGATGTTTGCGTGAGCGCAGAGGTATGCGTGAGATGGTGTTGCCTTTTGAGTCAGCTCCTGAGCCCATGCAGTGTGATGGAGACTTCTTTGGCACAGCGTCATGAGTTTCGAAAGTGCAATGGGTTATGTTTCTACTGTGGTGACGCCTCTCATGCTATTTCCATCTGTCCTAAGCGGGGAAGACGTTTCGCGCTCAGTTGTCTTGGGTAGTGTTCAGACTAAATTTCTGTTGACTGTTACCCTCATTTGCTCCATGTCCACATTTTCGGCTCAGGCTTTTGTTGATTCAGGAGCAGCTATTAACCTGATGGATTTTGACTTTGCCAAACGTTGTGGGTTTCCCATGATACCCCTGCGGAAGTCTATTCCTTTACTGGGCATTGATTCTACCCCTTTGGTGGAGAATAAATCCCAATTTTCTACTCAGGTGATAATGAGGGCTGAACAAGATCATCAGGAGAGTTGCAAATTTCTGGTATTGCATAATCTACATGACATTATTGTACTGGGTTTCCCTTGGTTACAGACTCATAATCCTCTTTTGGATTGGAAATCTGTGTCTGTGACCAGTTGGGTTGCCAATGTGTTAATACTGACACTCCTGTTTTTTCTGCCTCTCCCGAGTCTCAGAATGTCCTTGACTTTTTGACTGATTTTCTGATGTGTTTAGTGAAAGTAAGTCTGCGTCCTTACCTCCTCACAGAAGCTACGATTGCGCTATTGAGTTAGTGCCTGGTGGTAAATTTCCTAAGGGTCGCCTTTTTAACTTATCTGTACCTGAACACGATGCTATGCAATCTTATATCAAGGAGTCATTGGAGAAGGGTCATATCAGACCATCCTCTTCACCCTTGGGCGCCGGTTTTTTCTTTGTGGCCAAAAAGGATGGTTCATTGAGGCCGTGTATTGATTATCGCCTCCTGAATAAGATCACTGTGAAATATCAATATCCGTTACCCTTGATTTCTGACCTGTTTTCCAGAGTGAAAAGTGCTAGTTGGTTTACCAAGCTTGACCTCAGGGGGGCGTATAAGCTTATTCGCATTAAGCACGGGGATGAATGGAAGACGGCGTTTAATACCCCAGAGGGGCATTTTGAGTACCTAGTGATGCCTTTTGGGCTCACTAATGCTCCTTGCGTCTTCCAATCCTTCATTAATGATATTTTCAGGGATTTTGTGGATAAATTTCTGATTGTTTATTTGGATGATATCTTGATTTTTTCCAACGACTGGGACTCTCATGTGAAACATGTTCGGACTGTGTTCCAGATTTTGAGAGAGAATGCACTGTATGTGAAGGGATCAAAGTGTCTTTTTGGCGTGCAGAAGGTCTCATTTCTGGGATTCATTTTGCCTCTGTCTGTTATTGAAATGGACCCGGTCAAGGTTCAGGCCATCTGTGATTGGGTTCAACCTACTTCATTAAAGGCTCTTCAGAGATTTTTGGGTTTTGCCAATTTTTATCGTAAATTTATTGGTAATTTCTCCGGTATTGTTAAACCATTGACTGATTTGACCAAAAAGGGTTCTGATGTGGTGAATTGGCCTCCTTAAGCAGTTTCTGCGTTTCAGGAACTTAAGCAGAGATTCACTTCTGCTCCTGTTTTACGGCAGCCTGATGTTTCTCTAACGTTTCAGGTGGAGGTTGATGCTTCTGAAATTGGGGCAAGTGCCGTTTTGTCCCAAAGAGATCCAGAGACCTCTAAGAGTAACCCTTGTGCCTTTTTCTCTCGAAAGTTTTCTCCAACTGAACGTAATTATGACGTGGGTAATCGGGAGTTATTGGCAATGAAGTGGGCCTTTGAAGAGTGGAGACATTGGCTGGAAGGAGCCAAACATCAGGTGGTGGTCCTCACAGACCATAAGAACCTTTTTTATCTCGAATCAGCCAAGCGACTTAATCCTAGACAGGCCAGGTGGGCCTTGTTTTTCACACATTTTAATTTTGTGGTTTCTTTTCTTCCTGGCACTAAGAATGTTAAGGCGAATGCCCTCTCAAGGAGTTTCTTTACGGATTCTCCTGAGTTATCTGATCCTGCTGTTATTTTGAAAGAGAGTGTAGTACTTTCTGCCATCTCACCCAATTTGAGACTGGCTCTGGAGGGGTGTCAGGAGGATAAACCTGAGCGCTGCCCATTTTTTGTCCCAGACCAGTGGAAGAAGAGTGTGATGTCTGAGATTCATTGTTCCGCGTTGGCTGGTCATCCCGGGATTTTTGGTACCAGAGACTTGGTGAGTCGGTCCTTTTGGTGGCCTACTTTGTCTCGTGACGTCAGTGACTTTGTGCAGTCCTGTGGGACTTTCTCTCGTTCCAAGCCTTGCTCTCGCTCTAGTGGTTTGTTGATGCCATTACCTGTGCCCAAGAGACCATGGACCCATATCTCTATGGATTTTATTTCCGACCTCCCTGTCTCTCAGAGAATGACCGTTATCTGGGTAATCTGTGATAGGTTTTCCAAGATGATATATCTTGTGCCATTACCTAAGTTGCCTTCCTCCTCCGAGTTGGTGCCTTTGTTCCTTCAGCACGTGGTTCGGTTGCACGGCATTCCGGAGAACATTGTGTCTGACAGAGGAGTCCAGTTTGTTTCCAGATTTTGGAGGACATTTTGTTCTAAACTTGGTGTTCAATTATCTTTCTCCTCTGCATTTCATCCTCAGACCAATGGACAAACCGAGAGAAAAAAACAGACCTTGGAGACTTATTTGAGATGTTTTGTGTCTGCTGATCAAGATGACTGGGTCTCTTTTTTGTCTTTGGCTGAGTTTGCTCTTAATAATAGGGCTAGCTCTGCCACCTTGATGTCTCCATTTTTCTGCAATTCTGGGTTTCACCCTCGATTTTCTTCGGGACAGGCGGAGGCTTCTGTCTGTCCAGGTGTTGACTCTGTTATGGAGCGAATGCAGCAGATTTGGGACCAGCTACAAAAATGTCCAAAAACAGATTTGGGACCAGGTAGTGGAGAGGTTGTCTCTCTCTCAAGAGAAGGCCCAGCGGTTTGCCAACCGGCATAGGACTGATGGTCCTCGGTTTAAAGTGGGGGACTTGGTTTGGTTGTCCTCAAGAAATATCCCTATGAGGGTTGCATCTCCAAAGTTTAAGCCTAGGTTCATTGGACCTTATAAGATCATAGAGATTCTTAATCCGGTTTCCTTCGGTTTGCTTCTTCCAGGGACATTTAAGATCCATAACGTGCTCCAAAAGTCCTTATTGAAGAGGTTTGTCGAGCCAGTGGTTCCTATGGCTGCGCCTCCTGACCCTGTTTTGGTCGAGGGCAATCTGGAGTATGTGGTTGAGAAAATATTGGATTCTCGTTTTGATAGATGGAAACTCCAGTATTTGGTTAATTGGAGAGGTTATGGTCAGGAGGACAATACTTGGGTGTTTGCTTCAGACATCCATGCTAGGAGACTGATCCGTGCCTATCACTGAGCTCATCCTGATCGGCCTGGTTGCACAAGTGAGGGTTCGGTGACCTCTCCTCAAGGGGGGGTACTATTGTGAATGAGCAGAGGCTCCCTCTGGTGGTTACAGACAGTACTGAACCTTCCAGCGAGGAATGGCAATCTTGGATCACTGACTGGACTGATATAAGGGAGGTTCCCTCCCATGATGGTCGCCGGTGATCAATTGTTCTGGTCTCAATTGTGGTTCCTGGTTCATTTGTAAGTTTGCTGGTGTCTTGCCTACGTCTGCTGCTTTCAGATAAGATATTTTCTGCTTTTCTTTTTGTGCTTGCTATTTGCATAGTTTTCTGCACATTTGTGGTGGACAGCCGGGTCCCCTCCTGGGGCCTGTGCTCCTCACAGTTTGTCTGTAGCCACTGTTGTTTTTTCATTTGCTTTTTCCTGCTTTTTCAGCGGCTGGGGCTTGGTTTTGTTCACACTGAGATCTGATTTAGTGGGTGGCGAGATCGTGTGATCTCAGTATTTTTGTAATCAGAATTGTTGGATTTTTGTAGGGTTTTCTGGGTTGCAGAAAGTAATCTCTCCTCTCCTATCCTATTTAGTCAGCTTGTGGCCCCAGCATTTGCTCAATCTATTTTCTGCCTATGTTTGTGTTTTCATCTTGTCTAACCGCCATTATATGTTTGGGGGCTTCCTATTTTCTTTGGGGATCAGCTCCGGGGCAGATAGCTTTCATCTTTCTGCCTTTAGGTGTAGTTATTTCTCAGGCTGTGACGAGGCATCTAGGATCAACGTAGGAACGCTCCACGGCTACCTCTAGTTGTGTCGTTAGTTTAGGAATCTGCAACCCATTAGTTACCAACATCTCAGTTGTTCAGCTGCCCGGCTGTTGTTCCTGTCCTCCTCAGCTACCTAACATAACACAGGCTCAATATGGATTAGACCAGAATATAAATAACAGAAAAATGGTAATGTTTTAGAAGCGTACAGCTGTATGCAGTCTAGGGATAATTGTAAATCTTCGTATATATTTCCGGAGTCAGACACAGACTCTCACAGGCTCAGTATGGATTAGACCAGGGTATAAAAAGCAGATAAATGGTAATGTATCAGAAGATACCAGGCGTATACAGTGTAGGGGTAAATTTTAAATCTCCGTATATATTTCAGGAGTAACACACAGACGCTCACAGGCTCAGTATGGATTAGACCAGAATATAAAATGCAGAAAAAGGGTAATGTATCAGAAGCGTACAGATGTATACAGTCTAGGGGTAATTGTAAAACTCTGTATATATTTCCAGAGTAACACACATGCGCTCACAGGCTCAGTATGGATTAGACCAGAATACAAAAAGCAGAAAATGGGTACTGTATCACAAGCGTACAGCTGTATACAGTGTTTGGGTGATTTTAAATCTCTGTATATATTTCAGGAGTAACATACAGACGCTCATAGGCTCAGTATGGATTAGACCAGAATATAAAAAGCAGAAAAAGGGTAATGCATCAGAAGCGTACAGCTGTATTCAGTGTAGGGGTAATTGTAAATCTCCATATGTATTTCCGGAGTGAGACACAGACGCTCACAGGCTCGGTATGGATTAGACCAGAATATAAAAAGCAGAAAAAGGGTACTGTATCACAAGAGTACAGCTGTATACAGTCTAGGGGTAATTGTAAATCTACGTATATATTTCCGGAGTCACACACCGATAGTCAGCATGTATTTGTCCGTGATACCAGCCGGTACACGGTAGTGTGTGAGGAGCATACAGCTCTATACGGTGTGGGGAAAAATGAACGCTCGGTAACTGTGCAGAAAAAAAGAATAAAAGTATTAGTGCTGTGTAAAAATCAGTCTGCACAGCAGTGTACACACAGCAATACAGCTAGCAGACAGCCTAATAACCAGCGCTGCTGCACACAAAAAAATCCTCCCCTGTCACTGGAAGGCAGCCTAATAACCAGCGCTGCTGCACACAACAACTAACTGTACAGCACAATTGCTATCAGCACAAGCAAAGAATAACTTTTTTCCTGCCTAACTCTCTCCCTACTTATAAATAGCATCAGCAACCTCTCCCTACGCTAAGATCGGCAGAAGTAAAATGGCGGTCGGCGGTCAGGGCTTTTATAGCCACTGTGACGCCTCACAAAGCAAGCCAATCACTACAATGCCCTTGTCTAAGATGGTGGTGGCCGCTGCCCATGTCATCTCGTTGCCCACAGTGTACGTCCTTGCTCATTGGCTGAGAAAAGGCGCCTGCAAGCATTATGGGAAAACCGACTTTGGCGCTCGGGTCGACGACCGCATGGCCAACCTCACGCTATGGTCGGGTTTCGCTCGACGAAACCCGACTTTGGCGAAAGTCGGCGATTTTTGAATCGGACCGACCTGTTTCGCTCAACTCTAGCCACCAAGTCTGGCCTATGTTTCACACGTTGCCACGGTTCTAAATTTTGTGTAATCTTAGTCCACTTGGGATTGCATGTCATGGTGACAAACAGATCTGGTTGACCATACTTTGTTACTGTACACATTGCATCCTGGTAGCGCTGTTGCATGTTTCTTGGACTGCCTTCAAAAGATGATGGCAAAATTACTGTCTTTCCAATTGGGATGCCCTTTTCAATAGATTTCTTTAGAAAATGTTCTTGTAGGAGGCAGTAATCTTCCACTTTTAAATCTTTCTGGTGTATTCTGATGTAATGTTGACAATTTGCCTCGATTTTGACGTATGCATTGACCAAATATTGCTGTGTGAGTTTGCCACCATTGAATAGTGCATTAAATCCCTTCCTGACCGGTAATACAAAGCTATAGTAGTGAAGTTGAGTTATTATTCGGGCACTATTTTCCTGTTGTTTTAGACCGTCATGCCAACCTTTGTCTCCATAAGGAAAAAAGATACAGCAGAGCATCCAAATTGCTATGGAGAATGCTGATGCGTTGTGTTTTTGGAGCCAGAGGGTTGCGTGGATCAGGTTTTAAATGAATTTATATGTCTCTATTGAAGGGAGGATCACCATCTTCATTGTGAAAGACAACTGCAACTTCACTCACTGTTGGGTTATTGTATTGCCATGGATCTTGAGTCCTATCTTGCTTAATAGCCATTGTGATAGTTGGCTTGACAGTTCCATTCTGATGAGCTTTGATCTGTTCTTGTTGTTCAACGTCATGTAGCATTTGATAGGCAGCAGCGAATGGATTGATAGCATTCAGTTGCTCAGTAATAATGTTCATCAATATAGGATGACATTTTTAATTTTCTTTTTTTTTAATCTGAGTTCATTTGCATTAATGATATCCAGTATATAAAGTTGAGCAAATTTTGGTTGGTCTTCGTCTGTTGGATGTAGTGTGCCTGTTCAATGATAGGTCTGTCCATGTATGCGAAAACAGTATGGGCCATATCCAGATGATGGTGAAATACTTGCTTCCATGGAGGCAAAAGCAAAAGAACTGTTGATACTGCGAATATTGTCCATGAAATTTTTGCTGAGTTCACTTTCTCCTGTCATCAACTTTTTGAATTCTTCTGGATACTGGAGTATGGGTAGATGGACTTTCCCCTTCTGACAGCACTGAGTAAACTTTCCATCGGAAGGTGTCTCAGCTCCAAAATTCAAAGATGGGATCGCAGCTGTGTTCGTGAATTATGTTTTCATCATGGGTTACATTTTTTGATTGTAGTTAAAATTCATGTCTTTCTTTTTGTATGTGACTTATTTGCTGGTGGATGTTGATTTGTCGTAGCCGTTGTAGTCGCACTTCTCTCCGACTTTATGTTTCAGCTTGTCGCTGTAGATGGTGTGCTTGTGCATCGTGTGACAGTCTTCTTGCATGGGCCAATGGACATTGTTCCTGAAATAGCTTGCATTGATAAAAAGCCTTCTTAGTTAACCTCATACACTTTGAAGTTGTAGACTCTGCAGTGTGGTGTGCTGGTTCCAATGGGTCATCTTGTGAGCATGGTATTGCTGTTAAGACTGCAGATTTCTGTCTGTGGCGCTGTTGCCTAATGGCATCCTGTGATAATCTAATGACTTTTGCATCAGGGGACTCATGTGCTTGACACCTATGTTTATATGCTTTGTTTTTGTCCCAGCGATGCTGTTGCTCTTCAAGACTCTCATTTGCCCGTTGTTGTCTTCGGCGTTGTGCCTTTGCTGCTTTCCTTTGTCATTGGCTTACTTTTGAGGAGGACCATGTTGGCATTGATATTTGCTTTTTAAAGGGGTTTTCCCACGAACGACAGTTCATTTTAAAAATTGTCTTTGTCTGACCGTGTACAGAACATACCACAGGAAGCAAAAGACAAAGATGTTAGGCCAGATGCTGAAAGCAAAAATTCACATACTTTTTGCCATTCACAGATATGTGATATTGGATAATATTTTTGATAATTTATTTGATTTGATTCTCTTCATTTCCTTTTGAGACTTGTGTGAAAATCTGTTGTAGTTTTAATTCAGATTTATGCAAAAATATGGAAAATTCGGATAGATTTACAACATAGGCAGCTTTTTATGTCTACCTTAAACTGTTGGATGGGTGAACATTAAAAGTAATAGAATACATGTTCTTTGCTTAGTCATACAGCGTTAAGCCCCTCATACACATTAGTCTAATGTTGGCCAAAGTCGCCAACATCGACAGGTTTGATCGACACTGTAATATGTTTGGTATCCCTGGGTAATTTACTGTTGGGGAGATATCGATCCAGCATATTTGGATTTGGACTGACAATGTTTTGTTCTTCTGTAGATAACCCACTTCCAGACATGTTAGGTGGCAGCTCTCTCATCGATAATATAGATGCACTCACTGGAATGAAGACTTCTGTGTATGGTAGAGCCTGTTGAGATGACTGCTAGCCGAATGATCAGCAGAAGCATTGTTTTGCCAACCGCCATCTCATGTGTACATGGGCTTTAGAGTCTTTCTTTACAACATCTCTCTAACCTCACTGATAGAATGTAATCTCTGTAATATCAAGCATGTGGGCAGTAGTTGTCTTGAGTTGACAATGTCCTTTAGACTTGAAGGGTTGTCGAGGATTAGAAAAAAACATGGTTGCTTTTTTTCACAAATAGCGCCATTCTTGACCAATATATTCTGAAACTAACTACACCGTTTTCCAAATAATTATACAAATTGGATTTAAAGATGTCATGAAGATGTAATTTTTGTTTTTTCAAATAAACTCATGGTTGATATTGTGTCTCAGGACTCTTTGGATCACTGAAATCAATCTCAAACAGCTGTGATAATTACACAACCTATAAGTAGAACAAAGAATAATAGGCCCTCCTAATAAAACTTATATACAACCTACACAAAAATCTTGGAGTAATGTGGCCATATATAAAATTTCAATTGACTTAATACATATAGAACAAAATACATTAGACATGGTTAAAAGGCATTGCACTGTATGACACTTTTCAGCGGCATAGAGATCCCTTTTCTTTCTTTCCCATATTGCCTGAAATTTGTGGCCTGCTTAATAATGTAGAACGTCCTTCTTAAGTAGCTTTCCTTTAGTTGCTCTCACCTGACAAGATAATTATCACAGGTGTATGACCTACCCAAAAATTAAAAAATTAGAAGTATTGCGGCCATATATAAAATTTCAGTATACTTTATAAGGTACATATATAACAAAATATATCGGACATGGTTAAAAGGAGAAGTTAAAACAGAAGTGGACTTTACCAAGGGTGCCAACATGCAAGGGCCATAAAAATTGATTGTGCTAAAATAAATAAATATATCTCATAGGCAATATATAAAAGTGTGTGAATGATCACAGCTAATGAGTCACTAGACTAAAAAAACATCAGTGGATGCTGGGAGACACAAATTAATTATATATACAGTACAGACCAAAAGTTTGGATACACCTTCTCATTTAAAGATTTTTCTGTATTTTCATGACTATGAAAATTGTAGAATCACACTGAAGGCATCAAAACTATGAATCAACACATGTGGAATTATATACTTAACAAAAAAATGTGAAACAACTGAAAATATGTCTTATATTCTAGGTTCTTCAAAGTAGCCAACTTTTGCTTTGATGACTGCTTTGCACACTCTTGGCATTCTCTTGATGAGCTTCAAGAGGTAGTCACCGGATATGGTTTTCACTACACAGGTGTAACCAACACTAGAACTACTGAGGTAGTCATTTTGCCTACTTCTCACTATGTGCGAAGTAGTCAAAATGACTACCTCAGTAGTTCTAGTGTTAATAAGTGGGATTTCTGGCCTTATAAATGAGGTTGGGACCATCAGTTGTGTTGTGCACAAGTATCAGAAAAGAGCTGGAAGCATTATGCCAATAATCAAAATAACACTTTATTGAAAACAGTCATTAAAATTACTAAAACATGAGATGTGCATCCAATAATTTCCCTAGGTGAGTATATGTACAAATAATGATCTCATATTACTTTCAAGGCTGTATGATCGTTAGCGATCATCTCGGTAATTATAGAGGTATATATAGGGGGTATTTTGATCGTTAGACCATGTGACTATATTTCCCAGGACGAAGCTAACGCGAAACGCGCGTCGGGACACGGGACACTGCTGTTATTTCCCTCAGGTCGTATATGCTTTTCTGGGCTGTCTGTCTTTATGTTGCACACTATTGGGCATCAGAGCTTTGTTGGTCTTAGCACCATTAACTATCTGGTAGGAATTTTCCACACAGCTTCCATTGCTGCCTAGTGCCTTTAATACTTACTTCAGTATTGCCCCTCTGCACTTATAGCGTTTGGGAGGTATTATTATGCCTATGAGGACATTTTTTGCAGTAAATGTTTCTGATGTACCAACCAATGATATTGCACTATGACATACTATTTCTTTAACTTATTGCAATCTATCATACAGCCTTGAAAGTAATATGAGATCATTATTTGTACATATACTCACCTAGGGAAATTATTGGATGCACATCTCATGTTTTAGTAATTTTAATGAGTGTTTTCAATAAAGTGTTATTTTGATTATTGGCATAATGCTTCCAGCTCTTTTCTGATACTTTTACATTATGGGGAGTGCCATTTTTCCTAGGCTCATATTTCTAGGATATTTTGTGTTGTGCACAAGTCTGGTGGATACACAGCTGATAATCCTACTGAATAGACTGTTAGAATTTGTATTATGGCATGAAAAAAGTAGCTAACTAAAGAAAAACGAGTGGCCATCATTACTTTAAGAAATGAAGGTCAGTCAGTCCGAAAAATTGGGAAAACGTTGAAAGTGTCCCCAAGTGCAGTTGCAAAAACCATCAAGCGCTACAAAGAAACTGGCTCACATGAGGACCACCCCAGGAAAGGAAGACCAAGAGTCACCTCTGCTTCTGAGGATAATTTTATCCGAGTCACCAGCGTCAGAAATCGCAGGTTTACAGTAGCTCAGATTAGAGACCAGGTCAATGTCACACAGAGTTCTAGCAGCAGACACATCTCTACAACAACTGTTAAGAGGAGACTTTGTACAGCAGGCCTTCATGGTAAAATAGCTGCTAGGAAACCACTGCTAAGGACATGCAACAAGCAGAAGAGACTTGTTTGGGCTAAAGAACACAAGGAATGGACATTAGACCAGTGGAAATCTGTGTTTTGGTCTGATGAGTCCAAATTTGAGATCTTTGGTTCCAACCACCGTGTCTTTGTGCGATGCAGAAAAGGTGAACGGATGGACTCTACATGCCTGGTTCCAACCGCGAAGCGTGGAGGAGGAGGTGTGATGGTGTGGGGGTGCTTTGCTGGTGACACTGTTGGGGATTTATTCAAAATTGAAGGCATACTGATCCAGCATGGCTACCACAGCATCTTGCAGCGGCATGCTATTCCATCCGGCTTGCGTTTAGTTGGACCATCATTTATTTTTCAACAGGACAATGACCCCAAACACACCTCCAGGCTGTGTAAGGGCTATTTGACCAAGAAGGAGAGCAATGGGGTGCTACGTCAGATGACCTGGCCTCCACAGTCACCATGAAATAATTATCTGGCACTCATGTAATCGATGCAAAAAAAAGGAAATTTATTCAAACAGGAGTCCCAATATTTCGTAACGTTTCGGTCTGTAACTTAGACCTTCCTCAGACTCATAAAAACAAATTGATAAGGTATAATTATAATCAATAACAAAAAACAGTTCCCAATAAATCAATCAAAAAGTATAAAACAATAGCAGGTAAGGAAGAGACAAATATTGGTACGATGTATTTAGACAAAATGCAAGAAAATATCACAGTGATTAATAATAAATTAGCACAATATAGTATAAAACAATGCAATATAATAACAGATTATAATGATTCACAAGATCTGCACAGTGATGTCATGAAATAAGAATAAAAATAATACCTAAGGGTATGGAAGACCAGAAGATAAGAGATCCAAATAGGCTGATCTTTAAAAGTGTGGAAAAAACACTATGGGAAAAAAAAGGACGAAAAAATTAGAGAGCATAGAAAGAAATGGATATGAAATCCAGGAAAGACATATAAGACATATTTTCAGTTGTTTCACACTTTTTTGTTAAGTATATAATTCCACATGTGTTAATTCATAGTTTTGATGCCTTCAGTATGAATGTACAATTTTCATAGTCATGAAAATACAGAAAAATCTTTAAATGAGAAGGTGTGTCCAAACTTTTGGTCTGTACTGTATACCAAAGTATTCAAGCTTGATAATATCATACATTTATTGTTAAACTCAGAGTTTATCACATTAGAAAAAAACTTAATGCATATACATAAAAGTAAACCCATTCAATCTTAAATAGGCTAAAAAGTGTTGTCCAGATGTAAATAGTAGCAGAGCAAGAATTCGGTTCGGCGCCCCCCTCAAGCACACATGCGATTTGCACACTTAGTCATGTACCGACGAGCTGCTCTCCCTAATGTTCTCAATGTTCAGTGAAAAACTGAGAGAAGCAGGAAGAGAAGATCGTTGTCCCAGGACCATAAGTATGAAAATTGCATATGAGTGAAGTG
Organism: Oophaga sylvatica; assembly: GCA_033576555.1. Classification (NCBI taxonomy): domain Eukaryota; kingdom Metazoa; phylum Chordata; class Amphibia; order Anura; family Dendrobatidae; genus Oophaga; species Oophaga sylvatica. The sequence goes on along the minus strand of JARQOD010000001.1, from coordinate 619,214,001 downwards.
TCCATGTGATGACTACTGGAACCTGCAGAGCTGAATCCTGACATTGCAGCTTCTGAATTCTCACAACGAATGCACTGCACACTTTTGGATTCTCCCTTACTGGTGGCAAGAGTACATGGTCATGTCAGTACAAGCATGTGATTTATTTACTTCTGGCCACATTCCGACTAGACGTGCCCAGCCTCGCTCTGTTCATTTTAATTGAGTGAGGCCACACATGTCTAGTCAGCATGTGACTACGTGTATGTAAATCGCCGGCACGAGAGAATCCTAAGAGTGTGCAGTGAGAACTGTGAGAATTCAGAAGTCTGCAGTCACAAAGAATGACTGCAGACTCAGCACAAACCTGGAGAACCCCTTTAATGCTCCTAACATAAATAAAAACATGAGAATTAGTCAGTTTCACAAATAATATTTACATCCAGGTACTTTATAGATGACGTCGTCTCTGTAGTCATTCTCCTTCTTGTCTTCATCTTGTCCAGACCCCATGATGAGTTTTCTCATCCACAGCTCGTCTCTGCAGACCTCCATCTTCTTCGGTCTTCTGCAGCAAATCTCCACATGATGCCCTTAAAGATAGAAGTGTCATTATAATGCACCTAAATAAAAATATCTGCAATATACTGTCGCCTCATACTATTCCCCTCCCTCCTCATACTGTCTCCTCTAACATCCCACCTGTTCACCATACTGTCTCCTCATATATTATCCCCTCACTCTCTATACTGTCTGCTCACACATACCCCTCACTCCCCATACTGTGTCCACATATATTTTTCCCATCGTTATTCATACTGTGTCCACATATATTTACCCGTTCACTCCCCTTACTGTCTGCACCCATCCCCCCACTCATCATACTGTGTCTGCAACCATCCCCATTCTGTTTCCTCATACATACATACTCTTCAGTGTCCTCAAATCCCCCCCACACATTAAATCCCCCATCCTCATGCCAAATCCCCCCACACATTAAATAACCCCCATCCCCACTCCAAATCCCCCCACACATTAGGTACCCCATCCCCACACACATAAAGTATCCCCCATCCCCAATCTAAATCCCCCCACACATGTTCCCCATCCCCACTCCAAATCCCCCCACACACATTAAATCCCCATCTGTTAGAGTTCGAGTTCCCGCTGCTGCACAAGGGGAGTCTCGAACCAGTCCCACTGCGGTCTCCCATTCATCTCAGTCCGCAGTGGAGCCTGCTCAGCTTAGACGTCGGTCCCAGCGTCTCGCCCAGTCTAACAGTGTGCAGAGGATTACTGCCGCTCCTCCAGGCTCTGCTATTGTGGCCAGTACTGGTTAGCGGCGAGCAGACGTCTTTAGGACAAAGTCCTTGTTTTTCCCTTCGGAGCATATGCAGAGTGAGATCTCTCATTGGAGATCAGGGGTCACATGCTCAGGTACTGCAGCAGCTCCTATTGGTCCGCCAGGAAGGTCCTGTGACTACTGGTGTTCTGGAACAAGTTTCATTGGTCCTTGTTTCTGGCAGGTCCTGTAGCTGTTACTATAAAAGGGTAGCATGGCTGGGCCGCCATGCGCTTGTATCAATTGTCATATGCTTTGCGCCAGTGTGGTCATGCTGTGTGTGGTTAGGGCCCGGCTGAAATAAGCCCCTAGAATACCGACTTAATCGGTGAGGAGTTTGGTATGCTAGCTGGTCAGGGTCGGTGTCCTAGATGCCCTAGATTACCGGCATAACCGGTGAGGAGTTTGATTGCCGTATTCAGGGCCTGGCGTTCAGACGCCATAGATTGCGGGTGTCTCCCGCGAGGACATTAGCGCATGATCACGTTCTATGTTCGCTTAGCAGTCAACTGTGTACCTGGGTGCCTGACAGGACACAGAAGTTTGTCTCAGCGGCTCTGTGACGTAACAGGGTTCGCTTTCAACGCTAGACAGCGCCCTAGCATGTTTATTTTGCGTCTCAGTGGTGTTAAGTGAGTTCGCACACATCGCCATATAGCGCTGCGGCACTCCTTCTAGCGGCTCTGTGGAATAACAGAGTTCGCACATATTGCCACAGCGCGTTACGGCGTTTATTTTGGCGACTGCGGGATAACAGAGTTCGCTTCTTGCGCCATTTTACTAGCAGCAGGCTCCGCACGGTGGACCCCGGGCTGCGAACACACCTTTTACATCATATATTTGGTGCGTTCCGCACACCTTAACATAATACTAGCGCCAGGGTCTGGCTAGTAAAATGGCGGATGACCAGCGTCTACTGCAGTACATCCAGCAGCTGGAGGGTAGGTTGGTGGCTCTTGAGCGCACAACCTCAGCTGTGGATGTTACCGCAGTCGCTGTTCAGGCTGCTAGCGTGGCTGCAGCCAGTTTGTCCTCTGCCACCTCTGCCCCTACATTATCCCACCTCCCGCTTCCTGACAAGTTTGCCGGTGACAGCAAGCAATGTCGGGGATTTGTGAGTCAGTGCTCTATACAGCTCGAGCTTCTGGCTGCACATTTCCCCACGGATCGGGCACAAGTGGGTTTTGTACTGTCTCTACTCTCTGGCAGAGCGTTGGAGTGGGCAACACCGCTGTGGGAGCGGACGATCGTGTGGTGCGGAGTGCTCCTCGGTTTTTGGAGGCTCTGAAAAAGGTCTTTTTAGGACCTCAGGTCACGCACGATACGGCACTCCAACTGCTGGCAATGTCACAGGGCTTGTCCATGGTCAGCCAGTTCTCAGTCCAATTTCGGACTTTGGCCTCTGAATTAGAGTGGCCAGATAAAGTTCTTATTCCAGTGTTCTGGAGAGGACTGGCAGACCATGTAAAGGACGCTTTGGCTAACAGGGAGATTCCTGCCACACTGGAGAAACTAATTTCTATATCTACCCGCATCGACCTCCGTTTTCACGAGCGGAGGTTAGAGCGGACCCAGTGTAGGCAGAGGTTTCGGCTGGCACCCTCCTTTGCCAAACCCTGGAATTTCCCGTTCGGGCGTCCGACTCCCCAGAGACCGTGGAGACTACTCGAGTGGGATCTAAGTCTCGGACCACTCGAGTATCCGTGGTCTGTAGAGTGTGTCAGCAGCCAGGACATTATGACAACCGATGTCCCCAGCGAATGAGTAAACGGTCATGTTCCGTGACCATGGGTGCAGGGTCATTAGACGCGAGGGATTTTGCTCCGAAAGTGCTCCTTAAAGGGTTAATCTCTCTAGGTTCATCCACTCTTCCCGCCAAGCTTTGTGTGGACTCTGGGGCAGAGGGGAATTTTATGTCCTCCTCCTTTGCCTCTCGCCATTCCATACCGCTGGTGACGCTCGCTGAGCCAATATCGGTGAGAGTGTTGAATGGCGCAATCCTGCCCTCACAAATCACCCACCAGACTGTCTCTCTACCTCTGTCTATGTCTCCTTCACATCAGGAGAATATATCCCTTTTTGTTCTTCCTGAGGGAATAGATGAGGTTTTGTTGGGATTACCCTGGCTTCGCCTCCACTCTCCCCATATTGAGTGGTCCTCTGGGAGAATACTGGGTTGGAGTGATCATTGCAGAGACAGATGTTTCAGAGAGGACGTTCAGGTTTCCACAACGGAGAAACCCATAGATCTTGATTCTCTTCCCAAGGTTTATCGGTCATACACGGACGTATTCTCCAAAAAGGCAGTGGAGACTCTTCCACCTCATCGCCCCTATGACTGTCCTATAGACCTCTTGCCTGGAACGGAGCCCCCTCGGGGCAGAGTGTATCCTCTCTCTCTTCCTGAGACGGAGGCCATGTCACAATACATCCAGGAAAATCTGGCAAGAGGGTTTATTAGGAAGTCAGTGTCACCAGCAGGGGCAGGATTTTTCTTCGTGCAGAATAAGAATGGAGAATTACGACCGTGTATAGACTATAGTGGTCTTAACGCCATTACCGTTAAGAACAAATATCCTTTGCCCCTAATATCTGAGCTCTTTGATAGGCTCCGGGGAGCAAGGGTATTTACTAAGCTGGATCTTCGTGGTGCCTATAACCTGATCCGCATCCGTGAGGGGGACGAATGGAAGACGGCGTTCAATACCAGAGATGGACATTACGAATATCTTGTGATGCCCTTCGGGCTCTGTAATGCTCCAGCCGTCTTCCAAGATTTCGTAAATGACATCTTCCGGGACATGCTTCCACCCCTGTGGTAGTCTATCTGGATGACATTCTCATCTTTTCTCCAGATATGGACACCCACCGGAGAGATGTTTGCAGGGTCTTCGACCTCTTGCGGGCAAATTCCTTATATGCGAAGTTGGAGAAGTGTGTGTTTGAGCAGGAATCTTTGCCATTCCTGGGCTATATCATCTCCACTCAGGGATTGGCTATGGATCCTGCCAAACTACAGGCTGTAATGGATTGGCAAGAACCCCACTCTCTTAAAGCGGTGCAGCGCTTTATGGGGTTCATTAATTACTATCGCCAATTCATTCCCCACTTCTCTACTTTGGTTGCTCCCTTGGTAACCCTCACCAAGAAAGGAGCCAATCCCAAATTGTGGTCAGAGGAGGTCTCCAAGGCCTTTACTTCAATCAAGTCCCATTTTGCTAGCGCTTCTATCCTACATCGTCCCGAGGTTGATAAGCCTTTTATATTGGAGGTAGATGCCTCGTCCGTTGGTGCTGGAGCAGTCCTTTTTCAAAAGGATGCTCAAGGTCGTAAACATCCTTGCTTCTTCTTCTCCAAGACCTTCACACCAGCGGAGAGGAATTATTAAATTGGGGATAGGGAGTTGCTAGCCATAAAGTTGGCCTTTTCCGAGTGGAGACATCTCCTGGAGGGGGCTCGCTTTCCCTTCCAAGTGTTCACCGACCACAAAAATTTGGTCTATTTACAGACCGCCCAGCGGCTAAATTCCCATCAGGCCAGATGGTCCCTGTTCTTCTCCCGGTTCCATTTCACCCTCCATTTTCTCTCAGGGGAGAAGAACATTCATGCTGATGCCCTGTCTCGCTCCGTCGTGTCCTCTGAGGAGGTGGAGGAGGAGTCTTGGCTGATTGTCCCCACAGAGAGCCTAAAAACTGTGGCCCCAGTTTCGCTTGAGTCTGTGCCTCCGGGCAAGACTTTTGTGCCCATCAATTTGCGACCGGAGGTACTCTCTTGGGCACACTCGTCCAGGGTGGGTGGACATTTTGGGGCAAAGAGGACATCTGAGTTGCTGGCGAGGACATACTGGTGGCCACATATGGTCCGTGACGTCAGGGAATACGTTCAGGCGTGCGTCTCCTGCGCCAAGAATAAGTCCCCTCGACAACGGCCAGCTGGGTTACTTTTTCCTTTACCGGTGGCAGACAGGCCCTGGGAGATGGTCGGGATGGATTTTGTGGTGGGCTTACCCAAGTCTTGGGGCTGCACCATCATCTGGGTTATAACCGACCACTTCTCCAAAATGGTGCACTTGGTGCCCTTACCACGGTTACCATCTGCATGGGCCTTGGCAGCATTATTCATTAGGCATATTTTCTGCCTACACGGTATGCCAGACAAAGTTGTCAGTGATCGAGGTCCCCAGTTAGCGTCTCGGTTCTGGAGAGAGCTGTGTCGTTTACTCAGCATTGAGTTGAATCTCTCCTCTGCATACCATCCCGAGACGAATGGGTTGGTAGAGAGGGCCAACCAGACCTTGGTCACATACTTGCGACATTTTGTCTCTGCCAGGCAGGATGACTGGGCATCCTTGCTACCGTGGGCTGAGTTTGCTCTAAATAATGCTGTGGCTGACTCCACCGGACAGACCCCATTCCTCCTGAATTACGGTCAGCATCCGCGGGTACCAGTGCCCTTGCCTGTGTCTTCTGCAGATTCCAGGATGGCAGACTGAGCTGTGGAGGCACGGGACATTTGGGACTGCACCCAGGATGCCATTCAGGCCTCAAAAGAGAGGATGAGATCTTCGGGCAATGCCCATGGCGCCCCGCTCCTACATTTGCGTCGGGTGACCTAGTGTGGCTCTCTGCCCGAAACATCAGGCTACGTGTAGAGTCCACCAAGTTGACACCTCGCTTTTTGGGTCCTTTTAAAGTTCTTGAGCAGGTGAACCTGGTGGTTTACCGCCAAGCCCTTCCGCCTCGCCTTGGTATCACTGACACCTTTCACGTGTCCCTCCTGAAACCCGTGGCCATTTCCCGGTTTTCCGAGTCATCTGCCGGGACATCGTGTTCATCTACCGATGATCATGAGGTGAACGCCATTGTTGCGTGCAAGGTGGTACGAGGCAAAAAATTTTTATTTGGTGGATTGGAGGGGTTATGGGCCTGAGGATAGGTCCTGGGAAACTGCCGAGCATGTTCACGCTCCGCAGCTCATCGCTGCCTTTGAGCGCAGCGAGGCCCAGAGAAGGGGGGGTAATGTTAGGGTTCGAGTTCCTGCTGCTGCACAAGGGGAGTCTCGAACCAGTCCCACTGCGGTCTCCCATTCATCTCAGTCCGCAGTGGAGCCTGCTCAGCTTAGACGTCGGTCCCAGCGTCTCGCCCAGTCTAACAGTGTGCAGAGGATTACTGCTGCTCCTCCAGGCTCTGCTATTGTGGCCAGTACTGGTTAGCGGCGAGCAGACATCTTTAGGACAAAGTCCTTGTTTTTCCCTTCGGAGCATGCCCAGAGTGAGATCTCTCATTGGAGATCAGGGGTCACATGCTCAGGTACTGCAGCAGCTCCTATTGGTCCGCCAGGAAGGTCCTGTGACTACTGGTGTTCTGGAACAAGTTTCATTGGTCCTTGTTTCTGGCAGGTCCTGTAGCTGTTACTATAAAAGGGTAGCATGGCTGGGCCGCCATGCGCTAGTATCAATTGTCATATGCTTTGCGCCAGTGTGGTCATGCGTGTGTGTGGTTAGGGCCCGGCTGAAATAAGCCCCTAGAATACCGACTTAATCGGTGAGGAGTTTGGTATGCTAGCTGGTCAGGGTCGGTGTCCTAGATGCCCTAGATTATCGGCATAACCGGCGAGGAGTTTGATTGCCGTATTCAGGGCCTGGCGTTCAGACGCCATAGATTGCGGGTGTCTCCCGCGAGGACATTAGCGCATGATCAAGTTCTATGTTCGCTTAGCAGTCAACTGTGTACCTGGGTGCCTGACAGGACACAGAAGTTTGTCTCAGCGGCTCTGTGACGTAACAGGGTTCGCTTTCAACGCTAGACAGCGCCCTAACGTGTTTATTTTGCGACTCAGTGGTGTTAAGTGAGTTCGCACACATCGCCATATAGCGCTGCGGCACTCCTTCTAGCGGCTCTGTGGAATAACAGAGTTCGCACATATTGCCACAGCGCGTTACGGCGTTTATTTTGGCGACTCTGCGGGATAACAGAGTTCGCTTCTTGCGCCATTTTACTAGCAGCAGGCTCCGCCTGCACTGTGGACCCCGGGCTGCGAACGCACCTTTTACATCATATATTTGGTGCGTTCAGCAGACCTTAACACGATCCACACTCCAAATCCCCCCCACACATTAAATCCCCCCATCCCCATGCCAAATCCCCCACACATTAAATAACCCCCCATCCCCACTCCAAATCCCCCCACACATTAGGTACCCCCATCCTCACTCCAAATCCCCCCACACATAAAGTATCCCCCATCCCCAATCTAAATCCCCCCACACATGTTCCCCATCCCCACTCCAAATCCCCCCACACATTATGTTCCCACATCCCTTAATCTTCAGTGGCTTCTTCAGCTCCACAGTGGAGCACACTTACCACCAATGTTCCCCCTTCTGGGCGCCGCCGGCGAGTGACGTCAGCAGCGTGATCACATGACCTGATCATGCTGCTGGCATCGCTGTGACCCCGCGGTCAGAGCTTCAATTGTGCTGGCTTCTGTATAGTACAATTGATCCTTCAGCATGACCGGTTTGGCAGTGGGTCAGTAATGGTGTGGGGTGCCATTTCTTTGGAGGGCCACACAGCCCTCCATGTGCTCGACAGAGGTAGCCTAACCATATGCGGTGCGGTTGGCCCTGGGTTACTCCTAATGCAGGACAATGCCAGAGCTCATGTGGCTGGAGTGTGTCAGCAGTTCCTGCAACATGAAGGCATTGAAGCTATGGACTTGGCCTGCTTGTTCCCCAGACCTGATTTCGATTGAGCACATCTGGGACAGCATGTCTCGCTCCATCCATCAACGTCACGTTGCACCACAGACTGTCCAAGAGTTGACGGATGCTTTAATCCAGGTCTGGGAGGAGATCCCTCAGGACAACATCCGCAACCTCATCAGGAGCATGCCTAGGCATTGTAGGGAGGTCATACAGGCACGTGGAGATCACACATAATACTGAGCATCATTTTGACTTGTTTCCACTTTCATTTTGGGGGTCTCTCCAAATCCAGGCCTCCATTAGTTCAAAAAGTTGATTTCCATTGATGATTTTTGTGTGATTATGTTGACAGCACATTCAACTTTGTACAGTATTCAATGAGAATATTTCATTCATTTAGATCTAGGATGTGTTATTTGAGTGTTCCTTTTATTTTTTGGGGCAGTGTATAAGCATTACAGATTCTCCCCAGCACTTCCTCATAGACTGCACAGGTCTCCTGTATACAAAATCCATTTAAAAAGGGATGTATATACAGTACACTCCCACAGGTGTAGATACCATGACTAATAAATGAATTTTAATCTAGAGTCGGAGGCTGGATATTGCTGTTAAGTATGATGCGTCAATAGATAGTGCTATTAAACAGTGTTAAATATTTTAAATTGATTAGAATACAGGCACTATATAATTAGCCAGTAATTTGCCAATATACTTTCTACGGCCACAGCTGCCAAACGTATTAATAAAATGGTATTTCACTTAATGTAGTCGTAGTTCCAATACACACTATGATTGTAAATATGCCGCTAATGCGGACTAATATATTATCCAGTGATAACTTATTATATAGTGCCTGTATTCTAATCAATTTAAAATATTTAACACTGTTTAATAGCACTATCTATTGACGCATCATACTTAACAGCAATATCCAGCCTCCGACTCTAGATTAAAATTCATTTATTAGTCATGGTAGCTACACCTGTGGGAGTGTACTTATATACATCCCTTTTTAAATGGATTTTTTAACTGTGTATTGTTATGAATGTAATTTTCTAATAAAGTTTTGTATATTTTTGGCATAATGCTTCCAATGCTTATTTGGATTATACTTCTGTATAGGAAGTGCCATTCTATTAGGTTGACATTGGTAGGATTTTTTCTCCTGTATACAAAATTGCTGTTGGTGGTAAAACATGTAAACAATTCAGTCCTCCAATAGAAACACTTCACGTGAAAAAGCTGGCCTTTTTTTCATTTTCAACCTATGTAACTATATGTGAAATTGTGGAATTGCACATTTTTTGCAATTTCATCGCACTTTTTCCCGTTTTCCAGTACACTATTTGTAAAATCAATAGAGCCATTTAGTACAACTCATCCTGCAAAAAAAGCCCTCATATGGCTATATTGACAGAAATATAAAAAAGTTATGGCTGTTGGAAGCAGAGACGGAAACAACAAAAAGGAAAAAATAAAAGAAAAGAAAATAGCCATGGCGTGAAGGGGTTAATGCCAGACAATTTAACCCATTTTTATATTTACCATATATCCTGTAATTGATTCCCAGAAACACAACTACATCCACAGTCCATTCCAGTAATTTATCCTTCCCATTTTCATCACTTGCTAAACCCTGGCTTTATTGGAACTGTAAAGGTACTGCCACACTTAGTGATCTCGTTAGCGATCTCAATAACGACGCAAGCTAATGAGATTGTTTGTGAGATCTCTTTTAGGTCGCTAGAAGCTGCCAAACAGGAGATCTCTAAACGACACATCAGCGGTCAGCGATCTCTTTAGCGACTTTGGCGGTCGTTAGATGTCATTAGCATGTACTGAGCGCTCTGATTCATAGGAATTTCCAGCATCGCTCCTGCTCTCTGCGTCCTGCTAGCCTGCTTTGCAACTGCTGCGATCCTCTCTGTGACGCAAAAGAGAACTTACAGATATTGCGATCCATTCCGTGATGCTAAACCCATATGCGTCACAAACGAGGTCGTTCGCAAAAGGTGCCAAACACAGCGATTAAGGCTCACCAGCGGGACGCCAACGATCAAAAAACGGTCCAGAACTCTAGTGAACGATCAACGAGATCACAGCAGGGGCCACATAGTTGCTACATGCCACACACAGCTAAGTCGCTAACGAGATCGCAAAATAGTGACGTTTTAGGATCCGTTTGCGATCTCGTTTGCGATCTCGTTTAGTGTGGCATACCCTTAAACCATTCATTATTAATTATTCTAACCAGTTTCACATAGTTATCTCTAAACACAATATATGGTAATTGTAATAGCTAGGAGCAGTCAGGGTAGACAAGAAATCAATATGCGTTTTGATTGGGATAAAGCTTAGCAAGATTAAAAGGTGCCCTTGGCACCTATTGTATTGGCATTGATATATGGCGACTTGTTTAGATTATGGGTCATCTTCCGTCAAGATGCATTTTAATGACTATCTTATTTGTGCTAACATTATTAATATGTAATGACTAATAATAACACATTTTCATCTCCGTGACACAGTCTACTAATCAAAGTAACCTTTGCATCTGGGGCCTTAGTATATCATTTTGGCTTGTATAAACGTTAACTTCAAGTAGACAGTGATTACAGAACAAAGGTTAAAGTCATTCACGATCTTCTGGAGGCATGCCAGTGTAAGACCATGACCTTAAACGTAAGGACTATTTTAGGCATCTGATGTTAACGAGGTTTTATATAAAAACACAACATATAAACCCAGAGATCCCACATCATTACCAAACTAAAAATTTTTGCTTGCTGAAAAGATTCATTTCTACCAAATTTCAATTAGTATTCAATTTTAAGACAGTGTAATTGTGGACCTTTGCATACTATCAAATAAAAGTACCTTATAAGTTTGTCCATGAGATAAAAAAAAAGCCTTTCGGAGTTTCCATCATAAGGCATATGATGTCTTTTATATATTGGCATAACCACCAAGTTTTTCAAACAGAAAATACTTCAGGAAAATGCTGGCAGTGTATTTCCTGAAGTGTCTTTTTTGGCACCTTTGCAGTTCATTTTTAGCACCGTCACACCCGGGCCATTTTCCATTTTTGCATTTCTGTTTTTTGCTCTCCTTCTTCCCAGAGCCATAACTATTTTATTTTTCATCAATATGGCTATGTGAGGGCTTGTTTTTGAACGACACCATTGATTTTACCATAAAATGTACTGGAATATGGGAAAAAAAATTCCAAGGGCAGTGAAATTGAAAAAAAAAGTCCAATTTCACAATTGTTTTTTGTGTTTTTTTTACCTTGTTCACCAAATGCTAAAACTGACCAGCTGTTATGTTTCTCCAGATAATTACGAATTTGTAGATACCAAACATGTATAGGTTCTTTTTTATTTAAGTGGTGAAAAAAGTCCAAAATTTGTTAAAAAAAAAACATCATGTTTGGAGACCCGTATTGTTTCCATTTTCGGGATCTGGGGCTGAGTGAGGGCTTATTTTTTGTGTGCCAAGCTAACGTTTTTATTGATACCATTTTAGTGTACATACTATCTTTTGATCACCTGTTATTGCGTTTTAATGCAATGATACGGCGATCAAAAAAGCACAATTCTGCCGTTTTATTTTTTTTTTGTTACTCTGTTTACCGATAGAATTAATTCTTTTTATATATTGATAGATCGGGCGATTCTGAAATCGGCAATAAAAATGTGTATTTTTTATAGTTTTATGGGACAAATGGTGGGTGATTTATGCATTTTTTCAATATTTTTAAAAACTTTTTTTTCTTTTTAATAGCTTCAAAAGTCTCCATGGGAGACTAGAATCTGCGATCATCTGATCACCTATGCTACACACAGCAGGACTTCAGCCCTGATTTGTGTGTCACGCTGCTGCAATGCAGGTAGAAGCAAGCTCCACTAGATGACAATAGAGTGGAGGGAGGAAGCACACAGCAAGAGCAGACCTGCAGTGCAGTCGCGAGGCCACCACCAGGTGGCAGCAGAATAGTCAAACAAGCCTGGTCAATTTTGGTCTGTAGCGCAGTAGCAAAGGAATAAGCAAACACAGAGTCAGAAACAAGCCAAAAAGGGTCAGTACTGGACAGGAGCAGATATGCCAAAGCCAAAACAACTGGTCAGAGTTCAAGCCAAATCAAGTACCAGGGAGTCCAAACACAAAGCGGGAACACAGAGTCGGGATGGGAAGAGGGGATTAAACAGACACGGGTATAGTCAGCTAAAGCAGAAGGACGAATCAGGGTACGCAGACTCAGCTACACACAGCGAAGGCAGAAACTATAACTGACACTGCCTGCAGGCTGCAGTGGAGAAAATAGCTGACCTGACGTCAAGCGAGGCAAAGAAAGTTAACTCTTGACATGATCAGACCAGGAAAGAGAAACAGGTTACAAAACCCAGCCTGGATCATAACATGTGTAGCTAAAATGATCACCTGCTATGAGCGCCGACTACTGGGTGGCTGTGAAAAATATTGGAGATATAATTCCATGTCAATCATCTGTATCCTATTTAGCATGTGATTATAAAAAGTCTTCATGTTCTGTGGTAACATGACACCTGGCCAGCTTCAAACAAAGGGATTTACACCACCCGCTAGCTGGTATGCAGCCTTCTACAGGAAGACCCCCTGTGGGTCCAAGCCATGCGACCTGAGTCCTTTGTGCAGCCAGCTAGGATTTCATAAAGGAGTTACAGAAATACTATACGTCATAGCTGTACATCGTGTATATTTCTGAGATTTCTGAGATCCCCAGAACAGGGCAAGTGCCTGCCTGGTATTGAGTCATTCTAGCATGCACAGGAAGGGACTATACATAGAAGAGCCACTAGCAGCTAGGTATCAAAATTGTGTTTAGTCTCTATGACTAGCAGGGGCCCGGTCGGATCCAATGGCACCAGAACAGCTGCCCTAAGACCACCCAGAAAAGAGTCATGTTCTTTTAAAGGTTTTGGGAGATTTATCTCCAAACCTCCAGTGGAGGGGATTTAGGTTCAACCCAGAGGGCAAGAGGTAAGTAGCCAAGATGGTTAAATGCTTGTGTGAAGCATATCCTATTTCCTTTTTTCTGGGAGGTTGTGACGACACATCGTGTGAGGATAAGTCACACAAAGGGGAGCACAAGCCTTCCATGTGGCAGCCCCTCTCTCGCAATCCAGGCTTTTCATCTAACTGGTAACTAACTATATATTATGCTTATATCTTTTGTCCTACTACTATTGTATTTGCATATCTGACCATTCTATATGTATAACCATTGTGTATATAGTGTATTGTCTAGTGTGCCCTTAAGGCGATTAAATATATAACTTAACCTTGGGCTGCTCTTTTATCTCGATCCACAAATCCACATGTCCGTTTCTAGTCCTAATCTCACATACTACTGGGGGCTGGTTCCTGGTCCGATATAAGCCTGTTAACGGTGTAGTGAAAGAGGCTTGTGGGCGAGTGTGGTGCCATGTCAGGGTCTGCATGGGTCACTTTCTCTCATTCCTCTTCCTCCCTGGGCTTATGTGGACAGGTGGGTGTCTGCTAAACTGTGCCAAGCTGACCTTAGGTGTCCGCAGGGGGTGTGGAACGTCACATTGGTACAAGTGGGTAGGCCTTACAACATGATCCTGCTGACGTAATGTGGATGTCAGGCGGGGTGGTGTGGTGTGGATCCTTCACGTTCATCACAGCAGCGCTCATAGCTATCTGGCTATGCAACCACAGGGGTCTCCTGCAGACCCAAGGTTGTCATGCCAACCCATTGGCGACCTGTAGTCATGTGACATGAGAGCCGATGGGCAGGGTTTGTGACGCGCTTTCAGAGCATGCATGTTAAATGCCGCTGTCAGAGATTGACAGCGGCATTTAACATGTTAACACCCAGGGGCACATGTCAGTTGATGAAATCAGCTGGCATGTGTCAGAAAAGATGCGGTCTCATCGATGGAGCCCACATCAAAGGGGGAGATCTGACATGCACCGTACATGGTACATGTACGGCACATGTCATGAAGGGGTTAAGCCTTTTTTATCACTTGAATGTGAAGTGGAAGCCAGCTTAAGAATGATCAGGACGCTTATTTTTTTATTTTTTTTTATTTGTTTTCCAAAATTTTTATTAACATTTTGTATATTTTAACAGTCAACAAATTAACTTTATCAAAGCATATTGACATTTTCGCCTTACATCTGTTCTCCAAGATGATTTGTGAAGAGGGGAAATGGGAAGGGTCTTTGGGAAAAGGGGTAATAGAAGGGTAAAGGGAATGGGTTGAGGGTAGAGAACTCAGAATAAATAACTTTACATATTCTAGGCAACACATATTAAACAAGTGAAGAAAAAAAAAATTTGAATAAAATATTCAGGACGCTTATTTTAACCTCATTTGTCTTTAGAAAGGTGAACCTGTTAGAACCTCAAAAGACTGAACATACGCACCAGTCATTTTTACATTGCAGTACATATATTCTTTCATTTTTTATGTGTATTACTGGTTTCTTTTTACTCATCTGAGATGAGCACGATTGAGGGACAGAGACTCTGGTTTCAGCGATGTATCACTTACTGGGCTACTTGAGGCAGTTTTTCTAAAATCACAATTTTATCTGCTGCAGATCTATCAATTCTTTGAATACTGATTGGACATTACAGTGCTCATGAATATGGAGGACTACATGGTGTCAGTTTTACTAGTCCTCTGGTGATCTGGTAATATAGTGATTTTATCAAAGTTACAGCAAGTAACATAGTAAGTGACACACCTTGGAATCAGAGTCTCTGTCTGTACATTATGCTTTTCTTAGTTGGCAAATTAAATTAGAAAGCAAAACATTGCTGAGAGATTCCCCTTAACGCCACATGCACACGTTGATTATTTGGTGAGTTTTTTACCTCAGTATTTGTAGCCAAAACCAGGAGTGGGTGATAAATACAGAAGTGGTGATAGTGTTTCTATTATACTTTTCTTCTGGTTGTTTAATTCCCTGTTTTGGCTAAAATACAGATGGTAAAAAACTCACCAAATACTGAGCGTGTGAATGTGGCCTAAGGCTTTTTCAAGTAGTTACTATGCGTACAGAGTATCATGAGCACATACCCTATTGATCAGGTGATGTTAGGTTTTTGTGTTTCTCATACTTTTTCGTTACTGTTCGAAGAATTGAATGTCTACCTGTTGTTATGGTAATCATACCAGTCATAAGCTGAAAGAATGAAAGAGAGTCACTGCCAGATATGTTAATATTTGCTCCTTTGTCTTTTGTCTAGTTTTTGGAGTTTTAAACCTTTTTTCCATTCTGCTTATCTTTAATTGCTCCTTATTTAAAGTCTACTTTTATGTGTGCACCTGTGGTTATTTATGTTTGGGTTTCAGATGGTTTTAAATGATTTATCAATTGCCAATTTTAAATCCCAGCATTTTATTCTTTTCATTGATTTTTTTGTTGCTGACCTATATTGCCTTAGGTGAGTTTCACGTCAAAACGCTGCGTTTTGGCGCTGTGCGTGGCGCAGCGCCAACACAGCTCCAATGTTACAGCATAGTTGAGGGATTTCAAGAAATCCGTCTCCACTATCGTAACAATACCAGTGTGCAACCTGCGTAAACGACTGCGGCGTCTTTCAGCGCAGCATGTCCTGGTATTGCGGGAGTGGTCCCCAATATTTAACAAGGCTATGTACCCTGCCTCTTTCGAAGGTGTCCGGAGTGTCCTATACACCTCGAAAGATCGCCGTCAAAGGGGCGCTTAGACGGAGCGAATTTCCGCTCCTCAAAGCCTATTGTTCCGGACCGTGAACCATTGCCTAACAATATATATTTTCATTTACCAAATCAACATACCTCTTAACTGTAAGCAGTGGCAAACAAATGTGCCCATGTACATTTTGCACTCAATCCTTATTTGCATAGTTTGGTGACTTTGGAAAAGTAAATTGTAGATTCATCTCACATTACACATTTTTTAACCACTTCCTTGCAAACCATACATTTACATTGCAATTGGTAGTGATTAATCACAAAGAATAATGGGGGATGGATATAAAACAAAGGAAGAACCCTGTAAAACCAATATATATATATATATATATATATATATATATATATATATATATAAATATACACACACTGCTCAAAAAAATTAAGGGAACACTCAAACAACACATCCTAGATCTGAATGAGTGGAATATTCTCATTGAATATTTTGTTCTGTACAAAGTTGAATGTGCTGACAACAAAATCACACAAAAATCATCAATGGAAATCAACTTTATTAACCAATGGAGGCCTGGATTTGGAGTCACGCACAAAATTAAAGTGGAATGTAATATCCTTAAAACAAGTCAAAATGATGCTCAGTACTGTGTGTGGTCTCCACGTGCCTGTATGACCTCCCTGTGCCTGTATGACTTCCCTACAACGTCTGGGCATGCTCCTGATGAGGCAGTGGATGGTCTCCTGAGGGATCTCCTCCCAGACCAGGAGTAAAGTATCCGCCAACTCCTGAACAGTCTGTGGTGCAACTTGACGTTGGTGGATGGAGCGAGACATGATGTCCCTGATGTGCTCAATCGGATTCAGGTCTGAGGAACGGGCGGGCCAGTCCATAGCTTCAATGCCTTCATCTTACAGGAACTGCTGACACACTCCAGCCACATGAGGTCTGGCATTGTCCTGCATTAGGAGTAACCCAGGGACAACCGCACCAGCATATGGTCTCACAAAGGGTCTGAGGATCTCATCTCGGTACCTAATGGCAGTCAGGCTACCTCTGGCGAGCACATAGAGAGCTGTGCGGCCCTCCAAAGAAATGCCGCCTCACACCATTACTGACCCACTGCCAAACTGAAGGATGAAGGATGTTGCAGGCAGCAGATCGCTCTCCACGGTGTCTCCAGACTCTGTCACGTCTGTCACATGTGCTCAGTGTGACCCTGCTTTCCTCTGTGAAGAACACAGGGCGCCAGTGGCGAATTTGCCAATCCTGTTGTTCTGTGGCAAATGCCAAGCGTCCTGTACTGTGTTGGGCTGTGAGCACAACCCCATCTGTGAACGTCGGGCACTCAGACCATCCTCATGGAGTCGGTTTCTAACCATTTGTGCAGACACATGCACATTTGTGGTCATTTTGCAGGGCTCTGGCAGTGCTCCTCCTGCTCCTCATTGCACAAAGGCGGAGTAGCGGTCCTGCTGCTGGGTTGATGCCCTCTTACGGCCACCTCCATGTCTCCTGGTGTTCTGGCCTGTCTCCTGGTAGCACTTCCAGCCTCTGGACACTACGCTGACAGACATAGCAAACCTTCTTGCCACAGCTCTCATTGATGTGCCATCCTGGATGAGCTGCACTACCTGAGCCACTTGTGTGGGTTGTAGAGTCCGTCTCATGCTACTGCGAGTGTGAAAGCACAACGAACATTCAAAAGTGTCCAAAACGTCAGCTAGAAAGCATTGGTCCTGAGATGTAGTCTGTGGTCCCCACCTGCAAAACCACTCCTTTATTGTGTGTCTTGATAATTGCCAATAATTTCCATCTGTTGTCTATTCCATTTGCTCAACAGCATATAAAATTGATTGTCAGTGTTGCTTCCTAAGTGGACAGTTTGACTTCACAGAAGTTTGATTTACTTGGAGTTATATTCTGTTGTTTAAGTGTTCCCTTTATATTTTTGAGCAGTGTATAAAAGTAGCATTCCAATGCTTTTCTTAGGAACCTTTATATGAAAAATACATGACACACCAGGAAAGAAAGAAAATATTGTCTTTAGGCTATGAAATGTCTTTTCTCAGACGAATATAAAAAATCTTTTAGGTGAATGCCTGATTCCTGAAAAAAACAGCTCTGTGTTAACCATAGGTTGCCAACCACCCAGAAGTTCCTGGACTGCTGGTAAAAATAGGGTTCTCTTTTCAGAGGATTAAGTTTGAGTCGCACTTCCTGAAATTTGCAGCTTCATGCAAATTCAAACATTTTGAGATTCGATTCCTGGTTTCCAAAAGAAAAAAATTGCCCGTCACCATTTCCCAAACTGCTGAGCTCTAGGGATCAGGCTAATGTAATTTCATGTTGCCATGTGGGCCTCCCCATAATTCCCTGCAGCTATTACATTTTACAAATTATTATACTGTGTAGGGTTCTTTCTCTCTCCTCTTCCTCACATGTATTTTTTGTGCAATTAGTCTTTCCATTATTGAGATTCACACAATTTTTTTTGGCCAAAAATCTAATTTTTGGGTCAAATTCAGCGATATCAGCAAATTTGAAATGTATAAGATCTTCACATCTCTAGCTATCATGGCAGTCCGTGGGCCTGCTGAAGGCTCCCATGGATGTTGTCTGAGTACTTCTGTGATGCTTAGCCACAAGTGGAGTTCCATAAGTGACCATGATTTTTCCTATAAAGTGGCATGTAAAAGTTTTGGCTCCCCTGGTCAAAATTACTGTTATTGTGAATAGTTAAGCAAGTTAAACAGGAAATTATCTCTAAAAGGCCTGATGTTAAAGATGACACCTTTCCTTTGTATTTTAGGCAAAAAAAATTATATTTTCATATTTTACATTTTAAAAATTACAAAAAGCAAAATGGACTGATGCAAAAGTTTGGGCATCCTGCATGGTTAGTACCTAAATCAACATATGTTAATTAATTCAAGGGCACTTCACATGAATACATCCACAATTCCCATATAGGTATATACAGGACAAAGGAGAGATCCCAAATGATAGAATAAAACCAACTTTTATTATATCATCATTAAAATACATAAAAAAGTAAAAAAGTAAAATGCCATATAGGGGACGCTAGACCACACTAGTACAATATCCAATCAAAAAGGGGTCATACATGCCAAATATGGGCCTGAAAGACACCAATATGACATAGTATAAAGCAAATCACGAATGCTACAAATAGCTCCCATATGCAAATATAAGATAATATAGTTGCAGTATAGCAAAACAGCCTCATATGGAGATAATCTTACTGACCCTCAAAATGTAGTTGCATATCAACAGAAAAATGCAAATAAAGTTACAGAGTCCATGTGTATGGTAACACAATAGTATATATGAAATGGACCCAGAGAGATGAAACCATAATCTTCATGAAACGTAGATACCTATAACCTGATGAAAGCAACATAACACATTATGCCAAGGTGAATAATAAAAAGCGATAATTACCAAGTGCATTGCAGTAGTGCTCCTGGCGTCCCCTCACCCTGACGCACGTTTCTCCACCAGCTTCTTCCTGGGGGGTGTCTAGGGGAGGGTGGCCCAGTTTTTATATGAGTGCCAAGATCAATCAAAATAAGCAGGATCCGGTTAGCAACAGAGGCGCATAGCGCATCATCACCGCCCCCTCTGACGTACTTCCTCACAATGCTCAGGGGCACGCAAGCTAGGCACTGCGTGTCAGTGTTAGAGCGTCGTCAGAAATGACGGAGGCCAGGATAATAGCGCATGCGCACTAACCAGACGGCTACCTCGCATTACCCGG
Organism: Oophaga sylvatica; assembly: GCA_033576555.1. Lineage (NCBI taxonomy): Eukaryota > Metazoa > Chordata > Amphibia > Anura > Dendrobatidae > Oophaga > Oophaga sylvatica. The sequence goes on along the minus strand of JARQOD010000001.1, from coordinate 619,194,480 downwards.
TCATTTGAAAATAGAATAGTTATGCAGAACAGCGATGACACAGGAACATAAAACGCAAAATAAATAAATAACTGGGCCTTTATACAAAAATCTCTAAATATCAGTAATACATCCTATAGACATATACATAGTAACATAGTTATTAAGGTTGAAGGAAGACTTTAAGTCCATCTAGTTCAACCCATATCCTATCCTAACCTGCCCTAACATGTTGATCCAGAGGAAGGCAAAAAAAAACCAAGTGGCAAACAGTAAGCTTCACATTGGGAAAAAAATTCCTTCCCGACTCCACATACGGCAATCAGACTAGCTCCCTGGATCAACGCAGTATCTAGGAAACTAGTGAATATAGCCTGTAATATTATACTTTTCAAGAAAGGCATCCAGTCCCCTCTTAAATTTTAGTAAGGAATCACTCATTACAACATTAGACGGCAGAGAGTTCCAAAGTCTCACTGCTCTTACAGTAAAGAATCTGCGTCTGTGATTATGGCTAAACTTTCTTTCCTCCAGACGTAGAGGATGCCCCCTTGTCCCCGTCACAGGTCTAAGAGTAAAAAGATCATTAGAAAGGTCTTTGTACTGTCCCCTCATATATTTATACATTGTAATAAGATCACTCTAAGCCTTCGTTTTTCCAAACTAAATAACCCCAAGTGGCAAACAGTAAGCTTCACATTGGGGAAAAAAATTCCTTCCCGACTCCACATACGGCAATCAGACTAGCTCCCTGGATCAACGCAGTATCTAGGAAACTAGTGAATATAGCCTGTAATATTATACTTTTCAAGAAAGGCATCCAGTCCCCTCTTAAATTTTAGTAAGGAATCACTCATTACAACATTAGACGGCAGAGAGTTCCAAAGTCTCACTGCTCTTACAGTAAAGAATCTGCGTCTGTGATTATGGCTAAACTTTCTTTCCTCCAGACGTAGAGGATGCCCCCTTGTCCCCGTCACAGGTCTAAGAGTAAAAAGATCATTAGAAAGGTCTTTGTACTGTCCCCTCATATATTTATACATTGTAATAAGATTACCTCTAAGCCTTCGTTTTTCCAAACTAAATAACCCCAAGTGGCAAACAGTAAGCTTCACATTGGGGAAAAAAATTCCTTCCCGACTCCACATACGGCAATCAGACTAGCTCCCTGGATCAACGCAGTATCTAGGAAACTAGTGAATATAGCCTGTAATAATTAAAATACTTAATTTTAAGAAGGCATCATCTTCAAATTTAGTAGGAACAATTACACATTAGGCAAATCCTACATGCTCTTACAGTAAAGAATCTGCATCTGTGATTATGGCTAAACCTTCTTTCCTCCAGACGTAGAGGATCTTTTTATAGAGTGACAGTGCATTAATAATAGTTATAGTTTAAACAGTGGAACCAAATAGGTGTGTGAACCAATAAAGTGCGATTACGTAATCACTATTATATATGAAGTGACCAGATTAAAAAAAAACCTCTCAATAAGTGGTGACTATAATGTGATAAATACTAAATCTTTATTATAGCATAAATATATTTAAAGTGACAGTGCCTTAATTAAAATAAGTACATAAGTAAATATCACATTAATGTGAATAAAAATTAAAATAAAATATTAAAGTGCAATAAAAGGAAACTCCAGTCTAAGAATTACATGAAGTAGAAAATGCTGAAGATCTATACAAAGTCAGCTAATAAGTAATTGTCAGTAAAGTACAGGTGCATTATTACAAAACTTCATTAATAACACAGGACATATAATAGACCATTATGAAGAATACAGTACACAGAAATAAAACAGGGAAAATAAAAATAATGAAAATTAAAAAATAATAGGTGAAAACATTAAATATGAATACATATATTGCCATGGACGGGATAGTACTTCTAATGTCAGAAAGGGGTTAATTGTCACATGACCTATCAGCTAATCATCGGTTATAGAGTTTTTCTTCTATGCAGGTGTGTGGAGCTCGCCTGTGATGGTAGTGTTGCTGCTGTTGTAGTTCTGTTATCTTGGTGATGTTTTCTCTGCTGCTGTGGAGCTTAGCAGCAAAGCCTGAGAAGAGTATTATCCTTTTTGTCTGTCCTCTGTTTGTCTCTTATCCTGTGTGTTATCATCTGCAGTGGTGAGGCTAGCATCCTTGCCGGTCAGTGCACTAGTCAGGGTTAATAGAGGTGACAGTCAGGGACTAGGCACATGACGGCAGCTGGGGAAACATCCTGCATCCCTCATAGGGCATTAGGGAAGCTTAGGGACAGGCACAGGTTGGTGACAGGAGGTGTCCCATCCCCGGCTCCCAACCATTAGGGCCTTCCTCTTCTTTTTTCATCCTGTGTATTTATATGCGATGTTGTCCACGGGACTTACTCATGTGCAAGCATGACATTATAACCAAACTGCACCATTTTCTTGAGTTCCTATGGCTCATGCTGAAGCTTTTTGCACGCCTGATCCAAATCCTCATGGATGAGGTTACTTGTGGTCACAGGTGGTGCAGCAGTTTCAGTAAATGTCTGTTTTCTTGGTCTTGGCTCATGCCCTGGCTCAACCCAAAATATCTCTCACTGACAGGTTTTCTGGAGGGAGAGATAAATTTATAGTCCTGAAGGAAGCCTGCAATTATATTCAGGGAGTGAGGAACAATGAGTAGGGATTGTAGTCTCCATCCTTAGGGGTGATCTCCAGTCCTGGGCCTTCTCTCTGCTGACCGACTTGATGATGCCTTGTAGATGTATGCAAACACAGCAAATTTTCAGGTGTAAGATGCTTCAAGACTCACTGGTGTCTTTTTTCGTTCTGAAGCAACTTTGATGCTTTTTTTGAGTCTTCTTTTCCAATATCTTTTGGCTACATTTTTTTTAATTAAAATTGTATAAAATAAATGAGTGAACAGTTTTCAAGCAGAAGCCACCTGAACATAGGTCAGGTCTAGAGATGAGCGAATATTTCAATGTTTGGTTTGGAGTACGATAGCTGATTTTACAATATTCGCCAATTTATTAGTCGAATATTCGCCGAACATATCCGAATATCGCTAGAATCAATGGAAGCCAAAAATAAACGCATACACACCACCTTCAAATGGGCCCAAAAGCTGCCAAAACATATCAAATTAGACACCAGGAAAGTGGCCTCAATTGATCCACAGTACAAATTTTAGAATGTCACGGCAGTAATCAGCCATGCATTAGGTATCAGGGTCTGGGCCAGCATTTACAGCTTTGAATTGAACTTCAAATTAAGATGATGTGGGTGATGGATTGGTGTAGGCCTGCTGTGCTGGGAGCTCTGATACCACATACACCAGCTCAATCAGCTTTCATGCTCAGTCACATTCAGGTGGCACAAATATCCATTTCGTAGACTACTGTTGACAGAAAAATGTAAGGATAGTAACACGGGCAGTTGACTTAAAGGGAGTGGAGGCCTGCTGGTCTTGGAGGCCTACTGCTTCAGGCAACACAAATGAAGGAGACCCAACCAGGAGTCCACACATTTCTAAAAATTAGTGGCAGATACCACCAAAGTAGCATTAATTTCTGTAGAGTAGAGCAAGAGCAATCTGGACCGACACCACTTCCACTACAGCCTACCCTGCAGATAAAGACCCAACCAGAAGGGTACGCATTTCCAAAAATTAGTGGCGGATAGGGTTGAGCGAAACAGGTCGGTCAATTTAAAAAAACACTGACTTTCGCCAAAGTCGGGTTTCGCCGAGCGAAACCCGACCACAGCGTGCAGTCGGCCAAGCGTTTGGTGACCCGAGCGCCAAAGTCAGGTTTCGCCGCTTGCAGGCTCCTTTTTTTCACCAATGAGCAAGGACGTATACTGTGGGCAACGAGATGACATGTTCAGCGGTGCCGCGCGGCTTTGAGCAGCGCGGGATTCAAATCCCCCGCCAAAGTCGCGCTGGCACCGCTCATTGGCTGAGCCGGCGGGCGGCTCAGCCAATGAGCGGCGCGGGATTCAAATCCCCCGCCATTGGCTGAGCGGTGCCGCCCGGCTTTGTGTGTGTGTGTGTATATGCAGGCATCGTCCAATGGGACTACAAGTGCCATCCGGCTATGCCTGCTACACTGTCCGTGAGTGACACATTAGCCAATGATGGGACAGTAGTAGTCCCATCATCCGGCTAATGTGTTGAATGTAAAAAAAACATACATTACATACACAACATACAGAACATACAACATATAACACATAAGATACAGAACATACATATAACATAACATACAGAACATACATATAACACATAACATACAGAACATACATATAACATACAACACAACATACATATAACACATAACATACAGTACATACATACAGTATAACATACAACACATAACATACTGTAAGCTTTTCAGGGGATATAGCTCCGGGATCGCCGTCCTGGTAGAGGAATGGCATAAAACAGTTCATTCAGACAGCAGTTCTGGTGTAAACTGGCCGCAACCAGCTTTATTAAAGTCCACAGCAAACAGCACGTGATAAAAACAAATCATAAACAGAAAACCTAGCCTCTCCGGCTACTGACTACACTTAGATAGATTTCCCTCACTATCAGGGACCAGACTCTGACAGCCTGGGCCAAAACAACACATATGTTCAGCAGTTACCAGCATGGAGGTTCGCAGAGGCTCCTCTTTGTGTCTAAAGGCATATCCAACGTCCAGACTTGAGAGAGCTCCCCTCCTATTCAGCAGCTACCAGCATGGATTTTCACAGAGACTACTCCTGTGTCCGGGGTACATCGAGCACCCAGACTGAGACAGCTCCACTCCTGGAGACTCCTTCTGTGCCTGGACTCCTTGTCCAGACTAAGCGAGCTCTCTTTTGTTCGCAGACACCTACTTCTGGTCTCCTAATTAACACCTGAGTGGTTTCAGGCCTGAGCTGCAAGTGTGTACTGAATGTAAGGTGTAGTGACCTTTCTCTACCACTAGGTCTACAAAGCCACACATTTCCCTTATACCAGTCAGCAAAGTACCTAGGTGAAATATACACCCCATTCAATACACATACTCTCACTGTCTCACATATCCCCCCCCCTCTTCTCCAGACCGGAGGGCTGGTCATCCAGACCGGAGGGCTGGTCAACAATCCAAAAGAGACAGTGAACTCTGGACCAGTCATGGCCCTCATCAGCTTCATCTTCACTACTGTCATCTGTATCTTCACCTGAGCCATAGTCAACATCAGCTTTCTCTTCATCTGAAGCATCCGCACTACCCTGTACCCTCCCAGGCCTATGCTCTCTGCGGGCCTCGGGTATCCTGCACGGTTTCATCTTGACCTTAGGGCCGGGCTCAGTTTCGATATAGTGCCTGGCCAGAGAAGTACGACCCGGCACATCAGAACACTTCTGCTGACTCTTCCTCAGAAACTCACGTATTTCCTGTTTTTGGTGCCCTGACCATGTGTCACCAACTATCACAGGAGATATAGGGGGTTTTTCACCTTTCTCTAATTCCCCCTGAACCTTCTTTAGCACATCTTTATGGTATCCAATATCTCCATTTATTTCAACTTTCAAGTTCTCCTTGATAGCTGCATCTGTATACTCAGAACCCGCCTGGCTCTTCTCTTCCACCACGTTCTGCATCCCATCTGAGCTCCCGTGTGTCTGCAGCGGCAACGAGTGACACATCGCTTTTCCCATTTGTTGGGACGTGGCTCCGATGCAGACTCCATGAAAGTGCGCTTGAGCTCACCAATGCCAGCCTGAGCTTCACGAGTTGCAGCTACTGATCCGGACCGTAACCCGTCCATCCGCTGTCTCCGGCAGAAACAGATTCCTGGACAGAGTCAGTCCCCATATCTTAAGTCTTGTTCCTCACAGCTTCACTTGAGACCTCAGCTTCTGATGAGGCAGCTGGCTTGGTGACTACCACTTCTATAGCTTTTTCCACCTCTGCAGCATCTCCCTCAGAGTCCCTGGCATGATGCAGATCCACACCACACATCGACAACTTCCCATTTCCAACAGCCTCCACTTTTGCTGTGTTCAGTCTCAGAGTCCTGCCTTCAAAGCTCAGCTCTCCTCCTTTCACCTTAGTCTTCGCCAGGGAATTGGCCAACTGTAAAACATCTTCAGATGCCATCTTCTGTCCGGCTGTAAGGTCAGCATCAGCTTTCTTCTCAGGACTCTCAACCTCCTCTGTTACCATGCCTTCCTCATTTGCACTGGTTGCTTGATCGTCATCAGATGATTCACTATCACTACCACTATCCCTGTCTGACCCCTTTTTCTCAGCCACATCCGGCTCACTTTCAGGGTTATACAATTCATTCTCATTCACATCCTGATCTGGAACCTTAGTTAACATGTCATCCACAACATTAACTTCACCATCTGGTCCCTGGTTTCCCTCAGGTGGTCCCTCAAGTATGTGACTATGTGACAACCCCAGCACTACACTTCTATATAGCTCAGGTACTAGGAGCTGACTCACAACCTCACCCGGGACTTCAGTGTCCCTATACAACAGGTTATTGTTTATGGCAACCTGAGGAAACCTCTCCTCAGAGCCAAGCTCTTGGGAAACCTCATTTAGAACACTTGTATTTTCCGGTGCCGTTTTAAGAGTGGGTCTCGCCATTGCTCACTCTCAAAATTGTCACAGGACACAGGTAAGTCAGGGACACTCGGTTCCCGAGAACCACCATCCTCGTCTCCCAACATCACCTGCAAAGGAATTTCATCTCTATCACAGTCATCATCATTATCAATATCATTATCATGATTATGATCAGTATCATCATCACTATCATGATCATCATCATTATCATTATCAGCATCAGCATCATCATCATGGTCATCATCATTATCATGATCATCATCATCATTATCATTATCATCATCATCATCATCACATAAGTTTAACGGCCCACTAGCATTGTGTTCCGCCCCTCGGGACTGTGCACCCTCAGTAGGAGCTTCATCACACTGTCCATCAGAAACATTTTTCCCCCAGCGATCCTTAGACCGGGGAAAGTCATTACCCAATATAACGGGGTGCACCAGGTTCTTCACTACCCCCACTTCATATGAAACCTCCCCGAGTTTGGGGACCAAGTCCACCGCAGTCTCTGGGTAGACTTTGGTGTCTCCATGGATGCACACCACACTCAGGTGTTTATCAGGGATGAAGTCCCTATCAGGCTGTCACATACGGAAGTCACTGGACTCTCTGAGTCCAAGAGGGCCTGTGCTGAGCAGTCATTTACAACCACCGGGGACACCTGTGGTCCAGTCTCTTCGGCTGAGGTGGACACACACACAGGCTCTGCGCAGGGAGAGAGGGATCCGCCAACATCACAACACATAGGCTCCCCCTCTATTGGACAGTTGGCTGCAATTTCACGACATCTCCAACACTGTCCATCACACTTTCCCACCCATATGTCCCCTCAGGCCTGAACCCGCTTATCAGCACACCCCATGTCCCCAACAGCTGGAACGCTCTTACCGGGAGAGTTCGGCGTCCAGGAACTCTGAAGTGACAACCTCTCAGACGGCTGGTCACGGAGGCAGCCTTTGGTAGCGAAGGCCCTCTCCCTCAGGCTGACCAGACGAGTGGCGTCCGGGTGGTCTCGTTGTCCGACCTCCGGCTGTACCTCAGGAGGACGTGCGCGGGTGTAGCGGTCCACTATCACCTCCTTGCCCCCATGAGCAGGGTTGCCGACGGCAGACTCCCAACTGCATCTCCAGTCATGGACTCCTCTGGCACGGACTGCCACCGTAACACCCAGCCGGGCAAGAATCTCCGTTTTCAGCTTTGCATAGTCTCTGCTGTCCTGCTCGCTCAGGTCAGCATAGGCCCTTTGGGGTTCTCCAGTCAGATAGGGTGCGACCACCATGGCCCATTCAGATAGTGGCAGGTTCTCCTTCGCTGCCAGTCCCTCAAACATAGTGAGATATGCCTCCACATCGTCACGAGGCGTCATCTTTTTAAGGGTCCGTCTTACCGCCTTCTTTACAGCGGACAATGCAGGTGACTTTGCAACATTACTTTGGGACGATGCGCTGCAAGTCTGTTGTAGTGCTGCAACCTGCTCAAAAAACAACCGGTGAGTCTCCTGTAGCTGCTGCTGCCACCTCTGCTGGGCCCGCTGCATACTCTGCAGGTGCTGCAGGCGCTGCCGCTCCATGTACTTAATGAGCTCCTTCATACTGTCATCCATGCTGTCAGACTTCTCTGTCTCAACAACGGCAGTCTTATGTTGCACATTAACTTGCACCATTTGTTTATTCAGCTTCTCCAGGCTGTCATCCATACTGTCAGACTTCTCTGTCTTAACAACGGCAGTCTTCACTCAAGACATACACACTCCACAGTCTTTTCCACAGCAATTTCAGCTTTGCTGTGCAGACACTTTTTTTTTTCCTGCAAACTCTATTAGGGCCACTGTCTCTTTAAGACTGCTCCAACAGACGTTTCTCCTTTTCTGACACACTTTTTTTTTTTTTCTCTGCTGCTGTTTCAACAGACTTCTCCCTTATTGCTGTCTTTAGCCACTGTGCTGCCCGCATTCTCCACCAATTGTAAGCTTTTCAGGGGATATAGCTCCGGGATCGCCATCCTGGTAGACGGAATGGCATAAAACAGTTCATTCAGACAGCAGTTCTGGTGTAAACTGGCCGCAACCAGCTTTATTAAAGTCCACAGCAAACAGCACGTAATAAAAACAAATCATAAACAGAAAACCTAGCCTCTCCGGCTACTGACTACACTTAGATAGATTTCCCTCACTATCAGGGACCAGACTCTAACAGCCTGGGCCAAAACAACACATATGTTCAGCAGTTACCAGCATGGAGGTTCGCAGAGGCTCCTCTTTGTGTCTAAAGGCATATCCAACGTCCAGACTTGAGAGAGCTCCCCTCCTATTCAGCAGCTACCAGCATGGATTTTCACAGAGACTACTCCTGTGTCCGGGGTACATCGAGCACCCAGACTGAGACAGCTCCACTCCTGGAGACTCCTTCTGTGCCTGGACTCCTTGTCCAGACTAAGCGAGCTCTCTGTCTGTGTTCGCAGACACCTACTTCTGGTCTCCTAATTAACACCTGAGTGGTTTCAGGCCTGAGCTGCAAGTGTGTACTGAATGTAAGGTGTAGTGACCTTTCTCTACCACTAGGTCTACAAAGCCACACATTTCCCTTATACCAGTCAGCAAAGTACCTAGGTGAAATATACACCCCATTCAATACACATACTCTCACTGTCTCACAATACATATAACACATAACATACAGTACATACATATAACATACAGTACATACATACATATAACATACAACACATAACATACATATAACACAAAACATACAGAACATACATATAACACACAACACGTAATATACATATAACACATAACATACAGTACATACATATAACATACAACACATAACATACATATAACACATAACATACAGTACATACATATAACATACAACACATAACATACACAACATACATATAACATACAACACATAACATACAGTACATACATATAACACATAACATACAGAACATACACATAACATACAACACATAACATAGAGTACATACACATAACATACAACACACAGCATACAGTACATACACATAACATGCAACACATAACATACAGAACATACACATAACATATAACATAGAGAACATACACAACATACAACACATGACATAGAGTGTATACTCACCAATCACCTATTCCCCAATGCTATCATCTACTGTAATAAAAATAAAATAATAAAGCAATCTATACATCACCTGTCCGCCATAGTCCAGATAATAACGAGTGTCACATGACGATCTCCGGTATAGAACGCTGACATCGGGTGATGTCAGCGCTCTACACCGCCCCTGCGTTGCACTGACAGTGGAGGTAATCCTCCGCTGTGTGTATCGCACAGACGCCGGTAGAGAATGACGTCATTACAGTTCATTCTCTAACTGGCAATGCTGGGTGAGAAAATTCCCATGCAGCATTGCCATAAAGTGAGAGAATGAACTCAGTGATGCACTGCACGAGCCATTGTCTCCTGTTAGTGCATCACTGGGAGGCCCTACAGAGCAGTGGCATCACCTGATGTCACTGTTCTATAGGGGAGACCGTCGTGGGACATTCGTTATTAATTGGACTGCGTCAGACAGGGAGTATACGGTTGTTTTACTTTTTTACGTTTTATTACAGGAGATCAAGGGCATCGCTTGGATCTGAGCGTATAATAAAAATATGAAAACCGTGTTGTGTTTTATTTCATTAAAATACTTTATTCTTATGCGTGTGTTGTTTTCTCAACCCTTTATTAATATAAGATTAATAATGGATAGGCTTTCTGGGGGGCTGGGGTGCTGGTATTTTTAGCCAGGGGTGCACCAATATCCATGGCCCCTTCCTAGGCTATGAATATCAGCCCGCAGCTGTCTGCGTAGCCTTTCTGGCTATAAATTACTGGGGGACCCCACGTCATTTTTTTTTTGGGTCCCCCTATTTTAATAGCCAGTAAAGGCTAGCTGCGGGCTGATATTCATAGCCTGGGAAGCTCCATGGGTATTAACCCCTTCCCAGTCTAGAAATATTGGCCCGAGCAGTCGGCTTCCCCCCTTTCGCGCAGAAAATTGCGCGGGAGCCCACGCCATTTTTTTTCCCCATTTTTTAATTAACGCTATTGCGTGAAGATTTTGTGTGTGTGTGTGCGTGTGGGTCTTTAACTTTTTATGTACCATTCTATCTATTTTCTATGTAATATCTATCTATTATCTATCTATCCATCTATCTATCTTCTATCTATCTTTCTATCTGTCTATATATTATATATCTATCTGTCTATCTATCTGTCATTTATCTATCTATCTATTATCTATCTATCTTCTATCTATCTGTCTATCTTCTATCTATCTATTATCTATCTATCATCTATTTATTATCTATCTATTATCTATTTATCTATTATTTAGCTATCTGTCTATCCATATATCTATTATCTTTCTAACTATCTGTCTATGGCCGGAGTCACACACACCGTATAAAAATCGGACCGTATTATATGGCTGTAATACGCAGAAAATTCCCCTGAACAGTGATCCGCATGTGATCCGTGTGCAAAGCGAGGATGTGATTTCCTCGCATCAAAATATCTGTGTGTCATCCGTATGGCATCCGTACGGCGAGATTTTCTTGCCGGCTTGCAACACCGACATATAATGAATCCGAATGACAGTTTTAAAATCACAAAAAAAAATAGATATATGCACATAGAATACATTCTGTATATATGTATATATACATGTCATTGTGACACATATATTGGGTACATACCCATTTGTGAGAAAAAAAAAACATTCCATTTTCTGGATGGAAAAAACATTCCGATTCTGTGCAATTGGCATGCGATTTGTATACGATTTTTAATCTCACCATCCGTTTTACATCCGTATGCAATGCGATATTAACATGAGGTTTTTCATAGAGCAGTTCTCTCTATGTAAAAATTTATGTTAAAATAACATTGTAAAAAAAACCTGTACACATCATTTTAAAAAGCAAATAATATATATATATATATATATATATATATATATATATATTTATATATATAGTTCTTACACTTCTACATAGCAGAATAGCCACTATTCAATTGCCGGTTTCTGTAAAATCATTACAGAATCCGACATGAAATGACACATGGTTTACATACAGTAAACCACTTCATTTCATGTAGTTTGATATATAGTTTTAATTAACAATTACATGAGTGCATGTGTGCAAAATTTCATACATGTATGTGTTAATTAAGGGTACATACCCATTTTTGAGAAAAAAACTGCCTGATTCTATGCAATTGCATGCGATTGTCATGCGATTTGATGCAACTTTTAATCGCACCATCCATTTTCCATCCGTATGCAATGCGATTTAAACATGAAGTTTTACATAGAGCAGTTCTCTCTATGTAAAAATTCATGTTAAAATAACATTGTAAAAAAAAAACTGTACAAATTTTAAAAGCGAATAATATATATATATATATATATATATATATATATATATATATATATAATTATATATAGTTCTAGCCGCTATTTCAATTGCCGGCTTCTGTAAAATCATTACAGAACCCGACATGAAATGACACATGGTTTACATACAGTAAACCATTTCATTTCATGTAGTTTGATATATGGTTTTAATTAACAATTACATGAGTGCATGTGTGCAATATTTCATACATGTACTTGTTAATTAAGGGTACATACCCATTTTTGAGAAAAAAACAGTCCGTTTTCTGGATTTAAAAAATGGTCCGATTCTATGCAATTGGCATGCATTGTCATGCAATTTGTATGTGACTTTTAATCGGACAAGGCAACTGTTAGGTGGATTCATAACTGGCTTAGTGATCGGACCCAAAGAGTGGTTGTAAATGGCTGCACATCCAGTTGGAAGAATGTATCAAGTGGGGTACCACAAGGCTCTGTTTTGGGCCCTGTATTATTCAACATCTTTATCAATGATTTAGAGGAAGGAATTGAGGGTAAACTGATCAAATTTGCTGATGACACAAAGCTAGGAGGGGTAGCTAATACTAGAGAAGAGAGAGAGAGGATTCAAAAAGATATAAATAAACTGGAGCAGTGGGCAGCAACTAACAGAATGGATTTTAACAGGGAAAAATGCAAAGTACTACATCTGGGCATTAAAAATGAAAAAAGCATATACAAAATGGGAGGAATAGGGCTAAGTAACAGCACATGTGAAAAAGACTTGGGTATACTAATTGATCACAGACTGAACATGAGTCAACAGTGTGATGCAGCAGCAAAAAAGGCAAATGAAATTCTAGGATGTATCAACAGAAGCATACAGTCTAGATCACGTGAGGTCATTATTGCCCTCTACTCCTCTTTGGTCAGACCTCATCTGGAATACTGTGTCCAGTTTTGGGCACCACATTTTAAAAAAGACATCAACAAACTGGAGCAAGTTCAGAGAAGAGCCACCAGAATGGTGACCGGTCTGCAAACCAAGTCCTATGAGGAACAGTTGCAGGATTTGGGAATGTTTAGCTTGCAAAAAAGAAGACTGAGAGGAGACTTAATAGCTGTCTACAAATATCTCAAGGGCTGTCACATTGTAGAAGGATCATCTTTATTCTCATTTGCACAAGGAAAGACTAGAAGCAATGGGATGAAACTGAATGGGAGGAGACACAGATTAGATATTAGAAAAAACTTTTTGACAGTTAGGGTGATCAATGAGTGGAACAGGCTGCCACGAGAGGTGGTGAGTTCACCTGCAATGGAAGTCTTCAAACAGAGGCTGGACAGACATCTGTCTGGGATGATTTAGAGAATCCTGCTTTGAGCAGGGGGTTGGACCAGATGGCCCAGGAGGTCCCTTCCAACTCTACTATTCTATGATTCTATGATTCTATTAGATGCGCCTTTTCTGGCACTTAGCCCATCTATTCCCATTGCCCTGCATCGGTGGCTAATGGGTTAATAATGGGTTAAGGCCAACTTGCTATTGGAAGGTGACATTAATCCGGATTAATAATGGAGAGTTGTCAATTATGCATTAATCCTATTGCATTAAATGGTTTAAAAAACACACACATTAATTAAAAATGATTTTAATGAAATAAAAACACACAGAATTTTTGACCATATTTTATTTTACTGGTGATCCTTCCGAATCCCTTGTTCTCCTGTATTAAAAATAACATAATAAAGCAACCATATTCTTACCTCTCCGGAGTTCAGTCAGGTCCCACGCTGCAATCCATCTGAAAGGGTTAACAGGTTTACAGCAAGGACCGCTGCTAATTCTGGCAGCCAGGCTGTAAACCCCCGAATGAATGAGTTCATCTCCCCGGCTCACAGGAGATGAGCTGATTAGTGTGGGAAGCTTAATTGATTGTTTCTCTTGCTAATGAGTTCACTTCAGGTCAGCCGGGACTCCGTACAGCATCAGTGACGTCAGAGGGAGTCCCCGGAAAACCTGAAGTGAACTGATTAGCGTGGAAAAAATCAATTAAGCTTACTAGCTGCTCAGCTCATCTCCTGCCAGCCACAGAGATGAGATCATTCGGGGTTTACAGCTGAGCTGCCAGCATTAGCAGCGGTCCTTGCTGTAAACCTGTTAACCCTTTCAGATGGATTGCAGCGTGGGACCTGACTGAACGCCGGAGAGGTAAGTATATGGTTGCTTTATTATGTTATTTTTATTACAGGAGAACAAGGGATTTGGAAGGATTACCAGTAAAATGAAATATGGTCAAAAACTATGTGTATTTATTTCATTAAAATCATTTTTAATTAATGTGTGTGTGCTTTTTTTAACCCTTTAATACTATAAGATTAATAATGCATAGTTGTCTAATTGACAACTCAACATTATTAACCTGGCTTATTGTCACCTTTCAATAGCAAGGTGGCATTAATCCATTATTAACTCATTAGCCATTGCTACACGGCAATGGGAATAGATGGGCTAAGTGCCAGAAAAGGCGCATCTAATCATAGATGTGCCTTTTCTGGGGTGGCTGGGGCAGATGTTAGAAGCCAGGGTGGGCACAAAAAATGCACCCTCCCTAGGCTATTATTATCTGCCCTCACTCACTGGCTTTCCCTGTCTGGTGGCAAAAATACCGCTGGAGCCCATGCATTTTTTTTCTACGAATTTACACATTTAATTACCACTTACATGTATGAAATGTTGCACACATGCACTCATGTAATTGTTAATTAAAACCATATATCAAACTACATGAAATGAAATGGTTTACTGTATGTAAACTATGTGTCATTTCATGTCGGGTTTTGTAATGAAAGCCGGCAATTGAATTAGCGCTATTCTGCAATGTAGAAGTGTATGACCTATATATATACAGTTAGGTCCATAAATATTTGGACAGAGACAACATTTATCTAATTTTGGTTCTAGACATTACCACAATGAATTTGAAACAAAACAAATCAGATGCAGTTGAAGTTCAGACTTTCAGCTTTCATTTGAGGGTATCCACATTAAAATTGGATGAAGGGTTTAGGAGTTTCAGCTCCTTAACATGTGCCACCCTGTTTTTAAAGGGACCAAAAGTAATTGGACAGATTAAATAATTGTAAATAAAATGTTCATTTCTAGTACTTGGTTGAAAACCCTTTGTTAGCAATGACTGCCTGAAGTCTTGAACTCATGGACATCACCAGACACTGTGTTTCCTTCTTTTTGATGCTCTGCCAGGCCTTCACCGCGGTGGTTTTCAGTTGCTGTTTGTTTGTGGGCCTTTCTGTCTGAAGTTTAGTCTTTAACAAGTGAAATGCATGTTCAATTGGGTTGAGATCAGGTGACTGACTTGGCCATTCAAGAATATTCCACTTCTTTGCTTTAATAAACTCCTGGGTTGCTTTGGCTTTATGTTTTGGGTCATTGTCCATCTGTAGTATGAAACGACGACCAATCAGTTTGGCTGCATTTGGCTGGATCTGAGCACACAGTATGGCTCTGAATACCTCAGAATTCATTCGGCTGTTTCTATCCTGTGTCACATCATCAATAAACACTAGTGACCCAGTGCCACTGGCAGCCATGCATGCCCAAGCCATCACACTGCTTCCGCCATGTTTTACAGATGATGTGGTATGCTTTGGATCATGAGCTGTACCACGCCTTCGCCATACTTTTCTCTTTCCATCATTCTAGTAGAGGTTGATCTTGGTTTCATCTGTCCAAAGAATGTTCTTCCAGAACTGTGCTGGCTTTTTTAGATGTTTTTTAGCAAAGTCCAGCCTAGCCTTTTTATTCTTGATTCTTATGAGTGGCTTGCACCGTGCAGTGAACCCTCTGTATTTAATTTCATGCAGTCTTCTCTTTATGGTAGATTTGGATATTGATACGCCTACCTCCTGGAGAGTGTTGTTCACTTGGTTGGCTGTTGTGAAGGGGTTTCTCTTCACCATGGAGAGTATTCTGCGATCATCCACCACTGTTGTCTTCCGTGGGCGCCCAGGTCTTTTTGCATTGATGAGTTCACCAGTGCTTTCTTTCTTTCTTTCTCAGAATGTACCAAACTGTAGATTTTGCCACTCCTAAAGTTGTAGCAATTTCTCGGATGGGTTTTTTCTGTTTTTTGCAGCTTAAGGATAGCTTGTTTCACCTGCATGGAGAGCTCCTTTGACCGCATGTTTCCTTCACAGCTAAACCTTCCAAATGCAAACACCACACCTCAAATCAACACCAGCCCTTTTATCTGCTTAATTGAGAATGATATAATGAAGGGATTGCCCACACCTGTCCACGAAATAGCCTTGGAGTCAATTGTCCAATTACTTTTGGTCCCTTTAAAAACAGGGTGGCACATGTTAAGGAGCTGAAACTCCTAAACCCTTCATCCAATTTTAATGTGGATACCCTCAAATGAAAGCTGAAAGTCTGAACTTCAACTGCATCTGATTTGTTTTGTTTCAAATTCATTGTGGTAATGTCTAGAACCAAAATTAGATAAATGTTGTCTCTGTCCAAATATTTATGGACCTAACTGTATATACACTGTGTTCCAAATTATTATGCAAAAATTGTTTAGGAGTGATAAGGTAAGAATTTTTTTGTTTGTCAGTTAAACTCATTGATGGTGATGTGTGTCAGGGCTCTTTTTATCACTGTAAGCAATTGCAGACACCTGTGCTAATT
This sequence comes from Oophaga sylvatica, assembly GCA_033576555.1. Taxonomy (NCBI): domain Eukaryota; kingdom Metazoa; phylum Chordata; class Amphibia; order Anura; family Dendrobatidae; genus Oophaga; species Oophaga sylvatica. The sequence goes on along the minus strand of JARQOD010000001.1, from coordinate 619,177,784 downwards.
AGTTTGGCAGGTGTGTTCAATGAAAGGCAAGACTACTTAAGAAGGCTGTCCCACATTATTAAGCAGCCTACATTTTCTGCCAAAATGGGAAAGAAAAAGGATGTGTCGGCTGCTGAGAAGCAACAAATTGTGGAGTGTTTAGGTCAAGGCATGACTACAATCAACATTGCCAAGACACTTCATCGTGATCATCACACAATCAAGAAGTATGTAGCTGATTCACAGTACACACGTGTGCGTGCTGATAAGGGAAAATTGAGGACTCTTTCCTACCGGCAATTACGTCAGGTTAAAAGAGCAGCGGCAAAAAAGCCTTGTCATAGCAGCAGACAAGTTTTTGAAGCTGCTGGTGCCTCCAACGTCCCCTGAACAACAAGATGCAGGGTCCTTCAGAGGTTTGCAGCTGTGCGTAAGCCATCCTGTCGACCTCCTCTATCCACTGCACACAAGCAGAAACGGCTCCAGTGGGCCAAACAATACATGAAGACTGACTTCAAAACTGTTTTGTTCACCGATGAGTGCCGTGCAACGCTCGATGGTCCAGATGGATGGAGTGGAGGATGGCTGGTTGATGGACACCCCATGCAAACACGGCTATGGCTCCAACAAGGAGGAGGTGGAGTAATGTTTTGGGCTGGAATCATGGGGAGAGAGATTGTCGGCCCCTTTAGGATCCCTGAAGGGGTAAAGATGAACTCCATAGTGTATGTTGAGTTTCTCAAACAGCACTTCCTGCCATGGTTCAAAAAGAAGAACCGTGCATTCCGCAGCAAGATCATTTTCATGCATGATAATGCACCGTCTCATGCTACACATAACACATCTGCATCTCTGACTGCTATGGGCATTAAAGGGGACAAACTTATGGTGTGCCCCCATGCTCCCCTGACCTCAACCCCATTGAGAACCTCTGTAGCATCATCAAAAGGAGTGTCTATGATGGCGGGAGTCAGTTCACATCTAAGCAACAGCTCTGGAGGGTATTCTGTCCTCATGCAAAACAGTTGAAGCAGAAACCATCCAAAACCTGACAAATTCAATGGACGAGAGAGTTCAGAAGCTCCTTTCGAACAAGTGGTCCTATGTGCAAATGTAACATCACCTAGAATAAAGTTTTGAGTTAAAAACTGTTTGATTTCAGTTTGTAAGAACCTGCTAATGCTTATAATTTCAAAAATGACCATTTTTTTGTCCTTTATTAAAATGAAAAGGTTGAAAACTCTGCTGTGCATAATAATTTGGAACATGCATGTTGAGTGCAGTTTGAGTGTTTTATTTTTTAAAAATATACTGCTATCATAGGCAGTTTGTACAAAAACCTTTCAATTGTACTCTAATAGTTATTTGACTGGAAAATTACAATGACTGCAATTGATATAGGTAATTTGGGAAAATCTGAGAAAATATTATTTGCATAATAATTTGGAACACAGTGTATATAAATATATATATATATATATATATATATATATATATATATATATATAATTATTTGCTTTTTGTGTCCTTTTTTTTTTTTACAATGTTATTTTAACATGAATTTTTACATAGAGAGAACTGCTCTATGTAAAACCTCATGTTAAAATCGCATTGCATACGGATTGAAAACGGATGGAAAACATATGGTGCGATTAAAAGTCGCATAAAAAATCCCATGACAATCGAATGCCAATTGCATAGAATCGGACCGTTTTTTCCATCCAGAAAACGGATCGTTTTTTTTCTCAAAAATGGGTATGTACCCTTAATTAACATGTACATGTATGAAGCCGGGAATTGAATTAGCAGCTATTCTGCTATGTAGAAGTGTGAGGCTATGGTTCCACGGTCCGGAACCGTAGCGCTTTGGACGGAGCGGAAATTCCGCTCCGTCTAAGCCCCGCCTCCCTTTCTGACGCGCGATCTTTCCGGAGGTGTTCAGGACACCTCCGGAAACCCTCCGGAAAGAGCGCAGGGCTACATAGCCCTGTGTTAATTCTGTTGCGGCGACGCACCGTCGCCGCAATACGCGAGGACATGCTGCGGTCTAAAAAGACGCGCCGCATGTCCGTTTACGCAGGTTTGCCACCTGCGTATTGTTACGCATAGTGGAGACGGGATTTCTTGAAATCCCCTCCACTATGCTGTAACATCTGGACGCTGCGTGTTTGGCGCTGCGCCAGCGCACAGCGCCAAACACGCAGCGTTTCCTGACCGTGGAAACTCACCCTAAGAACTATATTATATAAGGATTATTTGCTTTTTAAAATGATGTGTACAGTTTTTTTTTACAATGTTATTTTAACATGAATTTTTACATAGAGAGAACTGCTCTATGTAAAACCTCATGTTAAAATCGCATTGCATACGGATGTAAAATGGATGTAAAACGGATCGTGTGATTAAAAATCACATACAAATCGCATGACATTCGCATGCCAATTGCATAGAATCAGAACGTTTTTTCCATCCAGAAAACGGACCGTTTTTTTTTCTCGCAAATGGGTATGTGCCCTATATATGTGTCACAATGACATGTATATATATATATATATATATATATATACAGGTCCTTCTCAAAAAATTAGCATATAGTGCTAAATTTCATTAATTTCCATAATGTAATGATTAAAATTAAACTTTCATATATTTTAGATTCATTACACACCAACTGAAATTTTTCAGGTCTTTTATTGTTTTAATACTGATGATTTTGGCATGCAGCTCATGAAAACCCAAAAATCCTGTCTCAAAAAATTAGCATATTTCATCCGTCCAATAAAATAAAAGTGTTTAAAACAAAATAAAAAAAAACCCATCAAATAATAATGTTCAGTTATGCACTCAATACTTGGTCGGGAATCCTTTTGCAGAAATGACTGCTTCAATGCGGCGTGGCATGGAGGCAATCAGCCTGTGGCACTGCTGAGGTGTTATGGAGGCCCAGGATGCTTCGATAGCGGCCTTAAGCTCATCCAGAGTGTTGGGTCTTGCGTCTCTCAACTTTCTCTTCACAATATCCCACAGATTCTCTATGGGTTCAGGTCAGGAGAGTTGGCAGGCCAATTGAGCACAGTAATACCATGGTCAGTAAACCATTTACCAGTGGTTTTGGCACTGTGAGCAGGTGCCAGGTCGTGCTGAAAAATGAAATCTTCATCTCCATAAAGCATTTCAGCCGATGGAAGCATGAAGTGCTCCAAAATCTCCTGATAGCTAGCTGCATTGACCCTGCCCTTGATGAAACACAGTGGACCAACACCAGCAGCTGACATGGCACCCCACACCATCACTGACTGTGGGTACTTGACACTGGACTTCAGGCATTTTGGCATTTCCTTCTCCCCAGTCTTCCCCCAGACTCTGGCACCTTGATTTCCGAATGACATGCAAAATTTGCTTTCATCAGAAAAAAGTACTTGGGACCACTTAGCAACAGTCCAGTGCTGCTTCTCTGTAGCCCAGGTCAGGCGCTTCTGCCGCTGTTTATGGTTCAAAAGTGGCTTTACCTGGGGAATGCGGCACCTGTAGCCCATTTCCTGCACACGCCTGTGCACGGTGGCTCTGGATGTTTCTACACCAGACTCAGTCCACTGCTTCCTCAGGTCCCCCAAGGTCTGGAATCGGTCCTTCTCCACAATCTTCCTCAGGGTCCGGTCACCTCTTCTCGTTGTACAGCGTTTTCTGCCACATTGTTTCCTTCCAACAGACTTCCCATTGAGGTGCCTTGATACAGCACTCTGGGAACAGCCTATTTGTTGAGAAATTTCTTTCTGGGTCTTACCCTCTTGCTTGAGGGTGTCAATGATGGCCTTCTGGACATCAGTCAGGTCGGCAGTCTTACCCATGATGGCGGTTTTGAGTAATGAACCAGGCAGGGAGTTTTTAAAAGCCTCAGGAATCTTTTGCATGTGTTTAGAGTTAATTAGTTGATTCAGAAGATTAGGGTAATAGGTCGTTTAAAGAACCTTTTCTTGATATGCTAATTTTTTGAGACAGGATTTTTTGGTTTTCATGAGCTGTATGCCAAAATCATCAGTATTAAAACAATAAAAGACCTGAAAAATTTCAGTTGGGTGTAATGAATCTAAAATATATGAAAGTTTAATTTTAATCATTACATTATGGAAAATAATGAAATTTAGCACTATATGCTAATTTTTTGAGAAGGACCTGTATATATATATATATATATATGTGTATTCTATGTGTATATATCTATTCTTTCTTTTGTGATTTTAAAACTGTCATTTGATCCATTATATGTCGGTTTTGCAAGTCGGCGAGAAAATCTCGCCGTACGGATGCCATACGGATGACACACAGATATTTTGATGAGAGGAAATCGCATCCTCGCATTGCACACAGATGACATACGGATCACTGTTCAGGGACTTTTCTGCGTATTAGGGCCCGTATAATACGGTCCGATTTTTATACGTGTGTGTGACTCCGCCATAGACAGATAGATAGATAGCTAGATAATAGATAGAATAGATAATAGATAGATAGATAGATAGATAGATAGATAATAGATATAGATAATAGATAGATAGATAGAAGATAGATAGATAGATAGATAGATAGATAGATAGATAGATAGATAGATAGATAGATAGATAGATAGATAGATAGATGATAGATAGATAGATAGATAGATAGATAGATAGATAGATAGATAGATAGATAGATAGATAGATAGATAGATAGATAGATAAATGAAAGATAGACAGATAGATAGATAATATATAGACAGATAGATAGAAGATAGATAGATAAATAGATAGAAAATAGATAGATAATAGATAGATAGATATTACATAGATAGATAGATAGAATGGTACATAAATAGTTAAAGACCCACGCGCTAATACACAAAATCTTCATTCAATAGCGTTAATTTTTAAAAAAAATGGAAAAAATGGCGTGGGCTGCCATTTTCTGTGCAAGAGGGGGAAAGCCGACGGCTCGGGCCAATATTTCTAGCCTGGGAAGGGGTTAATACCCATGGAGCTTCCCAGGCTATGAATTTCAGCCCGCAGCTAGCCTTTACTGGCTATTAAAATAGGGGGACCCAAAAAAATGACGTGGGTCCCCCAGTAATTTATAGCCATAAAGGCTATGCAGACAGCTGTGGGCTGTTATTCATAGCCTAGGAAGGGGCCATGGATATTGGCGCACCCCCCTGGCAAAAAATACCAGCACCCAGCCGCCCCAGAATTGGCTCATCTGTACGATGCGACAATTCCGTCACTTAGCCCCTCTCTTCCCACTCCCCTGTAGCAGTGGGATATGGGGTAATAAGGGGTTAATATCACCTTGCTATTGTAAGGTGACATTAAGCCCGGTTAATAATAGAGAGGCGTCAATAAGACGCCTATCCATTATTAATCTTATATTAATAAAGGGTTAAAAAAGCAACACACACATAAGAATAAAGTATTTTAATGAAATAAAACACAACACGGTTTTCATATCTTTATTATACGCTCAGATCCAAGCAACGCCCTCGATCTCCTGTAATAAAATGTAAAAAAAAACAAACAACCGTATACTCCCTATCCGACACAGTCCAATTAATAACGAATGTCCCACGATGGTTTCCCCTATAGAACAGTGACATCAGGTGATGCCACTGCTCTGTAGGGCCTCCCAGTGATGCACTGACAGGAGACAATGGCTCGTGCAGTGCATCACTGAGTTCATGCTCTCACTTTATGGCAATGCTGCATGGGAATTTTCTCACCCAGCATTTGCCAGTGAGAGAATGAACTGTAGTGACGTCATTCTCTCCCGGCGTCTGAGCGATACACACAGCGGAGGATTACCTCCACTGTCAGTGCATCGCAGGGGCGTTGTAGAGCTCTGACATCACCCGATGTCAGCGTTCTAGACCGGAGATCATCGCGGGACACTCGTTATTATCTGGACTACGGCGGACAGGTGATGTATAGGTTGCTTTATTATTTTATTTTTATTACAAGAGACGATGGCATCGGGGAATAGGTGATTGGTGAGTATGTACTCTATGTTATGTGTTGTATATTATGTGTATGTTCTGTATGTTATATGTTGTATGTTATGTGTATGTTCTGTATGTTATGTGTTATATGTATGTTCTGTATGTTATGTGTTGTATGTTATATGTATGTAATGTATGTTATGTGTTAGATGTTATATGTATGTTACATGTTGTATGTTATATGTATGTTCTGTATGTTATGTGTTATATGTATGTTCTGTATGTTATGTGTTGTATGTTATATGTATATTCTGTATGTTATGTGTTATATCATGTATGCTCTGTATTTTATGTGTTATATGTATGTTCTGTATGTTATGTGTTGTATGTTATATGTATGTTATGTGTTGTATGTTATATGTAGGTTACATGTTGTATGTTATATGTATGTTACGTGTTGTATGTTATATGTATGTACTGTATGTTGTGTTATATGTATGTTATGTGTTGTATGTTATATGTATGTAATGTGTTGTATGTTATATGTATGTTCTGTATGTTATGTGTTATATGTATGTTCTGTATGTTATGTTATATGTATGTTCTGTATGTCATGTTGTATGTTATATGTATGTTATGTGTTGTATGTTGTATGTTCTGTATGTTGTGTATGTAATATATGTTTTTTTTTACATTCAACACATTAGCCGGATGATGGGACTACTACTGTCCCATCATTGGCTAATGTGTCACTCACTGACAGTGTAGCATGCGTAGCCGGATGGGACTAGTCCCATCGGACGATGCCTGCATACACACACACACGCACACACACGCACACAGCCTCGCACACAAACACATAGCAAATCCGGGCAGAACCGCTCAGCCAATGGCGGGGGATTTGAATCCTGCGCTGCTCAAAGCCGCGCCGGCACCGCTCTTTGGCTGAGCCACCCGCCGGCTTTGAAAATGGGCACTGTAGGTGTGTTTACTCTCCTCCACTCCCTGCCGACTTTGCTTCCCCATTGACTTGCATTGGGTTTCGTGTTTCAGTCGGACCACCGACTTTTCCTGATAGTCAGGTGATTTCGTTCGATCCGACTTTTGCGAAAGTCGGGTTTCGTGAAACCCGACTCGACCCGAAAAAAATGAAAGTCGCTCATCTCTAGTGGCGGACACCAACAAAATGGCATAAATTTCACGAGGGTAGAAATAGTGTAATAGGGACAACACATCTTCCACTACAGCCAACCCAGCAGATGGAGACCCAATCAGGAGTCTTCAAATTTAAAATAATTAGGGGCAGACACCACCAAAGTGGCATCAATTTCACCAGAGTAGAAATAGTAAAATGGGGAGTGACTTCTCTTCCACTACAGACAACTCAGCAGATGGAGAGACCCAATCAGGACTCTCCACATTTCCAAAAATTAATGGCAGACACAACCAAAGTGGCATCAATTTCACCAGAGTAGAAATAGTATAATGAGGAATGATATCTCTTCCACTACAGACAACCCAGCACATGCAGACCCAACAAGGAGTGTTCACATTTCCACAAATTAGTGTTAACATCTGCAGCAGCAACAGCAGGCACAGAAATCCCACTAAAGATATCCCAGTCTGCAATTACCCGATATCAATGCGGCACACTAAATACTACAACCTCGCCTAGTCTGTACAGTGTGTGATTGGAGTACAAAAGTCCTTGGAGATCGATGATTTGTTCATCTTGATGAAAGTTAGGTGGTCTACACTTTCCAGTGACAGCCGGCTGTGCTTATCCGTCAGGACACCACTAGCAGCACTGAAGACACGTTCTGAGAGAGTGCTGGCTGCCAGGCATGATAAAACCTTCGAGGCATGAAAGGCGAACTCAGGCCACTCATCCATTTTTGAACACCAAAATGTAAAAGGGTCCATACCTCCCCTGATCGTATTGATATTAAATTCTAGATACTCCTGCACCATCCTCTGCAGTCGTTTACCATCCTCTCCAGTCGTTCACCACATGTCAGACTTGGACTCTGTTGTGCTGGTACACGAGCTGGTCTGAAAAAAGTGTCTAAGGACCCAGAGAAATTGCTTCTGCCACTTACACTACTGCTGCTAATGTTTTGGCATTGACGAAATGACGTGCCAGAGGTTGAAAATGTTCATCTGCGATGTACAATGTGTGCCTCACTTTTGCCTTGGGAAAAACCTCTCTTAAGGTTGTGCAAAAGCCTGTTTCAATACTCCATTTGTTGGTCCCTTTCCAGAGTGGGAAGCATCTTGCAAAATTTTCTCTTATACCATGGATGTAACAGAGTGGCAACCCAGTAGTCACCACTATTTCGAATAATAACTATATGGGGATCATGTTGCAGACAGTGCAGCAAGAAAGCACTCATATGTCAGGCTCTTCCGTGAGGTCCAAGCACATGCTTTGTTGGTAGTTGGGTAACACTGAAGCATGTTTCCTCCGTCCCCTCCCGCCAACTACAAACAACAGAGAGGATGATTATCCGCTTCATCTCCCGACAGTTGCTCACCCATCACCTTTCACTCCTCTACTTATTCCTTGGCTTTTGCACCTTCATTAACAGTTTGCCTGATATCACCTGCCCACCTCGATCACAGTAATCCACCTTCCCTTGGCACAGGCTTCTGTGACGACAGACTGGAACTTTGAGGCAATGTTATCCCTTCCGCATCCTCCTCTGCTTCATCCTTTTACTATGAGACCACCACCTCCTCCTGCAGGCTATTCACAGTCTGCTCCAAGATGTAAATGGGCGGAATAGAGATGCTGATAACGGCATCGCTAACGCTAGCCATCTTAGTAGCCATTTTGAAACTATGCAGAAGGGTGCAGTTGGTTCTTAATCTGTGCCCACTCCGTAAATGTGATATGCACCACATTCATACTGAGTTGGACCAGGCTATACAACATGACATACTGTGTCAGGGCTCGTTGCTGCTGTCACAGTCGCTGAAACATGTGCAGAGTGGAATTCCACCATGTCGACATATCCAATATCAACCTGTTAACTCGCATGGACAAAGACCTCTGCATTGATGCAATTCGATGACCTGAGGGGTGTGAATGGCAGAAGTAAGCACACAGCTTCTGTGCTTTCTGCAGCAGCTCACCTAGGTCAGGATAGTGGTGGAGAAATTGCTGTACCACCAGGTTGAGGACGTGAACCATGCAAGGCCCATGTGTGAGCTTGCCTCAGTGTAGAACCACCACCAGGTTCACACCATTATAGGACACGGCCTTCCCTGGATCCAGGTTCAGCGAGACAGCCGTGGCTCAAAGTCGGCCTGGAGAGCTGTCTACAACTCTTCACTCTTCAGCTGTATAACTGCGATCTCCAGGGCATATCAATAATATCAATATTAACATTGCCTGATTGCGTTGAGCCATGGCTGCGCAGTACAGAGGTAGTGGGGATACTGTTGTGAATGGACTTGAAATGAGTTCTGAGCAGAGGCTCCCTCTGGTGGTTACAAGCGGTACTGGACTGTCCAGTGAAGATTGTGAGGAGTGGGAATCAGGTGTTACTGACTGGTCTTATATAAGGGAGTCGCCTTCCCATCAGGGTTGCCGGTGATCAATTGTTCTGGTCTCAATCCTTGAGTCCTGTTTCCTTTGTAGCCTGCTGTGTCATGTCTGCATCTCCTGCTAACAGATAAGACATTTTCTTCTTTTTGTTTTTGTGCTTGATTTTTGCATTTTTTCCTGCACTTCTGTGGGGGCCTTCGGGGTCCCCTCCGGGGGCTTTTGCTCTCTCAGTTTAGTTCAGCCACTGATGTTTGTACTTTTGCTTTTTCCAGTTTTTTCAGTGGCTGCTGTTTTGATTTTGTTACACCAGAGAACTAATTTAGGTGGTAGAGGTCGTGTGATCTCAGGTGATTTTGAAATTAGTAGAGTTGGTGCTTTTCAGGGTTTTTTGGGATTGCAGTAAGTGCCCTTCCTATCCTTTTCTATTTAGGTAGTTTGGGCCCCAACGTTTGCTCATACTATTTTCTGTCTGTGTCAGTATTTCATCTTGTCTAACCGCCATTACATGTTTGGGGGCTTTCTATGTTCTTTGGGGATCTGCTCCGGGGCAGATAGCTTTCCTCTTTCTATCTTTAGGTGTAGTTAGTTTCTCAGGCTGTGACGAGGCGTCTAGGACCAACGTAGGAACGCTCCACGGCTGCCTCTAGTTGTGGTGGTTAGTCAGGGTACTGCAATCTCATAGATTCCAACTTCTCTGGTGTATTGCCTTTTTTACCTGCACTCCTCAGCTACCGAAACATAACAGTATCACCGGCCTAAAAATTGAAAATTGTATGGTACTCACAGAAGGGAAAAAATATTGTGAAAGAAAAAAGGTTGTCAGAGTTGTCAGAGATATTTTTCTGTTTGTTGCATATTTTTTTTTTTTTCCCTCTGTATCTCTGGGTGCTGGGGAGGATTTTTTTTTTCTCTCAATGGAGTTTGCACAGTTGTCTGGCCGTGTGGATCAGCTTGCCACTGAGGTTCGGAGTATTGCTGCCTATCTTGCTAGGTTGCCTGTTGTGGAACCTAGGATTCCCATGCCAGATTTGTTTTTAGGGGATCGAGCTAAGTTTCAGAATTTCAAAAATAATTGTAAATTGTTTTTTGCCTTAAAATCTAAGTCCTCAGGGAACGCAGCGCAGCAGGTTCAAATTGTCATCTCTCTCCTGCGCGGCGATCCTCAGGATTGGGCTTTTTCCCTGACACCTGGGGATCCTGTTTTGAGTGATGTTGATGCATTTTTTCAGGCTTTGGGGTTATTGTACGATGAGCCTAATGTCACTGATCAAGCTGAAAAAGCCTTGTTGGCATTAAATCAGGGTCTTGATGACGCTGAGTTATACTGTCAGAGATTCCGTAGGTGGGCAGTCCTGACCAAGTGGAATGACGACGCTTTGGCGGCCCTTTTTCGGAAGGGTCTGTCAGATAATGTAAAGGATGTTATGGTGGGATTCTCTGTCCCCTCTGGTCTCAATGATTCTATGTCATTAGCGATTCAAATTGACAGACGTTTGCGTGAGCGGAGAAGTATGCGTGGAATGGTGTTGGCTTGTGAACCTGCTTCTGAACCCATGCAGTGTGATAGAGTGGTGTCTGGGGCACAGCGTCATGAGTTTCGAAAGCGCAATGGGTTATGTTTCTACTGTGGTGATGCCTCTCATGCTATTTCAGTCTGCCCTAGGCGGGGAAGACCTTTTGCACGCTCAGTTGTCTTGGGTAGTGTTCAGACTAAGTTTTTATTAACTGTCACTCTGATATGCTCTCTGTCCTCATTTTCTGCTCAGGCTTTCGTTGATTCTGGAGCAGCTATTAACCTGATGGATTATGATTTTGCTAAACGTTGTGGGTTTCCCTTGATACCCCTACAGAAGTCTATTCCCCTACTGGGGATTGATTCTACCCCTTTGGCTGAGAATAAACCTCAGTTCTCTACTCAGGTGATAATGAGGGTTGAACCTGATCATCAGGAGTGCTGTAAATTTTTGGTTCTGTATAATCTGCATGATATTATCGTACTGGCTTCCCTTGGTTGCAGTCTCATAATCCTGTTTTGGATTGGAAATCTGTGTCTGTAACCAGTTGGGGCTGCCAATGTGTTAATACCAACACTCCTGTTTTTTCTGCCTCTCCCCAGGCTCAGGATGTTCCTGACTTTTTGATTGATTTTTCTGATGTGTTTAGCGAAAGTAAATCTGCATCCTTGCCTCCCCATAGGAGCTATGACTGCGCTATTGAATTAGTGCCTGGTAGTAAATTCCCTAAAGGTCGCCTTTTTAACTTGTCTGTACCTGAACATGACGCTATGCGGTCTTATATCAAGGAATCATTGGAGAAGGGTCATATCAGACCATCCTCTTCACCCTTGGGTGCCGGTTTTTTCTTTGTGGCCAAAAAGGATGGTTCATTAAGGCCGTGTATTGATTATCGTCTCTTGAACAATATCACTGTGAAATATCAATATCCGTTACCCTTGATTTCTGACCTGTTTTCCAGGGTGAAAAGTGCTACTTGGTTTACCAAGCTTGACCTCAGGGGGCATATAACCTTATTCGCATTAAGCACGGGGATGAATGGAAGATGGCATTTAATACCCCAGAGGGACATTTTGAGTACCTAGTGATGCCCTTTGGGCTCACTAACACTCCTTCTGTCTTCCAGTCCTTCATGAATGACATTTTCAGGGATTTTGTGGATAAATTTCTGATTGTTTATTTGGATGATATCTTGATTTTTTCTAATGACTGGGACTCTCATATGAAACATGTTCGGACTGTGTTCCAGATTTTGAGAGAGAATGCTCTGTATGTGAAGGGATCAAAGTGTCTTTTTGGCGTACAGAGGATCTCATTTCTGGGATTCATTTTGTCCCCATCTGTTATTGAAATGGACCCGGTCAAGGTTCAGGCCATCTGTGATTGGGTCCAACCTACTTCATTAAAGGCTCTTCAAAGATTTTTGGGTTTTGCCAATTTTTATCGTAAATTTATTGGTAATTTCTCGGTTATTGTTAAACCATTGACTGATTTGACCAGAAAGGGTTCTGATGTGGTGAATTGGCCTCCTGAGGCAGTTTCTGCATTTCAGGAACTTAAGCAGAGATTCACTTCTGCTCCTGTTCTACGGCAGCCTGATGTTTCTCTGCCATTTCAGGTGGAGGTTGATGCCTCTGAAATTGGGGCAGGTGCCGTTTTGTCCCAAAAAGATCCAGAGACCTCTAAAAGTAACCCTTGCGCCTTTTTCTCTCGAAAATTTTCTCCTACTGAACGTAATTATGACGTGGGTAATCGGGAGTTACTGGCCATGAAGTGGGCTTTTGAAGAGTGGAGACATTGGCTGGAGGGAGCCAAACATCAGGTGGTGGTCCTTATGGACCGTAAGAATCTGGTTTATCTGGAATCTGCCAAGCGACTCAATCCTAGACAGGCCAGGTGGGCCTTGTTTTTCACACGTTTTAATTTTGTGGTTTCCTTTCTTCCTGGCACTAAGAATGTTAAGGCGGATGCCCTCTCGAGGAGTTTCCTTGCGGACTCTCCTGAGTTATCTGATCCTTCTGTTATTTTGAAAGAGGGTGTAGTTCATTCCGCCATCTCACCCAATTTGAGACTTGCTCTGGAGGGGTGTCAGGAGGATAGGCCCGAGCGCTGCCCTGTTGGAAAATTGTTTGTCCCGGACCAGTGGAAAAAGAGTGTGATGTCTGAGATTCATTGTTCCGCGTTGGCTGGGCATCCCGGAATTTTTGGTACCAGAGACTTGGTTAGTCGGTCCTTTTGGTGGCCTACCTTGTCTCGTGATGTCAGGGAATTTGTGCAGTCCTGCGGGACTTGCTCTCGCTCCAAGCCTTGCTCTCGCTCTAGTGGTTTATTGATGCCATTGCCTGTGCCCAAGAGACCATGGACCCATATCTCTATGGATTTCATTTCCGACCTCCCTGTTTCTCAGAGAATGACCGTCATCTGGGTGATTTGTGATAGGTTTTCCAAGATGATACATCTTGTGCCATTGCCTAAGTTGCCTTCCTCCTCTGAATTGGTGCCTTTGTACCTTCAGCACGTGGTTCGTTTACACGGCATTCCTGAGAACATTGTGTCTGACAGAGGAGTCCAGTTTGTTTCCAGATTTTGGAGGACCTTTTGTTCTAAACTTGGTGTTCAATTATCTTTCTCCTCGGCGTTTCATCCTCAGACCAATGGTCAAACTGAGAGAACAAACCAGACATTGGAGACTTATCTAAGATGCTTTGTGTCTGCTGATCAGGATGACTGAGTCTCTTTTTTGCCTTTGGCTGAGTTTGCTCTTAATAATAGGGCTAGCTCTGCCACTTTGATGTCTCCATTTTTCTGTAATTCTGGGTTTCACCCTCGATTTTCTTCAGGACAGACGGAGGCTTCTGTCTGTCCAGGTGTTGACTCTGTTGTGGAGCGTATGCAACAGATTTGGGACCAGGTAGTGGAGAGGTTGTCCCTCTCTCAGGAGAGGGCCCAGCGGTTTGCTAACCGGCATAGGACTGATGGTCCTCGGTTTAAAGTGGGGGACTTGGTCTGGTTGTCCTCAAGAAATATTCCTATGAGAGTGGCATCTCCTAAATTTAAGCCTAGGTTCATTGGACCTTATAAGATCATGGAGATTCTTAATCCTGTTTCTTTTCGTTTGCTTCTTCCAGGGACATTTAAGATCCATAACGTGTTCCATAAGTCCTTGTTGAAGAGGTTTGTTGAGCCAGTGGTTCCTACTGCTTTGCCTCCTGACCCTGTTCTGGTTGAGGGCAATATGGAGTTTGTGGTTGAGAAAATATTGAATTCTCGTTTTTCTAGACGGAAACTCCAGTATTTGGTTAAGTGGAGAGGTTATGGTCAGGAAGACAATTCTTGGGTGTTTGCTTCGGACATCCATGCTAGGAGACTCATCCATGCGTATCATAGAACTCATCCTGACCGACCTGGTTGCTCAAGTGAGGGTTCGGTGACCCTCCTCAAGGGGGGGGTACTGTTGTGAATGGACTTGAAATGAGTTCTGAGCAGAGGCTCCCTCTGGTGGTTACAAGCAGTACTGGACTGTCCAGTGAAGATTGTGAGGAGTGGGAATCAGGTGTTACTGACTGGTCTTATATAAGGGAGTCGCCTTCCCATCAGGGTTGCCGGTGATCAATTGTTCTGGTCTCAATCCTTGAGTCCTGTTTCCTTTGTAGCCTGCTGTGTCGTGTCTGCATCTCCTACTAACAGATAAGACATTTTCTTCTTTTTGTTTTTGTGCTTGATTTTTGCATTTTGTCCTGCACTTCTGTGGGGGCCTTCGGGGTCCCCTCCGGGGGCTTTTGCTCTCTCAGTTTAGTTCAGCCACTGATGTTTGTACTTTTGCTTTTTCCAGTTTTTTCAGTGGCTGCTGTTTTGATTTTGTTACACCAGAGAACTAATTTAGGTGGTAGAGGTCGTGTGATCTCAGGTGATTTTGAAATTAGTAGAGTTGGTGCTTTTCAGGGTTTTTTGGGATTGCAGTAAGTGCCCTTCCTATCCTTTTCTATTTAGGTAGTTTGGGCCCCAACGTTTGCTCATACTATTTTCTGTCTGTGTCAGTATTTCATCTTGTCTAACCGCCATTACATGTTTGGGGGCTTTCTATGTTCTTTGGGGATCTGCTCCGGGGCAGATAGCTTTCCTCTTTCTATCTTTAGGTGTAGTTAGTTTCTCAGGCTGTGACGAGGCGTCTAGGACCAACGTAGGAACGCTCCACGGCTGCCTCTAGTTGTGGTGGTTAGTCAGGGTACTGCAATCTCATAGATTCCAACTTCTCTGGTGTATTGCCTTTTTTACCTGCACTCCTCAGCTACCGAAACATAACAGGATACGCTCTGCACTGTTGGAACGCATGTCTCATTAAGGCAGAGGTTGCGGGCGCAGGTGGAGGCCCTAGAGGAGGTGGAGGAGGCAGAAGCAGTGGAGGAAGTGTGAAATACAGAGGTTTGTCCTGCAAGACTTTGGGATTCCAATACTTGTGGAGCAGCCCTTCCCACCTATCCCCACAGCCACCAGAGTCACCTAGTGGCCAGTCAGCGAGATGTGTTATGTTTCGGTAGCTGAGGAGAAATAGCAAAAATAGCCAAAGTAGCAATACACAAGAGACGCTGGAAACTACTGGGTTGCAGACCCCTAAACTAACCGCAACACTAGAAGTAGCCGTGGAGCGTACCTATGATGATCCTAGATGCCTTGTCACAGCCGGAGAGATAGCTACACCTAAAGACAGAAAGATGAAAGCTAACTGCCCCGTAGCAGAACCCCCAAAGAAATAGGAAGCCCCCAAACATGTAATGGCGATTAGACAAGAAGAAAATACGAGCACAGACATAAAATAGAATGAGCAAACACTGGGGCCCAATTCTGTCTAGATAGAAAAGTATAGGAAAGAATTCTAACTGCAACCCAAAAAACCCTGACAAAAATACCAACACTTCTGATTAACAAAAAAACCTGAGATCACACGATCTCTAACACATAAATCAGATCTCTGGTGTAACACACAGCAATTCAGCAAATAAAAAGTGACACAGGAATAGAGCAAAAGTGCAAACACAAACTGAGCACAAATGCAGAGCCAGGCCCCAAAAGGGGACCAGGCTGAAGTCCACTGCAAGGCAGCAAACCAGCAAGGAAAATCCAACCAGAGGAAAAAAAACAACAAGTCACTATCTGAATGAAAGCAGGAATGCAAGCTGAGCTCCCACCATGACCTGGAAGAACAATTGATAACCGGCAAGGCTGATAGGAGTTCAGGTCACTTATATCAGACCATTCGGACCCAGCTGAAAGCCATTCAGCAATTGGTTCATTACCTTCAGCAACCACCGGAGAGAGCTCCAGCTCCGAAGTCGCCTCCAACGTATTCACAACTGAGATGTAACACCTTTGGTCATGCTTACTAATCCAAGTGTCTGTGGTGAAATGCACTATGGTAGGCATAGATTAGTCAAGAAATGCATGATGTTGTCTGTGACATGCTCGTGTAGCGCAGCTTTCTTAGAGAAGTAATGTCGACTAGGCAACTGGTACTGGGGGACTGTGATGGCCATCAGCTTTCAGAAACTGTCTGTATCTGCCAGGCAGCATTTCTGTGGCCAACAGATTGGAGATGGTGGAGTTCAACCTCTTAGCTTTATCAAGTGTAGGAGGAAACAATCTTTTACATGACCACAGCTGCAGGACCAAGGGCTGGCTGCAGTGCTAAGAGAGTGCAGAGTGCAGTGAACCAAACAAACTGCTGGACCATGAATGAGGTACAGGCGGAGATGTTATGGTGAATTGATAAAGTTATGGTGTGTTCGTTCTCTGAGATTGGTCAAAAACAGCAGGCATTTCCACTTCCGTTACAGCTGACGGGTTTTCACTCAGCCTGACTAGAGCGGGTAAAGAACCAGAGGTTCTGCGGTCGTAGACCTGCATCACAATACTTGGCACAGTAACAGAGGAGAAGGAAGAAGCAGCAGCTACAGTTGATGGGGCAGCTGATGGTTGTTGAGGTCTGCTTGTCCACATTTTATGGCAGTTGGATTGCCAGAGTAACGCATGTTGATTGTGCATGTGAAGGTTCATGCATGTAGTAGTCAAATTATTGCGCCATACGGTGCAACGTAACTTCCTTGTCTTCCTCCTCCCCCACCTCCTCAGATTACCTACTCAGCTATGTGCCTCTTTATTCTCGCAAAGTGAGAGTGGGATCTACAACCTTATCATCATCATCTGTGCTGTCACATTCCTCTCCCTGAGAGTCACCCTCCTCCTCTTCCTGCTCAATGAGAGCCTCAGATATCTGAGTCTCATCAGGAAAACCTCCTCCCTCAGGGGTTAACGTCTGGTGACGAGAGTCAGGATGCTGCTTGAACGCTACTTCGTCCTGCCCCGGATCCAAGCTAAAAAAAATTTGGTTATCGGTGCAGATGATTTCCTTCTCTTGACCCTGTGAAGCTTTGGCGTACACTTCTGATGCCCATGGCATGGAATGTGTGAACAGCTCTGCAGACTCACCCATCTGTGGTTCCCTACAGTCAGTCTGGCGGTTGGAGAGTTGTGACACAGGGGGAAGCAATAGTAATTGGGGTGCCACCTCTATGAACTGTACTGTGCTTGATATTGAGGTGGAGGAAGAGAAGAAGAGGCCATTTGAAGCTGCGCTTGCCATCCACAATAGCGCGTGCTACAGAACAGGACAGAAGTTGTCAGTTGTGTTTGTATAGGACGTGACATTGTTGGTTCACTAATTCTTTCACTAACATTACCACCTACCCCACGTACACCTAGAACACCAAGCCTATTCCTATTCTTATCTACAAATAAACAAACCATCACACAACTCCATTGAAGAACAAATGAAAATATTACAGACCTCAGAAAACAGCTAAAAAAATTTCACCACTTCAAAGAACATACACAAGTTTGGTATCACCATAATTGTACCGATCTAGAGAATCATATTGCCAGGTCATTTTTTACTGCACGATAAATGTGGTAAAAACAAAATCTAATAACAATTGTGGAATTGGGTTTTTTGTGCAATTTCACCACATTTGTCCTATTGTCCAGTACACTGAATGTTAAATTAATACTGGCATTCAAAATCTGCAACTCGTCTCACAAAAAGTAAGCCTCAAATGGTAATGTAGGTGGAAAAATAAAAAAGTTATGGCTCTTTGAAGAACGGGAAGATAAAAGGAAAGTGCAAAAATGGAAAATTGCCTATTCGAGAATAGGTTAAGAGTAACCTGTTATTTTTGGTAATGAAAACTAGCTCTTAAGGTACTGTCACACTAAACGAGATCGCTAACGAAATCGCTAATCCGTCTCCGATTTTATGACGCAGTAGCGATCTTGTTAGCGACTTAGCTGTGTGTGACATGTAGCAGTGATGTGGCCTCTGCTGAGATGTTGTTGATCACTTATGAACGTTCTGAGCCATTTTTTGGTCGTTGGTGTCCCGCTGGTGAGCCTGAATCGCTGAGTGTGACACCCTTTAGAACGACTTCACCAGCGTCGCAGGTGGGACTAGGTTTTCCCAACGACCGCAGAGGTCGTTATACAGATCGCTGATCTCTGATGAGATGTGTTTGGAATCTAACTAGCGATCACATAGCGATCGCACCAGCGATCTCACCAGGTCGTGTCGTTGTCGTGATCACTGGTGCGATCGCTAAGTGTGACAGTGCCTTAAGGCCGATTTCACACGTCCGTGTCTCCAGTATTTGTGATGACAGTTTTCACACGTACTGGAGACACATACAGACATAGACACATTATAATCTATGTGTCTATGCACATGTGCGTGTTTTCACACGGACCGTGTGTCCGTGTGCCAAACACGTAGACATGTCCGTTTTGACGTGGACACATGGACCGGAAAACGTCCCGCACACATGCACATGGAGAACTGTTCACACAGTCCTCCGTGTGCATGGACGGCTGCTGGGGAAGTCGCGGCTAATGTAAGCCGCTGCCCCCCTGCAGCTGGTACTGAAGCCGGTTGTAATTTCCCCCTGCTCTGCCTGCGAGCACAGAAGAACGAAGAGTGGTGTATTAATATACTGCTCATCGTTCTCCTCTGCTCACAGGCAGAGCAGGGGGAATTACAGCCGGCTTCAGCACCAGCTGCAGGGGGACAGCGGCTTACTGTAGCCGCTACTTCCCCGGGGGCAGTCCGTGTGTCCGTGTGGTACTGATGCGGTGCACACGGTTGCCACACGTGTGCCGCACATACTACACACACGGACACATGGACACTGATATCTCCGGTACCGGCCTAAAAGCATATTTTTTTATTGTAGATTTTTAATACGTATGTATGTATGTATGTCAAGTTTACCAGAATTCTGGTGTAAAATGCTTTGAAAAGTTGCAAAATATTAGTGCAACTATGAGCTGTGCAAAAAAATTTCAATTTTAGGTGTTTTCACACCGGTTTTCACCGATCATATATAATGTGCACAGTATGTGTAATTCATGATGAACTGTGAGACTTTTCCTTCCTCCATGGGAACTGGAGTAAGATTTTTGGCAAGGCACGTGAATGAATCGAGAAAGCTGGCAATGATTAATCAGTGCCATAATTTACTTCAGCTATATGCATCATAGATAACAATAGTATGGAAATTATGTTTGACTTTTATGGAAGAGTTTTATAGATCCATGCCAAAGTCATTGTACAGGGACCGGAAGAAGTTGAGCTATGACATAGTTTATTCTGAATGATGTGCTCTCTGTATGTAATGTAGTGGAGACGCTGCCCATACCCCTTTAAAGATTTTATGGTTATAGAATGCATTTCCATGGTTTAAATGTTGTTTACCTGGTTTGTGGACTGCAACAGTGGGTTAGCTGCCGACAGGATTAACTATTGTGAAAGGAAGATGAAGGTATTTCCAGCTCCAGTAAAAATAGTTCATTTATTGAAAAACTTTAAAGAGAAAAATCCATGAATGAGGAGGTAGTAAAATAGAAGGACAATGCAACGCGTTTCAGAGGCAACTCCGGCATCCTTTGTCAAAGCTGCTACAGTAGATTATGGGTAAGTAAGCACATTGAACTGCAACAGGTCACCTGGCATTCCTCTGAAACATTAACGATTGTGACCAGCCCAAGATGGGAGGAGATAGATGGGCACAAGGGAGTTCAGTTTCCTGTTATTAGATAGACAGAGAAAGTATTGAGCAGTGAATAGACCTATGATCTTGTCGCTCACAGACCTGAAATTAAATCTGCTTTTGTGTGCCAGGAAGTGAGGCCATATCGGATAAAAGTTCTGAAGAAAAGCAACTATTAAGCGGCAGATGGACTCCAGATCTCAGGCAAGGGGGCCTAGCAAGGACTAAGAGGAGGATGAGTTCTTCAGGCCAGGAGTCCTAAAACGAGGACTAAGCTGAAGGAAGAATTTCTTATCTCAGTGTAATGTAGACTGTAGCCAGGCCTGAGGCCCTCCAGGAGAACATGTTCAGGCTTGAATACAAGATCGCTTAGGCTGGGTTCACATTGCATTAAATGCAATGCGCTGACGGTATCCGTTTCATAGCGGCACTAACCCTTGTAATGGATGCGTTAGCGCACCCATAGACTGCCATTATGTAGCGCATCGCTAACGCATGTCATATTCGGCATGCGATAGCGATGTGCTGTCATTCTGTGATGGACCCCGGGCGCGGTCTGCAGCGTTCAGGGTTCCGTCACCGCTAGCACAGATGGAGCATCTGCGCTAGCGCGATCGCATAATGCGATCTTTAAAAGGCACTTGCGTTAGCGCAGTCCGTTAAACGCATGTGTTGAGCGGACTGCAATAACGCAATGTGAACCTAGCCTCACAGAGAGCTGTAAATGCAGTGGCACAGCAAGGAGAATGAAAAAGCAAAAGGTTTATTTTTTGATCTTGGTCTCCTTCATTCACATCAACCTCATCTGGTCCTGGCCTTCCATGTCAAGTCTCTGCATGCAGTCTGCATAGGCATATCACCAAAGTAATAGGAACACACTCACTCAACCAGGACCCCCATTTTCCTGTAGTGCGGTGTGGATGATGCGAGCCACGGCTAAAGCCTTTCAGGTTACACATACAGTATATAGCTGATATCTTTTTTATTGTAATCCTGCCTGTGATGATAATGATTACTGAAAAGTGATCTATACAGATTGGGAAATATTAACCTTATATTGGGCTTAATGACCACAATGAAAAATGCTATTTCATGATTTTGTTTTTTAATATCAACATGGAAAATAAAAAGAAAAAATCAACACATATTTAAGAAATATATTTAACATTAAAGCTCAATTTATATATTAACTAAGTCAATTTCAGATGATAAATTCCCTTAAAACAACCTATTATATGCCCGATATATCATCTATGGTTTTCCATGGGCTATACATAAATCTACTCAGTTGTCTCACATCTGACAGAGGAAATAAAGAAGTGGCAAATTCAGCTCTGCTATATTTGTATACTATTCTTTCTCTCCAATTGCAAAGCAGTAATTTATTTATAAATGAGGAGCTTTTAGGAAATTAAGTGTGCCACCAAAAGCAGTACAAATAAAATTACTTTCACAATGAAGACTGATCACTTTGAAGTCCTACATTGGCAAATGTTGCTGCCTAGTTTGAACTTTTCCATTATTCTGCATTTAGCAAAAAAACACCAGCCTGCTCATTGTCCAAAATACAAAGTAGGCTAGGCAGTATTTATTTGTGTTGAGATGATATACTTTGACATAGCTTCTAACTGCACTTGTTTTCTATGTTGGATGGACATTGGCACTATGTTTGCCGCATCTCCTATCTATATTCTTTATTTTTTATTTTTTTCATTTGGAGTTGAGAGTCCTCAGTGGTTGATACCTTTTAATGGCTAACTGAAAAGATGGTAGCAAATTGCAAGCTTTCCAGACTACTCAGGTCTCTTCATCAGGCAAAGACTAATACAAAATCTGAAGAATCACATATTTATGCACCACACAGCACAGAAAAAATGCAATAGATAAGACAAGTGACGTGAAGCAGAATAGTCATTGTGGCAGAGGGATGAGCATACATATTGGAACAGTTCATAGATAAGGATTGTGAAAGTTTTATTGCCCTCTGATTGGGGTCTGGTAATGTTTTGTGATGTTCTCACAGGGTCTTTGGAGTAAATTCCTTAATTGATGTAAAACGTCATAAATCCGTGTGACAGGTTCATTCCAGCATTAAGAGTGTCAAAGGTCACCATCAATTTGTATTCGCAAACTCTTCTGTGTCTCTGAGATGTGAAACTACCTTTCAGTACAAGTAATTTCATATCTAACATGCTATGACCAGGGGAACTAAAATGTTTTGCCACAGGTAGATCCATTCTTTTTTCTCCTATTGTGTGGCGATGAGAATTCATCCTTGTTCTCAGTTTTTGCCCGGTCTCTCCCACATAAAGACCCCCAGTTGGACATTTAGTACATATATTTAGGTACACCACATTAGATGTGATGCAGCTGAAAGTACCTGGTATCTTGTAGTCCCGATGGGAGTTGGGGATCTTTATCTTGTCCGTGGTCATTATAAATGGACAGGTTTTGCATTTCTTCTGGTTGCAAGGAAAGGTTCCTGCAACTGTTGGGGAGGACAGGGAACTTCTAACAATGATGCTTCTTAGATTTGGGGGCTGCCTAAAACACATTAGTGGGGGGTCTGGAAATATGGATTGTAATCGGGCATCTTTTTGTAGTAAAGGTTGTAGTTTCCGTGCAGCTCCCCTTAGCACCTCCAGATATTTTTTTCATATCACCCAAATAGTTCTATGAGATTGTAATGTGCATTTAGCAGTTTTAACAAGATAATTTCTTGTAGAAAAATATAACTTACCAACTATTGAAGATTCCATTCTGTGATGTCGTAGTAACAGAAATTTATCCTATATTTGTGCTCTACTACATAAAGGAGGGCGAAAATTATAAGTGCAATAATCCCTCAGGAGTTAAAGCATTGTTCATGTGTCATATAGCTAGGATATGAATATTAAAGGGGTTGTCCACTCCTCGGACCATCCCTTCTTAATTTCTGTATTCCCCCTTATAAAATAACAGCAGCTGATACCACCACCGGTGCTAAAACGGTTCCAGAGATGGCGACACTGGCTTTCTCTGGCTCACTTTACGTTGTTATGTCATGTTAGCCCTGCAAACAATCAGTAGCTCCTTCGCTCTCACCTCCTTCAGACATGTCTGACATTTGAAATAAGACAGAGAGCAGCAACTACTCTCACCTCTGCTGGGTCTCAGTTTCACCCAAAGGTAACGATCTTGAAATGGCTGCTGATTGTTATGCCGTGTGAACACTGCAGCCAATGTCACACGAGTCCTGGGAGACCAGGTGCTGTCATTGCTGCAACGGTGAAGGCACCAAAGTTTAACAGACTTTTATTATCATTTAGGTGGGGATATAGCGATTGAGAAGGGATTGTCCAAGTAGTGGATAGACCATTTAGTACAAGTTAATGAGATGTTTTTCATGAATTGGTAATTTTCGTACACAGTTACTTAGTATAGTTGAAAAAAGGAAACACGTTCAAACAAAGGAAGAGAGTTGATAAGTTGAAGGTATATAGGTACAACCATAAGCCTGAACTAATCTGCTCTAATAAAGCTAATTTTTCCTTCCTGCTACCTAAGTGTTGTGGAATAGAACACTAAGGACTTTGCCTGCTTCTTGGACTGAAGTAGATGACATTGTTGAATATGTGATGAATGAATGATTTGCATAGAAGAAATGCGCTGTCTGGTTCAAGACAATACTGGTCATTTTCTGACTTACCCTGATCTGAGTTCACATACACATTCTTCATAGCATACTGATGTGGGTGGTCCTGAAGAGGATACACTTACTCAATTACGAATTCCTCTTCCACTGAGGTTATAAACTGAGCAAAAACCACAACCTCAGATATACAACAAACTGCTACGAGTTACCAAGATCTGGGCCACTAAGTACATACACATACACGCTCAGTTTGCTTGAACATGTATGTGGCATACACATGAAATAGTATTCCAAGCTCTCTAAAATTGGTGAATACAATGTACTTTTCTCTTATGGGTTTGGGCACTTTTAGAAAAGGCTCACATACAAGGTCAGATTAATATACCACTGTATATGCTACGTTCAGTATGTGTTTTTTCATTTGCATACAGCATTCAACAGAATATGCCAATATTTCCTTCAGATACATACAAAATTTGACAGGAAATAGACATATACAAAAACTCAATGGGGCAATGGAGAACAACATTGGAAGTAAGCTCAAGACAACTAGCATAAGTGACCTTCGAATGCGGCATAAACCAAGGTGATGCACTCTCTCCATTGTTGTGCTGCATAGGCTTGAACCTCCTCAGTCAGATAATTGCAGAGTCTGGCTATGGATACAAGTTCAAGAGTGGAAGAACTATCAACCAGCTCCTCTACATGGATGATATCAAGCTGTATGCGAAAAATGAATGAGACATCTTATTCACTGATCCACCTGACAAGGATCTACAGCGAAGATATCGGGATGTCCTTCGGACTGGAGAAGTGCAGCCGGTTGGTAATAAATCAAAGGATGGAAGGAAAGGTTTGTGGATGGTTTCTGTGCTTGCCGATAGTTAATGAGACGTATATCCCAGGATATAAAATGAAATGGTAGTTTATTTTATGCATTTCAAAGTGCAAATTACTTCTTCATCAGGAAAGACCACAAGTATACCACAACAACAGCAACAGGTGGCGCTAGCAAGGCAAATGAAACTTATTGCAGAGGCGGTTCATTGGAGGTCGGCGGTCTCTTCCCCAACTCCAGGTTGATGACTCATACATCTGGAAAGCAGTATGATGAGCCATGCAAAAATTGACCCCAGGGGATGATGTGGAAGCTTTTCTGACTGTTTTCGAGAGGTTGACTGAATGGGAAAAACTTCCGCCAGAGCTGTTGGTGATGTCACAATTCTGGACACGTAGCCGCCCAGTGTCATATGTCCTGAACCAATGGACTGCAGCCTATGCAGGCATTGCTCCTATTACGCCTATCCAGGGTGCAGTATGGACTAGCAACCTGGCGAGGGGCCGCAGACGTGTACCATGTCCATCAATGTGGTATTGGTTCTTGGACTTTGGAACTCTGGAAGTCTAGTGACCCTAATCAGTGCTTCATTGCCCCACCAGTTGATCACTAATAAGTTTCTGGGCCTCTGCTGCATACACGGAGACGCCAAGGACTACCCTGTGGCCAGAGTGACCATGGGAACAGACTGTGGTCCTAAGTCCCATGAAGTTGGGGTAGTCAAAACTTGATACATCCTGTCATACTAGGGCGGGATTTTTCATTATTTTGAAACTTGTGGCAAATGTGGGCTGCACAGAGTGTTCCAGACAAAAGCCAGGTCCTTCCAGAAGAGATTCCATCAAAAACAAAGATGGAGGAGTTTCCCCTATGTATCCTTGCTGGAGAGGGGGACGAGACAGTGAGAGAGGAGCCCAACTTCGCTGAGTTAGAAGTGCCTGAAGAGAACTTTGGAACTGTGCAACGTAGAAAAATTACCTTAAAGGGGGCATTTGATAATATTACCGTGTGTAATGGGGTTGCTCAAGTGCCGGGGGGCTGACACCAGGTTCCCACACTTTGTAGTCAATAGCAATTTATTGTATCGGATGACCAAATTGAGGAAGGGTGAGATAGTGGATCAGCTGTTGGTTCCAGGACCCTACAGGTGGAGGGTTTTAGACATGGCCCATTCACATGTTTTGGGGAGATATCTGAGGATAGAGAAAACCCAGGAGAGAGCAATGTGGAGGTTCTATTGGCCAGGATGTTACCGATAGATCCATAATTATTGTAGGTCCTGCCCCACTTGCCAGATAACCGCTCTCACATCTCACTTCCAAAGTCCCTTAGTGCTGTTACCTGTGATAGAGGTCCCTTTTGAGAGGATTGCCATGGACCGAGTTGGCACACCTGCTTGGTGGAAAGAAGCCATACTAAGTGTATCATGCGAACTTGCTGAAAGCATGGTGAGACTGGGAATCGCTGGAAGCTCCTTGCCTGGGAGCCCTTCCTGGAGCCACAGGAGGTCATAATTGCAGAGACTTTAACGCTGTCACAGAAGAAACATTGTTGGGAACTGTTGCTGTGGAACCGTGACCTATTGTTGGAGTTGCCAGGGCATACACAGGTGGTGGAGCAAGATGTATTAACAGAGCCACATGTAAGAGTGAACCAGAAGCCCTACAGAATTCCCGAAGCAAGCCGGGGGATAATATCAAAGGAGCTTAGAGAATGCTAGACCTCGATGTGATAGATGAGTCAAAAAAGTGGATGTTCAAGTCCCATCATCCTTGTGCCAAACCCCTACGATGAGTGGCGGTTTTATAATGACTATCGCAGGCTGAATGAGCTGTCCAGTTTTGATGTGTATCCGATCCCCATGTGGCCGAACTCATTGAGAGACCTGGATCCGCGAGGTACATTACAACTCTCGAGCTGACAAAGGGGTACTGGCAGATCCCCATATCCCAGAGTGCTAAGGAGAAGACTGTCTTCTTCATGCCTGATGGGTATTTCCAATACACCAGAATTCCCATTGGACTTCAAGGGGCCCCTGCTACCTTCTTGAGGACATTGGATTGAATCTTGGCTCCACATAAGAAGTATGCCGCAGCCTACCTTGATGACGTTGTGGTCTTCAGCCCTGACTGGAGTAGTCATCTACCGAAGGATACAGGCAATCCTAGATGTGTTAAGAAAAGCTGGGTTCACCATAAATCAAAAAAAGTGGGCCATCGGGAAGAAAGAGGCCAAGTACTTAGGCTATATCTTTGGGAGAGGCGAAATCAAGGCACAGTTAAACAAGATCGAGACAATTCAAAAGTGGAGGCAACCGCTTTCCAAGAAGCAAGTGAGGGCATTTCTTGGGTATTACCGGCGGTCTATCCCAAGTTTCACCATAAGTGCCGCACCATTAACGGATCTTTTTAAGGGCACAAAGTTGACAGAGATGGTGTTTCAAGAACTGAAGCGGTCGCTGTGTAAACATCCGGTTCTGGTCCCACTGGACTTTACCAAAGAATTTGTGGTCCAGATGCTTCAGAAATCAAGTTGGGTGCCATGCTGTCTCAGGAAATAAACGGGGAAGAGCATCATATTCTGTATCTGAGCTAGAAACTCTCTGCCTGCAAGAAAAATTATGCCATTGTCGAGACAGAGTGCTTAGTCATAAAATGGGTCGTGGATACACTGAAATATTACCTACTAAGCCGAAAGTTCAAACTAATGTCAGACCATGCCCCTCTTAGGCCATTTTTACACATCAGGTTTTTACAATCAGGCACAATCCGTCAAAGTTGAGAAAAGACGGATCCAGCGCGGATTGTAAAATACTGACGTGACGGATCAGTTGTTTAGACGGATCCGTCATGAACTTTTGAACCTTGAGAAGTGCAGTCCTGGAGAGAGAGAGAGAGACACCAAAAAAAGCAATAGGAATAGTTCCAGGCATGCTCAGAGTGGAAAAACGGAATCCGATGAGCGGATCCGTCTTTTTCCTGATCCGGCGGCCATAGACTTCCATTGTAGCAAAAAAAACGGAAGTGTCGCATCCGGCGCTCTCCTGTGTTTTGCCTCATACAAAATACGTTGCTAGAGATGTTTTTTTCAAGACGCTGGAATGAAAGATTTTGCCCGATCCGGCAAAAAAACGGAAGAAACGGGAGGCCATGCAGCTTGATCCGGCGCTAATACAAGTCAACGTTTTTTCTAAAAATAGCCGGATCCTGCCTGACGGAAAAAAAACTGATGTGTGAAAATAGCCTTAGATGGTTAAGCGAAAAGAAGGGTAAGATTCATCAGGTGACTAGATAGTATTTAGCCCTTCAAGATTTCAGTTTCCACGTAGAGCATAGGCCAGGGAAGTTACATGGTAATGCAGATGCTCTCTCCCGAATCCTGTTTGGTGTGTGAAGGTGCCAAAACCTCCGGTTTTGGTCAGAGGGGGGATATGTGACAGCGTCACTGGCACTGTATGTGAGGGGAGATATACGTCACGAAGATTGCTTTCTTCCCACAAGTTTCTCTCCAGCATGCTATGTGCTGAGAGTGTTAATCAGCCATGAAATGGGACTGGTTTTTTTAGGTGAACAGGTCAGACATGGGTGGGACGCCTACTCATCATATCTTCACCTTAAGGCCGGAGTCACACACAACGTGTAAAAAATCGGTCCGATTTTGTAATGTGATAATCGCACAACTGTTTTCCGTATGTTGATCCGTATGTCATCCGTTTTAAATGCGATGATGCAATTTCATTGCATCTAAGGATCCGATTGACATCCGTATGGCGTGATTTTATCGCACTCATGCTAAATGTGCAAATGAATGATTTCTGCCCTGAAAATAATTAGAAATGTTTAAGCCTATTTATTGGTTGACCAACAAGCCTCCTCCTCCTCCTAGTTTACTGTTGTGTTTGTTGAGCTGACTTGTGTGCAACATGTCATACAGGCTAACCTTTAACACCACTGAGCAGGTTCTTTTACACTGGGTTTTGTCCCAGCATTTCGGAGAGCCTTACCCAGTGATTGTTGATCCAAGGAGGTGGAGAAGAATGTGGGTCCATCCACTTTTGAGACGACGGGTGACAAAAGGCCATTTTCACCATCTGTATGCTTCACTACGCAGCCATCCAAACAAATTCTATCAATATTGTTGGATGAGCCTGGCCACTTTTGACATTCTTCTCGAGACTGTGCGCCCTGGGATCATGTACAAGGACACCGTGATGCGCAAGTCTATTTCGGCAGAGGAGCGTCTTCTACTGACTTTACGGTATGTTACATACCTTAATGTTGGGTGTTATTTAAAAATTGTTATTTGTTTAGGCCATAATTTTTTTTTTCTTTTTGCCCCTAGCTTTCTGTCCACTGGGCTGTCATATGCGGCCCTGCACTTTGAGTTCTTACTCGGTAAATCCACTATTTCAGGGATTGTCCGCTGTACCTGCTCTGAAATTTGGTCAAGACTGCATCAAGTGGTATTGCCTGAGCCCAAACATCAAGATTGGCTGCGTATAGCCCGTGGGTTTGAGGAGACGTGCCAGTTTCCTAAGGGGCACTTGATGGGAAGCACATTCGTGTACGTAAGCTGCCCAACTCTGGCTCACAATATTATAATTACAAAGAATTTTTTTCTGTAGTGCCGTTGGACCTGGTCGACAGCGCATACATGTTTACTATAGTAGATATTGGGGCCTATGGCTGAACAGGAGACTCCAGAGTCTTTAATTCCTCAATTATGGGTTGGCGTATGCACAGCAATCAGTTGGACCTCACACCCCCACGTCAGCTACCAGGGTCTAATCTCGAACCAGTGCCTTATGTGATGGTTGGTGATGAGGCATTTCAGTTAAGCAGGAACCTCATGAGGCCCTATCCACAGCGAACCCTGGACAACCGGCACAGAATTTTTAATTTCCCCCTATCCCGTGCACGCCGCCTGGTGGAGTCTGCCTTTGGCATTCTCACTGCCAAATGGCGGGTTCTGCAGTCTGCAATACAACTAAGTGAACAAAATGTTAATCAAGTTATAAAAGCATGTGTGGTACTACACAACTTTACCCGAAAACATGAGTGTCTTGCAAATGAGGCTTATGATGTTGCAGATGAAAATAATGTCGGCCCTAATACACATGGACATCAACCACGTCGGCCACCATCTGGACTTAAAGTGCGGGATGTCTTCACTAATTATGTAAGGTTCTATGTATATATTCCTGAAACTCAGTTTGTTCGTCAGCCATTTTACTTTCTGTCTTGCTGCAGCTATCTTGCCCTCAGTCAAAATGGAGTTTCCAGCTTGCATGTTCCCGCCCTGATTCTCTCCTTTGCTTCTTAAGCAGCCACAGCTGAGCAATCAGTGCTTCAGAATCTAGCCTGCAGTGAACCTGTGACTTGACTCCTGTAAGCCTTGGACCTTGTACTCCAGCTATTCCTACTGAGGAACTCTGAAGCACTTGTGGACTCTGAACCCTGCTCTTTGAAAGACCCACGTTTGCATGGACTTACGGTAACAGAGAAGAAGATCCTGAATCTGTATTGGAGAGTGATTGCTGAGCTTGGATTACTCTGGCCTGCTGTGTCTCCTGTTTCTGTGTCTGCAAACTGTGTGACTATTTCTGCCAACTTGTATGAAGTAATACAGGACTTTTCTATATCAAACCTGTGACTCCTGTGTTTTCATCGCACCCAAGCACAAGACGCTATATGAACTGTACTACATACATTACAAATTATTTTGTTTCGCCAGAGGGATATACTCCTTGGCAAGAGAATGCATTGTCTATGTTATGATTTTTTTTGCTGTGTGTATGATAGAATGAAAATTATGTTAATTGTACCATTTATTTTTCCTAAAATATAATGTCTCCAATAACAGATTCAAAGCATCATCTATACCTTAAAAATAATCAAAGAAACCCATATTGATTTTACGCTTTTTACTTGCATAAATTTTAGGGGATAACATAGCATATTAACATCATATGGCAATTATGGCCTGTATTAGCGGCCAGAAACCAAGTTTCACAAAAGCAAACAATCATATCATCAAGTTAAAAAAAATATTAAAAACTAAATAAAAAAAGGAAAAATCACAAATTCATATATGTAGGTGGTGGAGATGGAGGAGCATCAGCCTGAGTGGGTTGGTTACTTTGTTGGCCTAATTGGCCATGATGCTGAGTGGTGGCTGAGGCGGCATGATGGAGCATGGAAGGTACTTGGGGTGGAACATGCTGGTACTGTCCACTTTGGTAATGAGGGACATACTCAAGGGCAGGGTCGACTCCAGGTTTTCATGGGCCCCGGGCGAAAGAGTCTCAATGGGCCCCTTTAACACATACCACAATTCATGATGCACAGATACGGCAGAGAAATATAGTTATAGTAAAATGTCAAACATCTCACTTACTTCATACATTACATGAGTGATATCTATTGTAAATTCTACAATAGCTCAAAAGACAAACAGTATAGTCATCCATACAGTATTATGGGCACCACATAGAGCTCCATACAGAATAATGAGCCCCATATAATGCTCCATATATAATGGGCCCCATATAATGCTCCATATATAATGGACTGTGAAGGAAACCCGGTTCCTTCCACGTCACCAATGTGACATAACTACACAGTCACAGCTCTCCGGCACCCCCTTTGTCTCTCAGGTCAGTAAGGGAACTGCACCTAGAGCAAATGGCCGCAAGGGAGGATGTCCTATTACCCACTGGGTATTCTAAGATTCGTGATCAGAGTAAAAGCATCAGCCCAAAATTAATTTTATGGTTTAATTGCCTTAAGGGCGCACTAGATAATTACAGAAATATACAGTAAGCTATACAACGGAATTACAGTGGATTTGAAGTCAGAGTAAAATATAACAATAAGGTACAAGTCTTAGAGGTATTAAGCTAGAGGTCAATTTTACCAGGCTGTAGGTTGCATGTGGACGCCGGGAGCTCTGCGGTTCACAGGTAAGAATCTTAGTTGCCGGACAGTCCCCAAAACATGTGCCGCTGCTCCCTTGGCAGATCTGTCCCTTGTTCCTTCTTAGATCATCATCGTCTTGTTCTTCTGTGAGAATAGAGAGTCTACCATCCGCTCACAGTTCTTAAACATGCTAGGTCCCTCCCCTCGGTGTCAGAGGGTGGGCTAATAATCTGCACCCTTCAGCTCCTTGCAGAATTTATTCCCAATGTCTAAGAAAGGGGTTAACTTTCTCCAGGACCATCGGATCAGGACACAAGAGGTACCAGTGAATGCAGTTTGTTTTGCCTGTCGCGTGGAGATCAAACATGGCCCGATTGGCCCTCCACAGCGACCCAATCTCTATATCTCATGTCCCCATGCCATCACCGACTCGGGAGTCACACTGTCAGATGTGCAAGGTCCACAGGATCACTCAGATATTTTTTATGAGTCTGTACTTCGAAAGGCTCATAATTCATAATCCTAGAACAGAGTCGTAGTGGCTGGGAGAGGTAATGGATGTGTTTTCTGTGTCTAGCTGACAGGTATAATCTAATTGAATCCCCCAGGCATCTCCAGGCCCCATGCTGGCGTGGCTCCTGACTCCAGCTTTGAAGTCCTGTTTTGGCCTGATCTACTTAGCATACTAAAAGACCTTGCTATTCAACAGTGGAGCACTAAACCCTGTTTTCTTCAATATGCCTACAGGTCATGGGGGTTAGGAGCAGTTAGCTGCCTGTGGCTCTGTGAACTCAGACAAAGCAGCACCAGGGACAGGCCAAGCTCAGACATGAGGCGAGCATTATGCCCCATATCCAAGATGGTGGCTGTTCCTTCATCACATGGACCCTATAAGATGCTCCACATATAATAGGCCCCAAATGATGCTCCATATATAATGGGCCCCATATGATCTTCTATATATAATGGGCCCCATATGATGCTCCAGTATATGATGGGCCCCATGTATGATTCTTGAGTGCATGATGGGCCCCATATAATGTTTCATATATAATGGACCTATATATGATGCTCCAGTATATTATGGGCCCCATATAATGCTCCATATATAATGGGCCCCATATACAGTATGATGCTCCAGTGTATGATAGGCCCCATGTAATGCTCCATATATGATGCTCCAGTGTATGATGGGCCCCATATATGATGCTCCAGTATATGATGGGCCCCATATATGATACTCCAGTGTATGATGGGCCCCATATGATGGTCTCCATATATTGTGCCAAACATAAAAAAAAATAAAAAATGAAATGCTCACCTCTCTTCTGCTCGAGGCACCGGCCCCCTTTACTGGCACAAGCACCGGGCCCCCATAGCATGCCGGTGTCCCCGACTGTGAGTGGGCCCCCCACCTGCTCAGGGCCCCGGCACTTGCCCGAGGATGCTGGGTGCTGACGCCTGCCCTGCTTAAGGGTATTGACAGGGCCCATGTGCGGATACACCCCAGAATGTCCATGTCGACCATACCCATGTAGTGGCCACTCTCCTCCACTGGGTATGGTCAAGTGGCCATACTGGTGATGTACTGCAGGAGGATATACATGCCCATGTTGTGGACGGTGTTGGCTAACACCTTGAGGTAGTTGTGGGGATGGACTACGTGTGGAAGGGGGATCATTTTCAGGTCTTGTGTTATCCTCTGGTGGCACAGGCATTTGGAGACAGTTTGCCTGTGAAAGTTGCCATATTTCTAGATAAGCCAAGATCTGCGTTGGGTTATTGGGTGCTGTGCATGCATCAATGACAATTTGGAGAGCACCTCTGGCCCGCAGCCTTACTTTCGGGGATTGTGCGGAGATAGCGAGCCAGACTCCGGGCATAGGCCTCTTCCCCATCATCATTTGCAGTGTGGGACAGGTAGTTCAATACCCCAGTATCCACTTGGCGTTTGGTCCCAGTGGTGTTTAGCTCCTTTCTGCATCGTCCCTGTCGTGACACTACTGCAGCCTGTGGTGAGGTATCAAGCGGAAGGGTTGGGCTGCTACTCTGCCCACGGTCTTCCTCTTCTTGATTTTCCTCGTGTCCTGCAGAAGGTCGTGCTGGTGGTGGTGGTTGGTGACGGGTAACTTGTTGGGAAGATGGTCCAGCCTGTTCTTCCCCATCACCAACAGGGTCCACATGGACCTCTGAGTCAGAGCCTGTCTCCCGCTCTGTTATATTGGATTCCGTTCTATTTTGCTATAATGAATGAAGACTTCATGATCATTTCTTTTGTAAAGAGTACATTTGTACATTGATGTTTATCAGTTTATTATTTTTATCATGCAAATGTTTGTGTCGGTACTTAATGTGATATGATAACCCATATATATACTGTATATATTATTATTTTTGGGCTATACTAGATAATATATAGTTATCACTTTTGCACATTTTGCACTTTATTAGATATCTAATATTTCATTGCTGACACAGGGGATGTACGCGTATTTCTCAGTGTGGCATGCGTGCTTCGGTTGTGTCCAAGTCTTTATGCATCGCCAATCACAATTTCCTTGTGGTGGTGCTGCATGACTTGGGCGCATCCGTATGCGCGCCTCCTCCTGACTCATGTGCGTCTATCAACCTCTGTTGTTATCAGTAATGGTCTAACCAATTTCTGATATTCACCATATGGGTTATCTATATATATATATATATATATGTTTCCTTCTTTATATATATTTCTTGTGATAGAGAAGATGTAGACTGCCAAATTTCTGTGCACGCATATTTTAGTGGACCCACCTGTGTTTGCGGCATTAATGCTAAGGCAACAGTATCTTGGCACGTCTAATAATAGATACCGTTTTTTTGTTTGGTCTTGTGCAGCGTTTGCATACATATTTGAATGTTTTATATAGCAATTTATGGTATGGCTATATTGTATTAATATCATTTTTATTTTTACGGTAGTCCATCCAATGCGAGAGTGGATTTAGTATATATGGCCGTGATTCAATTTATGTGAGATGTTAGAACATTAGGTGGTTAACTGTGAATGTGCTACCATGGTTACGTGATACCTTGTATATATGGCTGCGGTAGTTGGCGCATGCGCTATATTATGTTTACACGAGACTATTTAGTGGTAATTGCTACCATGGTTTCACGATCACTATTATAAATATATATGCATATATTTGAGTATACTATCTATCGATATGTGGGACCTGTATATGTTCTACTTTCGCTTACCGCTGTATCCTCTCATGCAAGTGAGTATTTTTTCTATGTGATTCGACTTAGCATAGTGTATAATGTCTTGAACGATAGTTCGGCTTAGCGCATGCGTGAACACGTGTGGACATAGTCCTGTGACGTTGTAAGTTCATGCGAGACTACGCGGCTATTGTGAATACATACATATAATACGGCGCATGCGTGAGCATGTGCCGACATAGTCTCAGAACGCTGTATGATCACGCGAGGTCACGCAAGTAACTGCGAACATACACATCTTTATGTGGTTTTCGTTAAATCATAGGGGAAATCATGGATTGCACATGTTGCTATGGTTATTTCATATTAATTTGGCGGCGGTAGATACATATGTTCTTTTGATTGGTGGCCTTATAGTAACACCTATGTTTTTGATTGGCTAATTTTTACATAAATACCCTCCTATCTCTCATAGAATTCACCCCCTGACGAAGGCAACGTGCCGAAACGCGCGTTGGGGTGGGCGTCTATCTGGGATACCAGGAGCCACATTTATTGTAAGTCATTGCTAGTATTATACTGATATATTTTTTTTCACTTATTCGTTTTATTGTCTGCCCTGGTTCTACTATATGCCAATGTCTATACTTAGTTACGAGTGGTTTCACTTGTTGACACGTATCAGTGTCCTTTATGCACTCTGCAATTTTTTTGGCACTTTTTGCACCTCAATTTTTATATTGGGTTTCTTGTTTACAATTATATGTATTAATTCTTATTACATTCATTTATATTCATCACTTAATTTTGTTTGCACTTGCACATTTGCATATTTATACCGGATTATATATGCCCTTTCCTTGCTTCATATATGCATACATATATTTGCAATTGTTTTAAAACTCTGTTGCCCCAATTTTATGTACATTTTAATTAATAAATATCTTCATATTGGACTCATAGTCGCTCTTTTGGTCTTTTTGTTTGTGGTTTTGTATATGCGATTGTCCAACCATATATTATGTCCATATTCGCTAATAAATGAACTAGATTTATATATATATATATATATATATATATATATATACATATATATATATGTATATATTATATATATATATATATATATATATATTAAATATCTAATTATTTATTCTAATTTATCATTGGCAAATTCCTTTGTTGGTTGTATATGTATGTCAAAATAGATTTTCATAAGTATTACAAGGATCCATATTTAATTTTTCATTTTACCAGAGTGAGCTCAACATGTGGTTTCATCTTTGATGGTAGAGTGGATCCTGTGCAGAATTGCAAAGTGGAGTCCTGGCAGAATTTGTCATTTTTTGCCATTTTGTGGACTCACTGGTTCATAGAATATATTGAAATAATTGATTTACCTATTTTTCTCATACATTCACCAAAAGAGAATTACATATTTGGTTAACCAACTAATGCATCCCAATGAACAATGAATCATTGAAATGAAAATTAAGCAAAATGTATATCACCTCCAGACAGAAACCTTAACTTTACAATATAAAGAATATTTCTATCACAGCTCCACCAGAACTTGCTCCTGCGACTTATGCTTCTGTTGCCAGGTGGCGCTGTATTCACTCTGCGGGCGGCACCATACCTGCCAACTTTTGAAGAAGGGAAAGAGGGATGAATTTTGCGGCGTGCCGTGGCAAATTTTAGGCTACGCCCTGACCACACCCATTTTACAACCAGTCACACCCATATCCACGCCCAACCACACCCATTTAGCACTGCTGATCACACTGTTTCATAAACAATAATTAATTATAAACAGAAAAAAATAAATTTATTTACAAGTAATGAATTAAAGTATTAATACAAACTTGGTAATATTTCTTTTAAATTAGAATGTAAAAGCTGCAAAATACGTAACAGATCCACTCTATTAGATATAATATCTTTAACAATATTGTGCTTTTGGTTAATGGGAGGAATTAGAGAATAGTTGGCTTATTGTTCTGCATATCTGCTGAAATCATGAGAAGCATTACCCTCACCTCTCTCAACAGTGATGTCAAATAAAGCAGAAAGACCGGCAGGAGCGTCTGTGACCACAAATCAGCACCGGGCACAACAGGCAGCTGGTTAGCTACTTGCCTGTGAATTCTTAGCCCCTTGGTAAAAAAATTACATAGGACCTGGATGGATATCCCCAATTAACCAAGATCACATTATTATTTGTGCTATTTTTGTCCTTAAAAGAGATACTACGTGTCACTTTAAGGTTCACATTGCATTTCTGCTGTCCTTTTAATGCATCCGTTTGACAGTAGCAAAAACACAATGTAACAGAGACGTTAATGACTCCATAGGCTTGCATTCAACAAAAGCATCTAAATGAGTGCGGGAAAAGTAAGATCCCGGCCGGGACAGCGGCACAGAGTCTCAAAATCGTGACTGTCCTGCTGGATCTGGGACAGTTGGGAGGTATGGTGGCACTAGTGATTGAGCTGTTAGAACCAGAAGCTCTGAAGGGCATGCTCTGTCCAGCCACTAAGGTTAGAGTGGCTGAGACATGTGGTGCCATCCAGTATGGGTGTGTGTGCTTTCCATCTGAAGTTATCAGTTCCATGCTCCAGCCAATTGGAGAGCTCCACATCATACTAATGCTTCCAGCTTGCAGCAGGAATCTGCCAGATATAGTTTAGTGTTCCCATTGCTAGGTGTGCATCTTCTGCTCCTGATTTTGTTTAGTACATTCCTGCTTTGACTTTGGCTTGTTCCTGACAATTCTTATGGATCCTGATTTTGTCCTCAACGTGACCTCTTGGCTCTGATCTTGCTTGGCAACCATTTCTACCCCTGGATGGCAGCCCTGCAATGGTAGCATTCCTAACATTCCACTGGGTCATATTGTAAAACCTGATCCCTGTACAGGGAGGAGTTAAAGGGTATTGGAATTTCTCTGCAGTCTGCCAAGTCTGTCTGAGGCAACGTTTTGGAACCTGTTGCCTCGGTCAGACGTTACAATTTTTATTTATCAGCCATGTAATAAGAACTTTACCATATAATCATTCCAAACACCCAGGGCCAGCTCCAGGTTTTCGTGGGCCCTGGGCACAATAGTCTCAGTGGGCCCCTTTAATACATACCACGATTCATGGTGCACAGAAAAGGTAGAGAAATATAGGTATAGTACAATGCCAAAAATTTCACTTCTCACATTGCATGAGTGATATGTATTTGTAAATTCTACAATAGGTCAGAAACTGGACAGGATAGTCCTCCATACAGTATTATGGGCACCACATAGTGCTCCATACAGAATAATAAGCCCCATATATTGCTCCATACAGAATAATGGACCCCATATAATGCTACATACATAATAATGAGCCCCATATATTGCTCTGTAAAGTATTATTGGCACCATATATTGCTCCATACAGAATAATGGACCCCATATAATGCTCTATACATAATAATGAGCCCTACATATTGCTCCGTACAGTATTAAGGGAACCACATATTGCTTCATACAGAATAATGGACCCCATATAATGCTCCATACAGAATAATGAGCTCCATATATTGTTCTGTACAATATTATGGGCACCATATATTGCTCCATACAGAATAATGGACCCCATATAATGCTCCATACAGAATAATGAGCTCCATATATTGCTGTGTACAATATTATGGGCACCATATATTGCTCCATACAGAATAATGGACCCATATAATGTTCCATACAGTATAATGAGCCACAATATATTGCTCCATACAGAAAAATGAGCGCCATATATTGTTCCACACACTATATTGGGACCATATATTGCTCCATACAGAATAATGAGCCACATATATTGCTCAGTACAGAATAATGAACCCAATATATTACTCCATACAGTATATCATTGGCCCCATATATTGCTCTATACAGTATATTGAGCCTCATATATTGCTCCATATATAATGGGCTCCATATGTGATGATTCAGTGTATAATGGGCCCCATATATGATGCTCCAGTGTATGATGGGCCCATATATGATGCTCCAGTGTATGATGGGCCCATATATGATGCTCCAGTGTCTAGTGGGCACATATATGATTCTCCAGTGTATAATAGGCCCCATATTGGATTTTCAGTGTATAACAGGCCCATATTGGATCTCCAGTGTATAACAGGCCCCATATATGATCTCCAGTTATAATGGCCCCATATATGATGCTCCAGTGTATGATGGCCCCATATAATGCTCCATATATAATGGGCCCCATATATGATGCTCCAGTGTATGATGGC
The DNA here is from genome assembly GCA_033576555.1 of Oophaga sylvatica. Lineage (NCBI taxonomy): Eukaryota > Metazoa > Chordata > Amphibia > Anura > Dendrobatidae > Oophaga > Oophaga sylvatica. Next base: position 619,138,804 of record JARQOD010000001.1, on the reverse strand, counting down.
CCATATAATGCTCCATATATAATGGGCCCCATATGTGATGCTCCAGGGTATGATGGGCCCATATATGATGCTCCAGTGTATGATGGCCCCATAATGATGCTCCAGTGTATGATGGGCCCATATATGATGCTTCAGTGTGTAAATGGCCCATATATGATGCTCCAGTGTATAATGGGCCCCATAAATGATACTCCAGTGTATGATGGGCCCATATATGATGATCCAGAGTATGATGGGCCCCATATATGATGCTCCAGTGTATAATGGGCCCCATCTATGATGCTCCAGTGTATAATGAGCCCATATATGATGTTTCAGTGTATAATTGGCCCCATATATGATGCTCCAGTGTATAATGGGCCCCATATTGATGCTCCAGTGTATAATGGGCTCCATATTGGATGTTCCAGTGTATAATGGGCCCCATATGGATGTTCCAGTGTATAATGGGCCCCATATTGGATGCTTCAGTGTATAATGGCCCCATATATGCTCCATATGTAAAGGGCCCCATATATGATGTTCCAGTGTATGATGGCCCCATATAATGCTCCATATATAATGGGCCCCATATGTGATGCTCCAGTGTGTAATGGACCCCATATATGATGCTCCAGTGAATGATGGGATCATATAAGATGCTGCAGTGTATAATGGACCCATATTCGATGATCCAGTGTACAATGGGCCCAATATATGATGCTCCAGTGTATAATGGTCCCCATATATAATGCTCCAAACATTAAAAAAAAAAAAAATGAAATGGGGGGGGGGGGGGGGGGGGGGGGGGGGGGGGGGGGGGGGGGGGGGGGGGGGGGGGGGGGGGGGGGGGGGGGGGGGGGGGGGGGGGGGGGGGGGGGGGGGGGGGGGGGGGGGGGGGGGGGGGGGGGGGGGGGGGGGGGGGGGGGGGGGGGGGGGGGGGGGGGGGGGGGGGGGGGGGGGGGGGGGGGGGGGGGGGGGGGGGGGGGGGGGGGGGGGGGGGGGGGGGGGGGGGGGGGGGGGGGGGGGGGGGGGGGGGGGGGGGGGGGGGGGGGGGGGGGGGGGGGGGGGGGGGGGGGGGGGGGGGGGGGGGGGGGGGGGGGGGGGGGTTTTTGGGGGGGGGGGGGGGGGGGGGGGGGGGGGGGGGGGGGGGGGGGGGGGGGGGGGGGGGGGGGGGGGGGGGGGGGGGGGGGGGGGGGGGGGGGGGGGGGGGGGGGGGGGGGGGGGGGGGGGGGGGGGGGGGGGGGGGGGGGGGGGGGGGGGGGGGGGGGGGGGGGGGGGGGGGGGGGGGGGGGGGGGGGGGGGGGGGGGGGGGGGGGGGGGGGGGGGGGGGGGGGGGGGGGGGGGGGGGGGGGGGGGGGGGGGGGGGGGGGGGGGGGGGGGGGGGGGGGGGGGGGGGGGGGGGGGGGGGGGGGGGGGGGGGGGGGGGGGGGGGGGGGGGGGGGGGGGGGGGGGGGGGGGGGGGGGGGGGGGGGGGGAGGGGGGGGGGGGGGGGGGGGGGGGGGGGGTGGGGGGGGGGGGGGGGGGGGGGGGGGGGGGGGGGGGGGGGGGGGGGGGGGGGGGGGGGGGGGGGGGGGGGGGGGGGGGGGGGGGGGGGGGGGGGGGGGGGGGGGGGGGGGGGGGGGGGGGGGGGGGGGGGGGGGGGGGGGGGGGGGGGGGGGGGGGGGGGGGGGGGGGGGGGGGGGGGGGGGGGGGGGGGGGGGGGTTTTGGGGGGGGGGGGGGGGGGGGGGGGGGGGGGGGGGGGGGGGGGGGGGGGGGGGGGGGGGGGGGGGGGGGGGGGGGGGGGGGTGGGGGGGGGGGGGGGGGGGGGGGGGGGGGGTTGGGGGGGGGGGGGGGGGGGGGGGGGGGGGGGGGGGGGGGGGGGGGGGGGGGGGGGGGGGGGGGGGGGGGGGGGGGGGGGGGGGGGGGGGGGGGGGGGGGGGGGGGGGGGGGGGGGGGGGGGGGGGGGGGGGGGGGGGGGGGGGGGTTTTGGGGGGGGGGGGGGGGGGGGGGGGGGGGGGGGGGTTTTTTTGGGGGGGGGGGGGGGGGGGGGGGGGGGGGTTTTGGGGGGGGGGGGGGGGGGGGGGGGGGGGGGGGGGTAGCTGCCCCAGGTTGTTGGGGCTCCGCGTTAATAAACAGTACAAACATTTCCCCTGGCTTGAGCCAAAGTAGGGTCTCGGAGTTGCGCTGTACCAAAATTGTCGCCCGATACATTTAAGTCTGACAATTCAGGTCCCAGCAGCAAGTCTTCCACATCTCCAGCCAATACTTCTATGGGAGAATGTTCCACCTCCTCCACCGAAGGGGAGGTTACCCTTACCGCCAGCACTTCTTCCTCTGGGCCACCAGGTTCATGCCCACTTCTGGAGAATTTAACCTGGTTGCCACCGATGCCGGCAGTTGTTCAGTGGGTGGGACAACAGTTGGCCAAAGTACAGAACATAAAGGAAAGTCTCTTCCAAGTATCAATTCATAATGTAAATTAATCACAACCACACCTTATGGCACCACCTCCCTGCTGGCGTATTTATAACCACTAGTGCGGTAGGATAGTCTTTTAGGTCCCCATGTATACACAACACCCCAATTTTCTGACCAGTGTACTAGCTGGTTTGTACCAGGCTGCCTCGTATCAGGGTCACGAGACTTGCTGAGTCCAGTAGGGCCACAGCCGGGGTGCCCTCCACCTCAACCTTACACAAATGTTCCATATTGGGACCCTCCGGGGTGCCCATTGCACAAATAGGTTCGGCATAATGGGATTGGGGGTACCAAAAGTTTGTGTCCATGCACTCAGCCAGGTGGGGGCAATCAGCTCTCATATGTCCTGGCTCCTGGCACCGCCAGCAGACTATGGGGCCCCTTTCTCACCCAGAAAATTCTTGAGCAGCCTTCCTGGGCTCTGCTTGCCGAGCCAGGGTGGAGACTTAGGGAACCTTCCTGTCACCTTCCAGGGAGTCCCTCCCTGGAGCTCTTTGGTAGTCCCATATTTTTCTATGAGTTCTATCATCTGGAGGACATTAGTAGGGGATGCCTGTCTGTCCCTTGGAGGGAGTGGGGCAAAGCCCTCCAAAATCTATCATTCACTATGCGGTCGAGCATGGTCGTGGGAGACATTACGAAAGTGGTTGAAGCCTGAGGAACTAAGTGCAACAGGTCATAATACTGGGACCGAGCTGGCTTGGAGGGGTTAAACTCCCACTGAGCACAGGCTCAGTGACGCCACCCCCAGTCACTGAGCCTGAGTGCGCTGCTCCCATTCATTTCCCAGTAATTTACAGTAGGAGCGGCTGCATTAGCAGTGCTCCGGCTGTAAACTGATTAACCCCCCGAGATGGATTTATGCCATGGGACTTGACTGTATGGTGGACAGGTATAAGATATTGTTGCTTTTTTATTTTATATTTCTACAGGAGATCGAGGGCTTCGATAATGGAATGGGAGTGTAATAAAGATTTAAAAACTGTATAGTGTATTCTTTCATTAAAAGACTTTATTCTTAGTGTATGTGTGTGCTTATTTAACCCTTTATTTTCTGTAGGATTAGTAATGAAGAGTTGTCTTATTGACACCTCTTCATTACTTAGCCTGGCTTAATGTCACCTTACAATAGAAAAGTGACATTAACCCTTTATTAACCCCACTTGCCACCACTACAGGGCAAGTGGGAAGAACCCGACAAAGCTCCAGAATAGGCACATCTAATAGATGCGCCTTTTCTGGGCAGCTGCGGGCTGCTGTTTTTAGGCTGGGGAGGCCCATATTCATGGCCCCTTACCAGCCTGAGAATAGCAGCCCACAGCTGTATAGTTTTGCCGGGTTGGTTCAAAACCTAAGGGGGACCCCACGTCGGGTTTTTCATTTATTCTGCCTGCTCGCTGTTGCTGGCAGAGCAGGGAGAATAATGACAGTGAGCTTCAGCACCACAGGCAGGAGACAGCGCTTACTGTATCCGTCCGAGCCGTCTGTGTGGTCCTGATGCGGCACACGTGTTCCACACGTGTGCCACGTGAAAATACCCCGTATTTACTCAGACACACAGACACGGATATCTCCGGTACCTGAAATATCTAGACGTGTGAAACTGGCCTAACACCAGCTTGAAAATTGATTTTAAAATACGAAATGTTGGTGTTATTTCAGTTTATCTTTTATAATAAACTTGCAAAAATTTCTACATTTCTGTTTTTTTCAGTCAAGATAGGGTGCAGAGTGTACATTAACTCATCTTGCAAAAAACAAACCGTGGTACAGCTATGTCAATGGAAAAATAAAAAAGTTAAGGTTCTTGGGGGAAAAAAGCACAAAATCACCTGGTCATGAAAGTTTTAAAGTAGACCTATCTCCTCAGTCTGGCTGTCTTTTAATTTAGAATATGACAAGCAAATAAATTATTTTCTAAATGTGTCTGGTTGAAAAAAAAATATTTCTAAACTGCCTCTAAAGGATCCGACTTTCTAGCAAAGTTAATGATTCCACATTTCTTTTTTTGTTAAAAGTATGAGATCATATGATAACATATGAGATCCCTGTTTTGACTGCAAGGGCTGCAGTGGAATGTTGTGGGATCTCACATGCCTGTAAGTTCAGAAAGGTAGTCCTTTTGAGGTAGTTACAGATAGTTTAATTAATTTATAGTTTTATATATTCTTCATAGACATAATAAAAAAATGTTTCTTGCTTATTATTTTCTTAACTTAGAAATAAGAACACTGACAGCACTCTCCTTGAAATGCACATTATGGTCTTTACAACAGAGTTCCTGCTGTAGGACTACCAACTAAACATATGGACAAAATTATTGGTACCCTCCTGTTAAAGTAAAAAAAATATATATATAATCATCACTAAATAACTTGAGACTGACAAAAGTAATTTTAAATTTACATTTATTAAATAAATTAGACATTGCTTTTGAATTGTGCTTCAACTAGTGTTGAGCGATACTGCTCGATATCTAAAAATATCGGATCGGAATGGTATCGCCGATATCACTAAATATCGTCGATATCCGATTCCGATACCGGAAGTCCAATGTAAGTCTATGGGAACCAAATATCGACATTAAAAAAAAACATTCTTGCCTTGTTGGTTAATTGTACATGAAGGAAAACAACAAAGACTAATGTAGAATGTATTGGGGGAGGTTGAGGAGACAATAAAGGCATACATGTTTAACCCAATGCATTGGAATAGCATTAATATATATTTTTTTGGAAATACGTTTGGATTGACTAACAAATTGACAATGTTGTTAACCTTTTTTCTATTTTGGCAAATATGTATGTTTCACAACTTCCATGCTCTTCACCTTTTTAACTTTTGCCAGTGCCACACTTTCGCCTTCATAATCTTCAGCAGCAGCATCATCTTTCTCATCAAATTATTCTTCTCTTCACCTTCTTAATCTTCTTCTTAACCCCTTAGTGACAGAGCCATTTTGCAGCTTAATGACCGGGCCAATTTTTACAATTCTGACCACTGTCACTTTATGAGGTTATAACTCTGGAACGCTTTAACGAATCCCGCTGATTCTGAGATTGTTTTTTTCGTGACATATTGTACTTCACGTTAGTGGTAAAATTTCTTTGATATGACTTGTGTTTATTTATGAAAAAAACGGAAATATGGCGAAAATTTTGAAAATTTAACAATTTTCAAACTTTAAATTTTTATGCCCTTAAATCAGAGAGATATGTCACACAAATTTCTTAATAAATAACATTTCCCACATGTCTACTTTACATCAGCACAATTTTGGGACCAAAATTTTTTTTTGTTACGAAGTTATAAGGGTTAAAAGTTGACCAGCGATTTCTCATTTTTACAACACCATTTTTATTTTAGGGACCACCTCACATTTGAAGTCACTTTGAGGGGTCTATATGATAGAAAATAGCCAAAAGTGACACCATTCTAAAAACTGCACCCCTCAAGGTGCTCAAAACCACATTCAAGAAGTTTATTAACCCTTTACGTGCTTCACAGGAACTGAAGCAATGTGGAAGGAAAAAATTAACATTTAACTTTTTTTGCAAAAACTTTCATTCGGAACCTATTTTTTTTATTTTCACAACTGTTAAAAGAAAAAATGAACCACAAAATCTGTTGTGCAATTTCTCCTGATTAAGCCGATACCCCATATGTGGGGGTAAACCACTTTTTGGGCGCACGGCAGAGGTTGCAAGGGAAGGAGCGACATTTGACTTTTTCAACGCAGAATTGGCTGGACGCCATGTCGCGTTTGTAGAGGCCCTGATGTGTCTAAACAGTGGAAACCCATCACAAGTGACCCCATTTTGGAAACTAGACCCCCTAAGGAACTTATCTAGATGTGTGGTGAGCACTTTGAACCTCCAAGTGCTTCACAGAAGTTTATAACATAGAACAGTGAAAATAAAAAATCATATTTTTTCCACAAAAACAATCTTTTCACCCCAATTTTTATTTTCCCAAGGGTAACAAGACCCCAAAAGTTTTTGTGCAATTTGTCCTGAGCATTCTGATACCCCATATGTGGGGGTAAACCACTGTTTGGGTGCAAGGCAGAGCTTGGAAGGGAAGGAGCGCCGTTTGACTTTTTCAGCGCAGAATTGTCTGGACGTCATGTCGTGTTTGTAGAGGTCCTGATGTGTCTAAACAGTGGAAACCCCCCACAAGTGACCCCATTTTGGAAATTAGACCCCCTAAGGAACTTATCTAGATGTGTGGTGACCACTTTGAACCTCCAAGTGCTTCACAGAAGTTTATAACATAGAACCGTGAAAATAAGAAATCATATTTTTTCCACAAAAACGATCTGTTTACCCCAATTTTTATTTTCCCAAGGGTAACAAGACCCCAAAAGTTTTTGTGCAATTTGTCCTGAGCATGCCGATACCCCATATGTGGGGGTAAACCACTGTTTGGGCGCACGGCAGGGCTTGGAAGTGAAGGAGCGCCGTTTGACTGTTTCAAACCAAAATTGGCTGGAATTGAAATTGGACGCCATGTCGCATTTGGAGAGCCCCTGATACGCCTAAACAGTCGAAACCTCCCACAAATCACACCATTTTGGAAACTAGACCCCTTAAGGAACTTATCTAGATGTGTGGTGAGCACTTTGAACCCCCAAGTGCTTCACAGAAATTAATAAACGTAGAGCCGTGAAAATAAAAAATCATTTTTTTCCTCAAAAATGATTCTTTAGCCCGCTATTTTTTTTATTTTCCCAAGGGTAACAGGAGAAATTGGACCCAAAAAGTTGTTGTGCAATTTTTCCTGAGTACGCTGATACCCCATATGTGGGGTGAAACCACTGTTTGGGCGCATGGGAGTGCTTGGAAGGGAAGGAGCGCCATTTTGTAATGCAGACTTTGATGGAATGTTCTGCGGGCGTCATGTTGTGTTTGCAGAGCCCTTGATGTAACTAAACAGTAGAAACCCCCTGCAAGTGACACCATTTTGGAAACTAGACCCCCCAAGGAGCTTATCTAGATGTGTGGTGAGCACTTTGAACCCCCAAGTGCTTCACAGAAATTTATAAATGCAGAGCCGTGAAAATGAAAAATCATTTTTTTTCTCAAAAATGTTTTTTTTAGCCAGCTATTTTTTATTTTCCCAAGGGTAACAGGAGAAATTAGAATCCCAAAATTGGTGTGCAATTTGTCCTGAGTACGCTGATACCCCATATGTTGGGGTAAACCACTGTTTGGGCGCACGGCAGGGCTCGGAAGGGAGGGAGCGACATTTGACTTTTTGAAAGCCACGTCGTGTTTGGAGACCCCCTGATGTGTCTAAACAGTGGAAACCCCCCACAAGTGACCCCATTTTGGAAACTAGACCCCTTAAGGAACTTATCTAGATGTGTGGTGAGCACTTTGAACCCCCAAGTGTTTCACAGAAATTTATAAACGCAGAGCTGTGAAAATAAAAAATCATTTTTTTTCTCAAAAATGATTTTTTTAGCCAGCTATTTTTTATTTTCCCAAGGGTAACAGGAGAAATTAGAACCCCACAATTGGTGTGCAATTTGTCCTGAGTACGCTGATACCCCATATGTTGGGGAAACCACTGTTTGGGCGCACGGCAGGGCTCGGAAGGGAGGGAGCGCCATTTGACTTTTTGAACTCCACGTCGTGTTTGGAGACCCCCTGATGTGTCTAAATAGTGGAAATCCCTCAATTCTAGCTCCAACCCTAACCCCAACACACCCCTAACCCTAATCCCAACCCTAATCCTAACCTAAATCCCAACCCTAATTCCAACCCTAACCTTAATTGTAACCCTAACCCTAATTTTAACCCTAACCCTAATTGTAACCTTAACCCTAATTATAACCCTAAACCCTAAAGGCTAGGTTCATTTTGCGTTTTACCAGCCCGTTCAACACATAGCGTTGACGGGCTGGTAACGGTATAGCATAACACGATTGCGTTATGCTATACCCGCTAGCGCAGAGGAATCAGCAGATGATTCATCTGCGCTAGCGGTGACGGAGCCCAGACGCTGCAGCCCGCGTCTGAGGCTCCGTCACTGAATGATGGCACGTCGCAAACGCATCCCGCTTTACGCCATGCGTCGCGATGCGCCCTCAAATGGGGGTGAATGGCAGCGTTAACGGACTGCGTTACACCGCGTTATACCGCGGTGTAACGCAGTCCGTCTAACGGACTGCCATAACGCAGTATGAACCCAGCTTAACCCTAACCCTAATTATAACCCTAACCCTAATTATAACCCTAACCCTAACAGAAAAATGAAAATAAATATAATTTCTATTTTTTATTATATGTCCCTAACTAAGGGGGTGATAAATGGGGGGTTATGTACTGTTTTTTTTATTTTGATCACTGTGATAGTTTATCCCCCGGTAGCCGAGACCCCGGAGAAAATGCGCCTCTGGGGGGCGCTATTCACTTTTTCCACAGCGCCGTTGATTAACGGCGCTGTGGTTTAAGTACCCTTAATGACCGCCGTTAAAAGGCGTATCGGCGGTCGTTAAGGGGTTAACTTCTTGCTATTCATGTTTTTGTTTACATTACTCATATTGTTATTATTAAACTAATTAATCTTCTTCATATTCAAATTCTTCATCTTCTTCCTCTTCATCTTCTTCATCATATTCTTATTTGTGACAGAGATTCCTGTACTTGTAATCTGTAAAAGTATGAATTGTTCATCCTTCCGTTCTTGCTGTCACAAAAGATTTAAATTACAACAGTATTTGTCCGTGTTCAGTTTAGCCTGCAGCAGCAGGCATTTTCCAGGGGCACCACGAGGAGGAACGGACTCACCCCCATACACTGCTTAGTCTTCTTCTGCTTAGAATTTAGAGCATATATTTTGCTCTTCATTTTGGTCTTATACTTCATGTTCTTCTGCTTTTTGATCTTCTGCTTATTGTTCTTCTGTCTCTTGTTCTGTATCTTGTAGTTTGTCTTAACCTTCTTTGTCCTGTTGGTGATCTTCTTCTGGGTAATCTTTTATTTTTTCTTTGTGATGGTGTTCAGGCTGGTTGGCTTCATGCTCGTCGTCCTTGTTGTCGTCATCTTCTTCTGGGTGGTCTTTAAGGTCGTCTAATTTCCGAGAAACAGCTGACGTTACTGGAACCCTGACGGGTATCAGATGGAGCAAGAGACAATGGAAGTAACGAGGACCAGCTGACTGTGCTGGAACCCGGACGGGTAGCAGAAGGAAAAGAGGCAATGTCACAACCGAGTACCAGCTGACGTTACTGTGACACGGTTACTAAGCAGGAGGTACCTGTGCTCCAAAGCACTACCAAGGACCAGCAGACGTTGGTGGAACTCGGATACGGAGATGGAGGCACCTAGGCCAAAGGCACTGGGGAGAGCCACTTGACGGTACTGGACCCCGGACGGGTAGAAGAACGCACCCATGAAAATGTAAGTTGACAGGACGCAAGCCGTCCGCAGTTACCGAATCACACAGTCCTACAGTAGGTGCTTGTCCTATTGTCACAATGGAAACCGCCTTTATTTACATATCCCACAGCACACATAGGAATCACCTAAACTGCAGGCACCATAGAGTCGGCTAACCCGAATGCAACACGACAGCACAACTTATTGGAGGATAATTGACGTTCACACTGCCAGGAAACAGCTGTCGTGCTGTAACCAGGCTGGCCAGGAGTCAGTACCCTGCCAATTACTTAGGAGCAACAAATGGCGGTGTTGTAGCCCAGGGAGTAGAGTTCAGGTGGTAGAAAGATGAACATAACAGGAGACATGGAAAACGTTGCCAAACAGTTATTTAATCTGAAAACGGACAGGCAAATTCAGGTGAGATCCATGCCTTGTTCATTTTCAGAAAAGTAAGCCGGTCTACATTCTCTGAGGATAGTCGCATGCGACGGTCTGTTACTACACCACCTGCAGCACTAAAGACACGCTCAGATAATACACTGGCAGCAGGGCAAGCCAGCACCTCCAATGCATACTGGCTAAGCTCTGGCCATGTATCCAACTTAGAGACCCAAAATTTGAAAGGGGAAGAGGCATCTGGGAGTACACTTAGAGGGAAAGCCAAGTAGTCTGTCACCATCTTACGGAAACGTTTCTTCCTGGTGACTGGAGCCGTCTCGGATGGTGTAGACCTTGCTGGCGCTGTCACAAAACTTTGCCACATTTGTAACATACAGCTCTTGCCCTGTGCAGAGGCGCTGCTTCTGCTCCCTCTTGTTGTAGAGGTGTCTACACTGCCTCGACGCACAGAGCTGCTTTGTAAAGCAGTAGCAGCAGCAGCAGCTCTCTCGGCTGGAATGTACAACAGTATGGATTGCACCAGTGTGTCTTGGTACTCCTGCATTTTACGGTCCCGGTTCACCGGTGTGATGAGGGTTTGTAAGTTGTCCCGGTAGCGAGGGTCTAGGAGGGTGTACACCCAATAATCTGACGTGGTGAGAATGTGGGCGATGCGGCGGTCGTTTCTCAGGCACTGAAGCATGAAATCAACCATGTGCTGCAGACTCCCAACTGGCCAACAAAGGCTGTCCTCTGGAAGAGGCGTCATCTCTGCCTCCTCTGCATCACCCCACCCTCGCTCTACATACTGACTAGAGCGTTGTGTACCTCCCTCTGTAGGGATTTCTTCCTCCTCCATTGACTCCTCCTCATCCTCCTCACAAAGTGAGCCCTGCCCAGCCCTTTGTGAGGAACCACGTTGCGCTGACTGTCCTGAAGGTAATTGAATTTGTGACTCCTCATCCTCCACCTCTTCCAAAACCTCTTCCTTTAGTGCTTTCAGTGATTTCTGAAGCAGGCAGATAAGGGGGACAGTCATGCTGACTAGTGCATCATCTGCAGTCGCCATCCGCGTTGAGACATCAAACGCACGCAAAACGTCGCAGATGTCCTTCATAGAGGCCCACTCAGTAGTGGTGAAGTGTGAACGGCGAAAAATGCGAGTTGATTGCGCCTGTTGCAGCTGATACTCCATTACTCCTGGCTGCTGCTCACACAACCGCTCCAACATATGTAACGTGGAATTCCACCTGGTGGGTATGTCACATATGATGCGATGTTCAGGAAGGCGAAATCTGACTTGCAGAGCTGCAATGCGCGATCTGGCCATGCTGGAACGTCGCAATTGAGCGCACTCTAGGCGGACCTTGTGCAGCAGTGCATCAAGATCCGGATAGTCCCTCAAAAAACTCTGCACGACCAAGTTGAGCACATGTGCCAGACATGGTATGTGAGTGAGGTTGCCAAGGCCCAGAGCTGCCACCAGATTTCGGCCATTGTCACACACTACCAAGCCTGGCTGGAGATTAGCTGACAAAAACCACACGTCGCTCTCCTGCTTGATGGCATCCCAGAGCTCCTGCGCTGTGTGGCTTCGATTCCCCATGGAAATTAATTTCAGGACGGCCTGTTGACGTTTGGCCATGGCTGTGCTCATATCGGTCGCAACAGGTAAGCGTTCACGGGTCCATGTGGAGGTATACCGTGACGGCTCGTGCAGCGATGATTCTGAGGAACTGGAGTAGGAGGAGGAATCAATGTGTACAGACTGGATTCCTGCAATCCTTGGAGTTGGCAGAACACGTACAGCGCCACTGGCAAGATCTGTACCCGGCTCCACAACATTGACCCAATGGGCAGTGAGGGAAAGGTATCGTCCCTGGCCATGGGTACTGGTCCACGCATCGGAGGTCAGGTGGACCCTGCTACTGACGGCGTTTAGTAGCGCATGTTTAATGTTTCCCTCGACATGTTTTTGCAGAGCAGGGACAGCTTGCCTGCTGAAATAAAATCGGCTTGGCACATTATATTGTGGGACTGCCAATGCCATAAAGTTCCTGAAACTGTCAGTCTCCACCAGCCTGAATGACAGCATTTCAAGGGACAGAAGTTTTGCAATGCCAGCATTCAGAGCCTGTGCTCGTGGATGGTTTGCCGAGTATGGCCGTCTTTTATCCCATGCCTGTGGTACCGATGGCTGTTTTTTGTTCTGGGAGTGTGACGATGACTGTGAACTTGCTGCTGTGGGTGGAATAACAGTTTGTCTATGGACAACAGTGACCGAGGTTCTTCCATGGAGATCCTGTGAGGAAGCCGAACCAGGTGTGTGTGAGCTGGAGGTAGAGGCTCGAACACGACCTGAAGATGTAGGTGCTGCTGTAGGTTGGCCTACATCTCCAGTGTGTCTTTGTAACTCAGCTACGTGCTTTGTCCGTACATGTTTCCACATATTTGTGGTATTCAGGTTACTGATATTTTTACCTCTTTTAACTTTTTGCTTACACAGCTTGCATTGAACATAGCAAATATCATCTACAAGTCTGTCAAAAAAGGACCACGCAGTGCAAGTCATGGGAGCGCCAATTTTGACATTTCTAAGAGAACTGCTCCCAACAGGTGCCAAACTGGAGGCTACAGGCAAGCGAGTCTGCAGCCTACCTCTCCCTCCTCTTTGTACCGTTGGGACAATCTCTTCCTCAGAGCTGCTCCCACCACCTTCCTGTTGCTCACGCCATGTTGGGTCTCGGACTTCATCATCTCCACTACCCTCTTCCAACACCTGCTGCTGTTGGATAGTCTGGGCAGCACCATGCTCCACAAAACCTGGCATCTGAGTCTCATCATCATCATAAGATGCGTTCTGCGGTGTGCTGTCCATCGGCACTGGCTCACCCGCCTCTTCAGATTGAGAGAGACACAGCTGTTGCGCATCACTGCATACTCCCTCTTCTTCAAATTGCAGAATGCTGCTTGCCTGTGCCCGTGTTTGCGAGCCAACAGATTCTGAGAACAGAAGCAGAGACTCAGCTGGCTCCTGTACAGAACTCTCTGACTGCCTGGGCAATTTGACAGGCGGTGAACAGACAGATGGTTGCTCAACAGTGTTGTGTTCCTGAGAGGAGGTGGAAGGAATTGAAGTCGATGCATTGGCTGCCATCCAACCAACAACGGCTTCAATTTGTTCTTCCCGCAGCAGGGGGGCACGCCGAGCTCCTACCAAAGTGCGCATAAAGGAACGCTCACGGGGATAAATGGTGGATGCTGTGTCACTGAGGGCGGCAGCAGCCACAGAATCCCCACGTCCTCTCCCTGCTGAAACTCCACGGCCACGACCACGTGCCTTACTCACTGCCTTCTTCATCTTGGTAGATTGATAAAGAAAGTCAGAAAAGTTATAAGGCCTAAGTGTGGTTATTACGCAGAGACTGAAGTGAACACTGAAACACAACTGTTCACAATCTGTGAAAGGCTACTCCTTTGTCTACTTCTATAGTGTTTGCAACCAATGTATTGGATACGGATGGAAGCGCGTCACACTAATAGATTATATTTTAAATGGAATGGAGCAGAACCAATTGGAGATAAATGAAAAAGATGAGGCACTGAGACACGCTCAGCAGAGTACAAGCAGCAGTGCTTGAACAAGTAACTGGAGCGTGATGTGCACTCAAAAAATAAAAAACACAGACTGAAGTGAACACTGAAACACAACTGTTCACAATCTGTGAAAGGCTACTCCTTTGTCTACTTCTATAGTGTTTGCAACCAATGTATTGGATACGGATGGAAGCGCGTCACACTAATAGATTATATTTTAAATAGAATGGAGCAGAACCAATTGGAGATAAATGAAAAGGAAGAGGCACTGAGACACGCTCAGCAGAGTACAAGCAGCAGTGCTTGAACAAGTAACTGGAGCGTGATGTGCACTCAAAAAATAAAAAACACAGACTGAAGTGAACACTGAAACACAACTGTTCACAATCTGTGAAAGGCTACTCCTTTGTCTACTTCTATAGTGTTTGCAACCAATGTATTGGATACGGATGGAAGCGCGTCACACTAATAGATTATATTTTAAATGGAATGGAGCAGAACCAATTGGAGATAAATGAAAAGGATGAGGCACTGAGACACGCTCAGCAGAGTACAAGCAGCAGTGCTTGAACAAGTAACTGGAGCGTGATGTGCACTCAAAAAATAAAAAACACAGACTGAAGTGAACACTGAAACACAACTGTTCACAATCTGTGAAAGGCTACTCCTTTGTCTACTTCTATAGTGTTTGCAACCAATGTATTGGATACGGATGGAAGCGCGTCACACTAATAGTTAAATTGCATGGAGCTGCAAGAATTACACTGAAGAAAAAAAAAAGAGTCTGTGAGTGACACGTGCAGATGCCTACAGACAGCGTTGCATGCAGAGCAAACTGCAGCGTCACCTGCACTCACACACACCTTGCAGAGCTGTTAAAACAACACTGCAGGCAAAAGGAAGCTTTACACAGCGGTTGGTGCTAGCCTGCCTACAGCACAGTACACTAAATCGCAATCTCTAACTGTCCCTCAGAGTCAGCACAGCAGCGTTCTGTCCCTTACTGAATTCACAGCACAGTGACGCTAAAATGGCGGCGGCGCCTTTTATAGTGCATTCTGACATCATTTCAGCATCCAATCACAGCCATGCCATTAGTTAACATGACCGCAGCAGTACAGGATGTGCCCACACTTCTTAGGATTCCTCATTGGCTGACTAAAATCACATTGCCTCTCAAAGAATTATGGGTACTTCCGATTCCGGTATACGATATATGGAAAATATCGAAACTAAGTATCAAAAGGCCGATAGAGCTAATATCGGCCGATACCCGATACTTGCGGTATCGTATCGCTCAACACTAGCTTCAACAGAAAAAAAACAAGACAAAAATATGCTAATAAAGATTACCTAGAAAAGATTACAAATGTATTTGACCATAGGGATATTTTAACCCCTTCACTCCGAAGCCTGTTTTCACCTTCCTGAACAGGCTAATTTTTACAATTCCGACCAACGTCAGTTTATGAGGTCATAACTAGAGATGAGCGACTTTGCCTCCGGGAGGGTCGAGTCGGGTTTCGGACCAACCGACTTTCACAAAAGTCGAGTCGAATGAAATCGGCCGACTATCGGCAAAAGTCGAAGGTCCGACTGAAACACGAAACCCAATGCAAGTCAGTGGGGAAGCAAAGTCGGCAGGGAGTGGAGGACAGTAGACACACCTACAGTGCCCATTTCAATGCCAACGACATCAATTCTTATTACTTAAGCTTGTCAACCTTAATTTACTTTATAATAATAGTAACACATTGAAAACTGGGGGTTATTTGGCTAATGTTGTGGAGGGGCAGGGCTGGCTCCAGGTTTTCATGGGACCCGGGCCAAAGAGTCTCAGTGGGCCCCTTTAACACATACCACAATTCATGATGCTCCGATACGGCACAGAAATATAGGTATAGAACAATGATAAATACTTCACTTCTTACATTACATGAGTGATATCTATTGTAAATTCTACAATAGCTCAAAAACTGGACAGTATATTCCCCCATACAGTTTCATGGCCACCACATAGTGCGCCATGCAGAATAATGAGCCCCATATATTGCTCTAACAGAATTGGTCCCATATAATGTTCCATACAGTATATGATGAGCTCC
This sequence comes from Oophaga sylvatica, assembly GCA_033576555.1. NCBI lineage: Eukaryota > Metazoa > Chordata > Amphibia > Anura > Dendrobatidae > Oophaga > Oophaga sylvatica. Next base: position 619,122,896 of record JARQOD010000001.1, on the reverse strand, counting down.
ACATAATGCTCCAATATATGATGGTCCCCATATAATGTGCCATACAGTATAGGACAGTCCCCATAGAGTATAATGAGCCCCACATATTGCTCCATACAGTATAATGAGTCGCATATAAAGCTCCATACAGTATATGATGGGCCCCATATATTGCTCCAAACAGAATGGGCTCCATATAATGCTCCATACAGAATAGGCCCCATATGTGCTCCATATGATGCTCCATACTCTATATGATGCCCCATAAATAATGAACCACATATGATGCTCTAGTATATGATGGGCCCCATGGATGATGCTCCAGTGTATGATGGGCCTATATAATGCTCCATATATAATGGGCCCCATATGATGCTTCAGTGTATAATGGGCCCCGTATATGATGCTCCAATGTATGATGGGCCTCATTAATAATGCTCCAGTGTATGATGGGCACCATGGATGATGCTCCAGTTTATGATGGGCCTAAATAATGCTCCATATATCATGGGCCCCATATGATGCTCCAGTATATGATGGGCCCCATGGATGATGCTCCAGTGTATGATGGGCCTATATAATGCTCCATATATAATGGGCCCCATATGATGCTCCAGTATATGATGGGCCCCATGGATGATGCTCCAGTTATGATGGGCCTATATAATGCTCCATATATAATGGGCCCCATATGATGCTCCAGTATATGATGGGCCCCCATTAATAATGCTCCAGTGTATGATGGGCCCCATGGATGATGCTCCAGTTTATGATGGGCCTAAATAAAGCTCCATATATAATGGGCCCCATATGATGCTCCAGTATATGATGGGCCTCATGGATGATGCTCCAGTGTATGATGGGCCTATATAATGCTCCAGACTTTGGTCTGTCATTATAAGGATGTCTTTTAAGGATAACTTTTGAAATATGCCAGAAATGCGCCAGAAGTGACCAGAAGTACGCCTAAACTCTGTCTAAATTTACTAAATTTCTTTGTTAACTCCACAATTACTTTAACCATGCTGACATATGCTCTAATGGTTATGCCTCCATTACTCCTAAAGGTACTGCCACACTAAACGCTCCCGCTAACGATCACAATAACGACGCATACTAATGCGATCGTTTTTGTGATCGTTTTAATGTCGCTAGTAGCTGCCACACTTAGTGATCTCGTTAGCGACTCATAAGCAGTTAGCGATCTCATTAACGACTTTAACTTTCATTGCGATGTAAAAAACAGCGCACATCGCTCACAAAAGGTGCCAGACACAGCGATATAGGCTCACCAGCGGGACGCCAGCGATCTAAATACGGTCCAGAACTCTAGTGAACGATCAGCGAGATCACAGCAGGGGCCACGTCGTTGCTACATGCCACACACAATAGCGTCACGAACGAGATCGCTAAATAGTGACGTTTTTTAGCGATCTCGTTAGCAACCTTGTTTAGTGTGGCATACCCTTAACTCTCCTTCGCTATCCACAGACCCCAGCACTCTCTAACCAAGTAATAATCTCCCCTTTCCTCTTGCCCCCCCATCTGACCTCCTCTGCTGACCTGCTCCTCAACCTCTGATCTCTCCTAATAACACACAAAACAAATCGCTCACTCTCCTTCTCCCACCAGCTCTGCCTCTCTCTGCTTCTCACTGCTGGCGACATATCTCCCAATCCTGGACCCCCACAGCTCATACCTTCCATTATTACCGCCTTCTATCGCTCCCAATCCAATATAAACACCCAAAATCTTTCCAACCTCAAATACGTGCCCTTGACGCCCACCACTCAGCTCCCTCTCTCTGGATCACTCTGGAATGCCCACTCCATCTGCAATAAACTCCATGTGATTCACCACCTCTTTACCTCTCAAAATTTTTCCTTCCTTGGCCTCACTGAAACATGGCTGACACCCTCTGACACCGCCTCCCCTGCTGCGCTATGCTATGGCGGCCTCCAATTCACCCACACTCTTCGCCCCGGCAACAGACATGGTGGAGGAGTGTGCCTTCTCCTTTTTTCCAACTGCACCTTCAATCCAATCCCACCTCTTCCCTTCCTTGTCCTCCACTCTTTTGAAGTCCACTCTGTCCGCATCTACTCTCCCTCCAACCTCCAAGTGGCCGTCATATACCGACTTCCAGGCCCAACCACTGCCTTCATGGACCAATTCTCTACATGGCTCCTTCACTTTCTCTCTGCTGACATTCCCACCATCATCATGGGTGACTTCAACATCCCCATTGACACCCACCAGTCGGCAGCTTCCAAACTCCTGGCCCTTACTTCATCCTTTGGACTTACCCAGTGGTCCTCCTCAGCCACCCACACAGATGGAGTCATGTGTGCATTGCCACGAAGATCGTCGCGGTTGCACATTTTGACTTCTCACAGCTGAGCTGCTGTTTCTTTGTGTTTGGCAGCTAGGGAGTTAATTCTGTCTGTGCTCGGTGCTGGGACTGGGTGCAGTTTCTCCCGGCTGCAATTGATTATTTGTTGATTGGTTTCCTTTAAATTCCTGGTTGTCTGCTTGGGGAGTTGCCAGTGAAACCTTCATGCAGACCACAGATAGGAATGAATCTGTATAGACTTTAGTTGTGAGCTCCTTAGTTGTTCTAAGCTCAACTTGGTTAGAGTTTATTTCCCAGACCATTTATGTTCCTTTGGTGTTTGAGTGTGTATGCAAGCGAGTGTTATCCTGTCTGTCTTATATGTCTAATCTGTGTATTTAGCTGAGATCAGCCCATATCCCTTTGGTGGTAGTCAGGATCCTTCTTAGGACTGATTACAGGGTTCAGGGTCTGATAGGAGACAGGGTTAGGTTGGAGACTTGGACCTCTGAACCATTATCAGTACCTCCAAGATGAGGGATTAGTTAGGACCCCAGTTTAGGGTCAGGTTAGATCCCGGTCCACCTCTTTCCTGTTTCAGCTCATCAAGTCCTCAAGATTAACCCTGAGTTCAGCAGATATCGTGTCAGGTAAATCTATTCTATACTTACATGCTGATGTTGCTATACTAGTTGTTGTATAGAGTGTTGTTCCTGTATTAATAGTTTACTGACATTGTATACATATCATTAGACAGCGTGACATTTTCACTGGCCCTAAAAATTATCTCCAGTTACCATGGATCCAGTAGCCCAGCTGGCTCTGCAGTTGCAGGGATTATCCATGGAGCTGACGGACATTAAGTCCAAAGTTTTGTCTCCCCTGGAGCAAACCAGAGTTGAACCTAAAGTAGCTCTCCCGGACAGGTTCACTGGTGGGCGAGACAAATTTTTCACCTTCCGGGAGGCATGTAAATTGTATTTTCGGCTTCGGCCTCGATCATCAGGGAGTGAGGAGCAGAGAGTGGGAATTGTTATCTCACTTCTGCAAGGGGACCCTCAATCCTGGGCATTTTCCCTTCCTCCGGGATCCCCGGCTCTACTGTCTGTACATCAATTTTTTACTGCCCTGGGATTGGTATATGATGACCCAGATCGAGTCTCTCTTGCTGAGACAAAATTACGTAAGATACAGCAGGGAGATCGTCCGGCAGAGGAATTTGCTTCTGAGTTTCGTAGATGGGCCACAGATACTCAGTGGAATGACCCAGCTCTTAGGAGCCAGTTTTGTCATGGGCTTTCTGATAAATTAAAAGACGTTTTGGCTCAGTATGAGTCTCCTCCTTCTCTGGAGGCTGCTATGGCCTTAGCTATCCGTACTGATAGACGGCTTCGGGAGAGGGGTGAGGTAACCCCACTCCCTGTTGTTTCTCCACCTACCACTAAAGTCCCTTATGTTGAGGTTCCCCTTGTCTGTTCGGATGAGCCTATGCAGTTGGGAGGGACATCATTTCGTAGGAGGGGATTGGCGGTACGCCGCAGGACTAGAAGATGTTTTTTCTGCGGGAAAGAGGGACATTTTGTTGGAGAATGTTCATCCCGTGCCTTGTTGAGCCAAAAGTCGCCGGAAAACTGTTAATCCCAGGTTGTGTGGTGGACGACAACCTGGGAGTATGTATTTCATCCGCCAGTTCTTCTCAGTTCCTTGTACCAGTGGAGGTGGTAGTTGGTACGAGAGTGGAGAGATTGTCTGTTCTTCTTGATAGTGGTTCCGGGGCTAATCTGGTTGACGCTCAGTTTGCTCAGGCTCAAGGTATGCATCTGAGTGTATTGGTCAAACCGATCCCTATATTCTCCATTGACGCCAGGCCTCTCGGCCAAGGTAGCTTTGTTCATGAGGTTCATAACATTGACCTTCGGGTAGGGGCAATACATAGGGAACAATTATCTTGTTATGTGTTGGAGGGTCTACCTACTCCCATTGTGTTGGGACTTCCTTGGTTGGTTAAACATAACCCTGTGATTAATTGGCAGTCCAGAGAAATAAGCCAATGGGGTGAGTTTTGCAAAAGCAACTGCATGAACACAGTCGTGCCTAGTACATTGCCTCCTTTTTTGGAGGATTTTGGGGATGTTTTCTCTGAGGAGGGGTGTCAGGAGTTGCCTCCTCATCGCGTGTATGACTGCTCTATTAATCTCCTTCCTGATGCTAAGTTGCCTAAAGCTAGGTTGTATAATCTTTCTGGTCCTGAGAGGCAGGCTATGAAAGATTATATTTCTGAAAGTCTGGCCAAAGGGCATATTAGACCTTCATCTTCCCCAGTAGCCGCGGGGTTCTTCTTTGTGAAGAAGAAAGATGGAGGCCTACGCCCTTGCTTGGATTTCCGCGAACTTAATCGGATTACTGTTCGAGATCCGTATCCACTCCCTCTTATTCCTGATCTCTTCAATCAAATTGTTGGCGCCAAATGGTTTTCTAAATTGGATCTCAGGGGGGCGTATAATCTGATTAGGATAAAAGAGGGGGATGAGTGGAAAACGGCGTTTAACACGCCGGAGGGACATTATGAGAACCTAGTCATGCCTTTTGGTCTGACTACTGCACCAGCAGTATTCCAACATTTTGTTAATGACATTTTTCGTCACCTTGTGGGGCTGTTTGTGGTTGTATATTTGGACGACATTTTAATTTACTCGCCAGATCTTGTGTCTCATCAGGAGCATGTGAGACAGGTGTTGCAGATCTTGCGAGACAATAAACTATACGCCAAACTGGAGAAGTGTGTATTTGCCGTACAGGAACTTCAGTTTTTGGTTTTTTGGTGTCAGCCTCCGGTTTCCGTATGGACCCTGAAAAGGTGAGAGCAGTGCTTGAATGGGATCAGCCAGGGGATCTTAAGGCTCTGCAGCGTTTTTTTGGGGTTTGCTAACTACTACCGGAAATTTATTTGTAATTTCTCATCTGTCGTCAAACCTCTCACTGACATGACAAGAAAAGGGACGGATTTTTCTAAATGGTCGGACAAAGCTTGCCAAGCCTTTTCCTCTTTGAAGAAATGTTTTGCTTCGGCACCCGTTCTCATCCAACCAGATGCATCTCAGCCGTTCATTGTGGAGGTGGATGCGTCTGACGTAGGGGTGGGTGCTATATTGTCCCAGGGTCCGTCCCCTGGTAAATGGCATCCGTGCACTTTCTTTTCTAAGAAATTGTCGTCCGCCGAAAGGAATTATGATATCGGCAATAGGGAACTTTTGGCCATTAAGTTAGCTTTTGAAGAATGGCGTCACTTTTTGGAGGGGGCAGTCCACCCGGTTACCGTTATTACTGATCACAAGAACCTGTTGTATTTGGAATCCGCTAAGCGTCTGAATTCCAGACAAGCTTGATGGTCGTTGTTTTTTACCAGGTTTAATTTTGTCGTCACTTATCGCCCGGGGTCTAAGAATGTAAAGGCTGATGCCTTGTCTCGCAGTTTCCCAGGGGCCGGGAAAACGGATGACCCGAGTCCTATCCTTCAGGAGGGGGTGGTAGTGTCGGCTGTATTTTCTGAGCTTGAGGAGGAGGTGTTAGAGGCTCAGGGGGACGCCCCTGAGGACCTCCAGGGAGACTGTTTGTCCCAAATCTGTTGAGACAAAAGGTTATTGAGGCACATCATAATTCTGCTCTAGCAGGACATCCAGGAGTAAGGCTACTTTAGATCTCCTTTCTCGCCGGTTTTGGTGGCCTAATGCTAATAAAGATGTTATAACTTTTGTCGCGTCATGTGGGGTGTGTGCTCGCTCTAAAACCCCTCATACCCGTCCGTCTGGGACCCTTTTACCCTTGAAACTTCCGGAGCGTCCATGGACTCATTTATCTATGGACTTCATTACGGACCTTCCTCCGTCGTCAGGGAATACTGTCATACTGGTGGTTGTTGACAGGTTCAGTAAGATGGCACATTTCGTTGCTCTTCCTGCACTCCCTAATGCTAAAACTCTGGCGCAGGTGTTCGTTAGGGAGATCGTTAGACTTCATGGGTTGCCTTCTGATGTGGTGTCAGATAGGGGGTCTCAGTTTGTGTCCAAATTTTGGAGGGCATTTTGTTTACGTCGGGGATGCAATTGTCATTTTCCTCGGCTTTTCATCCGCAGACCAATGGTCAGACAGAGCGTCTGAATCAGAGCTTAGAGACATATCTCCGGTGTTTTGTCTCAGAGAACCAAGAGGACTGGTCTTCTTTCTTGCCTCTGGCAGAGTTCGCTCTTAACAACAGGCGGAGCGAGTCCACTGGTAAGTCCCCGTTTTTTGGGGCATATGGTTTCCATCCCCAGTTTTGTACTTTCAATGGGGGGGGCCCTTCTGGGTTCCTGAGGAGGAGCGTTTCTCGTCGTCACTTGCTTCTGTGTGGAGAGGTGTATTGAATAATCTGAGTGCGATGGGGAACCGTTACAAACGTATGGCTGATAGGAGGAGAGTTTCTGGTCCAGATCTGAATGTGAACGATCTGGTATGGTTGTCTACCAGAATATAAAACTTAAAGTGCCCTCCTGGAAACTGGGTCCCAGATTCATCGGGCCGTACAGGATCAGTTCCATAATTAATCCTGTGGCATTTCGTCTGGACCTCCCCCTACGTTTAAAATTCATAATGTGTTCCACAAGTCATTACTTAAAAGGTATGTGGCACCAGTCATACCGTCACCTCTACCTCCTCCTCCTGTGTTGGTCAATGGTAACTTGGAATTTCAAGTATCAAAGATCATTGACTCACGTCTGAATCGCCTGTCCCTTCAGTACTTGGTGCATTGGAAGGGGTATGGTCCAGAGGAGAGGACGTGGGTCCCTGCGTCTGATGTTAACGCAGATCGTTTGGTTCGGACCTTCCACAGAACTCACCCGGGCAGGCCTGGCCCTGAGGGTCCGGAGGCCCCTCGTAGAAGGGGGGGTACTGTCATGTGTGCATTGCCACGAAGATCGTCGCGGTTGCACATTTTGACTTCTCACAGCTGAGCTGCTGTTTCTTTGTGTTTGGCAGCTAGGGAGTTAATTCTGTCTGTGCTCGGTGCTGGGACTGGGTGCAGTTTCTCCCGGCTGCAATTGATTATTTGTTGATTGGTTTCCTTTAAATTCCTGGTTGTCTGCTTGGGGAGTTGCCAGTGAAACCTTCATGCAGACCACAGATAGGAATGAATCTGTATAGACTTTAGTTGTGAGCTCCTTAGTTGTTCTAAGCTCAACTTGGTTAGAGTTTATTTCCCAGACCATTTATGTTCCTTTGGTGTTTGAGTGTGTATGCAAGCGAGTGTTATCCTGTCTGTCTTATATGTCTAATCTGTGTATTTAGCTGAGATCAGCCCATATCCCTTTGGTGGTAGTCAGGATCCTTCTTAGGACTGATTACAGGGTTCAGGGTCTGATAGGAGACAGGGTTAGCTTGGAGACTTGGACCTCTGAACCATTATCAGTACCTCCAAGATGAGGGATTAGTTAGGACCCCAGTTTAGGGTCAGGTTAGATCCCGGTCCACCTCTTTCCTGTTTCAGCTCATCAAGTCCTCAAGATTAACCCTGAGTTCAGCAGATATCGTGTCAGGTAAATCTATTCTATACTTACATGCTGATGTTGCTATACTAGTTGTTGTATAGAGTGTTGTTCCTGTATTAATAGTTTACTGACATTGTATACATATCATTAGACAGCGTGACAGATGGACACACATTAGACCTGGTCTTCACCCGCCTCTGCTCCCTATCTAACTTCACAACCTCCCCTCTCCCTCTATCTGACCATCATCTACTCTCTCATCCCTGTCCTCCTCACCTGTCACCCATGTCCAGCAACACGCACACCCCCCAGAAACCTTGCACATCTAGACACTCACTCACTCTCTGACTCTATCCTACCACTGTCCTCCATATCTTCACTCCACGACACAGACACTGCCACTAGTTTCTACAATGCCACTCTTGCATCAGCCATCAACTCGGTCGCCCCTGTCATGCATAACAGAGTGCGACGAATCAATAGACAACCCTGGCACAATAACACTACTAAAAAGCTTCGGCAAGCATCCAGAATTGCTGAACGGTGCTGGAAGAAAACGCATTCACAAGACGACTTCACTGCACTCAAACAAGCAACACTTGCATTCAAATCAGCTCTCACTTCTGCTAAACAGGTCTGCTTTACATACCTTGTATCTTCCTTATCCCACAACCCCAAACAGTTGTTCAATACTTTTAACTCCCTCCTCCGCCCACCACTGCCGCCTCCACTTCTCTGCTGAGGTCTTCGCCATGCACTTCAAATACAAGATAGACCAAACACGGCAAGTCTTTATTAGTCAACCACCACAACCCCTTTGTATACCTGACCAATGCCCAAACCTCGTAACCTCCTTATCCAACATCACGGAAGGGGAGCTTGCTCATCTTCACTCTAAATCACATCTCACCACTTGTGCACTCGACCCCATCCCATCCCACCTCCTCCCCAATCTCGCCACCACTCTTATCCCATCACTAACCCACCTCTTCAACCTATCACTAACTTCTGGTACCTTCCCTTCTGCTTTCAAACATGCCACAATCACGCCAATCCTCAAAAAGCCAACCCTTGACCCAACCGCTATGTCCAGCTATTGCCCAATATCGCTGCTCCCATTCGCTTCCAAACTCCTGGAGCAGCACGTCCATGCTGAAATTTCCTCCCATCTCTCATCTAACCTGCTATTTGACAATCTACAATCTGGTTTCTGCCCCCATCACTCCACTGAGACAGCCCTGACCAAAATTACTAACGACCTACTTACAGCCAAAGCAAACGGACAATACTCTATACTCCTCCTTCTAGACCTGTCCTCTGCTTTCGACACAGTTGACCACTGCCTCCTACTACAGATTCTCTCTTCCTTTGGCATCAAAGATCTCGCCCTATCCTGGATCTCCTCTTACCTCTCCAACTTTACATTCAGCGTCTGCCACTCACACACTACCTCCTCATCCCACCCTATCTCTGGTGGAGTCCCCCAAGGCTCTGTTCTAGGACCCCTACTCTTCTCAATCTATACACTTGGCCTGGGGCAACTCATAAAGTCCCACGGATTCCAGTACCACCTTTATGCCGATGATACTCAGATCTACCTCTCTTGCCCAGATGTCACCTCTCTGCTCTCCAAAATCCCGGAGTGTATATCTGCCATATCCTCCTTCTTCTCCTCCTGCTTCCTCAAACTGAATGTGGACAAATCTGAACTGATCATCTTTCCCCCATCTCACAGATCTTCCTTACCCGACCTATCTATATCAATTGACAACATCGCTCTTTCCCCTGTACTGGAGGTCCGCTGCCTTTGAGTAACCCTTGACTCTGCCCTGTCCTTCAAACCGCACATCCAAACTCTCTCCACCTCCTGCCGCCTCCAGCTCAAAAATATTTCCAGAATCTGTCCCTTTCTCAGCCCTCAGTCTACTAAAATGCTTGTGCTGCCCTCATCATCTCCCGTTTCGACTACTGCAACATCCTTTTCTGTGGCCTCCCTGCTAACACCCTCGCACCTCTCCAGTCCATCCTTAACTCTGCTGCCCGGCTAATTCATCTCTCTCCTCGCTACTCCTCCGCTTCTCCCCTTTGCAAATCTCTCCACTGGCTCCCACTCCCTCAGCGTATCCAATTCAAATTACTAATACTGACCTACAAGGCCATCTATAACCTGTCTCCTCCATATATCTCTGAACTAATCTCCCAATATCTTCCCTTCCGTAATCTCCGATCCTCCCAAGACCTCCTTCTCTCCTCCACACTTATTCGCTCCTCGCCTAACCGCCTCCAAGACTTCTCCCGAATATTCCCCATCCTCTGGAATTCTTTGCCCCAACACGTCTGACTATCAACCACACTCGGATTCTTCAGACGGAACCTGAAAAGCCACATCTTCACGAAAGCTTACAGCCTGCAATGATCCCCGCTGCCTCCTCACCACTACTGGAGCTACCGCCTCACATTCACTGGAGCTGCTGCAACCCCCCCAACCTACTGTCTCCTTCCCCACCATCCTGTAGAATGTAAGCCCGAAAGGGCAGGGTCCTCTCCCTCTGTATCAGTCTGTCATTGTTAGTTTACTGTAAGTGATATCTGTAATCTGTATGTAACCCGTTCTCATGTACAGCACTATGGAATCAATGGTGCTATAGAAATAAATATTAATAATAATAATAATAATAATAATATAAAGGGCCCCATATGATGCTCCAGTATATGATGGGCCCCATGGCTGATGCTCCAGTGTATGATGGGCCTATATAATGCTCCATATATAATGGGCCCTATATGATGCTCCAGTGTATAATGGGCCCCGTATATGATGCTCCAGTGTATGATGGGCCCCATTAATAAAAGAAGGGAGAAAAGACAAAGCTAATAATGGTATGCACATCCATATAAAAAAAATAGAAAACCTTTATTTAATCATGGCACAATATATTTAAAAACATTTAAAATACAAACAATACCAACATGCAGGGACGACCAATTGCCAAAGGGGGTGAGGAAGAAAAGGGAAAAGGCCCCACGCGTATCGCCGCAGCAAAAGGCGGCTTCGTCAGGGGCCTTTTCCCTTTTCTTCCTCACCCCCTTTGGCAATTGGTCGTCCCTGCTTGGGTTTGATTATGCTATCATTATGCCCTTGCCAGTTATTTCTGGTCATTGATTATCATGCTTTGATAACATGTTTTGATTGTTTCAAGTGTTCATTATTTTCACTATGGTCATTTTTTAGGAACATTTTTTCCGTTGAGACATATTATAGTCTGGGCATGATTATCTATTTCATTATATGCAATTGCGTTGCACTTATTGCATGGTATGTGTGTGCATTCCCTAAACAGGGGACCTTTAATTGCTCACGTTGTGTGTTTCACTGCAAGTCCATGGGGTTTTTTGGAAGTATTGGGTTGTTGGTACTGTTTGTATTTTAAATGCTTTTAAATTTATTGTGTCCATGATTAAATAAAGGTTTTCTATTTTTTATATATGGATGTGCATACCATTATTAGCCTTGTCTTTTCTCTCATCTTTGGTCTCATCTATATACAGGCTAGGTGATGCACTCCCTGATGAGACTATACATTGACAGTAGTGCCCCCATTACACAATTGGTTTAGCAGGGCATCATTAATAATGCTCCAGTGTATGATGGGCCCCATGGATGATGCTCCATTGTATTATGGGCCTATATAATGCTCCATATATAATGTGTCCCATATGATGCTCCAGTATATGATGGGCCCAATTTATAATGCTACAGCGTATGATGGGCCCGAGATATAAGGCTACAGTTTATAAATGGGCCCTATCTATGATGCACAAGCGTATGATGGGCCCCATATATAATTCTCCAGTGTATAATGCTCCCCATTTATTGCTTCAAACATTTAAAAAAATGAAATACCACCATCCGAACTATTTCTTTGATTGATGGGGCGGTCAAGAAAGAGGAACCCATGTGCATTCTGTCGATTGATGCAGAAAAGGCTTTTGACAGGGTGCACTGGGATTTTATATTTCAAACGTTAGAAGGAATTGGCTTAAAAGAAACTATGCTCTGTAGAATTTGTGCCCTGTACTCATCTCCCAGTGCTCAAGTTAAAATGAATGGCGCACTTTCAAACACATTTTTAATTCGGAACGGCACGAGGCAAGGCTGTCCTCTTTCATCCTTGCTTTATATACTCAATATGGAACATCTAGCAACCGCGATACGGAATAATCCCTCCATTAGAGGCATAAAAGCCCAATCAGAAGAGCACAAACTGGCACTTTTTGCAGATGATGTCCTATTGTATGTCTCTTCCCCAACTATAAGTCTCCCAAATATTATCTCAGCATTACATAGATTTGGTCGTCTGAGCAATTTCAAAATTAATACCCACAAATCGGAGATTCTCAATATCTCAATTCAACCAAGTGAGGTGGAGAGGTTGGCACCTTCATTTCCCTTTAAGTGGTGTTCAGATTCTCTTACCTATCTAGGAATAATAATCACCGCCAAAGTATCTAATCTTTATGAAGCAAACTTTAAGACAGCTTTACATAAAGCTGAGTTAGACTTAGAAAAATAGCATAAACTACCTTTATCTTGCTTTGGAAGAGTGAGCGCTGTTAAAATGGATCTATTACCCCGTCTCCTATATTATTTCCAAACAATCCCCCTTGAATTTACCTGCCTCCTTTTTCTCACGTATTAAAAAAGCGATTACTTGTTTGATTTTGTCACAAAAACGAGCACGTATTTCATACTTTTTGTTAAGTAGATCGAAGCAAGAAAGGGGAATAGGTCTGCCAGAATTAGCTATGTATAGTCAAGCAGCAATTGGTACATGTATTTTAGATCTGTTTCATAATAAAAACAACCAAAAATGGGTTTCTTTAGAAAATGATCTTAATGGACGTGACTCCCGTATAGTTATTTGGTCCCCGATGGAAAAACGTGATATACCTTTACCCTTCCTCACAAAAAACATGATATCATTTATCAAAAGAGGGAGTCGAAGCTGGGAGTCTCTTCGTCTCATGGCACCCTAACTCCTATATATGACAATCCATCCTTTCCTGCAGGATTAAAAAGAGACACTTATCTACATAAAAATAGAGCTTCATGCCTCATAGTCCATGATTATGCTACAAGAACAGGGATGAGGTCTCTCCAGGACATTTTTCGGGACAAGGAGCCACCAACAGGTGCATGGTTCTTTTATGAACAACTAAAGAGTTTTATTATTAAATTAGCCAAACAATCCGATCCATACAGAATATTATCTCCGTTTGAGACTCTTTGTTTATCAACAAACTTTATAGATCACAGTATCTCTTTATTATACAAAACCTTCCAAGAAGGGCAGACCCCATCGAGAGATTTCCCAGCATTTTGTTCAAAATGGGAGATTGATTTGGGTAGACCCTTATCAGTTGTAGAAAGAACAAAGATTCTCTTATGCACATTCAGGTGATCGCTCTGTTCGACATCACAGGAGAGGAGCTACAAAATCTTGTTGAGGTGGTACAGATGCCCATCAGATTTAAACGTAATTTATCCAACAACACCGGATACGTGATGGAGATGCTTAAAAGATAGAGGTTCATTTGTACACATTTGGTGGCACTGCCCACTCATACAGAAACTGTGGTAAGCATCCTTTGATCTCTGCAACAAGCTGTCTATAATCAAAATTACACCCACAATGGAGGTGGCCTTGCTGTCCCTGTGTAGCTCCTCGATTTCTAGATTTAAGAAAGGTCTTCTTAGACATATTCTCACTGCTACGAGGAACGTGATTACTAGATTTTGGAAACAGGAAAAGGTTCCCTCGCGTTCTGATTTGGTGATGGAACTCAACGACATATATAGAATGGAACAGCTGACAGGACAACTGAATGGTATCACAGGAAAGGTATATAACACTTGGGCCCCCTGGGTTATGTTTAGAGAATCATCGGAATTGGACTCTTGGTTGCTAGACCCATAGATGATGGGTCATATGAGTTTACCTACTGGATGGAGCCACATTTCCTACCCCACTCCTTAAAATCCTCCCCCCTCCACCACCCCCTTTTCCTTTATTTATTTTTTCATTTTCCCTTCTTTCCCCCTTGTTTCTTCTCTATCTTCTTTTCTTTTGTAGACCTAGAGTCTAAAGGTACTGCCTACACTAAACAATCCGCTAGCGATCACGATAACGACGCATACTAATGCATCGCTAGCGGGATTGTTTCTTATCGCTAAATGCTGCCACATTTAGCGATATAGTTAACGACGCTATCGCCGTTAGCGATCTTCTTAACGACTTTAGTGGTACAAAAGTACCGCTAAATCGCTAAGAAAAGGTGCCACACAGCGATTAAATACTTACCCAGCGGGAGCGCCGACGAGAAAATAGGTCCGGAGCGATTCCGCGACGAGCGAGATCACAGCAGGAAGCTACGTCGCTGGAAGCTGCCGCACTGAACAATATCGCTAACGGGATCGCTAAATAGTGACGTTTTTTAGCGATCCCGTTAGCGATATTGTTTAGTGTGGCATACCCTTTAGTCTAGGTACCTTCTTTAAAATTTATAAACAAAGTAATACTGATGTTAATTGCCTACATGAGCAAACACCTCAGGTGCTCATCCAACGTTTGTTTTAGATGTATGACTTTCTGGGGAAAAGTTATAGTTGCTATATAATTTTTTTTTGTATGTGATAGAAGAGGTATGTTCTTTTCTCTCCCTGTTATTAATGATTGATGTGTATAAATACCTAAATAAACTTGATTTACCCAAAAAAATTAAATACCTCTCCTGGCTGGGCACTGCTCTACTCTGGACTCCTCAGCGTCGCCATCTTCCAGCTCTCTGCACTGTGACTGTTCAGGCAGAGGGCGCACAGACGTGACGTCATCGCGCTCTCTGACCTGAATGTCACTGTCAGGAAACGCGGAAGACGTCACAGTGGTGGAGCAGGGAGAGGTAAGTATTGCAAGTGCTGGGGCCCTGAGCAAGCAGGGGGGCCACTCGTGGGCACCGGCACTGGCACAGGGCCCCTCATAGTACACCGGTGTCGCTGACAGCGAGTGGGCACCCCCACCTGCTCAGGGCCCCAGCACTTGTAAGGGTGCGCCAGGTTAAGACGCCGGCCCTGGGGGGGGTACAGCCCAGTTATGGAGGTGCTAAAACCGGCATATGTTGAGATGTAGGCTGGACATTCAGCATGTGCAAATAGAGGAATTGGAGAAGTCGGAGGAAGAGGAGGACAAAGCAAGCCATTTTGCTGGCAACCTATGTGTCAGCAGGGGAAGGTGGTACAAAATCCTTTGAAACCCAGGCATGGTTCATTTTAATGAAGGTGAGATCACCAACATTTTGGGTCGACAGCCGAGTCCTTCTTTCTGTCAGGATTGATCCAGCAGCACTAAAGACTCTTTCTGATAGCACACTACCAGCAGGGCAAGCGAGCTCCTGTAAGGCATATTGTGCCAATTCAGGCCAGGTGTCCAGTTTACAGGCCCAGTAGTCAAAGGGGAATGAACCGTGAGGGAGAACATCGATAGCTGAGGAGAGGTAATTTTGAACCATAGTTGACAACTGCTGTCTCCTGTCTGTTGCAATCGATTCAGTATTAACAGTCGTGTGAGCGGTACTTGAGAAATAAGTCCACAACATGGTCATGAAACCCCTGTCTCCAATGCCCCTTCGGCTGTGTGCACCACGAACACCTCTTCCATTTGGCCCAGTACGGCTCGTGGTAGAACCTGCACTGCTGCTGTGTGCTGGGAATGCCTCTAACAAACGGTTTACCAGAGTTGCTTGTTTGTTTGCCAATATTAGCTCTAGGTTCTCCTGTGGCATGATGTTCTGTAATGTGCCTTTATAGCGTGTATCGAGGATGCTGGCCAACCAGTAGTTGTCATCCTTCATCATTTTGGCAATGCGGGGGTCCCTTTTTAGGATACGCAAGACATAATCACACATGTGGGCCAATGTTCCAGGTATCAATGATGCACTGCCAGTGGTGGGTGGATGAGCACTTTCTGGCAAATCCACATCCCTTCAGTCACGCACAAACCCTGTACCTGACCTTGGCAAGCCAACATTTTCTCTTGCCCCCTGAGAAGCATCCTCCTCCACAAAATAATCATGCCCCTCATCCTCCTCCTCTTCCTCTTCTTCCTCCACCTCGTCCAGGACAGTTCCCTGAGCAGACAATGGCTGACTGTCATCAAGGCTTCCCTACTCCTCCTCCTCTTCCTCCTCCGCTGCAGACGCCTAATCTTTAATGTGCGTCAAAGTTTGCATGAGCAGACGAATAAGTGGGATGCTCATGCTAATGATGGCATCGTCTGCGCTTACAAGCCGTGTGCATTCCTCAAAACACTGAAGGACTTTACAGAGGTCTTTCAGCTTTGACCACTGCACACCCGACAACTCGATGTCTGCCCTCAAGCTGCCTGCCCGTGTATCCTCCCACAAATGCATTACAGCCTGTCTCTGTTCGCACAGCCTCCCAACCAAGTGCATGGTAGAGTTCCACCTTGTTGCAACGTCTATGATTAGGCGGTGCTTGGGGAGGTGGAGCAATTGCTGCAGCCTCTGCATACGACTGGAGTCTACGGGCGAGCGACGGATGTGCGAGCACAGTCATCGCACCTTATGGAGCAGGGCTGTTAACTCCGGATAATTATTTAAGAAGCACTGCACCACCAGGTTCAAGGTGTGAGCCAGGCAAGGTATGTGTCTGAGTTTTGCCAGGGCTATGGCCGCCTCAAAATTACAGCCATTATCACTGACTACCTTGCCTGGCTCAAGATGTAGACTGCCCAGCCATGACTCAGTTTCTCGCTGCAAGTAGTCGGCCAGTACCTCCGCAGTGTGTCTGTTGTCGCCCAAAGACATCATCTTTAAAACAGCCTGCTGACGCTTACCACTAGCTGTTCGATAGTGGGACACCTCGTGTGCAACAATGGCAGCTGCGGATGGAGTGCTGGTGCGACTGCGCTCTGTCGACGAGCTTTCACTTCTGGAGGAGGAGGGTCGAACGCCTACAGCCAACTGTTGCCTATACCGTGGGCTGGGCAGCAGTGTCCCACCGCCGCAGTCCCCTGTGGACCCTGCATCCACCACATTAACCCAGTGCGCAGTGATGGACACGTAAAGGCCCTGGCCATGCCTACTGGCCCATGCATCTGTTGTGAGATGGACCTTTCTACTCACTGATTGTTTGAGTGCATGGACAATGCATACTTTCACATGCAGGTGAAGGGCAGGGATGGCTTTTCCAGAAAAGAGGTGCCGACTGGCTAGGTCATAGCATGGGACAGTGTAGGCCATGAGCTCTTGGAACGCTGCGGTTTCAACCAAACGGAAGAGCATCATCTCTAATGAGATCAGTTTGGCAATGTAGGCATTCAAAGCCAGTGTACGCGGATGAAAGGATGAGTACTTTCTTGTCCTACTCAGAGTGTCTGCTAGGGTGAGCTGGACTTGAGAGCTGCATATGGGGGAACTAGCGGTGGACATGGCGGACTGAGAGGGGGTTGGTGATGGTGATGGTGGTGGTGGTGGTGATGGCCTAGATTCAGTCTTTCATTGCAAAAACATTGTGAGTCCCTGACTGCTTTGGCCTTGTGACGACACCTCAACATTTCTTGCTGGTGGTGTGCTAACCGGTGGGCTTACAGTGGGGGAAGCGATGAAGCATTGCTGGCTACCTTCAGTCGGAGCAGATGCACATGTGCTACCTGAGGTATTTTAGTCCGTCCACGCTTGCAAGGGCATGGTGTTTAAATGTCTAAGCATGCAACTGATATTCAATTTTCGGAGATTTTTCCCTCGGCTAATGGTCCTTCCGCACTTCTTACAGATAACCTTTGCCTCATCAATGGGATTTTGGTCAAAAAAGTGCCACACTGCACTCTTCCTACTATGGGATAAATTTTCAGGACTTGCACGCTGTGCTAATTTGACCGTCTGGACAAGCTGTCCTGCAACTCTTTTTGTTTTTTTAACACATTTTTGGACTGCTACGGTACTGCCAGATAACCGCAGCTGGATGTCGAGCCTGCTGCGGATTCTCCTCCTCTTCTGAGCTATTGCCAGCGGCACCCTCTTCCCCAATGGATGCCAATCCGGGTCAACAACTTGGTCATCCATCACCTCCTCTTCAATTTCATCTTCACCTTCCTCTGTGCCACCGTGTAAGGTGGTATAGTATGCGGGAAGGGGCACCTGAGTTTCATCAGGGTCAGATTCTGGCTTAGTAGACTGCGAGGGCAATGTAGTGCTCTGGGTGAATGTACCAGCAGAGTCATATAGCAGTGGCTGTGCATCATTGCATTCCAGGTCAGATTAGTCTTGGACTGGGGAATTCAGGATTTGACTTGATAACCCAGGCATGGTATGTGAAAAGAGCTCCATGGAGTAATCTGAAGTGTGGCCTGCCGCATCCTTCACATTTGGTGGGGGTGAAGGACACAAGGAAAGGTGTTGTTACTGACCAGGAGCCTGCACTGACGACTCAGTGCTTGCATTTTTTGAAACTTCAGAAGAGGAGGCGATAGAGCTGGAGGCTGTTTCGGCAATCTAAGCCAAAACCTATTCCTGATGCTCCGGCTTTAAAAGCGGTTTACCTATTCCCAGAAAAGGGAGCCTTCCAGGCCTTCTGGAGCCAGACGATGACACAGGCTCAACACCTCCTGCCTTAGGTGCTATTGTGCTTTTGGCACTACCAGCAGATGGACCACCACCACTATCAGTATCAGCTGGTGCCCCCGCCCACATCCGCGACCTCTTCCACCATACTTCCTCATGTTTGGGAAAATGTACCCAAAACACAAGCAGATATATGATACTGTATCACAAGCGTACAGCTGTATACAGTGAAGGGGAAAATTTCAATATCCGAATATATTTCAGGAGTCATAGACAGACGCTCTCAGGCTCAGTATGGATTAGACCAGAATATAAAAAGCAGAAAAAGAGTACTGTATCACAAGATACCAGGTGTATATAGTATAGGGGAAAATTGTAAATCTCCGTATATATTTCCGGAGTCACAGACTGACACTCTCAGACTCAGTATGGATTAGACCAGAAAATAAAAAGCAGAAAAAGGGTACTGTATGACAAGATACCAGGTGTATATAGTATAGGGGAAAATTGTAAATCTCTATATATTTACGGAGTCACACACAGACGCTCTCAGGCTCAGTATGGATTAGATCAGAATATAAAAAGCAGAAAAAGGGTACTGTATCAGAAGATACCAGGTGTATATAGCAAAGGGAAAAAATTGTAAATCTCCGTATATATTTCAGGAGTCACAGACATACGCTCTCAATGGATTAGACCAGAATATAAAAAGCAGAAAAATGGTACTGTATCAGAAGATATCAGGTGTATATAGTATAGGGGAAAATTTAAATCTCCGTATATATTTCCGGAGTCACACACAGATAGTCAGCATGTATTTGTCCGTGATACCAGCCGGTACACGGTAGTGTGTGAGGAGCGTACAGCTCTATACGGTGTGGGAAAAAATGAACGCTCGGTAACTGTGCAGAAAAAAAGAATAAAAGTATTAGTGCTGTGTAAAAAGCAGTCTGCACAGCAGTGTACACACAGCAATACAGCTAGCAGGCAGCCTATTAACCAGCGCTGCTGCACACAAGAAAATCCTCCCCTAACACTAACTGTACAGCACAATTGCTATCAGCACAAGCACATAAGAACTTTTCTTTCCGGCCCTAACTCTCTCCCTACTGATAAACAGCGTCAGCAACCTCTCCCTACTCTGCAACATCCATTGCTGCTTGCTTCTGGAAAACTCCCATGGAGTCAAAATCATCACAGCACCTGTAGGGGTATAATTTTCAAAATGGGGTCACAGAGTGAAAATTGCAAACTAAATTTGTACTGACCAGTATGTTGTAGTGACCAGTACAATGTAGTGCCCGTACATTGTGCCCAGCTCATGCACCTGTAATTTAAATGGGCTCTCATCTCTACAGAAATTACAAACATGTGGACGCTAAATGTGGATTAGGCTCAGAAGGGAGGGGGCATTTGGATTTGGGAGCACAGAATTTGCTGAATTTCTTTTGGGGGGGCGAGGGCCATTTCACTTTTCCAGATCCTTTGTGCTATCAGTAACATGGAAGCCCACTATATTTCTGCTAACAGATGATGGACCTGAGTTTGGACTTGCTTTTTTTGGGGATTGAGTTGAAGCTTTTATTGGGAACATTTTACATAACAATTTTCATCACATTTATCCTGCACTCTATGCTGAGCACTTGCATCAGGGTTTCCCTTTAAATCTTCAAGTGATGCAATGCAGATGAAATCCATGAAGGAACCACTTACTATAATGAGTCAGCAGAGTTACTCTGGACTCCATTTGGCTTCTTGTCAGAGGTGTACTTATATTCAGAGGTGCAGATAACTGTGGCAGACGGCACTTTTATGCGCTTCTAATAAAAAGACGGATTCCGCCAGATCATAGGTGGCCAGACGGCATCCATAGTGCTTCCATCTGCCTCATTATAGGGAATCTTCCACTGAGGGTTGTGTCTGAATCATGTATTTCAAAGATTTATACAGAAACCCTGGTGTAAGTGTTCAGCGAAGAGCGCAGAATTAATGTGAGTTTAGCCTTTCTGCGATCTTTCGGAGACAGAATGAACAAATCAACACCAGGTGAAGAACTGGTTTTATTTATTTTTTATGCCTTTTCTCATGCAGTATAAGTGATTAGAGGAGTTTATTCTTCAGGTCGGTGCCATTACAGCAATACCAGATTTATATCAGGTTTTTCTATTTGGCTGCGGCCACACACTAAAAAAAGGCTTTTTTTTGTTTTTTGCATTTCCATATTTTGAGAGCTATAATTTTTCCATATTTCTGCTGAATGTCGTGGTTATAGTATGGTAGAACATTCGATACAGGAGAGTTTTTGGCAAGTCTTCTCCGGTGATGTATCTGTCCGATATTGATTGACGTCTGGGGAGTTGGCCACTCCGCAAGAGGGATGCTATGTCAGATGAATAGAACTTGTCAGGGCTGATGTAATACTTGGTTATGCAAGCATTTGTTTCTAAACAATACATAAGCCCCATAACCAACAGCACCGGGGTTTGAGGATCCTTATGCTGAAGTAAAATCTCTGTTGCAGGACGTTAAAACACAGCAACAGGGGCTGACCTTTTCTCCCACAGAGATTCCTCAGACAGAGGGAGACACGAGTGATTGACTTCCTGGCCGAGCCCTCCATGTGGATAGATGCCCTCATATAAATTTGGTCATTAATTGGAAAAATAAGAATAGGCAATATGTAAAAGCCCTAGTGGATATGGGGGAGGAGGCTAGCTTGATCTATGGTAATCCAAAACAATTTAAAGGAAGGAAAGTAATAATCATAGGATTAGAAGACAAATAAATAGAAGCAGTAAAAACTAAAGTATCATTAAAAATAGGGAATTTGCCTACTGCAATGTATAAAGTGATGATTGTCCCTGTTCCAGAGTATTTATTTGGCATTGATATACTGAAAGGGAAGACAATATGCATTCACACGTCTTCCCCAAGGGTGAATACACAGTCCAACCATTTGTCACCGGGTGATGGGAGAACACTTGGACGAGTTTATCCTTCCATCACACATGCAGATATCTCATTACATCAATGATATTATGGTACAGGGAGAAACAGAAAAGGAAGTAGCCCAGCAGTTAAACGCACTGATTGAACACATAAGGAGTAAAGGATGGGAGATAAATCCCCAAAAGGTGCAGGGACCTGCACAAACGGTGAAGTTCCTTGGTATCCAGTGGAAAAAAGGACACAGGCAAATTAAACTAAAGGCTAGGCAGAAGATTCTTGACTTTGCTGTTCCTAGAGACAAAGTACACACCTTGGCCAACTAGGAAAAAGTATCAGCTTGAATGGGGTGAGGAGCAACAGATGGTGCTTGAACGAGCAAAAGAAGTAGTGCAAAAGGCATTAGATTTGTGGCCGGTGTTGGAAGATGAACTCGTGGAACTAAATGTGTCAGCACAGGAACAATATGCAATTGGAGTTTGTGGCAAAAACAGGGAAGGAACAAAGTACCCTTAGGGTTTTGGAATAGAAAATCACCTGAAGCAGCTCAGCATTTTAGTACCTTTGAATGTCAATTATTGCATTTCACTGGACATTAATTGATACAGAGCAATTAACAATAGGACATGAGATAACAATCAGATAAGAGATCCCAATAATGCAGTGGAAAGCCTATCGCATAGGGCATGCCAAGGAATCATCAGTAATAAAATGGAAATGGTATATTCAGGACCGGGCAAAACCAGGAGAAATTGGGGTTACATCATTACATGAGAAAATAGCTAAAGTTCCCCAAAAGGTGCAGGGACCTGCACAAACGGTGAAGTTCCTTGGTATCCAGTGGAAAAAAGGACACAGGCAAATTATACTAAAGGCTAGGCAGAAGATTCTTGACTTTGCTGTTCCTAGAGACAAAGTCCACACCTTGGCCAACTAGGAAAAAGTATCAGCTTGAATGGGGTGAGGAGCAACAGATGGTGCTTGAACGAGCAAAAGAAGTAGTGCAAAAGGCATTAGATTTGTGGCCGGTGTTGGAAGATGAACTCGTGGAACTAAATGTGTCAGCACAGGAACAATATGCAATTGGAGTTTGTGGCAAAAACAGAGAAGGAACAAAGTACCCTTAGGGTTTTGGAATAGAAAATCACCTGAAGCAGCTCAGCATTTTAGTACCTTTGAATGTCAATTATTGCATTTCACTGGGCATTAATTGATACAGAGCAATTAACAATAGGACATGAGATAACAATCAGACCAGATATCCCAATAATGCAGTGGAAAGCCTATCGCATAGGGCATGCCAATGAATCATCAGTAATAAAATGTAAATGGTATATTCAGGACCGGGCAAAACCAGGAGAAATTGGGGTTACATCATTGCATGAGAAAATAGCTAAAGTTCCTGTCTTACTTCAGCAGCAAGAATTACAAAAGTCGCACAAGGAATCACCAGTAGCACGGGGGGTTCTTTTTGAACAATTGAGTCCTGAACAGCGAAAACATGCTTGGTTTACTGATGTGTCTGCCAGATATCAGGGTAATAATCGAGTGTGGAAAGCGGTGGGGTATTAGCCAGCTAGCAACTGGATGCTAGTTACCACTGGTGAGGGAAAGAGTAGCCAATTTGCAGAACTGTATGCAATCTACATGAGACATGAGTCACTGAGTGAATGTTATTCGTATACAGATTCATACCGTAGTCTGTGGCGAATGGGTTGACTATGTGGTTACCAACTTGGGCTCAGAATGACTGGAAAATATACAGGAAAGATGATTGGTGAAAAGAGTTGTGGCAAGATATCAGGGCACTTGTACAAAGAATTAAAGTGACTGTGTTTAATGTTGATGCTAATTGTGCTTCAGGTACACTAGAAAGACTCCAACTCAGTAGCAGATGAACATTCCAGAATATCAGTCTCTGAATCCAATAAAAACACTGACAACACTGAGGGACTGCTTGGATTGACTCAGTGGGCACACCAGAAATGTGGACATCGGGGAGAAAAAGCTACTTACCAATGGGCACATACCATAGGGCTGCCCATCTGGTTAGATTTAATAAAGATTTTGGCTCCACTCATTCTTTAAATAATGGTGCAAAGATTTGGGTAAAACAACTTGGCGATAAAGGTCCCCCAGAGCCTGCAGAGGGGATTGCTAGAGGGACAAAAAATGTGTTGATAGTGATGAAACCAGGACAATAAAAGTGGGAACATGTTCCAACAGACAGGTGTTATATCAGAGAATAATACTGTATGTCTGTTCTTTCTTTTAAGTGTCCAATTCAAATTTGGAGATGGTGGCTGATTGGTGTTACAGGCATGGTCCTTTTGGTCTCTGTCATTACCCAACCGCCGTATCAACAAAGAGAAGAAGTGCCAGTCAAAGAAAATGTGGCATTAGGGAAAATTAAACAGAACCTATGGAGTTATTTGGCACAATGGCATGAGCCATTTTTGTATGACAAAGACTGTTACCACTACCAATATACTAGAAACTTGGAGTTGAAAAACTCATATAAAACACTACTTAGAAAACGTCTACGCATTTGGTGGAATAAAGCCTCACTTGAAAGTTATCTATCAAAGAGCATGATTCCAAGGGGTTTAAGGGTGAGAATATTGCCCTCTTTTCCAGTGGAGGATACCTTTTTTTCGTACTAGGTGGGAGGAGACATGTAATCTATGCTCAAGATCTCTGATTGAACTCCTAATTGGTATTAACAAAAAGAGTTTGGAGGCTCTTGAAAGTGAAATTGATGATGTCAAAAAGAAACTCACTGAAGGCCTTTCACCTATAAACATGGAACAATTCAAGACTGAATTGGAGAAATTATTCTTGGTATGGGAAAAGGAGGTGCAGGAAGGTAAAGCGAAAAATTCTCTAGGGATCTTTTGGACTACAAGAACAATACTGTATATAGATGGCATAAGACTCAGTCAGTCCACCGTACATCTTCTGTTTCCTCAATGTCCTCTGTGGATGAGACATCTACTAGTAATGTACAGCGACCATACCATACCAGAGGGAGATTTAAGACATATAACAAGACGAACTCTTCCAATAAACATACTCTAAACAAGACATCTACATCCACTACCTCACAGGTGATTAATCTATCTGATATTCCTCTGACAGATACACAAATCGAGGTTTTAAACCTCGGCCTGACCTTCTCTCCTACCTCATCCTTTGATGTCTTTTTAGCCATAAAAGATTTACATCTCTTTGCACGTAAATTGATTTTAAAAAAACTACACGAGAGGAGAGGTGACAATGATGAGTGGACACCGAGAGAACAGGAAGCAATCAGAATTCTTGATGAATTGGTTGAAGAAAATGATGTAGATGATGGAACACCTACTCAGGGTAAGTTCATGATTTCTAAACCTAAGAAATTCCCTCCCTTAAACCTTTTTCCTAACATTGAAATGTTTGTTAAATTGGTATCCAAGGAATTGAAAAATATTCCTACGAAGATTCGGAATGACAATTTGTCGAGAAGTCAACGGTCCGCACTGAAGGAACTTAAGGCTATTAAGGGGGTGGTTATTAAACCAGCGGATAAAGGGGGTAATGTGGTGGTATGGCCTACCACCATGTACGAAAAGGAAGCATTTAAACAACTACGGAATTCGGAATGTTACCGTAAACTTTCTTTTAACCCTACCTCCACTTTCCAGACAGAATTACGGAAGATTCTAGAAGATGCCTTTCAAACAGGACTCATAAATAAGGAAACTATGGATGGATTGGTTCCCGAGTATCCACCGACTCCATGTCTTTACCTACTCCCGAAGGTGCATAAAAATCTGATTTCCCCTCCTGGAAGACCGATCGTCTCGGGTAATGGTGGACTCAATGAAATGACAGGTAAATACCTTGATTTTTACCTTAGACCGAGTGTCGAGAGTCTACCATCATATCTTAAAGACACTGGTGATGTTTTGCGCAAGTTGGAGGGTATCCATCTTGAAGATGACATGTGGTTAGTGACTTTAGATATTGAGGCCTTGTACACCTCTATCAGGCATCACGATGGTCTGCAAGCAGTCAATACCTTTCTGTATATGACAACGATGGATCATGAGTTTATCCAGTTTTTGTTAGCTCTTCTGGAGTTTTCACTGACTCATAACTTTTTTATTTTTAAGGACACCCTCTTCCTACAGCTCCAGGGCACAGCTATGGGGGCGGCCTTTGCCCCCTCATATGCTAATTTGTTCCTGGGGCTGTGGGAGAGGGATGTCTTTTGTTCAAGTCCATCTATATTAACCCCTTACTGCCATCGGACGTACTATCCCGTCCATGGTACCTGGGCCCGTATGACCGGGGACGGGATAGTACGTCATAGGCGATCAGCTGCGCTCCTGAGGGGAGCGCAGCTAATCGCCGCCGGGTGTCAGCTGATTATCACAGCTGACACCCATGACTGTGTGTCAGGAGCGGTCACGGACCGCTCCCGGCACATTAACCCCTTGCACACCGCGATCAAACATGATCGCGGTGTACTGGGGGCACAGGGGAGGATCGCGCAGGGTGGTGGCTCCCTGCGCGCCCACCTGAGACCCTCGAGCAGCATGGATCGCCTGTCTGAGGCTCCTCTCAGACCGATCCCAGATGGCCGGGGTCTGAGGGGGCGTACCTCAGTGCTGCGAGGCAGGCCGAGACTGTCTATGCCTGTGTGATCGCTGGTGTGACAGAGTGCTGTGCACACTGTCACACCAGCGATCTGATAAAATACTGTGATGTCCCACCCTAGGACAAAGTAAAAAAGTTAAAAAAGTAAAAATAAACATGTGTAAAAAAAAAATCCAAAATAGATAAAAAAAAAATAAAATATTCCCCAATAAATTCACTTCTTCCTGTAAATAAAAAAAACAAAGCAATAAAAGTACACATATTTGGTATCGCCGCGTCCGTAACGACCCCCCTATAAAATTGTCCCACTAGTTAACCCCTTTAGTGAACCCCTTAAAAAAAAAAAAAAAACGAAGCAAAAAATCAATGCTTTATCATCATACCGCCGAACAAAAAGTGGAATAACGCGCGATCAAAAAGACCGATATAAAAAAATGGTACCGCTGAAAACGTCATCTTTCCCGCAAAAAACGAGCCTCATAAAGCATCATCAGCGAAAAAATAAAAAAGTTATAGCTCGCAGAATAAAGCGATGCAAAAATATTATTTTTTATATAAAATTGTTTTTATTCTATAAAAGCGCCAAAACATGAAAAAATGATATAAATGAGGTATCGCCATAATCGTACTGACCCGAAGAATAAAACTGCTTTATCAATTTTACCACACGCAGAACGGTATAAACGCCTCCCCCAAAAGAAATTCATGAATTGCTGATTTTTGTTCATTCTAACCTCCCAAAAATCGAAATAAAAAGCGATCAAAAAACGTCACGTGCTCAAAAATGGTACCAATAAAAACGTCAACTCGTCCCGCAAAAAATAAGACCTCACATGACTCTGTGGGCCAAAATATGCAAAAATTATAGCTCTCAAAATGTGATGATGCAAAAACTATTTTTGCAATAAAAAGCGTCTTTTAGCGTGACAGCTGCCAATCATAAAAACCCGCTATAAATAGTAAATCAAACCCCCTTTATCACCCCCTTAGTAAGGGAAAAATAATAAAATTAAAAAAAAGTATTTATTTCCATTTTCCCATTAGGGTTAGGGTTAGGGTTGCGGCTAAAGTTAGGGTTAGGGTTGGCGCTAAAGTTAGGATTAGGGTTAGGGTTGGGATTAGGGTGTGTTTAGGGTTAGGTTTGTGGTTAGGGTTGGGACTAGGGTTAGGGGTGTGTTGGGGTTAGGGTTGGAGTTAGAATTGGGGGGTTTCCGCTGTTTAGGCACATCAGGGGCTCTCCAAATGTGACATGGCGTCTGATCTCAATTCCAGCCAATTCTGCATTGAAAAAGTCAAACGGTGCTCCTTCACTTCTCAGCTCTGCCATGCGTCCAAACAGTAGTTTATCCCCACATATGGGGTATCAGCGTACTCTGGACCCCAAGAGTTATTGTGCAATTTGTCCTATTTCTTCTGCTACCCTTGGGAAAATAAAAAACTGGGGGCGAAAATATATTTTTGTACAAAAAAAAATATTTTTTTGTTTTTACGGCTGTACATTATAAACTTCTGTGAAGCACTTGGGGCTTCATAGCGCTCACCACACATCTAGATAAGTTCCTTGTGGGGTCTATTTTCCAAAATGGGGTCACTTGTTGGGGATTTCCACTGTTTAGGCGCATCAGGGGCTCTCCAAATGCGACATGACGCCCCCAGACCATTCCATCAAAGTCTGCAATCCAAAACGTCACTACTTCCCTTCCGAGCCCCGACTTGTACCCATACAGTAGTTTTCTCCCACATATTGGATATCAGCGTACTCAGGACAAATTGGACAACAACTTTTGGGGTCCAATTTCTCCTGTTACCCTTGTAAAAATAAAATATTGGGGCAAAAAAATCATTTTTGCAAAAAAAAAAAGGATTTTTTATTTTTACGGCTGTGCGTTATAAACTTCTGTGAAGCACTTCGGGTTCAAAGTGCTCACCACACATCTAGACAAGTTCCTTGTGGGGTCTATTTTCCAAAATGGGGTCACTTGTGGGGGGTTTCCACTGTTTAGGCGCATCAGGGGCTCTCCAAATGCGACATGACGCCCCCAGACCATTCCATCAAAGTCTGCAATCCAAAACGTCACTACTTCCCTTCCGAGCCCTGACGTGCGCCCATACAGTAGTTTTCTCCCACATATTGGGTATCAGCGTACTCAGGACAAATTGGACAACAACTTTTGGGTTCCAATTTCTTCTGTTACCCTTGTGAAACTAAAATATTGGGGGCGAAAAAATCATTTTTGTAAAAAAAAAAAAGATTTTTTATTTTTACGGCTGTACGTTATAAACTTCTGTGAAGCACTTCGGGGTTCAAAGTGCTCACCACACATCTAGATAAGTTCCTTGTGGGGTCTATTTGCCAAAATGGGGTCACTTGTGGGGGGTTTCCACTGTATAGGTGCATCAGGGGCTCTCCAAATGTGACATGACGCCCCCAGACCATTCCATCAAAGTCTGCAATCCAAAACGTCACTACTTCCCTTCCGAGCCCTGACGTGCGCCCATACAGTAGTTTTCTCCCACATATTGGGTATCAGCGTACTCAGGACAAATTGGACAACAACTTTTGGGTTCCAATTTCTTCTGTTACCCTTGTGAAAATAAAATATTGGGGACGGAAAAATCATTTTTGTAAAAAAAAAAAAAGATTTTTTATTTTACGGCTGTACGTTATAAACTTTAGTGAAACACCTGGGGGTTAAAAGTTCTCACCACACATCTAGATAAGTTCCTTGAGGGTTCTAGTTTCCAAAATGGCGTCATTTATGGGGGTTTCCACTGTTTAGGCAGATCAGGAGCTCTCCAAACACGACATGGGTCCAGCCAATTCTGCGTTGAAAAAGTCAGACGGCGCTCCTTCCCTTCCAAACTCTGCCATGCACCCAAACAGTGGTTTACCCCCACATATGGGGTATCAGCGCACTCAGGACAAATTGCACAATAACTTTTGGAGTCTTGTTACCCTTGGAAAAATAAAAATTGGGGTGAAAAGATCATTTTTGTGGAAAAAATATGATTTTTACATTTTACGGCTCTACGTTATAAACTTGTGTGAAGCACTTGGGGGTTCAAATTGCTCACCAAAGATCTAGAAAAGTTCCTTAGGGGTCTAGTTTCCAAAATGGGGTCATTTGTGGGGGGTTTCCACTGTTTAGGCACATCAGGGGCTCTCCAAATGCAACATGGCATCCAATCTCAATTCCAGCCAATTTTGGTTGGAAAAAGTCAAATGGTGCTCCTTCCATTCCGAGCTCTGCCGTGCGCCCAAACAGTGGTTCCCACCCACATATGGGGTATCAGCGTACTCAGGACAAATTGGACAACAACTTATGTGGTCCAATTTCTCCTGTTACCCTTGAGAAAATAAAAAATTAGTGACTAAAATATAATTTTTGTGGGAAAAAAATAGGATTTTTTATTTTCATGCCCGGGCATTATAAACTTGTGTGAAGCACTTGGGGGTTCAAAGTGCTCACCAAAGATCTAGATAAGTTCCTTAGGGGGTATAGTTTCCAAAATGGGGTCACTTGTGGGGGGTTTCCACTGTTTAGGCTCATCTGGGGCACTGCAAACGGAACATGACCCCCATCAACGTCTGCATTCCAAAACGTTTACTATTCCTTTCCAAGCCCTGCCGTGCACCCAAACAGTTCCCCCCCCCCACATATGGGGTATCAGCGTACTCAGGACAAATTGGACAACAACTTTTGGGGTCCAATTTCCTTGGGAAAGTTCAAAAATTTGGGACTAAAAAATCATTTTTGTGGAAAATTGTTTTTTTTTTTTTTTCACACCCAGGCATTATAAGCTTTTGTGAAACACTTGGGAGTTCAAAGTGCTCACAACAGATCTAGATAAGTACCTTAGGGGGTCTAGTTTCCAAAATGGTGTCACTTGTGGGGGTTTCCACTGTTTAGGCGCATCAGGGGCTCTCCAAACACGACATGGCGTCCAATCTCAATTCCAGCCAATTTTAGTTTGAAAAAGTCAAACGGCGCTCCTTCCCTTACGAGCTCTGCCGTGTGCCCAAACAGTGGTTTTCCCCCACATATTGGGTATTGGCATACTCATGAGAAATTGCATAACAACCTTATCTGCCCATTTTCTCCTTTTACCCTTGTGAAAATAAAAAAAAAGTTTGTAAAAGATAATTTTTGTGGCTAAAAAGTTAAATATTCATTTTTTCCTTCCACGTTGCTTTAGTTCCTGTGAAGCACCTGAAGGGTTAATAATCTACTTGAATGTGGTTTTGAGTACCTTGAGGGGTGCAGTTTTTAGAATGGTGTCACTTTTGGGTATTTTCTGCCATATAGACCCCTCAAAGTGACTTCAAATGAGAGGTGGTCCCTAAAAAAAATGGCTTTGTAAATTTTGTTGTAAAAATGAGAAATCGCTGGTCAACTTTTAACCCTTATAACTTCCTAACAAAAAAAAATTTTGGTTCCAAAATTGTGCTGATGTAAAGTAGACATGTGGGAAATGTTATTTATTAACTATTTTGTGCGACATATTTCTCTGTTTTAAGGGAATAAAAATTCAAAGTTTGAAAATTGCAAAATTTTAAAAATTTTCGCCATATTTGCGTTTTTTTCAAAAATAAACGCAAGTTATATCGAAGAAATTTTACTTCTAACGTGAAGTACAATATGTCAGAGAAAACAATCTCAGAATCGCGAAGATCCGTTGAAGCGTTCCAGAGTTATAACCTCATAAAGAGACAGTGGTCAGAATTGTAAAAATTGGCCCGGTCATTAACGTGCAAACCACCCTTGGGGGTGAAGGGGTTAAGCAGCAAGATTGTATTTTGGGCCCGCTATATAGATGACGTCCTAGCCATTTGGCAAGGAAAGGAGGAAGATTTGATCTCTTTCATAGCGGAGCTCAATACTAATGATATCAATTTAAAACTTATGTATCATTACAGTCATACAGCTGTGGATTTTCTGGATACACATATATCGAAGGGTGAGGATGGTCAACTACATACGCGGATATACAGAAAGGAAACTGCTGTGAACTCTCTCCTGCATGCCTTTTCTGCCCATCCGCGAGCATTGAAGAATAGTATTCCATATGGGCAATTTCTACGCACCAGAAGAGTTTGTTCAGATGATTAGTTTTTTGACCAACAAGCACAGGAACTTGCCTCACGGTTTGAGGAACGTGGATACTCGGGATTAGTGTTGAGCGATACTGCTCGATATCTAAAAATATCGGATCGGAATGGTATCGCCGATATCACTAAATATCGTCGATATCCGATTCCGATACCGGAAGTCCAATGTAAGTCTATGGGAACCAAATATCGAAATTAAAAAAAACATTCTTGCCTTGTTGGTTAATTGTACATGAAGGAAAACAACAAAGACTAATGTAGAATGTATTGGGGGAGGTTGAGGAGACAATAAAGGCATACATGTTTAACCCAATGCATTGGAATAGCATTAATATTTTTTTTTTTGGAAATACGTTTGGATTGACTAACAAATTGACAATGTTGTTAACCTTTTTTCTATTTTGGCAAATATGTATGTTTCACAACTTCCATGCTCTTCACCTTTTTAACTTTTGCCAGTGCCACACTTTCTCCTTCATAATCTTCAGCAGCAGCATCTCTTTCTCATCAAATTATTCTTCATCTTCACCTTCTTAATCTTCTTCTTAAACTTCTTGCTATTCATGTTTTTGTTTACATTACTCATATTGTTATTATTAAACTAATTCATCTTCTTTATATTCAAATTCTTCATCTTCTTCCTCTTCATCTTCTTCATCATATTCTTATTTGTGACAGAGATTCCTGTACTTGTAATCTGTAAAAGTATGAATTGTTCATCCTTCCGTTCTTGCTGTCACAAAAGATTTAAATTACAACAGTATTTTCCGTGTTCAGTTTAGCCTGCAGCAGCAGGCATTTTCCAGGGGCACCACGAGGAAGAACGGACTCACCCCCATACACTGCTTAGTCTTCTTCTGCTTATAATTTAGAGCATATATTTTGCTCTTCATTTTGGTCTTATACTTCATGTTCTTCTGCTTTTTGATCTTCTGCTTATTGTTCTTCTGTCTCTTGTTCTGTATCTTGTAGTTTGTCTTAACCTTCTTTGTCCTGTTGGTGATCTTCTTCTGGGTAATCTTTTATTTTTTCTTTGTGATGGTGTTCAGGCTGGTTGGCTTCATGCTCGTCGTCCTTGTTGTCGTCATCTTCTTCTGGGTGGTCTTTAAGGTCGTCTAATTTCCGAGAAACAGCTGACGTTACTGGAACCCTGACGGGTATCAGATGGAGCAAGAGACAATGGAAGTAACGAGGACCAGCTGACTGTGCTGGAACCCGGACGGGTAGCAGAAGGAAAAGAGGCAATGTCACAACCGAGTACCAGCTGACGTTACTGTGACACGGTTACTAAGCAGGAGGTACCTGTGCTCCAAAGCACTACCAAGGACCAGCAGACGTTGGTGGAACTCGGATACGGAGATGGAGGCACCTAGGCCAAAGGCACTGGGGAGAACCACTTGACGGTACTGGACCCCGGACGGATAGCAGAAGGAAAAGAGGCAATGTCACAACCGAGTACCAGCTGACGTTACTGTGACACGGTTACTAAGCAGGAGGTACCTGTGCTCCAAAGCACTACCAAGGACCAGCAGACGTTGGTGGAACTCGGATACGGAGATGGAGGCACCTAGGCCAAAGGCACTGGGGAGAACCACTTGACGGTACTGGACCCCGGACGGATAGCAGAAGGAAAAGAGGCAATGTCACAACCGAGTACCAGCTGACGTTACTGTGACACGGTTACTAAGCAGGAGGTACCTGTGCTCCAAAGCACTACCAAGGACCAGCAGACTTGGTGGAACTCGGATACGGAGATGGAGGCACCTAGGCCAAAGGCACTGGGGAGAACCACTTGACGGTACTGGACCCCGGACGGGTAGCAGAAGGAAAAGAGGCAATGTCACAACCGAGTACCAGCTGACGTTACTGTGACACGGTTACTAAGCAGGAGGTACCTGTGCTCCAAAGCACTACCAAGGACCAGCAGACATTGGTGGAACTCGATACGGAGATGGAGGCACCTAGGCCAAAGGCACTGGGGAGAACCACTTGACGGTACTGGACCCCGGACGGGTAGCAGAAGGAAAAGAGGCAATGTCACAACCGAGTACCAGCTGACGTTACTGTGACACGGTTACTAAGCAGGAGGTACCTGTGCTCCAAAGCACTACCAAGGACCAGCAGACGTTGGTGGAACTCGGATACGGAGATGGAGGCACCTAGGCCAAAGGCACTGGGGAGAACCACTTGACGGTACTGGACCCCGGACGGGTAGCAGAAGGAAAAGAGGTAATGTCACAACCGAGTACCAGCTGACGTTACTGTGACACGGTTACTAAGCAGGAGGTACCTGTTCTCCAAAGCACTACCAAGGACCAGCAGACGTTGGTGGAACTCGGATACGGAGATGGAGGCACCTAGGCCAAAGGCACTGGGGAGAACCACTTGACGGTACTGGACCCCGGACGGGTAGCAGAAGGAAAAGAGGTAATGTCACAACCGAGTACCACCTGACGTTACTGTGACACGGTTACTAAGCAGGAGGTAACTGTGCTCCAAAGCACTACCAAGGACCAGCAGACGTTGGTGGAACTCGGATACGGAGATGGAGGCACCTAGGCCAAAGGCACTGGGAGAACCACTTGACGGTACTGGACCCCGGACGGGTAGCAGAAGGAAAAGAGGCAATGTCACAACCGAGTACCAGCTGACGTTACTGTGACACGGTTACTAAGCAGGAGGTACCTGTTCTCCAAAGCACTACCAAGGACCAGCAGACGTTGGTGGAACTCGGATACGGAGATGGAGGCACCTAGGCCAAAGGCACTGGGGAGAACCACTTGACGGTACTGGACCCCGGACGGGTAGCAGAAGGAAAAGAGGCAATGTCACAACCGAGTACCAGCTGACGTTACTGTGACACGGTTACTAAGCAGGAGGTACCTGTGCTCCAAAGCACTACCAAGGACCAGCAGACGTTGGTGGAACTCGGATACGGAGATGGAGGCACCTAGGCCAAAGGCACTGGGGAGAACCACTTGACGGTACTGGACCCCGGACGGGTAGAAGAACGCACCCATGAAAATGTAAGTTGACAGGACGCAAGCCGTCCGCAGTTACCGAATCACACAGTCCTACAGTGGGTGCTTGTCCTATTGTCACAATGGAAACCGCCTTTATTTACATATCCCACAGCACACATAGGAATCACCTAAACTGCAGGCACCATAGAGTCGGCTAACCCGAATGCAACACGACAGCACAACTTATTGGAGGATAATTGACGTTCACACTGCCAGGAAACAGCTGTCGTGCTGTAACCAGGCTGGCCAGGAGTCAGTACCCCTGCCAATTACTTACGAGCAACAAATGGCGGTGTTGTAGCCCAGGGAGTAGAGTTCAGGTGGTAGAAAGATGAACATAACAGGAGACATGGAAAACGTTGCCAAACAGTTATTTAATCTGAAAACGGACAGGCAAATTCAGGTGAGATCCATGCCTTGTTCATTTTCAGAAAAGTAAGCCGGTCTACATTCTCTCAGGATAGTCGCATGCGACGGTCTGTTACTACACCACCTGCAGCACTAAAGACACGCTCAGATAATACACTGGCAGCAGGGCAAGCCAGCACCTCCAATGCATACTGGCTAAGCTCTGGCCATGTATCCAACTTAGAGACCCAAAATTTGAAAGGGGAAGAGGCATCTGGGAGTACACTTAGAGGGAAAGCCAAGTAGTCTGTCACCATCTTACGGAAACGTTTCTTCCTGGTGACTGGAGCCGTCTCGGATGGTGTAGACCTTGCTGGCGCTGTCACAAAACTTTGCCACATTTGTAACATACAGTTCTTGCCCTGTGCAGAGGCGCTGCTTCTGCTCCCTCTTGTTGTAGAGGTGTCTACACTGCCTCGACGCACAGAGCTGCTTTGTAAAGCAGTAGCAGCAGCAGCAGCTCTCTCGGCTGGAATGTACAATAGTATGGATTGCACCAGTGTGTCTTGGTACTCCTGCATTTTACAGTCCCGGTTCACCGGTGTGATGAGGGTTTGTAAGTTGTCCCGGTAGCGAGGGTCTAGGAGGGTGTACACCCAATAATCTGACGTGCTGAGAATGTGGGCGATGCGGCGGTCGTTTCTCAGGCACTGAAGCATGAAATCAACCATGTGCTGCAGACTCCCAACTGGCCAACAAAGGCTGTCCTCTGGAAGAGGCGTCATCTCTGTCTCCTCTGCATCACCCCACCCTCGCTCTACATACTGACTACAACGTTGTGTACCTCCCTCTGTAGGGATTTCTTCCTCCTCTATTGACTCCTCCTCCTCACAAAGTGAGCCCTGCCCAGCCCTTTGTGAGGAACCACGTTGCGCTGACTGTCCTGAAGGTAATTGAATTTGTGACTCCTCATCCTCCACCTCTTCCAAAACCTCTTCCTTTAGTGCTTTCAGTGATTTCTGAAGCAGGCAGATAAGGGGGACAGTCATGCTGACTAGTGCATCATCTGCACTCGCCATCCGCGTTGAGACATCAAACGCACGCAAAACGTCACAGATGTCCTTCATAGAGGCCCACTCAGTAGTGGTGAAGTGTGAACGGCGCAAATTGCGAGTTGATTGCGCCTGTTGCAGCTGATACTCCATTACTGCTGGCTGCTGCTCACACAACCGCTCCAACATATGTAACGTGGAATTCCACCTGGTGGGTACGTCACATATGATGCGATGTTCAGGAAGGCGAAATCTGACTTGCAGAGCTGCAATGCGCGATCTGGCCATGCTGGAACGTCGCAAGTGAGCGCACTCTAGGCGGACCTTGTGCAGCAGTGCATCAAGATCCGGATAGTCCCTCAAAAAACTCTGCACGACCAAGTTGAGCACATGTGCCAGACATGGTATGTGAGTGAGGTTGCCAAGGCCCAGAGCTGCCACCAGATTTCGGCCATTGTCACACACTACCAAGCCTGGCTGGAGATTAGCTGACAAAAACCACCGTCGCTCTCCTGCTTGATGGCATCCCAGAGCTCCTGCGCTGTGTGGCTTCGATTCCCCATGGAAATTAATTTCAGGACGGCCTGTTGACGTTTGGCCACGGCTGTGCTCATATCGTTCGCAACAGGTAAGCGTTCACGGGTCCATGTGGAGGTATACCGTGATGGCTCGTGCAGCGATGATTCTGAGGAACTGGAGTAGGAGGAGGAATCAATGTGTACAGACTGGATTCCTGCAATCCTTGGAGTTGGCAGAACACGTACAGCGCCACTGGCAAGATCTGTACCCGGCTCCACAACATTGACCCAATGGGCAGTGAGGGAAAGGTATCGTCCCTGGCCATGGGTACTGGTCCACGCATCGGTGGTCAGGTGGACCCTGCTACTGACGGCGTTTAGTAGCGCATGTTTAATGTTTCCCTCGACATGTTTTTGCAGAGCAGGACAGCTTGCCTGCTGAAATAAAATCGGCTTGGCACATTATATTGTGGGACTGCCAATGCCATAAAGTTCCCGAAACTGTCTGTCTCCACCAGCCTGAATGACAGCATTTCAAGGGACAGGAGTTTTGCAATGCCAGCATTCAGAGCCTGTGCTCGTGGATGGTTTGCCGAGTATGGCCGTCTTTTATCCCATGCCTGTGGTACCGATGGCTGTTTTTTGTTCTGGGAGTGTGACGATGACTGTGAACTTGCTGCTGTGGGTGGAATAACAGTTTGTCTATGGACAACAGTGACCGAGGTTCTTCCATGGAGATCCTGTGAGGAAGCCGAACCAGGTGTGTGTGAGCTGGAGGTAGAGGCTCGAACACGACCTAAAGATGTAGGTGCTGCTGTAGGTTGGCCTACATCTCCAGTGTGTCTTTGTAACTCAGCTACGTGCTTTGTCCGTACATGTTTCCACATATTTGTGGTATTCAGGTTACTGATATTTTTACCTCTTTTAACTTTTTGCTTACACAGCTTGCATTGAACATAGCAAATATCATCTACAAGTCTGTCAAAAAAGGACCACGCAGTGCAAGTCATGGGAGCGCCAATTTTGACATTTCTAAGAGAACTGCTCCCAACAGGTGCCAAACTGGAGGCTACAGGCAAGCGAGTCTGCAGCCTACCTCTCCCTCCTCTTTGTACCGTTGGGACAATCTCTTTCTCAGAGCTGCTCCCACCACCTTCCTGTTGCTCACGCCATGTTGGGTCTCGGACTTCATCATCTCCACTACCCTCTTCCAACACCTGCTGCTGGAGGATGGTCTGGGCAGCACCATGCTCCACAAAACCTGGCACCTGAGTCTCATCATCATCATAAGATGCGTTCTGCGGTGTGCTGTCCATCGGCACTGGCTCACCTGCCTCTTCAGATTGAGAGAGACACAGCTGTTGCGCATCACTGCATACTCCCTCTTCTTCAAATTGCAGAATGCTGCTTGCCTGTGCCCGTGTTTGCGAGCCAACAGATTCTGAGAACAGAAGCAGAGACTCAGCTGGCTCCTGTACAGAACTCTCTGACTGCCTGG
This sequence comes from Oophaga sylvatica, assembly GCA_033576555.1. Lineage (NCBI taxonomy): Eukaryota > Metazoa > Chordata > Amphibia > Anura > Dendrobatidae > Oophaga > Oophaga sylvatica. The sequence continues at coordinate 619,085,286 of JARQOD010000001.1, read as the reverse complement.
GCAATTTGACAGGCGGTGAAGAGACAGATGGTTGCTCAACAGTGTTGTGTTCCTGAGAGGAGGTGGAAGGAATTGAAGTCGATGCATTGGCTGCCATCCAACCAACAACGGCTTCAATTTGTTCTTCCCGCAGCAGGGGGCACGCCGAGCTCCTACCAAAGTACGCATAAAGGAACGCTCACGGGGAAAACTGGTGGATGCTGTGTCACTGAGGGCGGCAGCAGCCACAGAATCCCCACGTCCTCTCCCTGCTGAAACTCCACGGCCACAACCACGTGCCTTACTCACTGACTTCTTCATCTTGGTAGATTGATAAAGAAAGTCAGAAAAGTTATAAGGCCTAAGTGTGGTTATTACGCAGAGACTGAAGTGAACATTGAAACACAACTGTTCACAATCTGTGAAAGGCTACTCCTTTGTCTACTTCTATAGTGTTTGCAACCAATGTATTGTATACGGATGGAAGCACGTCACACTAATAGATTATATTTTAAATGGAATGGAGCAGAACCAATTGGAGATAAATGAAAAGGATGAGGCACTGAGACACGCTCAGCAGAGTACAAGCAGCAGTGCTTGAACAAGTAACTGGAGCGTGATGTGCACTCAAAAAATAAAAAACACAGACTGAAGTGAACACTGAAACACAACTGTTCACAATCTGTGAAAGGCTACTCCTTTGTCTACTTCTATAGTGTTTGCAACCAATGTATTGGATACAGATGGAAGCGCGTCACACTAATAGATTATATTTTAAATGGAATGGAGCAGAACCAATTGGAGATAAATGAAAAGGATGAGGCACTGAGACACGCTCAGCAGAATACAAGCAGCAGTGCTTGAACAAGTAACTGGAGCGTGATGTGCACTCAAAAAATAAAAAACACAGACTGAAGTGAACACTGAAACACAACTGTTCACAATCTGTGAAAGGCTACTCCTTTGTCTACTTCTATAGTGTTTGCAACCAATGTATTGTATACGGATGGAAGCGCGTCACACTAATAGATTATATTTTAAATGGAATGGAGCAGAACCAATTGGAGATAAATGAAAAGGATGAGGCACTGAGACACGCTCAGCAGAGTACAAGCAGCAGTGCTTGAACAAGTAACTGGAGCGTGATGTGCACTCAAAAATAAAAAACACAGACTGAAGTGAACACTGAAACACAACTGTTCACAATCTGTGAAAGGCTACTCCTTTGTCTACTTCTATAGTGTTTGCAACCAATGTATTGGATACGGATGGAAGCGCGTCACACTAATAGATTATATTTTAAATGGAATGGAGCAGAACCAATTGGAGATAAATGAAAAGGATGAGGCACTGAGACACGCTCAGCAGAGTACAAGCAGCAGTGCTTGAACAAGTAACTGGAGCGTGATGTGCACTCAAAAAATAAAAAACACAGACTGAAGTGAACACTGAAACACAACTGTTCACAATCTGTGAAATGCTACTCCTTTGTCTACTTCTATAGTGTTTGCAACCAATGTATTGGATACGGATGGAAGCGCGTCACACTAATAGTTAAATTGCATGGAGCTGCAAGAATTACACTGAAGAAAAAAAAAAGAGTCTGTGAGTGACACGTGCAGATGCCTACAGACAGCGTTGCATGCAGAGCAAACTGCAGCGTCACCTGCACTCACACACACCTTGCAGAGCTGTTAAAACAACACTGCAGGCAAAAGGAAGCTTTACACAGCGGTTGGTGCTAGCCTGCCTACAGCACAGTACACTAAATCGCAATCTCTAACTGTCCCTCAGAGTCAGCACAGCAGCGTTCTGTCCCTTACTGAATTCACAGCACAGTGACGCTAAAATGGCGGCGGCGCCTTTTATAGTGCATTCTGACATCATTTCAGCATCCAATCACAGCCATGCCATTAGTTAACATGACCGCAGCAGTACAGGATGTGCCCACACTTCTTAGGATTCCTCATTGGCTGACTATAATCACATTGCCTCTCAAAGAATTATGGGAACTTCCGATTCCGGTATCCGATAAGACGAAAATATCGAAACGAAGTATCGAAAGGCCGATAGAGCTAATATCGGCCGATACCCGATACTTGCGGTATCGTATCGCTCAACACTACTCGGGATGTATAATCCAGCAAGGATGGCGAAAGGCCTCTCGGTCTAAACGTGAAGACTTACTACATCCACCTAGAGTCAATCCCAACAAGAAAAGTTTCACACAGGTGAGGTTTATCTCCACCTTTAATGAACAAAATTGGGGTTTAAGGAATTCTCTTGAAAAATTCTGGCCAATACTCAAACAGGACCCTGTTCTGGACAAATGTCTGGATACATACCCATCAATTACCTATAGAAGGGCGAAAAACTTAAAGGACCTTCTAATACATAGTCATCATCGAGAATCTAAGACTTTAGGACCTTTTGGATCCAGTGGCCTCAGGTGGGGTTTCTTTCCATGTAGAGACTGTTTGGCATGCGCTAATCTTGAGCGATGCAGCACCTTTTGTTCCAGTGATGGACAAAGGGAGTACAAAATCACACATCATATTACATGCAGCACCACTGCAGTCATTTATCATGCGTCATGTCCATGTGGCCTGGTCTATATTGGGTTGACATCACACCAGCTACGGATCAGGGTGAGAGAACATGTCCATGATATCATCAAAGCTGGTGCAATCACGGATATGTCTGCCCTTAAACCAATACCCAGATATTTCAAGATGGTGCACGCATGTGATGCCAAATCACTGCGCATAAAGGGTATTGATAGGATTTTGGAAGATGGTAGGGGTGGTGACCTTAAAAAGAAACTGGCCCAATTAGAGGCGAAATGGATTATGAGAATAGATTGTGTGCATCCCAAGGGTCTCAATGAGGTGTTGAGTTTTGCTCCATTTCTATAAATGTCCTTGTATTGTATTTTATTTTGTGTTTGATTTTAATTCTTGTGTTTTCACTATAGGTATCCCTGTTTTAATTTTGTCTCTAACCGTATTGATGATTCCTCTCCCCTGATATGATGGATCTTTGTCCTTTCATTTGTTTGGAGAAGATTGTCTTAAGAAGAAAAAGAATACCATACAAGCTATATGTAAGGTTCTTTGTCTCTGTTGACATGTTCCTTGAAACTCAGTTTTCCGTCGGCCATTTTGCTTTCTGTCTTTCTGCAGCTCTTGCCCTCAGTTAATATGGAGTTTCCAGTTTTTATGTTCCCGCCCTGATTCTTCCCTCTTGCTTCTTAAGCAGCCTCAGCTGAACAATCAGTGCTCCTGAATTAAGCCTCAGTCAGTCTGTGACCTGACTCCTGGAAGCCTTGGACTTGTACTCCAGCTATTCCCTACTGAGGAACCTTGGAACACTTTTGGACTCTGGAAACCTGCTGTTTGGTGAATCCATGTTTGCAGAGGAATGACGGTACAGAGAAGAGATCCTGAACCTGCTTTGGAGATTTATTGTAGTGCTTGAAGTTACTCTGGCCTGCTGTGTCTCCTGTCGCTGTTCCTGCAAACTGTGTGAACTTTTCAGCATGCTTGTATGAAGTAATACAAGTCATTTCATTTCAACCTATGTCTCCTGTGTTTTCCTCGCACCCAAGCACAAGACGCTATAGGAACTGTACACTATACATGACAAGATTCAGGAGCCAATGTTTAGTGTCTGCTGGGTCTGGGAAAGCCGTGTCTGCTGTGACTGTGGATATCAGATGTCCGTTTAATACCTTATGTGATGACAGTGGTTGCGACTTCTCACAACCATTCCAGGTGAGCGCATTCCCTTAAAATTTTACTCTGGAGTGTTACCACAGGTAAACACTATTGTTTTTTTTTTTCCTTTCCTCTTCTCTTTCCAGCACTTCTGCCTTAAAAGATCTGGAAGATGGAGGCCCGCATAAAGGAACTTTGCGGAGTGACTGATACAATCCTTTCAGATGTACAGACTTTAAAAACCCGTTTTGCAAGCCTACAGGACCTCACTAATCATAATTTGCAAGTGTTTGGACAGACTACCCAGGAATTGCGAGCCAGGATTGAGGCTCTAGAGGAACGAGCCCAGGCTCCTACCATAACCCCAAGTTCTGGGATCCCCAAATTACCTCCTTTTCGTTTTGGCGGTGAACGTGAGAAATTCAGGGGATTTATTAATCAATGCAATTTATTTTTCTCTGCACATGCTTCACAATTTCCCACTGAACGATCCAAAGTGCTTACTATAATCATGTTGCTTACCAATAAGGCTTTGATGTGGGCAAACCCTCTGATTGAGACTGAGGATGATTGTTTGAATCACCTTGATGCTTTTATTTCAGCCATGGGGCAGGTGTTTGATGACCCCAATCGAGGTGCAACAGCTGAAGCAGCCATGTTAACTTTGCGCCAAGGTAAGCGTTCAGTAGCCGAATATGCCCTGGATTTCAGGAGATGGGCTCTTGATACCACTTGGGACACTTCCGCTAAAAAATCTATTTTTCGGAAAGGGTTGTTGTGATGAACGGGCACGCGGTCCGCCACACGGTAGCCCGGGGTATCACGGCTTGTGATCCCTCCGTGCTGCAAATGTGACGAAAACGCGCACACACACGACGGCTGCTGCCGTCCGACCCAGTAAACTGCAGGGATTTATAATTATCCCACTTCCACTTAGGAACTTGCAGCTCTCTGGCGCCCCCCTTACCCTCAGGTCAGTCAGGGAACTGCACCTAGGATAATTGGTCGCCAGACGGGTCACTTGGATGTGTGCTGGCTATTGGGCACGCTGCAGTGAGGGAATTATAATTACTCCTGGCTGCAGCCAGGCAGTACCCTTATAAACCCCTCTCCGTCACTGCCAGCGTCACCCAATAGATTAACACTTTACACCCCTTCCTTTTAGCTGCCACCAGCTACGGCTTTTGATGAACAATTTCTCAAGAGGGTCCGTAGCAACCCCAAAACAGTAGCGTAGTGCTTCAGGCACGTGCAAATTCGTTTATAGAGCAGGAGAAACAAACTAATAAATTTATAGGTTTATTCCTTAAAAACCAGGCAGTGCTTATATAAATAAAAAGATGTAACAAACTGAGACAATATCGTTATATACAGATGCAGTTATAAAATAAAATGGGATTAAGAATGAAAGATAACTCACATGGTTGTTAGATCATTACAGGCAAGCCAGGCTGGGGGAAGGAGCCACACGTCATAGTTCATTGGTAGATCTCTTACTCAGGACATCCCAGCAGAAAAGTGCCTAAGGAACTTCACTGCAAGACTTATGCATGTCAGCTTCTGACCTCACAAAAAGGGCTGGTCCTCTGGCCACCTCCCCTGGCTGCAAGCTATGGTTTGAGCTCTGCAATATCATAAGGTTCATAACTCGTCCTGTGAACCTAGCAGAATAACGGCAGACCTATCAATGATCTCACTCCAAAATGACGGTTCCAATGAGCCCACACTTGGGTGGGCTAGTACATGGGGCACCCGAGAATTCCATTTCTCGGGTTCTGTTGGAGTTACGGGTTTACCAGTACCACGGGAACGATGCCCGTCGGCGCATGGTTCAACACAGTAACTTTCGTGTTTCTAGCGAATGCTCCCACCGTGTTATTAACCAAAAAAGAATGAATTCTCCAAAATGGCTGCTATAGGAAGAAAGCACGTGTGCAGACAATGCAGGACCCCTGCGGTGAAGCGGGAAAACTTCCAGCACTGGCAGCTCACATTACACTGCCTGAGTGCAGGCTGAGGGTTGGTGAGAAGTACGAGAGCTGCAGAGAGAAGGAGGGGGCTTTGCTTGGTGGGCTTTCAGCAGTACAAAAAAAAAAGATGAGGACAGCAATTCCAGCACAGCACTCATCACAGTTGTCTCCACTGATTAAGGATGAACTTGCTCGTGCCGACCCTTCCACTGCGTTAGGTGACTTTATTAACTATTGTATCCGTATTGATGCTCGTCTGACTGAACGCAGACAAGAGAGATGGTTCGAAAATAATCGCACTAACCTTTTACTACCTCCCTCCTCAGTTAAGGAACCTTTGAGTAGGATCACAAGGGAACCAGAACCTGAACCCATGCAGGTGGACTCTTTACAAAGACGGGTTAGTGATGCACGCAAAGAACATCGTATAAAGGAAAATCTATGTTTCTACTGTGGTAAGTCAGGGCACTTCATTATAAACTGCCCCAGCCGTTCTCGTAAGACTACTGCAGCAGTCATTCACTGTGAGTCTTGCGAGAGGAACTCTGTCATGTCCGAGCCTCAGGCTCCAGAGAGATCTGCTGCAAGAGATCTTGATTTCTCGGACTTAAACTCTGTTAGTTCTGGGGACGATGACGGTATAAACGCTGCAATTTTTCAAGTTTCCTCAGCGGTGTCCCAGCTGAGTTGTAAAAGAAACAATTCTCATTGCTTCCTTTCCATCAAACTCTGGGTTGACTCAGTCTGGGTGTCTAGCTCTGCTATGATCGACTCAGGAGCAAGTGGAAATTTTATGGATATCTCCTTTGCTCTGAAACAGGGATACGTTCAGTGAAGAAGGCTACTCCAGTACAGATGGAGACTGTGGATGGCTCTCTACTGACTTCTGGACCAGTGGATCAAGAAACAGAGCCTTTGGGGTCCTTATGGGTAAAGATCATCAGGAGAAAATGTCTTTTATGCTTATCTCTTCTCCCCACTTTCCCATTATTCTAGGGCTACCATGGCTGCAGGCGCAGAATCCTACGATTAACTGGGAGACCAAGGAATTACACTTTCCGGAGAAACAGATAAGTCAAGGAGTTTCAGCTTGCTCTGTTCCTAAAGGAACCATGTCAGTCCCTGAACTACCAGCTGTATACCAGGACTATGTGGATTTATGTGACAAGAAGAACGCTGATCAGCTTCCTCCTCACCGTCCATATGATTGTCCAATTGAATTATTGCCTGGAGCCGAGATACCTTTTGGTAAGATCTACCCCCTAGCGGGGCCCGAGCTAAAAGCTTTGAAGGATTATATAGACGAAAATTTAGCCAAGGGCTTCATACGCCCCTCTTCATCTCCCGCAGGTGCACCCATCTTCTTTGTGAAGAAGAAAGATGGATCTCTGAGACCCTGCATAGACTATAGGGAACTCAATAAGGTTACTATTAGAAACCGTTATCCATTGCCTTTAATCCCTGAATTGTTGGAGAGAGTGCGGCATGCCAAAATTTTCTCTAAACTGGATCTCCGTGGGGCCTATAACTTGGTCCGTATTAGACCTGGGGATGAATGGAAGACTGCTTTCAGGTCACGCTATGGACACTTTGAATATCTAGTTATGCCTTTTGGTCTGAGTACCGCCCCAGCCACTTTCCAACACTTCGTGAATGATATCTTCAGGGATCTCCTAGATACATTTGTGGTGATTTATCTGGATGATATTCTAATTTTTTCTAACTCCACAGAGGAACATCATGGACATGTGAGAATGGTCTTAGAACGCCTAAGACAAAACCATCTCTACATCAAACTTGAAAAATGTGAATTCCATAGGACCGAAATTCAATTTCTGGGGTATGTACTATCTACGCAAGGGATTAGTATGGATGGAAGCAAGACCCAAGCCATCAAGGATTGGCCAATTCCTAGAAATGTGAAGGAGGTGCAGCGTTTCATCGGGTTTGCCAACTTCTATAGACGTTTCATTAAGAATTTTTCTGAGGTAGTGTCACCTATCACCCAACTTACCCGGAAACAGTCTAGGTTCTCCTGGACCCCGCAAGCTCAGGAAGCATTTTCCTGTTTAAAGGATAAATTTACCACCGCACCTATCTTAGTACATCCCAACCCCGAGCTTGCCTTCATAATAGAGGTGGATGCTTCAGACTGTGCCGTTGGAGCTATACTCTCTCAGAGAACAGGTGAGAAGAATGTCTTGCATCCCTGTGCCTTCTTTTCCCAGCAGTTGTCTTCGGCTGAGAGGAACTACGATGTGGGCAATAGAGAATTGTTGGCCATTATTGCCGCCTTCAAGGAATGGAGACACCTTCTTCAGGGAGCTGCACAGCAAATAGTCGTCCTGACAGACCATCGTAACCTTGAATTTATCAGGTCGGCTAAGTGCCTGACTCCTCGCCAGGCTCGCTGGAATCTTTTCCTAAACCAATTTAATTTTGTCATTTCTTATAGACCAGGATCGCGCAATGGAAAGGCTGATGCACTCTCTAGGATTCATTCAGCAGAGACACGTCCACTTACTCCTCCTAAGACTATTCTTCCTGACTCTAGATTCCTGGGAGTGATTCATAATCAAGACCTACTTAAGGACATCAAGGAAGCATACCATGCGGATTCTTTGTTGGCTCAACCCCCAAGGGACGTAAGTCTTGTCTTTAAGAATGGTGTGTGGATTCAGGGACAACGTCTGTATATACCTGAAACAGTCAGATTGAGAGTATTGCAACTCATCCACGATTCCAAGATAGCCGGGCATAGGGGAATTCTAAAGACACAAGAATTTCTTTCTCGTTTCTTTTGGTGGCCCACTTACAGGAAAGATGTCTTAAACTATGTCACTTCATGTGAAGACTGTGCAAGATGCAAAACACCTCGCTCCTCACCAACTGGTCTGTTGCAACCTCTTCCCACCCCGTCCCGCCTGTGGGGATCCATTTCTATGGACTTCATTGTGGAGTTACCAACCTCTCAAGGGAAGAACACCATTCTAGTGGTGGTTGACCGTCTAACAAAGGCAGCTCATTTTATCCCCTGTGTCTGCTTACCCACTGCAAAACAGACGTCAGACTTGATGATTAAGAATGTGTTTCGCTTACATGGAGTACCGGATGAGGTCATTTCGGATCGAGGGGTGCAATTCACTTCAAGGTTTTGGCAAAATTTCTGTGCAGCATTGGACATTAAAGTAAACCTTTCTTCTGCTTTTCATCCCCAGACTAATGGACAGACAGAACGAACCAATCAGACCCTGGAGCAGTATCTCCGCTGTTTTATCTGCCACCTACAGGATGACTGGGTGGATCTACTTCCACTGGCTGAGTTCTCTTATAACAACTCTCAGAGCGCCTCCACTAAGCAGTCTCCTTTTTACTCCAATCTAGGTTATCATCCTAACATTCTTCCTCGATATCCCATAGATACGCCCTTGCCGGCAGTGGCTGAAAGAATCACTTCTTTACAAAAGAATATGGATCTTCTAAAGGAAAATCTAGAATTGGCTCAGGAAAGGTACAAGAAAGCAGCAGATAAATTTCGTAAACCTGCACCAGCTCTCAAGGTAGGAGATTTGGTCTGGCTGTCAACCAGAAATCTTAAATTAAAGATTCCATCGTCTAAATTGGGACATAAGTACATTGGACCTTATAAGATCAATAAGATTATAAGTGCTGTTGCTTGTCGTCTTCAACTGCCCAGAACTATGAGAATCCACCCTGTCTTTCATGTATCCCTACTAAAGGCTGCAACACCCAATACGTTTCCTGGACGTTCTTCTCCTTGCCCTGACCCAGTGCTGGTCGATGGTCAGGAAGAATTTATGGTGGAAAGGATTCTAGATTCCAGGTTGTACAGAAATCAGTTACAATATTTGATTAAATGGCAGGGCTACCCAGTGGAGGACAACTCATGGGAACCAGTCAATAATGTAAATGCTCCTCGCCTGCTCCGCCAGTTTCATCAGAGGTACCCTGACAAGCCTGGTCTGAGGTCATCCGGAGGTTGTCCCTAAGGGGGGAGTAATGTAAGGTTCTTTGTCTCTGTTGACATGTTCCTTGAAACTCAGTTTTCCGTCGGCCATTTTGCTTTCTGTCTTTCTGCAGCTCTTGCCCTCAGTTAATATGGAGTTTCCAGTTTTCATGTTCCCACCCTGATTCTTCCCTCTTGCTTCTTAAGCAGCCTCAGCTGAACAATCAGTGCTCCTGAATCAAGCCTCAGTCAGTCTGTGACCTGACTCCTGGAAGCCTTGGACTTGTACTCCAGCTATTCCCTACTGAGGAACCTTGGAACACTTTTGGACTCTGGAAACCTGCTGTTTGGTGAATCCATGTTTGCAGAGGAATGACGGTACAGAGAAGAGATCCTGAACCTGCTTTGGAGATTTATTGTAGTGCTTGAAGTTACTCTGGCCTGCTGTGTCTCCTGTCGCTGTTCCTGCAAACTGTGTGAACTTTTCAGCATGCTTGTATGAAGTAATACAAGTCATTTAATTTCAACCTATGTCTCCTGTGTTTTCCTCGCACCCAAGCACAAGACGCTATAGGAACTGTACACTATACATGACACTATATATGCATGCATTTTGCTGTCTTTTCTTCTCTATGTGTTCAACTTATATTTGTCCTATGTGAACTATTTTGACTGGACTTTGAATAATCATATATGTGATTCTAGTCTTGTATGACATTATGTGTCATACTATTTTGAGTAGCCTTAACCATTATATATTTCTCTATTTCTCTATTGGATGTGACTATATATCATCTAACAAGCATTGTAATCTTCCCCACTGAGGATATACTAATCGTGCAGCTTTCCTAGAGGTTTACATTCAAAAACTGTAGGCTTTCATATTTTAGTATGTCCATACTCATCTAATCACTCACATGGACGCTTCAGTGGTGTGCGCTTTCAGTGCTGCCAGGTTCGCCGGTTGCCATGGACGCACGCCCCCACAGCGTCGCCTGACCCGCCCTCCAGCTGACGCGTTGCTGGTGGGCGTGTGTTTCGTGACGTCGGGCGCGGTTACGTGACTTCCGGCTCCTAGTGCCGGCGCCGGAAGCACCGATATACCGCTGTCTGCTTGTTTTATATAAAAGGGGCACCTTTTGTCTTTTCTACACAACCCCCAGAAGAAGCTGTTGCGAAACGTGCGTCGGGGTTCCTCTGCACATCAGGTAATATCACACAGCACTTAGCTGAGATTATTAGATGTTTGATGTCTGCATTCTCTGACCCTTGTATGGGCATATGTGCAATAATAGGGCTAAGGCTTTGCCACTGCTCACCTGTATAGACTTTGCTGTGATTGTCAGGTATCTTTATGCTTGCAGTCTTTTGACCTTTTATATGGGCTTACGTGCAATAATGGAGCTAAGGCTTTGCCATTACTCACCTGTAAACATCAAGCACTTTGCTGTGATTGTCAGGTATTTTTGTATTTTTCTATGCTTGCAGTCCTTGTTTTTGATATAGGCCGGAGTCACACTGGCGACAAAATCGGACGACTGCAATGCGATGAAATATCGCATTGCAGTCGGACCTATGTTAATCTATGGAGCAGCTCCCAGTATCCGATTTTTTGTGGTCCGTTTTAAACGTCCGTGTACAATCGCAGCATGCTGCGATTGTCACCGATTGTCGGTCGACAATCGCCAATGCAAGTCTATGGGAGCGATGAAAAATCGGATTACAAACGGACCGCACGTGTGACTTGCGATGAAATCGCATCGGTGTCCTTTAGAAAAGCCGGCAATTCATCCACGGCTATACTGTAAAATCACACTGACAGCTTTAATAAAGACTAGAAAGAATAGATATATACACATAGAACACATATATATATATATACATGTCATTGTGACATGTACATATACATATATTTATAGTTCCTAGACTTCTACATACTGTAATAGCCGCTAATTCAATTGCCGGGTTTTGTGAAATCACAGAAGCCGACATGAAATGATACATTGTTTCCACACATTTAACCATGTAATTTCATGTATTTTTATATATGTTTGAAACATACAATTACATGAGTATATGTGTGCTAAATTTCAGACATGTAGGGGTTAATTAAAGGTGTAAATTCGTTGAAAAAAAATGCGTGGGCTCCCGCTGTATTTTCTCCACCAGACAGACAAAGCAAGCGAGTGGGGGCAGATAATAATAGCCTAGGGAGGGTACATTTTTTTTGTGCCCCCCTGGCTACTAACATCTGCCCCCAGACACCCCAGAAAGGGCAAATCTATAATTAGATTCGCCTTTTCTGGCACTTTGCCCGTCTATTCCCATTGCCCTGTAGCGGTGGCGAATGGGTTAATCTCACCTTACTGTCACCTTAGTATTGAAAGGTGACCTTAAGGCAGGTTAATAATTGAGAGCTGTCAATTAGACAACTATCAATTATTAATCCTATTGAAGTAAATAAAAAAACACACACACTTTAAGAATAAATAATTTTAATGAAATAAAAACACATTTTTTTGACCATATTTTATTTTACACTTAATCCGTGCGAAGCCATTTATCTCCTAAAATAAAGAAAAAAAAATAAAACAACATTATTCTTACCTATTCCGCCGATCTGTCACGTCCCACGCTGTAATCCTTCACAAAGGGTTAACTAGCTTTGAGCCAAGCAGTGCAAGTAATCCTGCATGCTCAGCTCAAAGCTCATGAATGAATAAGTTCCTCTCCTGGCAACAGGAGAGGATGTGTTTCATGAATGAAGCTTAATTGATTGTGTCCACTTTCCCTTTAGGTCGGGTCACTACAGTTAAATTGGCAATAAATCAATTAAGCTCCATTCATGAATCTATTCCTCTACTTTCGCTGGGAGAGGAACTTATTCATTCAGGGGAATACAGGTCTGAGACAGCATTATTAGCTCTCTGCGACCTGTAACCTGTTAACCCTTTCTGATGGATTACACCGTGGGACCTGACTGTACATCGGATTGGTAAGTATAATTTTGCTTTTTTATTTTATTTTTATTACAGGAAATGGTTTTAGCAGGAAAATAAAATATGGTCAAAAACTGTGTGATTATTTAATTAAACTTATTTTTTATTAAACTGTGTGTGTTTGATTTTTCTTTCATACAATAGGATTAATAATTGATAGTTGTCTAATTGACAGCTATCAATTATTAACCTGCCTTAAGGTCACCTTTCAATACTAAGGTGACAGTAAGGTGAGATTAACCCATTTGCCACCGCTACAGGGCAATGGGAATAGACGGGCAAAGTGCCAGAAAGGGCGAATCTAATTATAGATTTGCCCTTTCTGGGGTGTCTGGGGCAGATGTTAGTAGCCAGGGGGGGGCACAAAAAAAATGTACCCTCCCTAGGCTATTATTATCTGCCCCCACTCGCTTGCTTTGTCTGTCTGGTGGAGAAAATACAGCGGGAGCCCACGCATTTTTTTTCAACGAATTTACACCTTTAATTAACCCCTACATGTCTGAAATTTAGCACACATATACTCATGTAATTGTATGTTTCAAACATATATAAAAATACATGAAATTACATGGTTAAATGTGTGGAAACAATGTATCATTTCATGTCGGCTTCTGTGATTTCACTGAAGCCGGCAATTGAATTAGCGGCTATAACAGTATGTAGAAGTGTAAGAATTATAAATATATGTATATATATATGTCACAATGACATGTATATATATATATATATATATGTGTTCTATGTGTATATATCTATTCTTTCTTTTGGCATTTAAATACTATTCTTTTGGATCCATTATATGTCAGTTTTGCAAGCCTGCGAGAAAATCTCGCAAGTCGGATGAAAATCGGATGTTACAAGGTACACACACATGCGATTAAATCGCATCTTTGAAGGAAAATCGGATGCCAGAAGGATGTGTGATGTTTTTATTTTGATCCGATTGTCGACCGTCTAAAACGGACCGATTTTTTGTGGTTGTGTGTGACTCCGGCCATAGGCTTATATGCATAATTGGGTTAAGACCGCCACTTACCTGTACCATTAAGCACTTTGCTGTGATTGTCAGGAACTCTTATGCACTTCTTGATTGGGGTCCATATGCCATAATAGGACTAAGATTGTGCTACGTTTTACTCTGTAGCATTTAGCTGTATCAGTATCAGTATCAGTTAATAGGACTAAAGCCCCCGTCTCACATAGCGATCTCGCTAGCGAGATCGCTGCTGAGTCACTAGTTTTGTGACGCAGCAGCGAGCTCACCAGCGATATCGCTGTGTGTGACATTCAGCGACGATCAGCCCCCCTGCCGGGTATCGCTGATCGTCGCTGAAATGTCAGGACATTTTTTGATCGCTGGTCTCCCGCTGACAGGCACGCATCGCTGCGTGTGACAGGCGGGAGACCAGCGATCCGCTGGTAACCAAGGTACACAGCGGGTTTCCAGGCGTGGGGCTGTGCCTAGAAACCGCTGTGTACCTTGGATACCAGCTCCCTGATGCAGTGGAGCTGGTAACCAAGGTACAGAGCGGGTTTCCAGGCACCGCGCAGCGCCTGGAAACCCGCTGTGTACCTTGGTTACCAGCTCCCTGCATCAGGGCGCTGGTATCCAAGGTACACTGCAGGGTAACTAAGCGATGTTACCCTCAGTGTCGCTTGTACTGATCGCTGCCTGAGCTGCCTGTTTGGCAGCTCAGCAGCGATAATGTAGCGATACACCAGCGATCCTGATCGTTGTCGGCAGGGGCGGAACTATCATGGAAGCAGGGGAAGCAGCTGCCATAGGGCCCGGGCTAGCAGGGGGCCCGTCCCTGCTGCAGCTGTCTCCCCTGCGGCTGTGTTCCGCCGCCCATGGCCTGAGAGTCGGCGGTTCCCTGTGCTGGCTGTCATGCTGACAGCCGGCGCAGAGAAGCTGCTGCGTGCCGTCTCCCAGGAATCAATTGCACTGGTGTCTATACAGACGCCAGTACAATTGAAGCTCTGACCGCCGGGTCAGAGCGACGTCTGCAGCGTGATCATGTCATGTGATCACGCTGCTGACGTCACTCGTCGGCGGCGCCCAGAAGGGTGAAGACTGGTGGTGAGTGTGCTCCACTGTGGAGCTGAAGATACCACCGAAGATTAACGGGGGCACATACTGTGTGAGTGATAACTCTGCATTCTTGGCTGCATTACTACTTGAGGGGCACATTACTACTGATGGGAGAATAAGAGGGCTTATTACTAGTTATGGGGGCATAATGTGCCTGCATTAATAGTTATGCGGGACATGGTTACTAGTAATGGTAGCATAAGGGGGCTGCATTGCTACCAGTCCATTATATTATATTGTGTTTCCATAATGTCTGCTTTAAATACAGCTCTGATTTGGGCAAAAAGCTGGCCGTTATGAGACTGAAGAGTATTTTTTGGGCCTAGAGAATTGCTGTGATTTGCTCCGCCCACTGCTATTGGCTCCGCCCACTATCAGAACCCCGCCCCCCCGCCGCCCGTTTGGGAGAGGGGGCCCCGTTCAAAATTTTGCTGTGGGGCCCCGCCATTTCTAGTTACGCCACTGGTTGTCGGGATCGCTGGTGTATCGCTATGTGAGACCCAGCCTTAAGATTGTGCTACGTTTCACTCTGTAGCATTTAGCTGTATCAGTATCCTATTTGCTTATATTGTACATTCACTCTCTGCCCAGATACAAATCTTTGAATACTCTATGTGACCCTGTTTATATCTAGATACATCATACTGATTGTATCCCACTTGGGATGTATGGTTTTTGACATACTCTTTCAGGGCCACATGATGCTTTAACTACCATCTTTGGGTCAGTTTGTACAATGTCATCTGCTACTGTTTACATCAATATGTGTACCTGATGTGTTTTTGTACTCTGATGTTCTTTCTCCTGTGTTCTAATTTTGATTAATAAATATTTCTATTATAATTGCCTATTTCCTTTTTTTGTTCTGGTTTTCCTATATGGGAAGGGCTTTTCTCATTGTTTGGACCTCTTTTGGTTAATTAGAAACTTGCATGATAGCTACACCAACCTCCTTACAACTGTGGACAAAATTGATAGGGGGGTTTGTCCATGATAAGGAGATTGAAGAAGATGTGATCCAGAATTATACATACAACCCATTATTATGCTTGTATAAACTGTATTGAGATGATTTTCTTACTGAAGACATGATAACTATAAAGACTCAAAATATTGCATCTGCTGAGTTATGTTATCAAATGACTTATAATCAACATAAAATAGGTAAATTTCAGCAAATAAAAATAGAAGGTAAAAAAAGGCACAATGAAAATAATATCATGTGCGGTTCACGTTCAGATAAAAAATGTAAGAGAATGAGGGAGGGAAAAAACATGAAGTGTAACAAAACAGTAATCTCTCCCTCACATATACAACATGTAAAATTGCCCAAGGGGTGGATGTTTTTTGTGGGAATAACACTTTTAATTATATTCCAGCTACTATAACAGGTGGGCCATGTGTTATTTCTAGATTAGGCCTAATGATGTATCCTTTGTTTCCATCCCACAAAGCTCAACGTCCAAAAAGGGGATTTTCCCATTCAGCTGAAAATTGTAATTATAATGTAAACCTTTTAACTGAATCAGAAATTCTAGGGTTATCCCTTACGATTGTAGGATCTCCTGCCATAGCCGTATATGCTGCTAAGGCTGTAGGAAGATTATCTTTTCTTGCGGCTAGATTAATAAATTCTACGGTAGAGCCTTAGAATATATATTATTAGATATACAAAGTTACCGAAAAGCTGTCTTACAGAATAAAGCAACTATAGATTATTTGTTATTAATTCACAATCATGGATGTCAAGAGTTTGAGGGTATGTGTTGTTTTAAATTATCAGATCATAGCCAGGATTTGCAGTCTGAAATAGACCAGTTACATGATGATATTGATCACATCACACAAAGTCATGGTAAATTGGTGGGATTGGTTATTTTCCTGGTTGCCTGATTTTGGTTATTTAAGATATATTTTAGGGGTAATTTTTGCTATAATTTGTGCTTGTATTGCCTTTTGCTGCTGTATACAATGTATTCCTTCTCTCATATCAATGTGTCATTTATCTGCTGAAGCTATTCCCTTGGGATATGGCACTGCATATAAATGATATATGGTTTCCAGATGATCAAGGGTGGATTGTTAGTGCTAAGATGTTAATGACCAGCAGGAATCCATATTGGTAGCCTGTCTTTAAGGAACCTTTAAGACATTAGACAGTAACAGTTCAGCTCATATTAGCCTTGTATTTTCTTTAACCCCTTAATGTCCATTGACGTGCACAGTCCGTCATGGCAGGATGTCAGTTCCGGCACCAGGACGGACTGTGCACGTCATCCCTTTGAACTACCACTGCGTGTAAACACGCAGTGGTAGTTCAGTGCCGACAGCTGTCTATGACAGCTGACAGGCACAGCAAGCGGTGCAGGGACCTTTGCCGTCGGTCCCCGCACCCACAGCGCTGTGATTGGTCAGTCAATCTGACTGACCAAACACAGCAGCGATCGCGCAGGAGATGCTGAAATTTCAGCATCTCCAGCGCGATCAGTGCAGGAGCCGGCGCTGCAGTGGCCGAGCTTCCTGCACTGACAGCCAGGAGCGGCGCCCCCGCCGCCCTTGGCTGTTAACCCCCTGACTGCTGCGATCACAGCGCTCAAGGGGGGAGGCAGAGGGTCGGGAGCTCCCTCTGCCTCAGATCGGCGCCCTGCAATGTATTTGCAGGGCCGATCTCTGCCTTGATGACCCGGGGGTTGTCATGACAACCTCCGGGTCATCTAGCTACGGAAAGCTGCTGTGATCATGCTCACAGCAGCTTTCATCATAGGTACAATGCATTGCAATGCTGGAGCATTGCAATGCATTGTAACTGCAATAAAAAGTAAAAAAAGTGAAAGTCCCATAAAGGGACAAGTTAAAATAATTTTAAAAAATTCCCCTAAAAAATACACATTTTTATGTAATAAAAAAAATAAAAGACAAAAAAATACACATGTTTGATATCGCCACGTCCGTAAAAATCCCATCTATAAAAGCGTAACCCTAGTTAACCCCTTCAGTGAAAGCCGTAAAAAAAAACACAAAAAAGTAGTAAATTATACTTTTTCCAAGAGGTATCATCATACCGCTTGGAAAAAGTGCAATAACACGCGATCAAAAAGTCAGATATAAATAATCATGGTACCGCTGAAAACGTCATCTTGTCCCGCAAAAAACAAGCCGCCATACAGCGTCATCAGCGAAAAAAAAAAAAGTTATAGCTCGCGGAATAAACTGATGCAAAAATAATTATTTTTTCTATAAAATTTTTTATTGTGTAAAAAACGCCAAAACATAAAAAAATGTATAAATGAGGTATCGCTGTAATCGTAGTGACCTGAAGAATAAAGCTGCTTTATCAATTTTACCACACGCGGAACGGAGGGAAAAAAAAAAACAATTCCTGAATTGCTGGTTTTTGTTCATTCTGCTTCCACAAAAATCGGAATAGGAAGCGATCAAAAAATGTTATGTGCCCGAATATGGTACCAATAAAAACGTCCGCTTGTCCCGCAAAAAATAAGCCCACAAATAACTCTGTCGGCCGAAATATGGAAAAATTATAGCTTTCAAAATACGGCGATGCAAAAATTTCTTACAAAAAATTATTCCAAAAAAAAGCATCTTTTAGTGTGTGACAGAAGCTAAACATGAAGAAAGGAAGTAAATCTGGTATCGTTGTAATCGCACCGACCCGAGGAATAAAGTCGCCTAATCACTAATACTGCACGAGGAACGGCGTAAAAAAGAAAACCAATTCTTCACCTTTTGTGGATTTGTTCATTGTGCCTTCCAAAGATCGCAGTAAGGCGATCACAGTGGTTCCCCCCCACATATGGGATATCAGCGTACTCAGGACAAAATGCACATCAACTTTTGGGGCCTTATTTCTCCTGTTACCCTTATAAAAATTAAAATTTGGGGGCAAAAAGATTATTTTTGTGGAAAAAAAATATGATTTTTTTATTTTCACGGCTCTACGTTATAAACTTCTGTGAAGCACTTTGGGGTTCAAAGTGCTTACCACACATCTAGATAAGTTCCTTGGGGGTCTAGTTTCCAAAATGGAGTCACTTGTGGGGGTTTCTACTGTTTAGGCACATCAGGGGCTCTCCAAACGTGACATAACACCCGCAGACCATTCCATCAAAGTCTGCATTTGAAAAAGGCGCTCCTTCCCTTTCGAGCTCTGCCATGCGTCAAAATAGTGGTTTACCCCACATATGGGGTATCAGCGTACTCAGGACAAATTGCACAATAACTTTTGGGGTCCTGTTACCCTTTGGAAAATAACAATTGGGGGTGAAAGATCATTTTTGTGGAAAAGATATGATTTTTTAATTTTACAGCTCTACGTTATAACCTTCTGTGAAGCCCTTGGGGGTTCAAAGCTCTCACCACACATCTAGATAAGTTCCTTGGGGGTCTAGTTACCAAAATGGGGTCACTTGTGGGGGGTTTCCACTGTTTAGGCACACAGGGACTAGAGTTGAGCGATACTTTCCGATATGCTAAAGTATCGGAATCGGAATGGTATCGCCGATATCACTAAAATATCGGCGATACCCGATACCGATACCGGAAGTCCCATGTAAGTCTATGGGAACAAAATATCGCAACTAAAAAAACCCCATTCTTTCCTTGTAAACACTAAATATACACACATAGAATACATATATATATATATACATGTCATTGTGACATATATATATACATATATGTATAGTTTATACACTTCTACATAGTAAAATATCCTTTGATTCAATTGCCGGTAAAGCCGGCTTCAGTGAAAAGACAGAAGCACCCGACATGAAATGACACTTGGTGTACATAGGGTTAAACATTTCTTTTCATGTCCTTTGCTATCTAATTTGCACAAACAATTAAATCAGACTATGTGTGCAAAATTTCACACCTGTAGGGGTTAATTAAAGGTGTAAATTCGTTGTAAAAAAAACGGACTTTTTTGCTACGAATTTACACCTTTAATTAACCCCTAGAGGTGTGAAATTTTGCACACATAGTCTGATTTAATTGTTTGTGCAAATTAGATAGCAAAGGACATGAAAAGACATGGTTAACCCTATGTACACCAAGTGTCATTTCATGTCGGGTCACCCGACATGAAATGACACTTGGTGTACATAGGGTTAAACATTTCTTTTCATGTCCTTTGCTATCTAATTTGCACAAACAATTAAATCAGACTATGTGTGCAAAATTTCACACCTCTAGGGGTTAATTAAAGGTGTAAATTCGTTGTAAAAAAAACGACTTTTTTGCTACGAATTTACACCTTTAATTAACCCCTAGAGGTGTGAAATTTTGCACACATAGTCTGATTTAATTGTTTGTGCAAATTAGATAGCAAAGGACATGAAAAGACATGGTTAACCCTATGTACACCAAGTGTCATTTCATGTCGGGTTCTGCATTTTCACAAAAGCCGGCAATTGAATTAGCGGCTATTATACTATGTAGAAGTGTATGAACTACAAATATAAATATATATATATATGTGTCACAAATTCAATGACATGTATATATATATATGAGGTGTAAAATTGCTGAAAAAAAATGCGTGGGCTCCCGCCCTATTTTCGCAACCAGACAGACAAAGCCAGTGAGTGGGGGCAGATAATAATAGCCCAGAGAGGGACCATTATTTTTGCCCCCCCCCGGCTACTAACATCTGCCCCCAGACACCCCAGGAAAGACAAATCTATAATTAGATTCGCCCTTTCTGGCACTTTGCCCGTCTTTTCCCCATTGCCCTGTAGCGGTGGCGAATGGGTTAATATGGGGTTAAAGCCACCTTGCTATTGAAAGGTGACCTTAAGCCAGGTTAATAATTGAGAGCTGTCAATTAGACAACTATCAATTATTAATCCTATTGCATGAAATAAAAATAAAACACACACACTTTAATTAAAAATCATTTTAATGAAATAAAGACACATGTTTTTGACCATCTTTTATTTTACTGCAAAAACCATTTCCTGTAATAAAAATAAAATAAAAAAGCAAAATTATTCTTACCTATCCCATGCACAGTCAGGTCCCACGGTGTAATCCTTCAGAAAGGGTTAATGTTTACTGCAGGGACCGCAGCTAATGCTGCAGCCTCACAGTAAACCCCAAATGAATGAGTTCCTCTCCTGCCTGACAGGAGAGTAAAGGCTGGGTGTCACATAACGATACACCAGCGATCCCGACAACGATATGCACTTGTCAGGATCGCTGGTGTATCGCTACATGATCGCTGCTGAGCTGCCAAACAGGCAGCTCAGGCAGCGATCTGGGACAGCGACACTGCGGGTAACATCGCTTAAGGGCCCGTCACATAGCGATATCGCTACCGAGATCGCTGCTGAGTCACTAGTTTTGTGACGCAGCAGCGAGCTCACCAGCGATATCGCTGTGTGTGACATTCAGCGACGATCAGCCCCCCTGCCGGGTATCGCTGATCGTCGCAGAAATGTCAGGACCTTTTTTTGATCGCTGGTTTCCCTCTGACAGGCACGCATCGCTGCGTGTGACAGGCGGGAAACCAGCGATCAAAGGTCCTGACATTTCAGCGACGATCAGCGATACCCGGCAGGGGGCTGATCGTCGCTGAATGTCACACACAGCGATATCGCTGGTGAGCTCGCTGCTGCGTCACAAAACTAGTGACTCAGCAGCGATCTCGGTAGCGATATCGCTATGTGAGACGGGCCCTTAAGTGGAAAGCTTAATTGATTGCTTTCCACTTTCACTTCAGGTCAGCCAGGGACACAATCAGTGACGTCAGAGGGAACTGATTAACAAAAATAGGGGTTCCCTTCGAAAAAAAATGGCGTGGGGTCCCCCCTATTTTTGTTAACCAGCCAGATGAAGCAGACCGCTGAGGCCTGGATTTTCAGGCTGTTAAGGAGCCAAGATCCATGGACCTTGCCAGCCTGATAATACCAGGCCACAGCAGTCTGCATATCTTGGCTGATTAACAAAAATAGGGGATCCCCTCGAAAAAAATTGGCGTGGGGTCCCCCCTATTTTTGTTAACCAGCCAGATGAAGCAGACCGCTGAGGCCTGGATTTTCAGGCTGTTAAGGAGCCAAGATCCATGGACCTTGCCAGCCTGATAATACCAGGCCACAGCAGTCTGCATATCTTGGCTGATTAACAAAAATAGGGGATCCCCTCGAAAAAAATTAGCGTGGGGTCCCCCTATTTTTGTTAACCAGCCAGATGAAGCAGACCGCTGAGGCCTGGTTTTTCAGGCTGGTAAGGATCCAATATCCATGGACCTTGCAAGCCTGATAATACCAGGCCACAGCAGTCTGCTTAGCTTGGCTGGTTAACAAAAATAGGGGATCCCCTCGAAAAAAAAACGGCGTGGGGATCCCCCCTATTTTTGTTAACCAGCCAAGTAAAATGCAGACTGCTGCGGCCTGGTATTAAAAGACTGTCAAGGCCCATGGATTTTGGCCCTCAACAGCCTGATAATACCAGGCTACAGCAGCCCCACATTTGGCGCATCAAAAGATGTGCCAATTGTGGCACTTTACCCGGCTCTTCCCACTTGCCCTGTAGCGGTGGCAAGCGGGGTAATAAGGGGTTATTGTCACCGTTGATTGCACGGTGACAATAAGCCCGGTTAATAATGGAGAGGTGTCAATAAGACACCGATCCATTATTAATCCCAAAGTTATTAAATGTGTAAAAAAAAGACAAAGCAAGAAAAAAGTATTTTAATGAAATAAAAGAGACAACACAGTTTTCATTTCTTTTATTATACACTCATTCCTGCGACGCCATCGATCTCCTGTAAAAAAAGAAAAAAAAAAAACCAACAGTATACCACCTGTCCGACGCAGTCCATAGTAACGATTGTCCCACGACGATCCAACTCTGCTACATCGCAATGACAGGCAGAGCCTGTCATTGCAACGCAGCACAGCTGATTACCTGCTTCCCCGGCGGTGACGTCATCGGACTGACTGCTTTACGGCCGGGATTACCCAGCAGTCACTGCAGTTATCGCGAGAAACTGCATGTGACCGCTGGGGAGAAGAGGATGGCGGCCATGAAGCAGTCCAGGACGTGATCGCCGGAGATCTTCTGCCAGGTAAGTGCCGCTGACTCCTGACAGACCCGACAGACGGACACTGACAGTGACAGTGACAATCCCGATTCCGGTATCCGATAAGACGAAAATATCGGAACTCGGAATCGGAATTCCGATACAGCTAATATCGGCCGATACCCGATATTTGCAGTATCGGAATGCTCAACACTAACAGGGACTCTCCAAATGCGACATGGCGTCCAATCTCAATTCCAGCCAAAAAGTCAAATGGCGCTGCTTCCCTTCCGAGCTCTGCCATGCGCCCAAATAGTGGTTTACCCCCACATATGGGGTATCAGCGTACTCAGGACTAATTGCACAATAACTTTTGGGGTCCTTTTATCCTTTGGAAAATAAAAATTGGGATGAAAAGATCATTTTTGTGGAAAAAATATGATTTTTTAATTTTACTGCTCTACGTTATAACCTTCTGTTAAGCCCTTGGGGGTAAAAGCTCTCACAACACATTTAGATAAGTTCCTTGGGGGTCTAGTTTCCAAAATGGGGTCACTTGTGGGGGGTTTCCACTGTTTAGGCACACAGGGACTCTCCAAATGCGACATGGCGTCCAATCTCAATTCCAGCCAAAAAAGTCAAATGGCGCTGCTTCTCTTCCGAGCTCTGCCATGCGCCCAAATAGTGGTTTACCCCCACACATGGGGTATCGGTGTACTCAGGAGAAATTGTACAACAAATATTGTGGTTCATTTTCTACTGATACTCTTGACAAAATTTAAAAAAATTGTGTCGAAAGAAAAATTTTGGGAAAAAAAGTTAAATGTTCATTTTTTCCTTCCACATTGCTTCAATTCTTGTGAAGTACCTAAAGGGTTAATAAACTTCTTGAATGTGGCTTTGAACACCTTGAGGGGTGCAGTTTTTAAAATGGTGTCACTTTTGGGTATTTTCTGTCATATTGACCCCTCAAATTCACTTCAAATGTGAGGTGGCCCCTAAAAAAAATGGTTTTGTATATTTTGTAGGAAAAATGAGAAATTGCTGGTCAACTTTTAACCCTTATAACTTCCTAACAAAAAAAAATTTTGGTTCCAAAATTGTGCTGATGTAAAGTAGACATGTGGGAAATGTTATTTATTAACTAATTTTTGTGACATATCTCTCTGACTTAATGGCACAAAAATTAAAAGTTTGAAAATTGCAAAATTTTCAAAATTTTTGCCACATTTCTGTTTTTTTCATAAATAAACGCAAGTTATATTGAAGAAATTTTACCACTATCATGAAGTACAGTATGTCACGAGAAAACATTCTCAGAATCGCCAAGATCCGTTGAAGCGTTCCAGAGTTATAAGCACATAAAGTGACAGTGGTCAGAATTGTAAAAATTGGCCTGGTCTTTAACCTACAAAATGGCTTGGTCGTTAAGGGGTTAATTTTCCAAACACCTGGATTGCATATTTCCTTTATCAATGTTTAGTGAGAAAGCATATATTTACTTTATATTTAGTGGGAAAGTGTATGTTTATGGTATCAGAGTTTTTGGCATGTCATCTCCGGTGATGTATCTGTCCGACATAGATTGACATCTGGGGAGTTGGCCACTCCACCAGAGGGATGCTATGTCAGATGAATAGAACTTGTCAGGGCTGGTGTAATACTTGGTTATGCAAGCATTTGTTTCTAAAAAATACTAATCTGAGGAAGACTTCAGCTAAGACAGAAGCTCTGTTAACCTGTGGACTAAAGAGGGGACGCCCTCCACAGTGTGGATCCCAGGAATTTCTCTGTCTTCGCTGTTTTGCTTCTCACAGCTGATATTCCCGGACAGATGATGTGCTATTCCTGGTGAAGTTTTTTCTGTGTACTGTGCAACGTAAGTACTTTACCTTTGTGATTCATATTATGCAAAAGTGTACGCAATATCACATATTTTCCTATTTTCTGTAATCATTTAATTCTTATAATAAAATTAATTTCCTTCTTTAAAGCTGTATCAGACCCCTTTAAATACTTGGCAAAACAGCGATCCGATAGACTATACTGCTCAGGCGCTGATGGCACCATCTTTGAGGAGTCAAGTTTTGGACATTATTTCTAAAAAGGTTTTTTCATGAGTAGAGATTCACCATGCTTCCTTGCTGATTTATAAATCACTTTCGCCTCTCTCCTACCTCACTTCCAGGGGTGAAGTCCCAATCCCTATATATGCTCCAACCACCACATTTTGTATTGTCCCCATGATAACGTCCCATCATTGGTCATACATCCAGTGTCCACACTATTCTATCCCCTTATTTCTTTCAGGGAAAATGCTGGCAGATACACTTTTCAGTTTTTAAACAGGAGTTAATTACCCTTCACAAAGGGTAATTGCTACCAGCATTTTTGGATCACCCGCCAGTGCAGTGGGATCCTCGGTACCGGGCCAGTGTCTTTAAGGGATGTGTCACGGCAGCAGTGACCGGTCCGTGTCCCTGGGCGTCCAATAAAGAGGGAATATTTACAGGGGATGATAGAGTTTATGATAAGGTATTTGTGACACCACCTGTGGTTTCTGGTCAGAGGTGACCAGCGCTGCAGTGCAGAACCTCTGGAACAGATGGTATGATGCAGCAGAGTTGGAATAGCTTCCACAAGTGAAGCTTGTCCCAGGGCAGAGAGATGGTGTAGAAAGTAATGTTGCTGGGAGATATAGCAGAGTGGAGCGTGTGCTGCAGGAAGGACTTGAGAGGACACAGTCAGATGCAGTTTCCAAAGCTTTTCTCACAGTTTTGCAGGCAAAGTATCCAGGGCATTGAGTACAGATGGTGCTGGAGTCGGTCGGCCTGAAAGCAATTTGGAATCTCCTTATTTCAGGTGGGATGTGAGGTCTCCTTTCTAGTGCTATTCTCTGAGGCACTTGCTGCTATAAGCTCTGTTCAAGTTCCTTTCTCTGTCTCTTGTTTAAGTAGAACTTCACTCTCATAACAGGCAACTGTAGCCTGGTTCAGGAATGGCTCCTCTATGGAGTCTCCGGCTCACATGTGCTGCTGCTGTGCAGTAGAGTATTAGTTGGGGCAGAGAACCTGCTGTCTCCTGCCCTCCAGATTCTGCTGCTGGGAATTTAGTTACCCACTCAGCCTCGGACTCCGGGGACCGGTCTCTGGCGCTCAGACCTGGGGGTGAGCTCTGCTATAGCTCCTGTCTTCCCCCAGCTTGTCTCCACATGTCTTTCCTTTCTCGTCCCTCCAGCCAGACCCACTAACTCCTCTCCCAGCCAGAATGTTCTCGAGGAGCTCTCCTGAGATCAGGTGTTAGAGCTCCCCCTTCTGGTCTGGAGTAGAAAAGGTGTTGTATGCTGTGTTACCTGTTAAGGGATCCTTCTTTGCTTTCAGGCATGACATCACTTCCCCCCTGGAGTGAGGCAAGGTCACTGTGGCAACCGAACTCCTGGGGTGCCACATTTTCCTCACACAAAAGGATAATGGGGACACCAGATAAACCTGCAGGGAAGCATGGTGAATCTCTCCCCTTTGAACACCCAAAGGACACCCACCACTGTGGGTAGTTTTATTTGTTTATTCATTTACTTTTGACACTTTGCACTTTATACACTCTGAGGCACTTTATGCTCTATGTGTCTGTGAGTTTTTGAAGGCCTCACCTTACTTGTCTTTGTTTCCCCATTATGAGTACACTCCCCTGATGACATCTCACTATTGAGAAAGAAACACTTTGGAAGGGATTTCTTTTGGGGGTAAACCATAAGAGAGCTAAACTTGGGTAGGAGCACATTTATGGGCATGACAGGGCAGATAGATGTGACAACTGAACTTTGCCTGTCGTTGAAAGTCCATGAAATTCAACATCCCAGCAGCTCAAATAGGTGAGATCTACACTTTTTTCTTCTTTTTAAACGCTAAGCTCCTTGAATTTGACCTTGTCCTACACTCACATGGCACTAACTGACAACTGTTAGAGACTATTGCAGTACAGATGTAGGCCCTATACTGATTAAAATGATACCTTGGCTGATCAAATCCATCTCGTGGTTGTTGTTTAATCTTTATTTGTAGCTTTCAGTTAATGAGATTCTCATGCTTAGGGGTGGCCTGTGGGAGGGTCTTTATGTGGTGGCCTGATTACATATTCAAATCTGTATGGCTTATGATAGGTCACTGATCCCTCAGTGACCTGTCCCCTATTTTACATAATGAATATAATATGTTTTGAAACAAAAATCACATTCAGTAGGCAGGCGCCTGCGCTGTAGCATGTTCACATCTATAATGTCCATTTAATTTTTATATTTGGTGATATAGATAGATGCTACAGCGCAGGCGTGGCAGGCACCATTTTGAGAGAGTATTTTTTTTTTCTGAATAAATTTATATCATTAAATAAAATAATTAAATGGATATTATAGACTAGATGGTGGCCCGATTCTAATGCATCGGGTATTCTAGAATATGTATGCGGCCGACACAGCGGTGTTTAAGTTTAGTGGCAAGATCATTGATTGGTCGCGGTGAAAGACTGCGACCAATCATCGAATTTTAGGCCTCATACTCACTTGCGCCGAAAACGGATGAAAATCTGATGAAAAAAAATCGGATTCAAATCTGACCAATGTTAGTCAATGGGTGAGTTTTCATTTGCGATTTTTTTCTCATCAGAAATTGGTGTGAGAAAAAAATCGCAGCATGCTGCGATTTGATGCGATTTTGGCATGATAATCGCCAATGCAAGTCAATGGGTGCGAGAAATCATCGCACAGCACTCGCCCCATGCAAGTGCTGTCCGATGTATACGCACCAGTCTCCTTTGAAAAGCCGGCAATTCATCCCCGGCTACTGTAAAATCACACTGACAGCTCACAAAACACTACATATATACACATAGAATACATATATATATATATGTACATGTCATTGTGACATGTACATATATATATATATTTATAGTTCATACACTTCTACATACTGTAATAGCCGGTAATTCAATTGCCGGCTTTTGTGAAATCACAGAAGCCGACATGAAATGATACATTGTTTACACACATTTAACCATGTAATTTCATGTATTTTTATATATGGTTGAAACTTACAATTACATGAGTATATGTGTGCAAAATTTCAGATATGTAGGGGTTAATTAAAGGTGTAAATTCGTTGAAAAAAAATGCGTGGGCTCCCGCTGTATTTTCTCCACCAGACAGACAAAGCAAGCGAGTGGGGGCAGATAATAACAGCCTAGGGAGGGTACATTTTTTTTGTGCCCCTCTGGCTACTAACATCTGCCCCCAGACACCCCAGAAAGGGCAAATCTATAATTAGATTCGCCCTTTCTGGCACTTTGCCCGTCTATTTCCATTGCCCTGTAGCGATGGCAAATGGGTTAATAATGTCACCTTAATGTCACCGTAGTATTGAAAGGTGACCTTAAGGCAGGTTAATAATTGAGAGCTGTCAATTAGACAACTATCAATTATTAATCCTATTGTATGAAAGAAAAATCAAACACACACAGTTTAATAAAAAATAAGTTTAATTAAATAATCACACAGTTTTTGACCATATTTTATTTTCCTGCTAAAACCATTTCCTGTAATAAAAATAAAATAAAAAAGCAAAATTATACTTACCAATTCGATGTACAGTCAGGTCCCACGGTGTAATCCATCAGAAAGGGTTAAGAGGTTACAGTTAGCAGGGAGATAATTCTGTCTCCTAGCTGTAACCCCCTGAATGAATAAGTTCCTCTACCACAGAAAGTAGAGGAAGTGATTCATGAATGGAGCTTAATTGATTTATTGGCAATTTAACTTTAGTGACCTGACCTAAAGGGAAAGTGGACACAATCAATTAAGCTTCATTCATGAAACACATCCTCTCCTGTCGCCAGGAGAGGAACTTATTCATTCAGGAGCTTTGAGCTGAGCATGCAGGATTACTTGCACTGCTTGGCTCAAAGCTAGTTAACCCTTTGTGAAGGATTACAGCGTGGGATGTGACAGATCAGCGGAATAGGTAAGAATAATGTTGTTTTTTTTTTTTTTCTTTATTTTAGGAGATCAATGGCTTCGCACGGATTAAGTGTAAAATAAAATATGGTCAAAAAAATGTGTTTTTATTTCATTAAAATTAATTTTTATTAATGTGTCTGTGTTTTTTTAATTTACTTCAATAGGATTAATAATTGATAGTTGTCTAATTGACAGCTCTCAATTATTAACCTGCCTTAAGGTCACCTTTCAATACTACGGTGACATTAAGGTGACATTATTAACCCATTCGCCACCGCTACAGGGCAATGGGAATAGACGGGCAAAGTGCCAGAAAGGGCGAATCTAATTATAGATTTGCCCTTTCTGGGGTGTCTTGGGGCAGATGTTAGTAGCCAGGGGGGGCACAAAAAAAAATGTACCCTCCCTAGGCTATTATTATCTGCCCCCACTCGCTTGCTTTGTCTGTCTGGTGGAGAAAATACAGCGGGAGCCCACGCATTTTTTTTCAACGAATTTACACCTTTAATTAACCCCTACATTTCTGAAATTTTGTACAAATACACTCATGTAATTGTAAGTTCAAACCATATATCAAAATACAGGAAATGACATGGTTAACTGTGTGGAAACAATGTATCATTTCATGTCGGCTTCTGTGATTTCACAAAAGCCGGCAATTGAATTAGCGGCTATTACAGTATGTAGAAGTCTAGGAACTATAAATATATGTATATATATATGTCACAATTACATATATATATGTATATATATATATGTATTCTATGTGTGTATATGTATTGTTTCTATTCTTTATTAAAGCTGTCAGTGTGATTTTACAGTAATGCCAGGGATGAATTAGCGGCTATTATACTATGTAGAAGTGTATGACCTATATATATATTATATATATATATATTAGATGTATATATATATATATATATATATTATATATATAATTATTTGCTTTTTGTGTACTTTTTTTTGTTACAATGTGATTTTTACATGACTTTTTACATAGAGATAACTGCTCTATGCAAAACTTCATGTTAAAATCGCATTGCATACAGATGGAAAACTGATGGAAAACTGACAGAAAACGCATGGTGCGATTTAAAATCGCATCAAAATCGCATGTCTTTTTACAACAATTGTACCGTTTTTTTCCTGCCGAAAACGGACCGATTTTTTTCCAGCCCAGTGAGTATGAGCCCTTATTGTGAGGACCGGAGAGCGCCGCTGCCTATGCGGCTACTTCCGCTGCGAGAACCCGGGACATGAGCGGGCGCTCGCAGCAGAAGTATTCAGACCCACAGCGCCGCTCCCGGTCCTCACTTGACATCCAAGCCGCATGGATGTCAGCGCCGCTGCCTGTGCGGGTACTTCCGCTGCGAGAACCCGGGACATGAGCGGGCGCTCGCAGCAGAAGTATCCGGGCCTGTGCACACGTTGCGAATTCCTAGCGGCTTTGCCGCAGTTCTTCGCGGCGGAAACGCAGCGAAACAGCGGCAAAACCGCTTACACAATACAACTCATTATGGCCTGTGGGATTCCGCAATGCTGTGCACATGCTGCGGGTTTTTCCACAGCGGAATCGCATCGCGGGAGAATCCGCAGCATGCTCATTCTTTTTTGCGGAACCGCGGCGATTCCGCCGCCATAGGAATGCATTGAACCGATTACTTTCCGCATGTGGCTGTGCCCACCATGCGCAAAGTAAGCGGTTCATGTGCGGATGGTACCCAGGGTCTGGAGGACAGGAGACTGTCGCAAAGGACGCCTGGGAACGGGATTGGCCAGGAGCGTCGCTGAGAGGTGGGAAAGCTGCGGGGGCCGCCGGAAGGTGAGAATATCATTATTTATTTATTTTTTTATTATTTTTACATTAGATCTTTTTACTATTGATGTGACATAGGCGGCATCAATAGTAAAAAGTTGGTCACACGTGTCAAACACTTGTTTGACTCGTGTGACCAACCTGTCAGATCGCTTGTAAAACGCTAGCATTCTGCAAGCTAATTACGCTTGCAAAACGTTAGTTTTTAGCGGGAATATGCATACCTATAATATTTCCCGCGGCAGGGAGGTGCGGAATTGCCACGGAAATTTCCATGGCAATTCCGCAACGTGTGCACATAGCCTCCTGGTCATCCCTTCCGCATGTAGGTCAGCGGCGCCGTCGGTCGAGGTCCTTCTGCTGCTAGCGGCCGGGAGATGAGCGCCTCACGCCGGTCATCTCCCCGCTGCCTCGCCGCTGACCTCCGTCCCGCAGATGAGCCGCTAACGGCCGCCATTTTTTTGTGAAATCCCGCAGCGCTAATTGGCCGCTGCCGGACCAATGAGCGACGCGGGATTTCCTGGACAGACAGACAGACCGACAGACAGACGGGATAAGACAATTATATAGTAGATATGATCACTCTACAGCGCCAATTTGTTTTTCAAAACATATTATATACAGTATGTAAAATACTGACAGGTCAAGGAGGGATCAGTGACCTGTCATAAGCGATAAACATGAATATGTAAGCAGAACACCACATAAAACTGCCCCAGAGGCCGCCCCGGAGCACGAGCACCTCATTACCTGAAAAATTAAAATAAAGATTAAACAACAACCACAGGACGGATTTCATCAACCCGGGTATCATTTTAATCAGTCTAACGGCAACAATCTGACACTGTATGTATGTTACTGAGCACAATCCTGCTGTCAGGTTTCCTTTAAGTGGAATTAAATTCTACTCAAATTTTCAAAAAAAACATATTCTCCAGAATTAGCTCCGTGTGAATTCATCAAGATGGAGATGAGTGTTGATGTGAGTATTAGTTATTGTTAAGCCCTGCTATGTGTAGCAGAAATGCTCATCTGGGCGGCTCACATAGCAGATCAAAGCACATCGGCGCCCTGCGATCATGTGACAGGGGCACCGATGGGCGTAACTAGTGACGTGCTTCCGGTGGGGGCATGTTAATACCGCTGTCAGATATTAACAGTGGAATTTAACATGTTAATAGCTGTGGGTGGATCGCGATTCCGCCCACGGCTGTTAGGGACACATGACAGCTGATTAGATCAGCTGGCATGTGCCTGATAACTTGTGAACTCAGTGCCGGAGCCTGCATTAAAGAGCTTGCTGAAATATGTAAATCAGGAACGTGACCATGATTGAAAAGTCTTAGGTCTCAATCAGAAGTCCAATTTTCACACATCTTTTATGGATAGAAAATTAGAAAATGTACAAACTATAGTTTATAGGCAATTTTATTTATTTTTGCACACCGAATATCTGAAAAAAACAGGAGATGTCAGTTTTTGATCTGATTTGTGGATTAAAATCACCCATTCATCTCTTCCCGCTGTAGAGGAACTTCAACCAAAAGTGTATGCAGGACAGGAGACTAGCTGCACAGCAGTAGGCGAATGCTGTGTGGCAGGCTCCTTGGATCTTCGGTGTCTGTTAAAAAGGCACTATAAACAAAGTTTTTATCCTCTTAATATATTGCATCATATTATATGGCACTGTGTACTTACAATTGCTTATAGTGCTTTACTACCTAGTAAATTCTTCTCTTTTCTGTGCTCTATGTAGAGATAGGAAGTCACTTTTCTCTGCAAAATTCATTCCCCCATTTCAATTCCTGACCCAGCTGCTCTCTCCTCCCTCTGCAAGGGAGTTTTGCAGTGACTCATGCAGGGAATATCGTCTTCCCGTTTCTACACAGGGCTTAGAAGAAGAGATAGGAAAATCGGATATTAAAAGTTCGATGTTCAAACAGACAATTAGTGTCCGGTGCTAAGTACCAAACAAGGACTTTCCCCAGAAGTCCATTGCAATGTTTGGAATTGTCGCATACAAAAAGATAAGCGAATATATGCACACAAACAAGGGATCAACAATGGCTAAAAAATAAAAAATAACCAGATAAACAAATAAATATAATCAAATAAAAATATGTTCTTTTGGCACAATAAGATATATCATTTTTTTTTTAAAAAAACTCAGGAAAGAAAATCAAAAAGTCATGATAAAGCATGATAATGAAAGAACCTGGGAAAAATAAGGGTGAGTTTCCACGGTCAGGAAACGCTGCGTGTTTGGCGCTGTGCGCTGGCGCAGCGCCAAACACGCAGCGTCCAGATGTTACAGCATAGTGGAGGGGATTTCTAGAAATCCCGTCTCCACTATGCGTAACAATACGCAGGTGGCAAACCTGCGTAAACGGACATGCGGCGCGTCTTTTTAGACCGCAGCATGTCCTCGCGTATTGCGGCGACGGTGCGTCGCCGCAACATAATTAACACAGGGCTATGTAGCCCTGCGCTCTTTCCGGAGGTGTTCCGGAGGTGTCCTGAACACCTCCGGAAAGAGCGCGCGTCAGAAAGGGGGCGGGGCTTAGACGGAGCGGAATTTCCGCTCCGTCAAAAGCGCTATGGTTCCGGACCGTGGAACCATAGCCTAACAGAGATTGAACAATATGAGTAGTTAGGTTCAAACCCATGTGTATGGAGCTGGGTGGAAAGGAGACATGGACCATTGATCATGCCAACAGCATATATTTTTATTTGATTATACTTATTTGTTTATCTGGTTATTTGTTGGCCATATATTTCATGTGGCCATGATAAAAATGCATTGTTGGCACTGCTAAAGTTTAGGAATTACATCATTACTTGGGATCACTGGTGTATTTATCATATATGAATTTTGATTACTATATCGACTTACAATATTATTATTATCTGGCTGCTAGGACTTTGTTTATTACTAAGTATATATTTTTTGATCAGTTTGAGCATTCCAATGTTTTGGATGCTTTTTAAGTGTTTTAAACAAAAAACACAATACTGACATTACAGCAGGGGATCACAGAGGATTAATTTTGTGAGGTAAAATATTTCACTGACTGTTTTTAAACAATATTTTACCTCACAAAATGTATCCTCTGCGATCTCCTGCTGTAATGTCAGTATACTCCGTACGCACCAAACACACACACACATTGTATACGCCGTACCCACCACACACACACATACTGTATATGCCATATGCACTACACACACACATTGTATACGCTGTACGCACCACACACACACTGTATACGCCGTATGCACCACACACACTGTATACGCCGTACACAACACCCACTGTATACACCATATGCACCACACACACACTGTATATGGCGTACGCATCACCACACACACACTCTGTATATGCCTTATGCACCACACACACACACACTCACACACTGTGTATGCTGTACGCAGCGTCTTGCGCTGTACCACCAGCAGAACACCGTCGCAAACACGCATCCGCCAGGATCAGCCAAATAATTTACTGACCGCCGCCATCTTTGTACAGGAGGAGCGCATGCACAGTTTTAATGTGACCGCCACTATCTGTCTGCAGAAAGATGGCGGCAGTCTGATTTACTGCGCCTGCGCAAATTCCACACAGGCACAGTGAATCATTTGGCTGGTCCCGGCGACGTGTCTACAGGCAGAGAAAGCCGGTCACATTAAAGGGGTTTTCCCACGAACGAAAGTTAATTTTAAAAATTGTCTGTGTCTGACCGTGTACGGAGCATACCACATTTCCTGGGCAGGTGAGGAAGCAAAAGACAATGCTGACATTACAGCAGGGGATCACAGTGGATTCATTTTGTGAGGTAAAATATTTCACTCAGAGACTTAGGCCCTGTGCACATGTTGCGTTGTTAGATGCGTTTCCGCTGCGTTTTTCAACGTGCGGAAACGCATCCAACCCGCAGCACAGTGCACAGCCAATGTAATCCAATGGGAACCGCACATGCTGCGGAAAAAAACGCTTTATTTTCCGCAATATGTCAATTCTTTGTGCGGAACTGCAGCGTTTCCGCGCCCATTGACTTGCATTGAGTCGGGCACTTCCGCAGCAAAACCGCAGGTCTAAAAAAGATCTGCGGTTTTGCGGCGGGTGAAACCGCTGCAGTTAAGGAGGAGGGAAGTGTGTGGGCGGTGCGTGGGCGTGTATAGTGTGCGGCGCTATGTGTGTGGGCGGTGCGTGGGCGTGTATAGTGTGCGGCGCCACGTGTGTGGGCGGCGGTGTGCGGGCCTGTGTGCATGATCGGTGTATGTGCAGGCCTATGTGCGTGATCGGTGTATGTGCGGCGGTGTGCGGGATCGGTGTATGTGCGGGGCTGTGTGTGTGATCGGTGTATGTGCGGCGGTGTGCGGGGCTGTGTGTGTGTGTCTCCGCATATGCAGGCATCGTCGGATGGGACTACAAGTTTTTAGCCAGGGGGGTGGCAATATCCATGGCCCCTTCCTAGGCTATGAATATCAGCCCGCAGCTGTCTGCCTAGCCTTTCTGGCTATAAATTATAGGGGGACCCCACGTCATTTTTTTGGGGGGTCCCCCTATTTTAATAGCCAGTGAAGGCTAGCTGCGGGCTGATATTCATAGCCTGGGAAGATCCATGGGTATTAACCCCTTCCCAGGCTAGAAATATTGGCGCCGGCTGTCAGCTTTCTTTTTTTTTTCCATAGAAATACATGCAGCCGCACACTCGGGTCCGATAGCGGGCGGCCGTGCCGGGGGTTGATGCGAGAAATTTGTGCGACTTACTCGCATCACACTCGCAAATGTGACGCCGGCCTTCTTAACTATATTGCATTAAGATTTTGTTTGTGTGTGCGCGTGTGTCTTTAACTATTTATGTACCATTTTATCTATCATCTATCTACTTATATATCTTTCTGTCTATCTATATATCTATCTTTCTATATATATTTCTAACTATTATCCATCTATCTATGTATTATCTATCTATCTATCTATCTATCTATCTATCTATCTATCTATCTATCTATCTATCTATCTATCTATCTATCTATCTATCTATCTATCTATCTATCTATCTATCTAACTACTGGTATCTATTATTTATCTATCTATCTATCTATCTATCTATCTATCTATCTATCTATCTATCTATCTATCTATCTATCTATCTATCTATCTATCTATCTATCTATCTCTATCTGTGTGTGTGTAATGCAGTGTGGGTTGGACAAATGTAAAAGAGGAGGTTGGACAAGAAATGACATCACAAATCTTTTTTTTTTGCTAAACAACATATCTTTATTTAGCTGTCTAAAACGCATACAAAAACGCATGAGAAAAAAGCATGAAAAACCGCGACAAAACCGCATAAAAAAAGGACATGCGTTTTCTGCCAAGAGGTGCGGATTTGGCGCGGAAAAATCCGCAGGCAAATCCGCAACGTGTGCACAGGCCCTTAAATTAACTTTAACAGGGCTCGGTTTTTTGTGAACAGCTAAAGAGATGGGCGGGACGGCTGTTCACCATATCTCCACCTCAGGGTGTGGTCCATAGAGATAGATAGATATAGACCTATATAGATAGATAAATACATAGCTAGATAGATATGAGATACATAGATAGATGATAGATACATATGAGATACATTGATGATAGAGACATACATAGATGAGAGATAGATTGAAATGACATACATACATTAAATATAGATTGAGACACAGACAACAGATGATAGAGACAGATAGATGATAGATCAATATAAAATACATATATAATAGATACAGGGATAGATAGACATAGATTATAGAATAACATGTGTTTTATTTGTCCTTATGTGGATACAATGTAAATTAAAGCACCTTTGTCATAAATTTTTCCATGTTAATAACATGTTACCTTTACCTACTTTGCTTTCATTTTAACACAGGGGGAGGTGTGAGTGCACATAGGAAAGAGGACACACAGGGGGGAGACAGCTCAAACGAGAGAACACATGAGGGAAGAAGACAGCAAAGTGGTGGAGAGAGAGCAGACAAGGGGGAGAGCACATGGGGTACACAGGTCCACAGGTCAAAGAAGAGATGAGATGAGAGGAGAAGACAGCAGATGGGGAGAGAGACAGAGCACAGGGGGAGACAGCTCAAATGGGATAGCACATGAGGGATAACACAGCACAGGAAGGAGAGAGACAGAAGACAAGGGGGATAGCACACGGGGTAGACAGGTCAAAGAAGAGATGACATGAGTGGAGAAGACAGCATATGGGGTGAGAGACAGAGCACAGGGGTGAGAGAGACAGAGCACAGGGGGAAAGAGAGAGTGGATAGGTGGGTGAGCACATTGGGGGGAGAGATTCTCAATGCTGCAAAGCCTGCCCCCATCGTGACATTACCGCCCTCCCGATGCCTCCATCTAGTAATAACATACTTACCTTGTAATGTCTTCACATCCTGTTCAGCCCAGATGTGTCTGGATCCCAGAATTCCAAGCAGTGGAAGTTCACTGACCGCCATATTGGGACAAGTGATGGGTGTCTCAATATGGAAACTGCTGGTGGTACCACATACCACATCTCCTGGGCAGGGGAGGAAGCAAAACACAATACTGACATTGCAGCAGGGGATCACAGAGAATTTATTTTGTGAGGTAAAATATTTCGCTGACTATTTTTAAACAATATTTTACCTCACAAAATGTATCCTCTGTGATCTCCTGGTGCAATGTCAGTATTATCTTTTGCTGCCTCCCCTACCCAGGAGCTGTGGTATGTTCTGTACACGGTCAGACACAGACAATTATCAACGACAACATGGCTACTTCTAAAACGTACGCCAATGACAATGAAAGGAAAGCAGCACAGGCACAATGTCGAAGACAACAACGGGCAATAGTATAATAAATAGATATTTTATATGTACATACATATGACATAGATATAGATAGGTGGATAGATAGATGCACATACACATAGATAGATGTTTCATAGCTATGAGAAAGATATAGATAGATTGTGTGATACATAGAGAGATATTTAATATTGTAAGTAGAGTTGAGCGATACTTTCCGATATCCAAAAAATATCGGCGATACCCGATACCGATACCGGAAATCCAATGTAAGTCTATGGGACAGAAATATCGTAACTAAAAAAACCTCTTTCTTTCCTTGTAAACACTAAATATACACACATAGAATACATATATATATATATATACATGTCATTGTGACATATATATATACATATATTTATAGTTTATACACTTCTACATAGTAAAATATCCTCTGATTCAATTGCCGGGTAATGCCGGCTTTTGTGAAAAGACAGAAGCACCCGACATGAAATGACACTTGGTTTACATAGAGTTAACCATGTCTTTTCATGTAGTTTGATATCTGATTTGCACAAACAATTACATGAGTGGCTGTGTGCAAAATTTCACACCTGTAGGGGTTAATTAAAGGTGTAAATTTGTTTTAAAAAAAACGGACTTTTTTGCTACAAATCTACACCTTTAATTAACCCCTACAGGTGTGAAATGTTGCACACAGCCACTCATGTAATTGTTAGTGAAAACAATAGATCAAACAACTTGAAATGACATGGTTAACTCTATGTAAACCATGTGTCATTTCATGTCGGGTTCTGCATTTTCACAAAAGCCGGCAATTGAATTAGCGGCTATTATACTATGTAGAAGTGTATGAACTATAAATATAATATATATATATATATATATGTGTCACAAATTCAATGACATGTATATATATATATGAGGTGTAAAATTGTTGAAAAAAAATGCGTGGGCTCCCGCCCTATTTTCGCAACCAGACAGACAAAGCCAGCGAGTGGGGGCAGATAATAATAGCCCAGAGAGGGACCATTATTTTTGCCCCCCCTGGCTACTAACATCTGCCCCCAGACACCCCAGAAAAGACAAATCTATAATTAGATTCGCCCTTTCTGGCACTTTGCCCGTCTATTCCCATTGCCCTGTAGCGGTGGCGAATGGGTTAATATGGGGTTAAAGCCACCTTGCTATTGAAAGGTGACCTTAAGCCAGGTTAATAATTGAGAGCTGTCAATTAGACAGCTATCAATTATTAATCCTATTGCATGAAATAAAAATAAAACACACACACTTTAATTAAAAATCATTTTAATGAAATAAAGACACATGTTTTTGACCATCTTTTATTTTACTGCAAAAACCATTTCCTGTAATAAAAATAAAATAAAAAAGCAAAATTATTCTTACCTATCCCATGCACAGTCAGGTCCCACGGTGTAATCCTTCAGAAAGGGTTAATGTTTACTGCAGGGACCGCAGCTAATGCTGCAGCCTCACAGTAAACCCCCAAATGAATGAGTTCCTCTCCTGGCTGACAGGAGAGGAAGTGGAAAGCTTAATTGTTTGCTTTCCACTTTCACTTCAGGTCAGCCAGGGACACAATCAGTGACGTCAGAGGGAACTGATTAACAAAAATAGGGGTTCCCTTCGAAAAAAAAATGGCGTGGGGTCCCCCCTATTTTTGTTAACCAGCCTGATGAAGCAGACTGCTGAGCAGTGGCGTACCGTGAATGAAGCAGACCATGCAGCTGCTATGGGGCCCGGACAGGTGAGGGGGCCCGCGACGGTCGGGTAGCTGTGCTTACACAGTACTACCAGGGGGTCGGCGGGGGAGGGGGAGCGCAGCTCTTCTATATACTCACCCTTCCGCCGGCGCGGTCTCTGCAGCCCCTGCTCTTCTCCCACGGTCTCCGACGCCTGTGTTCAGCGGTCAGGTGGTACCGCTCATTACAGTCATGAATATGCACATATTCATGACTTTAATGAGCTGTCCCGCGTGACCGCTGAACACTGGCGGCGGAGACCGCGGGAGAAGAGCAGGGGCTGCAGAGACCGCGCCGGCGGAAGGGTGAGTATAAGGGATATTTACCTGTCCCGTTCCACCGTTGCTCGCGTCTTCTTGCTGCAATGTTCAGGTCAGAGGGCGCGATGACGTCGTTAGTGCACGCCACGCCCTCTGCCTAATCATTCACTGCTGGAGGACCTCGAAGACAGCGGCACTCAGCAGTGGAGAGAGGACAGGTAAATATCTCTGGTGCCGGGGCCCTGAGCGAGCGGTGACATCGGCACCTGGTGTCACCCCCTGCTCAGGACACCGGCACCTGGCCCCCAGCGACGAGAGGTGAGTATGTCTTTTTTTTTTTTTTGGTTGCAGCAGCTGCGGCAGCATAAGGGCCTATACTATGGAGCATCTATGGGGGCACAATCTATGGGGGCACAATCTATGGGGGCATGATCTATGGAGCATCTATGGAGGCACAATCTATGGGGGCATAATACATTTTTTTGTTTAATGTGTCCCCTCACTGTGCTGGCACTTTACATTTACAATGGCTCTGGGTTTTTTTTTTTTTTGGGGGGGCCCATTCAGACTTTTGCTATGGGGCCCCATGATTTCTATGTACGCCCCTGCTGCTGAGGCATGGTATTTAAGGCTGTTAAGGAGCCAATATCCATGGACCTTGCCAGCAGCGTCGGACTGGAGTACCTTGGGCCCACCAGAGAAAAATTATTCTTGGGGCCCACCATCATACTTCCCAACCTTTGAAGAACGGAAAGAGGGACAAAGGCTGTGGCACGCTGTGCCTGCTGCAGCAAATTTTAGGCCATGCCACGTTGCACCACAGACTGTCCAGGAGTTGGTGGATGCTTTAGTCCAGGTGTGGGAGGAGATCCCTCAGGAGACCATCCGTTGCGCTCATCAGGAGCATGCCCAGAAGTTGTAGGGAGGTCATACAGCATACCTCCCAAGTTTGGAAGACAGGAAAGAGGGTTAAAGGCTGCGGCGCGCTAAGCGCGCCGCTGCAAATTTTAGGCCACGCCCCGACCACACCCATTTCACAGCTAATCACACCCATATCCTCGCCCCAAGCGTACCCATTTAGTACTGCTGATCACACTGACTGGTAATGAGGGCACAGTGGCTGGTACTGAGGAAAAGAAAGAAAGAGCAGCGAGAGAGAAAGAACAAACAGAGAAAGAAAGAGAGGAAAGAAAGAAAAGAGAGAGAGAAAGAAAGAACAGAGAGAAAAAACAACAGAGACGGAGAAAGAAAGAACAGAGAGCGAGAAAGACTAGAGAGAGAAAGAAAGACTAGAGAGAGAGCCAGAGGCGTAGCTAGGGTTT
Organism: Oophaga sylvatica; assembly: GCA_033576555.1. Classification (NCBI taxonomy): domain Eukaryota; kingdom Metazoa; phylum Chordata; class Amphibia; order Anura; family Dendrobatidae; genus Oophaga; species Oophaga sylvatica. The sequence goes on along the minus strand of JARQOD010000001.1, from coordinate 619,044,511 downwards.
TGGTTTAGTGGGGGCGAAACTTCTGAGTGGGCCCCTAATCAGAGAACCTCAGCAAATGACCGCGCTGTTGCCAAAAATAATCTATATATAAAAAGACCAATATTGATATTACCGCCATATGGTCTGTGGTAAATAATACCAGTCCTACAGAACATATAATAGATTACAGCACAGGTACAGATAATGACTTACCGCTGATGTTCTTTCTAATGGAATTGTTCACTTTTCATGTCTTTTCCATCTGGCCCAGACCGACATGACGACTTCTCCAGCCAGGACTCGACTGCAGAGATTACAACAAAGACACATTTCACTTCTCATATTTTTAGCACTGTCACGGTCACCAATTGGACTATTCTCAACCTGCACAAACTCCTCATCCTGCTGATACCCCAATACTGAGCCGCTGCTGCCATATGTGTCCCTATTTCTGCACCTGATACCCCAATACTGAGCTGCTGCTGCTGCCGTATGTGTCCCTATTACTGCACCTGCTGTGTGGTTCTGTGTGACCTCTAAATTTTAAAGCACCCCTCTAGAATATAGTAATGCCGGGTGCAAGAGCCCTAGAAAACAGTGCCCACATTTTGTCCCCTAGACTGTAATAATGCCCTGTGTGCCCCTTTGACAGTCACAGTAACCCGAGTTCCCCTATAACAATAAGTGTCCACTTTACATTTAATAATGTCCCAAGTCTCCCCCTGTACATCTCCCCTATACACAGAATAATGCCCCCTCACTGGATATATACTGACCCCTTAATGTCCCCAAACTATTTAATGGGTCCAACACTGTATGATGGCCCCTAATAGCATCCATACAGCATAATACACCAGATAGTCCTCAATATAGTATAATGCACCCCCATAGGCAGCCTCTATATTATAACAAACCCCCATAGGCAGAGTCTATAATATAATGCACCACCATAGGCAGCCGCTATATTATAATGCACCCCAATAGGCAGCCTCTGTAGTATAATGCATCCCCATAGGGAGTCTCTGTAGTATGATGCACCCCAATATGGAGCCTCTGTAGTATAATGCAGCCCCCATATACAGCCTCTGTAGTATAATGCACCCCCCATATACAGCCTCTGTAGTATAATGCACCCCCATTAAATAAAAAAAAAAACAATACTCACCTCCCGGCTCCTGTGCTGCTCACTGTTCTCCCTCTCAGCGTCTGACAGCGGGCGCCGGCAGGTGATGTCATCGCGCCCGCTGTCAGACGCTGAGAGGGGGATTATGGGAGAGAAGGAGCGCTCGCTCCTTCTCTCTCTATGCGGTCAGCTGTATCGGCTGGATGCCGATACAGCTGACCCTCCGATGACGGGTGGGGGGCCCACTGCTGGCACCGGGCCCCCCCACGCCTGTTCAGGCCCCATAGCTTCCAGGCGGCAGAGCAGGGAGAGCGATTCTCCCTGCTCTGCCGCAGAATGTAACTGTATCGGCGTGCTGTGCGACCTATCCTTTCAAATCAGGGCCCACCACGCAGGAGCTGGGGCCCACCGGAGGTTTCTCCGGTGTCCCGGTGGCTCAGTCCGACCCTGCTCGCCAGCCTGATAATACCAGGCCACAGCAGTCTGTTTATCTTTGCTGGTTAACAAAAATAGGGGATCCCGTCGAAAAAAATTGGCGTGGGGTCCCCCCTATTTTTGTTAACCAGCCAGATGAAGCAGACTGCTGAGGCCTGGTTTTTTCAGGCTGTTAAGGAGCCAAGATCCATGGACCTTGCCAGCCTGATAATACCAGGCCACAGCAGTCTGCATATCTTGGCTGGTTAACAAAAATAGGGGATCCCCTCGAAAAAAATTGGCGTGGGGTCCCCCCTATTTTTGTTAACCAGCCAGATGAAGCAGACTGCTGAGGCTGGTTTTCAGGCTGTTAAGGAGCCAAGATCCATGGACCTTGCCAGCCTAATAATACCAGGCCACGCAGATCTGTTTAGCTTGGCTGGTTAACAAAAATAGGGGATCCCCTCGAAAAAAAAAAACGGCGTAGGGGTCCCCCTATTTTTGTTAACCAGCCAAGTAAAATGCAGACTGCTGCGGCCTGGTATTAAAAGACTGTCAAGGCCCATGGATTTTGGCCCTCAACAGCCTGATAATACCAGGCTACAGCAGCCCCACATTTGGCGCATCAAAAGATGTGCCAATTGTGGCACTTTACCCGGCTCTTCCCACTTGCCCTGTAGCGGTGGCAAGCGGGGTAATAAGGGGTTAATGTCACCGTTGATTGCACGGTGACAATAAGCCCGGTTAATAATGGAGAGGCGTCAATAAGACACCGATCCATTATTAATCCCAAAGTTTTAAATGTTTAAAAAAAAGACACAGCCAGAAAAAAGTATTTTAATGAAATAAAAGAGACAACACAGTTTTCATTCATTTTATTACTCTCTCATTCCTGCGACGCCATCGATCTCCTGTAAAAAAAGAAAAAAAACAAACCAACAGTATACCACCTGTCCGACGCAGTCCATAGTAACGAGTGTCCCACGACGATCCAGCTCTGCTACATCGCAATGCCAGGCAGGCCTAACATCCCGACGCAGCACAGCTGATTACCTGCTTCCCGGCGGTGACGTCATCGGACTGCTTTACGGCCGGATTACCCAGCAGTCACTGCAGTTATCGCGAGAAACTGCATGTGACCGCCAGGGAGAAGATGATGGCGGCCATCAAGCAGTCCAGGACGTGACCACCGGAGATCTTCTGCCGGGTAAGTGCCGCTGACTCCTGACAGACCCGACCGACGGACACTGACAGTGACAGTGACATTCCGATTCCGGTATCCAATATGACGAAAATATCGGTACTCGGAATCGGAAGTCCGATACTCGATATTTGCAGTATCGGAATGCTCAACCCTAATTGTAAGATGATCACAGGGGAGATATGTGTCATCCTGTTTGTAAAATTTGGTGATATGAACCCGGACTTAATTCTCTAGTGTCACAGATGCTGAGAGACTTAAATTAACTTTAACAGGGCTGGTTTTTTGTGAACAGCTAAAGAGATGGTGGGATGGCTGTTCATCATATCTCCACCTCAGGTTGTGGTCCATAGAGATAGATAGATATAGTCATAGATAGATAAATAGATAGCTAGATACATATGAGATACATAGATAGTTGATAGATACATATGGCATACATTGATAGATGATAGATACATATGAGATACATAGATGATAGAGACATACATAGATGAGAGATATAAATGGCACACATACATTAAATATAGATTGAGACACAGACAAATAACAGATGATAGAGACATAGATAGATGATAGATCAATATAAAATACATATTTAATAGATAGATACAAGGAAAGATGGATAGATAGATAGATGGATAGATAGATAGATAGAGGGCAGCACGGTGGCTCAGTAGTTAGCACTGCAGTCTTGCAGTGCTGGAGTCCTTGGTTCAAATCCCACCAAGGACAACATCTTCAATAAGTTTGTATGTTCTCCCCTTGTTTGTGTGGGTTTCCTCCCACATTCCAAAGACATACTGAAAGGGAAATTAGATTGTGAGCTCCATCGGGGACAGCGATGATACTGTGTGCAAAATGTAAAGCACTGCGGAATATGTTAGCGCTATATAAAAATAAAAATTATTTGTATTATTATAAATGGATAGACATATATTATAAAATAAAATGTGTTTTTGTCCTTATGTGGATACAATGTAAATTAAAGCACCTTTGTCATAACTTTTTCCATGTTAATAAAATGTTACCTTTACCTACTTTGCTTTCATTTTAACACAGGGGGAGGGGTGAGTGCATATAGGAAAGAGGACAGCTCAAATGAGAGAACACATGAGGGAAAAAGACAGCACAGTGATGGAGAGAGAGAGAGCAGACAAGTGGGAGAGCACATGGGGTACACAGGTCAAAGAAGATTTGACATGAGAGTAGAAAGCAGATGGGGACAGACAGCACACAGGGGTGAGAGAGACAGAGCATATGGGGGAGACACCTCAAACGGGACAGCACATGAGGGGAGAACACAGCACAGGAAGGAGAGAGACAGCAGACAAAGGGGATAGCACATGGGATAGACAGGTCAAAGAAGAGAGCACAGACCGGGGAAGTCAGCACATGGGGAAAGAGAGAGTGGATAGGTGGGTGATCACATGGGGGATAGATTCTCAAAGCTGCAAAGCCTGCCCCCATCGTGGCATTACGGCCCTCCCGATGCGATAACAGCGGGCCTCTATCTAGTGAATTAATATTTGGTGATCCCTTGTTTGTGTGTATATATTCTCTTATCTTTATGTATGCAATGTGACTTATTGGATATGCATCTAGGTGATCCCGTTTAAGTATGGCTTTGATGGTGCCCACCTAAATTTTTATATTCTTGAAATGTTTGGAATTGTTGGGGAAGTCCATTAGCGAGAGAGATATAGATTTTTTTTTCTTCTTACCCAGACCCCAAAGTTCGGGTCTCTATTGTTTTCAATTGTTTTCAAAGTTCAGATTCTGGTACCTAACCAGAACTTTATTCCAAACTTCCACGGGTTTGCTCATCCCTACGTAGAGGGAATCAGCTAGTCAGATTTTAATCACATGATGTCATAGACCTAATGGAAAACAGAAGAATTAGCTGGGTAGAAGGACAAAATGAGCAATTGTAAGTACACAGTGCTATATAATATGATGATTGCAGTATATATTAAGAGGAACACCGGGAAGTAAAAGAAAGAAAAACTAATGGGAGAGGATAAGGATATGCACACAGACAAATCACTAACCAACAGTTTTCTGAACAACATTCAAAACGCTCAAACAAAAAAGGCAGCTGTCACGTTGTGACAATGCATGTCTGTGCTTTAACCCTTTGCTCCTTTTCCCCCTAATTGAGCTGGGATACTGTTATCCGTTACCTGTATGGATGATGCTCAGTTCCCAGCTCCGCTGCACAGCCGTGCATGCGTGGGTGTCTCCGCTGCGCTGCATGACCACCCGCATGTGCGGTCCCTGGCTATTGCTGTGGAAGCTATCCGTAGATCAAGGTCCTCTGCAGCGGTGCATGACTTACTATGTGTGTTTAGGCTGCAGCCATTTCCAGGTGCCCTTGCTGTGCTGAATTGTGTTTGGCTGCATAGGGTGCGCGGGCCACACCTGCCCTGCTTTTATCAGGGTTAGTGTGTGTACTTGAAATGCTGTCCCCAGCCAATTGCTGAGGGACAGCTCATATATGAAGGCTTCCTGCCCTATGGGCGGGGCCTTAGCTACTCACATAGCTTCTGAATCTTGCCATGTTTGTTGTGTGTTCCTGTACCCGTTTCTGCGCCCATCCTAGAGGCGGTAATTCTAGGCTTGAATCCCTGATCCTGTACCCGTCCCTTCGCCTATCCTGGAGGCGGTAATTCCAGGCTTGAATCCTTGATCCTGTACCTGTCCTGTACCTGACTGACTGTTACACTCGGTCCCCGTGCTGGCTCTGCACTCCGTCCTGGTCACTCACCTTCTGCTCCTCTAGCTGTCCCTCTGCAGCAGTCTGTGCGCAGGCTGAAGTCTCCTGCTCCATCTGCTCCTCAGCGTCCTGCGTCCTCCCCCAGTTCCTGGCACGCTGCCAGCAGGCCTCCAGGAAGATTGCTTAGGACGCGAGGCCGCGCCCACCGTCTCTCTTAAAGGGGCAGCGTGCATTTTTTAAATAGTCAATTAACCAATGGCAGCGCACTCAGTACTATATCTGGTCACTCCACCATAACGGGAGTGCCGGAGCAACGTGTTCTATCATTGCTACATCCGGTTCTGTCCTTGATCTGTCTGCGCTGCGTCTGCAGTCTCTGTGCTTCGCTTATACTATTTGTCTCCACAGATCATTGCTAACCCGTATCTGGCTAACTTGGTCAATCTCAGTTATTACTGGCGCAAGTGTCATCTCGTTCCGCCATCAGCCATCCGTATCCGTGGACTATGACAAGGTCACTGGAGCCTGCCTGCTATCATCCACTCTGGACCAGGACCTTCCTCATCTCCGTCAAACCCTCCACGGTTTCTGTTATATACCTGTTACCCTTTTGGTCCCTCTGGGACAGCTGCCACGTGTCGGGGTCTAACTGGAGGTAGCACCTGTGTCCTCTGGGTATTCGATTCTGGTCCTGTTTGAGGGGCCTTACTACGGGTACCCGGGGCTCACTAGTCACGCCCCCTTCGGAGCCCCCCGGACCGCGGTCTCGAGGTTCCACATTAAAAAATAAAGACGAATGTGAACTTCACCATCTCTGCCTCGCTTCCATTCGTTACAGATTGCTCCGGCCATGGAACCCGCTGGATCCCAGAGACCTCCGACCACGGATCTGTGCCAGGAGGTGGCCCGTTTAGGAGTTCAACAGGACAAGATCACGATTTATCTACGCATCTTGTCTACCCGCATGGATTCCTTGGGGTCCTCGTCTGCACCTGACTCTTCTATCAATCACTCAGGTACCAGTTCCCATGGCAAGTAAAGGTCCCCGCCAGGCAGCTCCTACCCGTTTCCTGGGTGATCCTACTCAGTGTCGGGGTTTTCTCAATCAGTGCACTCTACACTTCGAAATCTTGGGGCACATGTTTGCTTCTGACCGAGCCAAGGTGGGCTTCATCATGTCACACCTGGGAGGAGAGGCCCTCGCCTGGCTAAACCCGCTATGTGAGAGAGGGGATCCGCTAGTTAATGATCTTCAATCTTTCCTAGAGGCTTTTCGCAGGACCTTCGATGAACCTGGTCGCACCACTTCGACCACTTCTGCCTTGCTTCGCCTGCGCCAAGGTACTCTCACGGTGGCTCAGTATGCTGTTAAATTCCGCACCCTCTCGTCTGAATTGTCGTGGAACAATGAGGCCTTGGTAGCTAACTTCTGGGAAGGCCTATCCGGAAGAATCAAGGATGAGCTGGCGGGACGGGACAGACCTACCATCTTGGAAGAGTTAATATCCTTGGCAACCGGAATTGACCTGCGTTTTCAGGAGCGTTCCATGGAGATCAAGCGGGACAAAAGGTCTTATCACCTGGACTCTAGTTTGTTCAAAACAGGTATATTCTGCCACCGATATATGTAAGAGACAGCTCTGATCCTTGTGAGTGACAATCTCCGATATAAGCAATGGTAAATAGTGAACTCGCTATAACACTTCCCTCCTAATCTTAATCGTGCACAGATATCTTCTTGAGAAGGTGAACTTGAATGTAACTGAAAGGTTTATTGGCATTACAATACCTTGTGCAGATGAATACATACAATTTACTTCAGGCAAGAGGTATCAAGGTGGCTTCAGAAGAAAGGATATAGAGGTCTAAAAGGAATGCTGTGTTGAAGCTCCTAGCATGAATGATGAGAGACACAGAATGACGAAGCACACAAGATGGATGCCGGAAAGGGAAATAGTTGGGAGGAGTGAGAGAGAGCAAAGTATTATGGGAAATAGAACCCAAGACAGCACTAAAAATAACCACTAGGTGGCAGCAAAGTACACAGTAACTATGAAATGTCACATTAATACTGGCTGAGACAGCATACTCCCCGTCTGAAATCTTAGGATTTCACAATATAAACAACCTGTGCGATGTCCTTGAAGAAGAATATCGTAGCCTGAAAAATAACAGCAAAAACTGGCAATGCAACAATAAAAACAGGTGTAGTCTAGTAAATGTGAACTGTCTACTGAAGTAATCCAATCGATCACCCATCTTCGGATTGGAGAAGCCGCATTATGCCAAACTGTCTCCAACCCATTTGTAATCCACTGGTCAAGATTTCCTCTGCAGAGAGAGAATTGTGACACACATGCCAGCCACGGCAGTCAGATTTGGTTGCTTTGTTGGATAACATTGTACAATATGCACTAATCTGGCAATGGTGCGTACAAGTTTCATCCATCTGGAAAAGCGTTCAAAACGCTGACAGCCCAAGCAACACCTTTCTCCTAATCTGGTAGAAAGGGCACTTACTTCTACCAGAAGACGGATTTCGGGATCGTTGTCAGGATCCTGGAGACTGAAGATGTTATCGCTGGAGGTCTCTTCAGCTTGGTTTTGCAAAAACTCTGGACCTGTTAACCAAGAAGAATTTGCGAAGACACTAGAAGATACTGGTCGCGTTGCATGATCTGCAGGGTTAAGATGAGATGGGACATAGGACCATTGTTCAGGTTTGGAGGTTTTTCTGATCCTTTCTACACGGTTACTGACATATACATAGAAGCGTTTTGTCTGGTTGTATATGTAGCCCAGAACGACCTTGCTGTCAGTGTAGAATTTAAAGTTCTCCATGGGAATATCTAGTTCACGCTGTATAAAGTCTGCAATCTGTACAACTAGTACAGCCCCGCAAAGTTCAAGCCTAGGGATAGTATGTTCTGGCTTAGGAGCTAGTTTAGCCTTCCCAAATAGGAACCCTACATGTATTCTCCTTGAAGAGTCTAATACCTTTAGATATGCAACAGCTGCTATAGCTTCAGTGGATGCATCAGAGAATATGTGGATTTCCTTACCTTGACTTGTATGAAGAGATGATGGAGCGTAGCTTCGTGGTATGCAAACCTTGTCTAAGGCACACAGGGATTTCTTCCAAGACTCCCACTTTTGTTGTTTGTCAGTGGGCAATGGGGTATCCCAGTCTTTAACAGTTTCTGAGAGCTGTCTTAACAGTGCCTTGCCTTGTAAGGTCAAAGGAGCTACAAACCCCAGAGGATCATAAAGCCTGTTCACTACTGAAAGAACTCCACGTTTGGTGAATGGCTTGTCTGCATGACTGACCTGAAAGATGAATGAATCCTCAAGTCCCACCGCAATTCTAAGCTTCTTTGAACAGGCGGGTTATCGAGACCCAGGTTCAAGTCTCTGAATTCCACAGCATGGTCGCTAGGGTGGAAGGCTTCCATGACGGCGGCGCTGTTGGATGCGATTTTGTGTAGTCTCAGATTGGCCTTGGAAAGCATACCTTGTGTCCTTTTTAGCAGATCGATGGCCTCTTCAGCCGTGGGCAAGGACTTTAGGCCGTCTTCCACATAGAAATCTCTTTCTACGAAGTTTCTTGCATCCTTCCCATACTCTGATTCACCATCGAAGGCTGTCCTATGTAAGCCATATGAAGCAACCGCCAGTGAAGGACTATTGCCAAACACATGTACTTTCATGCGGTATTCTGTCACTTCCTGCTTGGTATCATTGTCTCTGTGCTATAAAAACCGAAGGTAATTTCTGTGGTCTTCTCTTACTACGAAACAATGAAACATCTGTTCTATATCAGCGGTGATGGCAACTGGCTCCTTCCTGAACCTCATGAGCACTCCTACAAGGTTATTAGTCAAGTTGGGACCAGTGAGGAGGACGTCATTCAGGGATATGCCTTGATATTTGGCACTTGAGTCGAACACCACTCTGATCTGCTTGGGTTTCTGCGGGTGATAAATTACAAAAGAGGGTAGATACCAGCATTCTTCATCCTCTAGCAATGGTGGAGCTGGTTCCGCATGGTCATTGTGAAAGATTCTTTCCATAAAGGCCACAAAGTGATCTTTCATTTCAGGCTTGTTTCGGAATGTTCGTTGGAGTGAGTAGAATCTGGATAGAGCCTGCTCCCGGTTGTTAGGGAGTCTAGCTCTTGTATCTCGAAATGGCAGGGGTGCGATCCAATTGTTAGACTCCCCCTTGAAGAATCCACTATCCATTATTTTCATAAACTCCTTGTCTTCTATAGATAGAGCTATTTTGTCATCTTCACGTGTTGTGCAGAACACAGATTTTCCTATGTCATCATAGGCAGTAGGAACAATGTCGTACTCCTGAATGGTGTTGATAAACTTCTCCTTCACCTCGTAATGATGAGGACATGGTTTGAAGTGAGTTGTGCGACTATTGTTTAGCACATAGGTTTTGAAGGAGTTTACCCTGGATGGTTTGTGGCATTTTTCCATGCATACATCACCCATAATCACCCAGCCTAGGTCGAGTCTTTGTGCATATGGGGCATCATCTGGACCATTGCATTGTTGACGCACCTTATGGACCCTCAGGATATCCCTTTTGAGCAGGATCAGGATGTCAGCATTCGTGTCTATAGGAGGAATTTCTTTAGCTAGGTGCTTTAAATGGGAATGGTGAAGTGCAGCCTTTGGAGTGGGAATCTCCTGTCTTTCATCAGGTATATGGTCACACTCAATTATTGTCGGCAAGGGTATAGGCATGTTCTCTTTGATTGGAGAGATAACATACCCAATGGCTCTTCTGCCAAATGTCTCTACCCGATCGGAGCAGGTATTGAGAGTGTATGGTGTTGCTGGTCCTTGTATGCCGAAGATGTCAAAGAATTTGGGCTTTGCTAGAGACCTGTTGCTTTGCTCGTCTATGATGGCGTACATCCTAGTGGCTTTCTCAGGTTGCCCCTCAGGATACACTTTGACAAGACATACCTTGGCACAACACTTGTGGCTGCTTTCTTCTCCACATACTTCCATGCACGAAGAGGATACAGCAGTTTTAGTTGGCTCATGGCCTTGTGGCTCCCCGCCATACCTTGACTCAGGCTTAGATATTGAAGGTTGGGCATTGTCTTCAGATGTATTTGGATGCATAGCTGTCACATGCTCATTGCTACTGCATTCAGCACACTTAACAATAGTTTTGCAGTCTTTAGCGATGTGGAATGAGGAGGCACAACACTTGTAGCATATTCCAAGCTCCTTGAGGATGTCTTTGCGCTCCTGCACGGGTTTTGCCCTGAGCCCACGGCATTCTCTCAGGGAATGAGGACTTCTATGGATAGGGCACATAAGACTGAGATTCTTTGCATTACCTAGAGGGAAGCCTTGCTTAGTAGATGACGATGTTGCAAGTGGAATGTCTGTCTTTCTCACAGATACCGTCCCTTTGAAGTCTTTATATGCACTCGTTGTTTTACCTTGCTTTGAGAATGATGATGAACAGGTCAAAGTAGGTTCGGCAAAGTCAAAGCTGGGATCATTCTTCTTCTGAGCTTGGTCGCTGATAAACTTGGCAAAATAAGAGAAAGATGGAAAAGACACTTTATGCTCTCTCTTGTACCTTGATCCCAAGTCTGTCCATTTGTCTTGCATGCCGTGTGGTAGCTTAGTGACCACCGGGTTCACACCATGTGCGGTGTCTAGGTAGCTCAGTCCTGGAAGACGAGGGTCTAGTTTGGCTAACTCCAATTCCTTCAGCAGATCACTTAGATCCTGCAGTTTGTGATTGTCTTTGTTAGTTATCTTTGGGAAGTTTTGCAGTTTCCTAAATAATGCGCTTTCTATAGCTTCCGCGCTGCCATAGGTTTGCTCCAGCCTCTCCCATGCTGCAGTGAGACCCGCATCTGAATGGCCAACATGGATTGCTCTTAATGTTCTGATGCGCTCTGTGGATTCTGGGCCTAGCCAATTGACAAGCAAGTCCAGTTGTTCCTTGGCGGTAAGGTTAAGACCTGTGATTACAGCTTCAAAGGTTGACTTCCAGGATCTATAGTTTTCAGCAGAGTCATCAAACTTTGAGAGACTACTGTTTACTAGTTCCCTGCGTATCATATATTTGGCAAACTCTGACATGTCTGTGTTCTCGTTCCTTATTGCAAGATTGACTTGTGGTACCTCTGAGGTGTGTAAGTCCCTTGGCGTGTAAGGATGAGACACTTGAGGCCAGAATGATGTTGCACGAGGGTTTAGGTGTAGTTTAGTCTCTGGAGGGTCTGCTTGTCGTAGCTGAAACTGTGGGTTGGTGCTGAAAGTTACCTTGTCACTATTGGGCAGTAGAATCTGTGGCTGGGCAGGAGCGTCTATGTGGTTGGTTGGGAGAAGTACCGGTGTGTGAGGGTTTAAGGCTTCTGACTCGTGATTTAGGTCATAATTAGCAGGATGTGTAGATGTTGGTGTTTTAACACGTAATCCTTGGTACGTATAGCCGGATCTTCTATTTCTTCTAGGAAAGGACAGTCTAAGGTGGTCTCGTCAGCTACTGCTTGCACAAACACCTTCAATTTAGCCATGGCAGCGGCTTCTTCCTTTTCTGTTCGGAGGATTTTCATCTGGGCCTCTGCCTCTGCTTCCTTCACTTTCAGCTGGGCTGCTATCTCTGCTTCCTTCCTAGCAAATGAACTCCTTACTCTGGCTTCTTCTGCATCAGCACGGATTTCTATTAGCTTCTCAGATAATGCCGATCTTTTGGAACGAGAAGATCTGGAGGATCGAGATGTGATTTTAGTTGAAGTCGATCGCTGTGACCTTACTTCTTGCAGGTGTGTGATGCGGCACTCTGCCTTGTCTTTGGCATCTTGCACGATAGCATTGTTTCTTTGGAGTAAGGTCTTTCGCTCAGTTAACTCTGCTAAGGCATCGTCCATATCAGAATTACCCAGAAATGTGGCATACTTTGTGGATAGCCGCTGATAGCAATCATAGGCTTCAGATAACCGATGCAAAGCTGTGGTTAGGTCTGCTGTGTTATTCTTATGGCGTGAAATAGCTGCAATACACCGCTTGGTTCTTTCCCATAAGATACTCAGGTTATTGAGGAACTCATCTCTAGTTGCCTCAAAGTTCTCTCTGACCTTTTGCGTGGGTTTATTTGTGCGCTTAGGTCGGACACTTTGTTCAGGGATCAGCATAGAGTCTGCTTCTCGTGCATCTGTGTTGTCTGAGACGTGATGCGTCTGTTCTGATTCCACAGCACAGGGATCCATACTATCTTTCATGGACATGTTTCTATACTTGTGAGATGCGGATGGCGCACACTTGCTAACAGACTGTATCATATACACACAGGCACAAAGGACTTGGGCTTCCTATGCAAGCAGGAGTAAGAGGTGTCTTTCCTGGTTAACAGTCTGTGAGGTAAACATGCAATAGGCCGCAACAACAGCTCCTTTTAGACTATTCTGCCACCGATATATGTAAGAGACAGCTCTGATCCTTGTGAGTGACAATCTCCGATATAAGCAATGGTAGATAGTGAACTTGCTATAACACTTCCCTCCTAATCTTAATCGTGCACAGATATCTTCTTGAGAAGGTGAACTTGAATGTAACTGAAAGGCTATGGTTCCACCGGTCGAGAACCATAGCGCTTTGGACGGAGCGGAAATCCGCTCGTCTAAGCCCCGCCCCTTTCTGACAGCGATCTTTCGGAGGTGATCATGAGACACCACCGAAACTCGGAAAAGACGGAAGGGTTAATAGCTGTGTTAAATAGTTATGCGGCGACCACGCGCCGCAAACCTGAGACATGCTGCGGTCTAAAAAGACGCGCCGCAATGTCCGTTTACGCAGGTTTGCCACCTGCTATTGTTAGGCATGGGGAGACGGGTTCCTTGAAATCCCCTCCACTATGCTGTAACATCTGGACGCTGCGTGTTTGGCGCTGCGCCAGCGCACAGCGCCAAACACGCAGCGTTTCCTGACCGTGGAAACTCACCCAAAGGTTTATTGGCATTACAATACCTTGTGCAGATGAATACATACAATTTACTTCAGGCAAGAGGTATCAAGGTGGCTTCAGAAGAAAGGATATAGAGGTCTAAAAGGAATGCTGTGTTGAAGCTCCTAGCATGAATGATGAGACACACAGAATGACGAAGCACACAAGATGGATGCCGGAAAGGGAAATAGTTGGGAGGAGTGAGAGAGAGCAAAGTATTATGGGAAATAGAACCCAAGACAGCACTAAACAATAACCACTAGGTGGCAGCAAAGTACACAGTAACTATGAAATGTCACATTAATACTGGCTGAGACAGCATAAGGTACCTCGCCTTCCTCCTCCGAGGCCATGGAGGTAGACCGTGTAAGTTTGGCCACCCGCCGCCGGGAGGCACGTCGCAATGATGGAAGTTGTTACTACTGCGGTAGTTCTGAGCATCAGATCCATTTCTGTCCAAAAAAGTCGGGAAACTCCAGTGCCTAGGTTCGGTAGGAGGGGCCAACATAGGTAGAGAACAGTCCTCTCCCTCATTACAAATCTCAGTCTCCGTGTCCTATGGAGCAATAAAATTCTCCGAACATTGTCTACTGGATTCTGGAGCTGTAGGGAACTTCATCCAGCAGGCGGTTGTGGATCGTTACCGCTTACCAGTCCAGCGTCTTCCTGATCCGTTGCGGGTGACCGCCGTAGATGGCAAACCACTGACCGAGTCCGTCCAGTTTCAAACCGAGTTGGTGGAACTCCGGGTAGGTCTAATGCATGCTGAACGAATGCGATTTTATGTATATCCCGGTTTGTCCCATCCCATGCTTTTAGGTTTACCTTGGCTCCAGATGCATGAACCAGTCCTAAATTGGAAACCTGGAGAAGTTCTGCGTTGGGGAGATACCTGCATGAATCATTGCTTAACCCGGATTCAACCTGTTTCGCCTCCAGTCCAGCCTGATACCCTGCCAGGGTTGCCTTCCTCCTATTGGTCCTTCTCTGATGTCTTTGAGAAAAGGAGGCTGAGAGACTACCTCCACACAGGTCGTATGACTGTCAGATAGAGCTTCTTCCTGGAGCATCTCCTCCTCGCGGGAGAGTTTATCCTCTTTCGCAGGCAGAGACTCAGGCTATGTCGGACTACATCCAAGAGAATCTGGCTATAGGATTTATCCGAAAGTCATCATCACCGGCAGGAGCTGGATTTTTCTTTGTGAAGAAGAAGGATGGATCCTTGCGGCCCTGTATCGACTACCGGGGTCTAAATCAGATCACGGTAAAAAACAGGTATCCATTACCTCTTATTTCAGAGCTGTTTGATCATCTCCGAGGGGCCAAGATCTTCACCAAATTGGATCTCAGAGGGGCCTACAACCTGATCCGAGTCAGAGAGAGACGAATGGAAAACAGCCTTCAACACCCGTGACGGCCACTATGAATACCTGGTAATGCAATTTGGCCTAAGCAATGCACCTGCGGTCTTTCAGGAATTTGTTAATGACATTTTCAGGGACCTGCTCTATACTTGTGTCGTGGTCTACCTGGACGATATTTTGATTTTCTCTGCAGACTTGGCGTCACACCGGAGGCAAGTATGTCTGGTCTTACAAAGACTGAGAGAGAACAGGCTATATGCCAAATATGAGAAATGCCTCTTTGAGCAGTCTTCCTTGCCTTTCCTTGGGTACATTGTATTTTCCACAGGATTAAAGATGGACCCGGAGAAGTTGTCTCCTGTTCTCAAGTGGCCTCATCCGTCTGGGCTAAAAGCCATACAACGGTTCCTGGGGTTCACCAACTACTACCGGCAATTCATTCCACACTTTTCCACCCGAGTGGCTCCTCTCACAGCCTTAACCCGGAAAGGTGTAAACTCTAAGGAATGGTCCTCCGAGGCAGAAGAGGCTTTTGTTTCTCTCAAAAAAGCCTTCGCTTCCATTCCCGTTCTCCATCGTCCAAATTCTAATGAGCAATTTTTTCTTGAGGTAGACGCTTCTTCCATAGGTGCAGGAGCAGTTCTCACCCAGAAGTCATCTACCGGGCGGATGATCTCTTGTGGTTTTTTTTCCAAGGTTTTTTCTCCTGCAGAAAGGAACTACTCTGTCGGTGATCGCGAACTGTTGGCTATCAAATTGGCTCTGCAAGAATGGAGACATCTTCTTGAGGGAGCTCATCACCAGGTAGTCATATTCACCGATCATAAAAACCTTGCCTATCTCCAATCTGCTCTAAGGCTGAATCCCCGTCAGGCCCGCTGGGCATTGTTTTTTGCCCGTTTCAATTTTGTACTTCATTTCCGTCCAGCTGACAAGAACATCAAGGCAGATGCACTCTCCAGAGCCTTTTTGCCTCCTGAACTGGAGGAAGAACTTCAGCACATTATTGAACCTTCTAGGTTAGTCTCTGTTGCCTCCACTGACCTTGCCCGGCTTCCTCCAGGGAAGACTCTCGTGTCCACGTCTGATTGTAATCGTGTTCTGCGGTGGGGTCATTCTTCTAAGTTGGCTGGCCATGCTGGTCAGAAAAAGAGTCAGCAACTCATCTCCCGTTACTACTGGTGGCCTACCATGGGCAAGGATATCCAGGAGTTCGTCGCAGCCTGTCCTTCATGTGCCCGTAACAAGACTGATAAACATCTACCAGCTGGCAGGCTTCTGCCTCTTCCGATCCCGTCCGCTCCCTGGCAGCACATCGTGATGGATTTCATCACGGATCTTCCCATTTCTTCTGGCTGCTCAGTGGTATGGGTTGTTGTGGACCGCTTCTCTAAAATGGCTCACTTCGTTCCGCTATCTGGTCTCCCGTCTGCTCCAGAACTGGCCGCTCACTTCATTCAGCACATCTTCCGTCTACATGGATTTCCTCTCCTCATCGTGTCCGACAGGGGCGTCCAGTTCACCTCTAAGTTCTGGAGAGCACTCTGTAAAATGGTAAAAATTGAACTAGATTTTTCTTCTGCATACCATCCCCAGTCCAATGGGCAGGTGGAGAGGATCAATCAAATCCTGGCTGGATACCTGCGTCACTTCATCAACGCTCATCATAACGACTGGGTAGAATTACTGCCCTGGGCGGAATTCTCTTACAACAACCAAGTAAGTGAATCTTCTGGAAAATCTCGCTTTCAGATTGTGTTTGGACTCCAACCCGGAATTCCTCTTCTTATCTCTGGATCGTCTGATGTTCCGGCAGTCGATACCTTGTCTAAAGATTTCTCGAACATTTGGAGAGATACCAGGTCTGCTTTGGAGAAAGCCTTTCAACGTATGAAAAGGCATGCGGACAAAAGACGTTTGGAGGCTCCCATCTTTCGTCCTGGAGACAAGGTATGGCTCTCCTCCAAGTACATCCATTTGAAGTTAACATCGTACAAATTGGGTCCCCGTTTCATTGGTTCCTTTGAAGTCTTGAGACAAATCAACCCGGTCTCTTACAAACTGAAATTGCCTAATTCTCTACGTGTGCCTAACTCCTTTCATGTTTCCCTCCTCAAACCAGTAGTGTTGAGCTCCTTCTTTAAGGACCCGGGTACCACTCCAGATCCTGTTTCTGAGGATGATGTTTTTGAGGTAGAACATATCTTGGCCTCTAAGAAAGTAAGAGGTAGGATCTATTACCTGGTGGACTGGAAGGGTTTTGGTCCTGAGGAGAGGTCTTGGGAGCCTAAAGAGAACATCCAGGCTCCTCTTCTTCTTAAAAGATTTCACGCAGGCTTGAAAAAGAGGGGGGGTAAAGAGGGGGATACTGTTACACTTGGTCCCCATGCTGGCTCTGCACTCCGTCCTGGTCACTCACCTTCTGCTCCTCTAGCTGTCCCTCTGCAGCAGTCTGGCGCAGGCTGAAGTCTCCTGCTCCATCTGCTCCTCAGCATCCTGCGTCCTCCCCCAGTTCCTGGCACGCTGCCAGCAGGCCTCCAGGAAGATTGCTTAGGATGCGAGGCCCGCCCACCGTCTCTCTTAAAGGGGCCATCCAAAAAAAAGGCTGCACTCAAGCATACTAAAGCATGACAACATAGAATACATGAAATTTTGAATAGCAATATGGCTTTGGAATATAAGGAAAAATTTGAGACGCTTAGTATAAACATTTGGCCAAACATTTTAAAGCTCAACAACCATTGTCAAGGTGGTCTCAATTCTGTTGAGTCCCTAACCTAATGTGAACATACCTCTATTAGGCTGATATCTGAATTTCTGGGTGAATATGCACCTCTGTCAGTAATGCCTGCATTTATGGGTAAAGTAGGGAGCTGGTGTAATTAAAATCACCACCTGGTGGGAGCGGAGTGCTCGGTCAGCAAGCTAACATTCAAAAGACAAAAACCTGACTGGCACTTCCAGACTAATGTGAACTAGGTGCAAACCAAAGGGAGCTACCCTCATGTAAAACATCCAAAAAAAAGGCTGCACTCAAGCATACTAAAGCATGACAACATAGAATACATGAAATTTTGAATAGCAATATGGCTTTGGAATATAAGGAAAAATTTGAGACGCTTAGTATAAACATTTGGCCAAACATTTTAAAGCTCAACAACCATCGTCAAGGTGGTCTCAATTCTGTTGAGTCCCTAACCTAATGTGAACATACCTCTATTAGGCTGATATCTGAATTTCTGGGTGAATATGCACCTCCCGTCAGTAATGCCTGCATTTATGGGTAAAGTAGGGAGCTGGTGTAATTAAAATCACCACCTGGTGGGAGCGGAGTGCTCGGTCAGCAAGCTAACATTCAAAAGACAAAAACCTGACTGGCACTTCCAGACTAATGTGAACTAGGTGCAAACCAAAGGGAGCTACCCTCATGTAAAACATCCAAAAAAAAGGCTGCACTCAAGCATACTAAAGCATGACAACATAGAATACATGAAATTTTAATAGCAATATGGCTTTGGAATATAAGGAAAAATTTGAGACGCTTAGTATAAACATTTGGCCAAACATTTTAAAGCTCAACAACCATCGTCAAGGTGGTCTCAATTCTGTTGAGTCCCTAACCTAATGTGAACATACCTCTATTAGGCTGATATCTGAATTTCTGGGTGAATATGCACCTCTGTCAGTAATGCCTGCATTTATGGGTAAAGTAGGGAGCTGGTGTAATTAAAATCACCACCTGGTGGGAGCGGAGTGCTCGGTCAGCAAGCTAACATTCAAAAGACAAAAACCTGACTGGCACTTCCAGACTAATGTGAACTAGGTGCAAACCAAAGGGAGCTACCCTCATGTAAAACATCCAAAAAAAAAGGCTGCACTCAAGCATACTAAAGCATGACAACATAGAATACATGAAATTTTGAATAGCAATATGGCTTTGGAATATAAGGAAAAATTTGAGACGCTTAGTATAAACATTTGGCCAAACATTTTAAAGCTCAACAACCATCGTCAAGGTGGTCTCAATTCTGTTGAGTCCCTAACCTAATGTGAACATACCTCTATTAGGCTGATATCTGAATTTCTGGGTGAATATGCACCTCTGTCAGTAATGCCTGCATTTATGGGTAAAGTAGGGAGCTGGTGTAATTAAAATCACCACCTGGTGGAGCGGAGTGCTCGGTCAGCAAGCTAACATTCAAAAGACAAAAACCTGACTGGCACTTCCAGACTAATGTGAACTAGGTGCAAACCAAAGGGAGCTACCCTCATGTAAAACATCCAAAAAAAAGGCTGCACTCAAGCATACTAAAGCATGACAACATAGAATACATGAAATTTTGAATAGCAATATGGCTTTGGAATATAAGGAAAAATTTGAGACGCTTAGTATAAACATTTGGCCAAACATTTTAAAGCTCAACAACCATCGTCAAGGTGGTCTCAATTCTGTGAGTCCCTAACCTAATGTGAACATACCTCTATTAGGCTGATATCTGAATTTCTGGTGAAATGCACCCTGTCAGTAATGCCTGCCATTAGGGTAAGTAGGGAGCTGGTGTAAAAAATACCACCTGGTGGGGAGCAAGGAGTGCTCGGTCCAAGTAGCTAACATTCAAAATCCTAACAAACCTGATGGCACTTCCAATAATATGAACTAGGTTGCAAGCATAAGTGGAGCCTTACCTGATGTAAAACATCCAAAAATGGTTGCACCATCACATACTAAGCTGACAACATGAATGCAGTAAATTTTGATACATTTGAATGGCTTTGGAATAGAAAAATTTGAGACGCTTAGTATAAACATTGGCCAACATTTTAAGCTCACAACCATCGTCAAGTGGTCTCAATTCTGTGAGTCCAACCTAATGTGAACATACCCTATTAGCTGATATCTGAATTTCTGGGTGAATATGCACCTCTGTCAGTAATGCTGCACATTTAGGTATAGGGACTCACAGAATTGAGATCCACCTTGACGATGGTTGTTGAGCTCTTAAAAGAATTGGCCTCAATATGTTATATATAAGCGGGCTCATATTTTCTATAATATCCAAAGCTTGCATCAAATATAAAGATATCTATGATGTCATGCTTAGTATTTGATGCAGCTTTTTTTTGGATGTATTACATGAGGGTACTCCTTTGATTGCACCTAGTTCAACATATTGGAGTGCCATACATTTTGTTAATAGCTTCTACACACCTCGTCCAAGGTGGTTATTTTTTACCTACCAGCTCCTACTTACCATAAATGAGGCTTACTGACAGAGGTGATATTCACCCAGAAATTCAGATATCAGCCTAATAAGGTTGTTTACATTAGGTTAACTCAACAGTTGGACGAGAGTGTGCTTAGTTGGCCAAGTTATACATTCAAATTTCCAAAAACCTATTGCATTCAAATTGACCAGTACTCTATGTATCATGCTTAGTATGCTTGATGATCAGTTATTTTGAGTCAATAGCCTTTTGAATTAATTGGAGTGAGTAAAGTTTTGCATAATTATGTTTACCACACTCGTCAAGGTGGTTCTAATTTTACAGTCCCTATACCTAAATGCAAGCATTATAAGGGTCATAATTTCCATGGTATATCACTCTATGAGTATGCTACATTAGGTTAGGGACTACGAATTAACCACCTTGAGAGGGTTGCAGCAAACATTTCAAATGTTTATACTAAGGACTCAATTTTCCTATAATCCAAAGCTATGCTCATTCAAAATTCATATAGGTTTCAGCTTTAGTAGCTGATGCAGCCATTAGTTACATGGGATATTGTTGCACCTAGCAATATCTGGAATATAGGTTTTTGTCTTTTGAATGTTAGCTTGCTGACCGAGCACTCCGCTCCACCAGGTGGTGATTTTAATTACACCAGCTCCCTACTTTACCCATAAATGCAGGCATTACTGACAGAGGTGCATATTCACCCAGAAATTCAGATATCAGCCTAAATAGAGGTATGTTCACATAGGTTAGGGACTCAACAGAATGAGACCACCTTGACGATGGTTGTTGAGCTTTAAAATGTTTGGCCAAATGTTTATACTAAGCGTCTCAAATTTTTCCTTATATTCCAAAGCATATTGCTATTCAAAATTTCATGTATTCTATGTTGTCATGCTTTAGTATGCTTGAGTGCAGCCTTTTTTTTGGATGTTTTACATGAGGGTAGCTCCCTTTGGTTTGCACCTAGTTCACATTAGTCTGGAAGTGCCAGTCAGGTTTTTGTCTTTTGAATGTTAGCTTGCTGACCGAGCACTCCGCTCCCACCAGTGGTGATTTTAATTACACAGCTCCCTACTTTACCCATAAATCAGGCATTACTGACAGAGGTGCATATTCACCCAGAAATTCGATATCAGCCTAATAGAGGTATGTTCACATTAGGTTAGGGACTCAACAGAATTGAGACCACCTTGACGATGGTTGTTGAGCTTTAAAATGTTTGGCCAAATGTTTATACTAAGCGTCTCAAATTTTTCCTTATATTCCAAAGCCATATTGCTATTCAAAATTTCATGTATTCTATGTTGTCATGCTTTAGTATGCTTGAGTGCAGCCTTTTTTTTGGATGTTTTACATGAGGGTAGCTCCCTTTGGTTTGCACCTAGTTCACATTAGTCTGGAAGTGCCAGTCAGGTTTTTGTCTTTTGAATGTTAGCTTGCTGACCGAGCACTCCGCTCCCACCAGGTGGTGATTTTAATTACACCAGCTCCTACTTTACCCATAAATGCAGGCATTACTGACAGAGGTGCATATTCACCCAGAAATTCAGATATCAGCCTAATAGAGGTATGTTCACATTAGGTTAGGGACTCAACAGAATTGAGACCACCTTGACGATGGTTGTTGAGCTTTAAAATGTTTGGCCAAATGTTTATACTAAGCGTCTCAAATTTTTCCTTATATTCCAAAGCCATATTGCTATTCAAAATTTCATGTATTCTATGTTGTCATGCTTTAGTATGCTTGAGTGCAGCCTTTTTTTTGGATGTTTTACATGAGGGTAGCTCCCTTTGGTTTGCACCTAGTTCACATTAGTCTGGAAGTGCCAGTCAGGTTTTTGTCTCTTAAAGGGGCAGCGTGCATTTTTTGAAACAGTCAATTAACCAATGGCAGCGCACTCAGTAATATATCTGGTCACTCCACCAAAAGTGGAGTGCCGGAGCAACGTGTTCTATCATTGCTACATCCGGTTCTGTCCTTGATCTGTCTGCGCTGCGTCTGCAGTCTCTGTGCTTCGCTTATACTATTTGTCTCCACAGATCAATGCTAACCCGTATCTGGCTAACTTGGTCAATCTCGGTTATTACTGGCGCAAGTGTCATCCCGTTCCACCATCAGCCATCCATATCCGTGGAGTGTGACAAGGTCACTGGAGCCTGCCTGCTACCATTCACTCTGGACCAGGATCTTCGTCATCTCCGTCAAACCCTCCACAGTTTCTGTTATATACCTGTTACCCTTTTGGTCCCTCTGGGACAGCTGCCACGTGTCCGGGGTCTAACTGGAGGTAGCACCTGTGTCCTCCAGGTATTCGATTCTGGTCCTGTTCGAGGGGCCTTACTACGGGTACCCAGGGCTCACTAGTCACGCCCCTTCGGAGCCCCCCGGACCGCGGTCTCGAGGTTCCACATTAAAAAATAAAGAGGAATGGGAACTTCACCATCTCTGCCTCCGTTTCCATTGTCTGAACTGTGTCTGCTGTGTTATGTTCCTGAATCCTTCTGTGTCCTGAACCCTGTGCCCAGTGACTGTGATCTTTTGCTAACTGACTTCCTTTGATACAACCTGGGTTCATCTTGGAAGGAGGAGTCCAGTGTGGGTGTGCTGAGTTTCTGTTACTCTGTGCTCAGCTTGTTTTTGGTGCAATCCCCGGCCGGCTCCAGTTGAGCCTGGCGGGGCTTGCACCAGACCGCTTGGGTTCCTTTTTAGATCGCTTCCAGATGTCTGGATCCGATCCTTCCCTGCCTGATGTCCGGAGCTTGTCGATCGTTGCCAGATGTCCTGAGCCTGATACTGCGGCCTCATGTCCGGAGCCTGATGTCCGCAGGCCGATGTCCGGAACCTGTCGATCGTTGCCAGATGTCCGGAGTCCGATGCCAGTGTTCTGATGTTCCTGATGTCCAGTCCGTGTTCCAGTGTCCGTGTTCCTGATATCCAGTCCGTGTTCCAATGTCCGTGTTCCTGATGTCCAGTCCGTGTTCCAGTGTCCGTGTTCCTGATGTCCAGTCCTTGTTCCTGATTCCATGTTCCTGATTCCGTGTTCCTGTGTCCGTGTTCCTGAGATCCGGTCCATGTTCCTGAGATCCAGTTCGTGTTCCTGAGTTCGTGATTCTGATGTCCTCATGTGTCCTGTCTACGTTCTGATGAACTCGTGTACCCTGATGTCATGCCTGTGTCCTGAATTCCCACCTATGTGTGCCGCGGTGATCCGTTGGTGCCTTGGAGTCCTCTGGGTGATACCCTTCTGGAAGATGTGGAATCGGGAGCCTTGCATAGTCATGTTTGATTTATGTACTGTGTGTCTTCACTTATTTACTTTAGTAAACTTTACTTCCCTATACCTGAAGTTGTGCGGTGTAATCAAGTTCTATGTGTCTCTTCATTGTCCACATGCTCAGCTGCCACAGAACCCCGGTCTCTGCCCTTCCCTAGTTTGGGTAGGCCCGGGTCCCCCTCTGCGGTATGGAGGGTCCATATTGCGTCCCCGGGGGACGCCCGCCCCACGCCATGGTGGTCGATCTGCGTGGAGGCGATTATGGGCTGGGCCGTTTCTCGGCGGCTGCAGCCAATCGTGACAGAAGCTAAGGCCTTGGACTCAGCTGAGCATGTATGGACGGTAGGACTTTTTCTGAGCCCCGCCTGGCCGGCGGATGAGATGGCTCGGATCCCAGCTGGTAGTGGACTAGATTGCTCAACCCTGTGCTTCGTTAGCGGTTTGGATTTCTGGAGCAATGAACTCTGCTGCATGTGAACTGGGACTTACCGCCTATCCCAAGAAAAGTTTCTGTGTATTTTTTTTTTTTTGGGACTTCAGAAGAGGGGGCTTTAGGAGGGGAAAATATCACGTTGTGACAATGCATGTCTGTGCTTTATCCCCTTGCTCCTTTTCCCCCTAATAAAAGCTGGGATACTGTTATCCGTTACCTGTATGGATGATGCTCAGTTCCCAGCTCCGCTGCGCAGCCATACATGCGTGGGTGTCTCCGCTGCGCTGCATGACCACCCGCATGTGCGGTCCCTGGCTATTGCTGTGGAAGCTAACCGTAGCTCAAGGTCCTCGGCAGTGGTGCATGACTTACTACGTGTGTTTAGGCTGCAGCCATTTCAAGGTGCCCTTGATGTGCTGAATTGTGTTTGGCTGCATAGGGTGCGCGGGCCACACCTGCCCTGCTTTTATCAAGGTTAGTGTGTGTACTTAAAATGCTGTCCCCAGCCAATTGCTGAGGGGCAGCTCATATATAAAGGCTTCCTGCCCTATGGGCGGGGCCTTAGCTACTCACATAGCTTCTGAATCTTGCCATGTTTGTTGTGTGTTCCTGTACCCGTTCCTGCGCCCATCCTAGAGGCGGTAATTCTAGGTTTGAATCCCTGATCATGTACCCGTCCCTTCGCCTATCCTGGAGGCGGTAATTCCAGGCTTGAATCCTTGATCCTGTACCTGACTGTCTGAACTGTGTCTGCTGTGTTATGTTCCTGAATCCTTCTGTGTCCTGAACCCTGTGCCCAGTGACTGTGATCTTTTGCTAACTGACTTCCTTTGATACAACCTGGGTTCATCTTGGAAGGAGGAGTCCGGTGTGGGTGTGCTGAGTTTCTGTTACTCTATGCTCAGCTTGTTTTTGGTGCAATCCCGGCCGGCTCCAGTTGAGCCTGGCGGGGCTTGCACCAGACCGCTTGGGTTCCTTTTTAGATCGCTTCCAGATGTCTGGATCAGATCCTTCCCTGCCTGATGTCCGGAGCTTGCCGATCGTTGCCAGATGTCCTGAGCCTGATACTGCGGCCTCATGTCCGGAGCCTGATGTCCGCAGGCCGATGTCCGGAACCTGTCGATCGTTGCCAGATGTCCGGAGTCCGATGCCAGTGTTCTGATGTTCCTGATGTCCAGTCCGTGTTCCAGTGTCCGTGTTCCTGATATCCAGTCCGTGTTCCAGTGTCCGTGTTCCTGATGTCCAGTCCGTGTTCCTGATTCCATGATCCTGATTCCGTGTTCCTGAGATCCGGTCCATGTTCCTGAGATCCAGTTCGTGTTCCTGAGTTCGTGATTCTGATGTCCTCATGTGTCCTGCCTACGTTCTGATGACCTCGTGTACCCTGATGTCATGCCTGTGTCCTGAATTCCCACCTATGTGTGCCGCGGTGATCCGTTGTTACCTTGGAGTCCTCTAGGTGATACCCTTCTGGAAGGTGTGGAATCAGGAGCCTTGCATAGTTATGTTTGATTTATGTACTGTGTGTCTTCACTTATTTACTTTAGTAAACTTTACTTCCCTATACCTGAAATTGTGCGGTGTAATCAAGTTCTATGTGTCTCTTCATTGTCCACATGCTCAGCTGCCACAGAACCCCGGTCTCTGCCCTTCCCTAGTTTGGGTAGGCCCGGGTCCCCCTCTGCGCTATGGTGGATCCATATTGCGTCCCCGGGGGACGCCAGCCCCACACCATGGTGGTCGATCTGCGTGGAGGTGATTATGGGCTGGGCCGCTTCTCGGCGGCTGCAGCCAATCGTGACAGCAGCACTCTTTAGCACCACAGCATGCAAATATGAAATATGAAAAATAAATTGCATTACTGCATTAGAAATATGAAAAATTGAGAAAGCTTAGCACATGAAATGGCCAGCTTATGTGTACCTGGAAGCCACTTTAAGGTGTTTCTCATTTTCCAGGACCTAAACCTAATGCCAATCCTCACTTAGACTAAAGTCTTCATCGATATGGGAACATATGAATCCTCTCTTTAGACTGAAATCTACATCTCTGTGGAGGGATAGTGGCCCTGCTGTGATTAATAATGCCTGCGGCTAAGAGGTGGAGTGCTCAGTTTTTGAAATTTGTATTCAATAGCCTTCTGACTGAGCACTCCACCTCTTAGCCGCAGGCATTTTTAATCACAGCAGGGCCACTACCCCTCCACAGAGATGTATATTTCAGTCTAAAGAGAGGATTCATAGGTTCCCATACAGATGAAAACTTTAGTCTAAGCGAGAATTGGCATTAGGTTTAGGTCCTGGGAAATGAGAAACGCCTTAACGTGGCTTCCAGGTACACATAAATTGGCCATTTTATGCGCTAAGCTTTCTCAATTTTTCATATTTTTAATGCATTAATGCAATTCATTTTTCATATTTCATATTTGCATGCTATGGCACTACAGAATGCTGCCTTTTTTGTTTCATTGTATATGAGTTGGTGACTCTAGGTTAAGCACCTGTTCACTGATAGTCAGTTTTTTGAAATTTTTTACACTCAAAATGCTTCCTCAATCAACCAACACCTTCAATTCCAGAACCAGGCAGCATTAAACTAACACTGGCAGTCCCTAATTGCCAGAGGCGAGTATATATAACAGCGGGGAGCGGCCAACACTGAACAACTGAGACCATCAAAGCAGGAAAGCTCCAGGAGCTTTCTGAACAGATTAACCCCTGCACTGCTAGCAAAAACTTGGATGCCATCATTTTGTCATCCAAGTGCAATCTGTTTTTTACTCTTCAATGAGTAGAAAAGTTTGTTATTTCTTTTTCTGGAAATAGTAAATAGAGAAGCCAAAAATTTACTATGATAAAAAATACCATCAGACTAAAAATGGCTGAAAAATGCTACCAGCACACTTAGGGTATGTTTCCACGTTCAGGATTACATCAGGATTTGCTGCGGATTGGACGCTGCTTACAGCCACCATGCTTTTAATTCGCAGCGTCCAAATGTTACAGCATAGTGGAGGGGATTTTATGAAATCCCGTCTCCACTATGTGTGCAGGGACATGGGTGACACACCCTAAATTACGGACATATGGCGCGTCTTTACAGACAGCAGCATGTCTATTTATCTTGCTGAGACGCTCAGTCTCTGCGAGATAAATAACCCAGTCTATGGATAGGATGCGGTGATTCCGCATGTGTTCAATGAAACACATGCGGAATCACGTACAACAGGGGGCAGCACTTTGGGCGGAGCAGGGTTTCCACTGCGTCTAAAGCGCTGCCAGTACGCAGCATGAAGACGTACCCTAATGTAAAACAATCAATGTTTTTTTTTCTGTACCCAATAAAATAACAATACAACCTACATCTGAATAAGTCATTTAGGTTAGTTTTGCCTGAAGTAGAAGAGCTGATCAACATGAAATAGTTTTCACACAAAGATCAGAGAGTAGTGTAGAGATTACACAAGCACCTCTGAGAAGAAGGAAAAAACATTTTATTGCTGCTTGTTTGTAGAAAACAAAAAGCTTATTTGGTGTCCGGAGTGGAGAGTAAAGGAATATAAATAGTCTGAATTATGCTGCAAAAGGCATGTGGTTCATCAGGAAGTAATCAAGTTGCATTCCAGAAATAGCTGAATTTCAGAGCTGAGATATGAATTCAGGTAAGTCTCTCTACATTAAAAAAAGAGCTTAGGCAAAATTGTGAACTACATATTCAAAGAAGATTGTAAATTTCCATTTCCAGCTTTAATAATGACCTCAGCAGGCCTTAAGTAGGTTTAAATAAATAGTCATTAATTAACATGAATGCGCTTGATCATTTACTTTGCATGGAACTTTAACCTCTCAGTGACCAAGCCAATTTTGACCTAAATTACCAGGCCCAATTTTTTAAATTTGACCAGTGTCACTTTATGAGGTAATAACTCAGGAACACTTCAACGGATATCACTAATTTTGACATTGTTTTTTCTTGACACATTGTACTTCATAATAGTGGTCACATTTGTTTGAAGTGACTTGCTTTTATTTGTGAAAATATCAGGAATGTGGCAAAAATTTTGAAAATATCGCAATTTTCAAACTTTCAATTCTTATGCCCTGAAATCAGAAAGTTATGTTACATAAAATAGTTAATAAATAACGTTTCCCACATGTCTAATTTACATCAGCACAATATTTGAAACATAATTTTTTTTTTGGCTAGGAATTTATAAATGTTAAAGGTTGACCAGCGATTTCTCATTTTTACAACATTTACAAAACCATTTTTTTAGGGACCACATCACATTTGAAGTAACTGTGAGGGGCCTATATGACAGAAAATACCAAAAGTGACACCATTCTAAAAACTGCACCCTCAAGTTGCTCAAAACCACATTCAAGAAATTTATTAACCCTTCAGGTGCTTCACAGGAATTAATGGAATGGGGAAGGAAAAAATAACATTTAACGTTTTTTCACAAAAATTTTCCTTTGAACCCAAATTTGTAATTTTCACAAGGGTAACAGGACAAAATGGACCATACAATTTGTTGTGCAATTTCTCCTTAGGGCTCATACTCACTGGAGTCAAAAACGGATGATTGCAAGCCGATAAAAAAATCGGATTGCAATCGGACCAATGTTATTCAATAGGTGACTTCTTATTTGCGATTTTTTTCTCAACTGAAATCGGTCTGAGAAAAAAATCTCAGATTTGCAGCGATTTTGGCATGATAATCGCTAATGCAAGTCAATGGGTGCGATAAATAATCGGACAGCACTCGCACCAAGCTCAGCTGTAAGCCCCAGAATGAATGAGTTCCTCTCCCGGCCGACAGGAGAGGAAGTGATTAGTGTGGGAAGCTTAATTGATTGCTTCCCAGGCTAATCAGTTCACTTCAGGTCAGCCGGGACTCCCTCTGACATCACTGATGCCGTGCGTTGTCCCTCGCTGACCTGAACTGATTAGCCTTGGAAGCAATCAATTAAGCTTCCCACACTGTTAGGGTTCGAGTTCCCGCTGCTGCACAATTGGAGTCTCGAACCAGTCCCGCTGCGGTCCCTCATTCTTTCTCGGCCGCAGTGGAGCATGCTCAGCAGAGATGTCGCTCCCAGCATCTTGCCCATTCCAATACTGTGCAGAGACTTGCTGCTGCGTCTCCTGGATCTGCTATTATAGCCAGTGCTGGAGCAGACATCTTTGGGACGAAGTCCTGCGTTTCCCCTTCTGAGCATGCTCAGGGTAAGATCTCTCATTGGAGATCAGGGGTCACATGTTCAGGTACTGCAGCAGCTCCTATTGGTCCGCCAGGAAGGTCCTGAAACTACATGTGTTTTGGAACAGTTTCTCATTGGTCCTTGTTTCTGGCAGGTCCTGTAGCTGTTACTATAAAAGGGTGGCATGGCTGGGCCGCCATGCGCTAATATCAATCGTTATATGCTTTGCGCCAGTGTGGTCATGCGTGTGTGTGGTTAGGGCTCGGCTGAAATAAGTCCCTAGAATACCGACTTAATCGGTGAGGAGTTTGGTATGCTAGCTGGTCAGGGTCGGTATCCTAGATGCCCTAGATTACCGGCATAACCGGTGAGGAGTTTGATTGCCATATACAGGGCCTGGCGTTCAGACGCCATAGATTGCGGGTGACTCCCGCGAGGACATTAGCGCATGATCACGTTCTATGTTTGCTTAGCAGTCAACTGTGTACCTGGGTGCCTGACAGAACACAGAAGTTTGTCTCAGCGGCTCTGTGACGTAACAGGGTTCGCTTTCAACACTAGACAGTGCCCTAGCGTGTTTATTTTGCGACTCAGTGGTGTTAAGTGAGTTCGCACACATCGCCATAAAGCGCTGGAGCACTCCTTCTAGCGGCTCTGTGGAATAACAGAGTTCTCACATATTGCCACAGCGTGTTACGACGTTTATTTTGGTGACTCTGTGGGATTACAGAGTTCGCTTCTTGCGCCATTTTACGGTACTGCACGGTGGACCCCGGGCTGCGAACGCACCTCTCTACATCTTATATTTGGTGCGTTCGGCAGACCCTAACACACACTAATCACTTCCTCTACTGTCGGCCGGCTGAGCTGCTAGCTGTAAGCCAGTCAACCCTTTGTGAAGGATTACAGCGTGGGACCTGACAGAGCATCGGATAGGTAAGAATAATGTTGCTTTACTATTTTATTTTTATTACAGGAGAACAAGGGCTTCGCACTTATTACCTGTAAAATAAAAGATGGTCAAAAACTGTGTGATTATTTCATTAAAATGATTTTTTATTGAAGAGTGTGTTTTATTTAGATTTCATACAATAGGATTAATAATTGAGAGTTGTCTAATTGACAACTCTCAATTATTAACCTGGCTTAAAGTCACCTTTCAATAGCAAGGTGGCTTTAACTCATTAACCCATTAGCCACCGCTACAGGGCAATGGGAATAAACGGGCTAAGTGCCAGAAAGGGCGCATCTAATTATAGATTTGCCTTTTCTGGGGTGGCTGGGGGCAGATGTTAGAAGCCAGGGGGGGCACAAAATAAATGCACCCTTCCTAGGCTATTATTATCTGCCCCCACTCGCTGGCTTTGTCTGTCTGGTTGAGAAAATAGCGCGGGAGCCCACACATTTTTTTTCAACGAATTTACACCTTTAATTAACCCCTACATTTATGAAATTTTGCACACATACACTCATGTCATTGTTAGTGAAAACCATATAGCAAACTACATGAAATGACATGGTTAACTGTATGTAAACCATGTGTCATTTCATGTGGGGTTCTCTAATTTCACAAAAGCCGGCAATTGAATTAGCGGCTATTATACTATGTAGAAGTGTATGACCTATATATATATATATATATATATGTATATATATATATATATACATATATATAATTATATATATAATACAGTATCTATATATAATTATTTGCTTTCTGTGGAAATTTTTTTTTCACAATGTGATTTTTACATGAGGTTTTACATAGAGAGAACTGTTCTATGTAAAACGTCATGTTAAAATCGCATTGCATACAGATGGAAAACGGATGGAAAACGGATAGTGCGATTAAAAATCACATACAAATCGCATGACAATTGCATATATTCGGACCTTTTTTTCCATCCAGAAAACTGTTTTTTTTTTTTCCACAAATGGGTATGTACCCTTAGCGTGACGATACTGCACATTTTGGGGAAATCCACAGTTTGGGAGCTCGACAGGGCTCGGAAGGGAAGAAGCACCGTTTGACTTTTTGTATGTAAAATTTGCTGGAATAATTAGCAGACGAAATGTCGCGTTTGGAGAGAAGCTGGATGGTTATGCTGATTATGTCGTGATTTCCTCTCACCATTTTGGTTGATTCCTTAAAGTTTTGCAGAAACTCACATATGCCAGACATTCATGCCCACTCATTGGTTGTTATATGTGTAAGCTGACCGCCATCCTGACAGGCATGTTGTAGCTGGTATTCAATTACTGCCCTCTGCTGCTCACAAAGTTTTGCTAACATATTTAATGTGGAGTTCCAGGGCGTTGTCATGTTGCACACCAGTCGATGAGCAGGCACTTGCAAGTGCTGCTGCTGCACTGCCAGACCGCTGGCAGCTGTAGCTGACTTGTGGAAATGGGCACACATGCAGTGTACCTTCAGAGGTAGCTCAGCCAAATGGTTGAGTTTTCAGAATCTGCTGAACCATTAAGTTGAGCATGTGGACCAGGCATGGTACATGTGCAAGCTTGCCAACCTTCAGAGCCACCATCAGGTTATGTCCATTATCACACAAGGCCAAGCCTGGTTGTAGGTTCAGCGGCCAGAGCCACAGATCTGTCTGATGTCATACCTTTTAACAACTCTGTAGCAGTGTGCTTTTTGTCACATAAAAACATAAAAAAAATTAGTTTCAGCAGAGCCTATTGCTGCTTCACTGAGGCATTGCTGCAGTGCTTCCAGCTTGCGACTGATATGGACAACGTGCTCTGAGATTACGTTTCAGAGATGGAGGATAAGAAGGAGGGGTGTAGGAAGTGAGAAACTAGTATATGAGTAATGCTGGATTCACACTCAACGTATAAAAATACGGACCTTATTGTACGGCAGTGAAACGCAGAAATGTTCGTGGCACAGTGATCCGTATTTCATCCGTTGTCAAGGTGTGGCTGCGTATTTTGCACATGTAAGCATCCGTAAGTCATCCGTATGTCATCCGTACTGCAAGATTTTCTCGCTGGCTTGCAAAACCGACATATAATGGATCCCAATGACAGTTTTTACATCACAAAAGAAAGAATAGATATACAGTATACACATAGAATACATATATATACATGTCATTGTGACATATATATATATTTATTGTTCATACACTTCTACATAGTATAATAGCCACTAATTCAATTGCCGGCTTCTGTAAAATCATTACAGAACCCAACATGAAATGACACATGGTTTACATACACTAAACCATGTCATTTCATGTAGTTTAATATATGGTTTTGATTAACAATTACATGAGTGTATGTGTTAGGGTCTGCGGAACGCACCAAATATAAGATGTGGAGAGGTACGTTCGCAGCCCGGGGTCCACCGTGCAGGTGGAGCCTGCTGCTAGTAAAATGGCGCAAGAAGCGAACTCTGTTATCCTGCAGAGTCGCCAAAATAAACGCCGTAACGCGCTGTGGCAATATTTGCGAACTCTGTTAATCCACAGAGCCGCTAGAAGGAGTGCCGCAGCGCTATATGGTGATGTGTGCGAACTCACTTAACACCACTGAGTCGCAAAATAAACACGCTAGGGCTCTGTCTAGCGTTGAAAGCGAACCCTGTTACATCACATCACAGAGCCGCTGAGACAAACTTCTGTGTCCTGTCAGGCACCCAGGTACACAGTGAACAGCTAAGCGAACATAGAACGTGATCATGCGATAATGTCCTCGCGGGAGTCACCCGCAATCTATGGCGTCTGAACGCCAGGCCCTGAATATGGCAATCAAACTCCTCACCGGTTATATCCTTGGTTTGGGATCTTGCAGTGTGTGACTGCTCTGGAGAAAAGTTGCCCGCCTTCTCCCACTGCCTCTT